>OZ026613.1:96717877-97361627 GCA_964020975.1 Hermodice carunculata | reverse complement strand
GAAAAAGCCTTCCCATTTCCGTAAACAATTAATTTCCATTTACTCCCAGAATGACTGTATCAAAAAGCAGTTTTCTCTCGCACACAACAAATTATTAACTCCAATAAAAAGTCCATCGCTACAGGAACATCAATACAGCGAAAATGTTGGATTCGACATGGCCAGTGAGTTTATTATCTATTGCCCAACAGAGATTCATCTAAAGGACACCATATGTTTACAAAGTCGGGTAGCAATTTGTATTCTGGTTCCGTTAATTGTCAGCAACATTATTGAACGACATGGTCATGACTCTCTTTTTTTAGTTTTTGAACAACAATCGTTTGTTATATGTACATCAATCAGATTTTAAAGCCAAGCACTCTTGTGAAACTGCAATAAATTGCATGGTGGACAACCAGATGGGGAACGTGAACCGTGGAAAAATCACAGGGTTATTACACATAGATCTCAGAAAAGCATTTGACACTGTGGACAACTATATTCTTTTATAAAAGATGGCTTGCTATGGTATACATGACATGGGAAGGGCTTGGTTCAAAGACCATCTTTCCAGAAGACGGCAGTCCAGGGTGTCACAAGGTAACATGTCAGAGTCCTGTTACAATGCCCACCTTCTGAATATTCTAGATCATGGCAGAACTCAACAAAGAATGACAATGATCATATAACTTTAACAATAACAATATGTTAACAATCAAAATCAGCACAAAGTAGTAAATAAAATTATACACTTAGCTATGCTGATACCCTGATAGTAAAACGGTTTGTTGGTAAATCCTAATCCCTGCTGAGAGATTCTCCACAGGTACTGTCTGTCCCACAGTTCCAAGTCCTATGGTAGGTGCTAAATAATCTGGTCCAGGTCCCACAGAGGTACAGTTTTCTTCCAATGTAATACAATTAAACACCAAATATACTGGTCCACTCAAAGGCACTGTCCACATTCTACAGGTACAATGCATAAATGAGTATATGCTTAGCAATATAACAATTACTCACAGTCCCACCGGCTTGAAGTCACACGGCTTCAGTCAGATCTCAGAATTCTCCTCCCTCTGGATCATGAAGGAAGCTGCTTCATATATCCAGGCTAAGAAATCTCACCAGTATTCAAGAGTTCTCTAATAAGTCACACATCCCAATTTACTTAGACCTGTGTGGGCAACATACGGGCTTTCCCCATATGAACGTTGGTCACCATTCTGGCTTATTCTAATTGTTTACAAATTACGCCAGATTCACCCGAACAAAACAGGCGAACTCAGTGACTCTGCAGACACTCAATGAATACAGTGACCTCTACAAATCAAAACAAACAACATTTTCATATCCATGACAGTCCAGTTAAATATCTGTTGGCGTGCCCCAGGGCTCTTATCTGGGCCTGCTTCTTTTCATTTCATATATTAAGGATCTGCCGTCTTGTGTAAAACATTCCAAAATTTATATGTACGCTGAGGGCAGCCCTGAAGAAGTATCTGGCACAGGGCTACAATTATTGAAATGGTTTTAAATGTCTCTGACAAGGTGCAAACGTTGTGACTGGCGCTATGTATGTGATTTTACTACCTTATATGGTCTTAATTCATCGTGTTCATTGTAAACACCTTTACAGTTCTGTTGTTAACATTCTCTTCTGGCTGGGTCATGATGAGAACTTCCATTCATGTGTAATGCATGTAACCCTTGGTTAATAAAAGAACTGTCTATCTATCAATAAAGGGTGAGGAAAGCGGTTTCCATCCCTGTGTTAACGCAGTTCACAAAAAGTGGAAGTGTTGTAAAACAGCTATTTTGCATTTTTGTGTACTATTCTAGAAGCCTGGATTATAACTAGTATATGCGTTTGTTCTGATATTTTTTTTTCTCGTCAGGTTCGTGTATCAAAAGTCAAGAGTCCATTTTAGGGATGCACGTGTATTAATTATCTTAACTGATTCACTAAAAGCCTAATCCAAAGAAGCGAGGGGGTGCGCACATATAAATCTGTTTACAGGGCGCACGATGACAATGTGTCAAAGGAAGCCTTGTACGTCCTCTCTTTACAGCCAACAATAACAGCATAAATGTTTTCGAAGAACCCCTTCATCATTGTTATTCTAAACGTGTACCTACTGCAGCCACTCCGACAATAATCCTCATGCAAATCAAGAAAACAGGACCTGTCTCTGCTGCCACTGGACTCACAAAGGTCGCTATTGTTGCTAGGCCAAAGTTAATTGCCATCACTTTGGTGGCACTACAGCGTTCTGCCAATACCCCAGCCGGCACCTTGCTCAATACAGAACCCCAGAAAACGGCTCCAATCACCACGCCTTGCACTTTCTTGTCCCACACCAGCTGCCCGTCCTACAAGTTAAAAAGTAAGTAGCTTCCTGGTTGCTTTGGTCAAGTAAGTAAGTACCTGTTCCCCAAACTAATGCGGGAGGTCACAATTAACAATTTTTTGTGTATTTGGCGGAATACACAACCCAATACCAACAAATTCGTACGACCTAGAGGTAAGTATTTCCATAAGATTCTATGTGAAATTAACATTCAATATATTGAATAGTTTTGCAGCAAAGTTACCAAATTTATAGGAGTATTTTAACTGTATAGAAACATTTACCACAAGAAGTTCAGTATTTCTAGGTAGGGCAGTTTTAAAGTTACATAGATGCAAATTACAATGGAAACTAATTGAAATAGACATTCATAGCCCGCCTGCCTTCATGAATATTGAATCTGTTCAACATTATTGTAGGTAGAGGTGCCATTCTAACTTCAATGGACAGGTTTGTGAGATAGCTGCATCCAATGTACCATGAATTCAAGTTGTAGCAGTTTTATATAATTTGCAAATTCGGCAAATACACAAAATTTAAATCTTGAATAGGTTTGTGACACAACTCAACTGCTTTTGTCCCTTTTGTACAGTTCAATAAAAATGATTGTTGCAAGAGTTAAACAAATACTGTAATGCAATCCTCAAACGTGTCCTAGGCACACACACTGATTTGCCAACAAGCAAATCAAATTTCTCTAGTTGTGAATGCTGCTCTTCTACAGTTCTCAATTATTTTTTCAGCCGTTAGCATCAGACTTACAGATCAAATTATCAGGTTTGAAATTTATTGCGGAACACTATGTATTGATTGTACTGGTTTGCATCAATTGCGTGGACCACACCAGATTCTTCAAGTTTTAGAATATCGATAACAACAAAATATATCCAAAATCTCAAGTTTTGTTGTAAGGAAAATGATACCCTTTAACTGAAACTGACACTGATTTTGTAAGCACAAAATGACCAACTGTTGTCTTTCGTAATGTATTTTGTTTCATGGGGACATGTAAGCTTGAAAATTATAAATAAGCATCAGTTCTAATGTTATGGTGGACAAAATAACATATACCATGGTAGAATCAACTTGTTTGTATTTCTGTATAAGCTAGGTTGCAGAAAGTTTGCATGGTGGCTTGATATGTGTCAATACTATTTTTCGCAAATGATTTGCTCCTCAACAGTATGCAAGCATGAAAACTTGCATTATGTGAGCACTGACAAGTATACATTAGGATACATCTATTGTGAAGACACGTATATATATATTGATCAGGAAGAGATGTCTTAGAAAACGATATGGCCGCTATGAAAGAAGCCACCAAACATTATAGAAAATATTAATTATTAAACCATTAGCACTTAGTATTAAGCTCCTCCTTTATTTTTTCCTGATTTCAGAAACCAGATCGATTGACAGAGTTACAGACATAACAATTCTGTATGAACCATTGACTTTTATACCTGTCCAACTAATATTTCTTTGTGTATGCTGAGATACCTCTGATGCTATGTGTCCTTACTTTGACTTTTATTATAGCCAGTGTATTGTTTAAAATATGATCGAGGAGATGCGCGGTGCATTCTTTTGTTAGTTCCTATGTTTATTTCAAGTGTTTGTTGCATTCAAATGTGTGTGTGCCAATTTGCTCCTCAGTTCAGTTTTTGTCAGATTTGAAATCTGTGGATCATGGTCTTTTCAGAAATATAAGCCATGTATTTTATAATCTGTCCATTACATCAACGCAACCGACTTGTCAGTGCAGCTGAGCTTTCAGTAAGCTCCTTCGTCCGTTGCCCGTCCCCGATTGACATTTTTGACTCCTCCAAAACCAGTTGTCGGATCTTCGTCAAACTTGGTAGGCGTGTACATTAATTATATCTCTGTCAGTTTGCTCAAATGGTTACGCTACATGTATTTTTTCGATTATCGTGATTTTGTGGTCATTTCTAGAAAAATATTCTCCGATACAGCTTGGCAAATTGCTTCGACATTGCAAAGGGACACGTCGCGGTAACCTCAGAGCCTGAGGTAGCGCCGCGATACTTTTTCATTATGTCTGCGTGTGAACCCAGACATATTGTTTTACCAATATTCTTTCTTTCTTTCTTTTTTCCTATCTTTCTTTCCGCCAGATATTTGTGTCGTCTTAAACTCAGACACTGTGCAAGCTAGAAACTTCAAACAAATTGTAGCTACTGTAACACTGCACATTTTTGTAATTTACATATGACCTCTAGAGGTCAAAGGTCAAGGTCATTTTGCCATTTGAAATATTCATGTAGCTATAACTTGGTCAACTATCATCCAATTTTGATCATGTTGGACACAAATTGTAGATATTGTTACATTGCACATTTTTGTAATTCACATGTCACCTCTAAACGTGAAGGTCATTTTGCCTTTTGAATGTTTCATCTAGCCATAATTTGGTCACTTTCCATCCAATTTTATTCATGTTGGACTCAAATTGTAAGTGTTGCAACACTGCATATTTTTGTAATTATGCAAATTGTTCACACACACACAGACAGATTTGCTTTTAAGCAAATCTTTATTTTCTAGTTTTTGTTTGCATTTGTACTATTTTTAACCTCTCGCAAGCTGCATGTTTGAATCTCTGGTGAGAATGAAGCTCATCGTGGGTTTCAGGGCCATGTTGCCAATTGTAATTTGACCTGAAGTGGCCTTAAAAAGTCAAACTTACATATTGGCGTATAGTTTGGTATTCGTGGATTTTGTAACTGTTCGATAGAAATGGTGACTTTAGAGCTGTTTGAGTGAAGACTTCTATTGCAAACAGTTACGATGTTCTTGAAGAAACGTGACCCTGACATCATTTTGAAGGTCACAGGACCAGTTTAGTCTCTACAGACACTGTCAGCTGAGCCCAGGGCTGTTACAGCCTTCTTGTTTAAAAAAGTGACGTTCCATTTGGGTCTACCCAAGCCACGTATTTCTCAAAAGTAGTATTTTTCCTGGCACAGTGAAATCGAACAGACCTAAAAACATCGTGTGTAGTGAATGAACTGCAATATGAACTCAAAATTAGCTACTTTTACGGACAACAATTTGCCCATATAACTCAATGTGACATCCATTGAAGCTTTCATGAACGAAATGTTATTAATCTAAGACAATTTCCATGTGTCATAAAAACAAAAACAAAAACATAAATACAGGCTATGTATTACTTCTTTGCAATTTTTGCAAGTAAAATGACTTTCACGTGTCATTTCAATAATTAAATGGAAAATTTTGATCAGATTTACAGATATGAGGTTTTCATATCAAAGAATAGTGTGAATGCGATCAGAGGTCAAAGGACAGAAGATATGAGAGCAAATTATGTCATTAGCCAAGCCAAGTCTATTATGTCTGTGTGCCAACACAGATATATTGTTTTTCCAAGACTTCCTTCTTTCTTCTTTTCTCTCTTTCCTTCTGTACAAAAAAATCTTGCCGGGAAATTACCTAGAAGCTCAAAATTTGGTATGGTTATATATTTTGTATCACATTTTGTGTTTTTATGCAGAGTAATCATGGTGCTTAAAATTGTATAAGTTATGGGCATTGAAATTTAATTTTTCAATGCCCCGAAAGTATTATATGTTATCCTGACCCTTATAGTCCCTTGGGGAATTATGTCTGAATGCCAACACATACTGCAGCAACCAGCTGCAGGGTATAAAATTTTGTCACATACCTAAATGAGTTACCTATATTATACCGATTTAAGCCAATACAATTGCCCCTTGCCCCCAGATGGCACAGCTCTAAAAGACGTGGCTTGTGTAATGGAGGTGGCCAATCATGTTGGCTGTGGATTACTTTTTGCAAAAACTGTAGTAGTCATGAGACTACTGTGGATTGCCATTCATAAGCGTGCGAAGTAAGAAGCATGTTAGCAGTTTTCGCGTGTGGATAATAATAATAATAATAATAATAATAATAATAATAATAATAATAATAATAATAATAATAATTTATTCGGAAAACTACCCCTTTACAGCGGGGGCATCAATGGAACGGGGTTTATTCCATGATGCGTCCAAGTATATTGCAAGAAGCCGTCTATATTACAAAGTAAGGATTTGTGTGTGGTAGGGCTGTATCTACGTTCAGCATTGAGCCGTACGTGGAACAGCATCCATTTACCATTTGAAATTTACTTTTTACATGCGCATGTAACCATCAATAGGCTTCTCATAGCTCCATGTATATATACATATATATTGTCCATTACATTCTTTTGACAAATTAACCTTCCCTTAACACTAATCACACATACATTTTGGATGCTACCTCTTCAAAATACCAAATCGCGAATTCCGCACCCAATGCCAATGGTTTGTAAATAATAAATAAATAAATAATTTTATCAGGAAAACTACCCCTTTACACCGGGGGCATCGATGGAACAGGGTTTATTCCATGATGCGTCCAAGTATCTTACCCATTTAAAGTTTGCTTTTAACCGGTGTAACCAATCATCAATATCATAATTTTGTCCCCCGCGCTAAAAATAGAGATAAACCATTCATTGGGAGAAAACTCTAGAAAGCGTAAGGACAAGTACATCGTGCACTTTTGGTTTACAATGTAGAAAATAAATGTTTATCATCGTCATATTTACAATGTATAAAATTAAAGTACACTTCAAAATAGATAAAAGTTCATGTTCACGAAAGTCGGTATCCCTAACAGGTGTCATGGGAGAATCGTCTGTCACTTCAGAGCATTTATTGGTGATTAAGTATTCAAAAACAGGTGTGTGAGAAAAAAATCTTGTATGCATCGCACATGTGACCGGACACTCGTTGGGTGCTTTTTTCTGTTTTCACTTGGTCTGACCTCGCGAAGAGCGAAAAATGACCCAACCGGATCCCAACAAAGTCCCAAATGCTTGGTCATACAAGATTCTCTTATTCATTGGTTCATCCTTATCGTCTACAGTAATCCCAAACTGAATGGAAGTTGTAATATAAAAAGTGTACTGGAATTAGGCACGGTTTTGATGCTGCGTGGACATAATCTTATTTAGTTACAAACACTTGACCTTTTGTATTTCTTTTTCATAAAACCTTTCTCTCTGGCTTTTCATTTTTACCCTCAGATATTTTGCTGTAAAGAACATTAAATAGCTATAATCTTCTTACTTTCATGATTGCTATTGTGTTGTTGAAATTTTAATCTGACATTACTAGGCAACAATTTTCTTTCTTAAGCACATAGCTATAGGCACATTTCCGGGGAAGCAAGTCTTCTATTCTAGGTTGGTTTGCATGCCTGTACTTATGTTAAAATAGATTAGAAAAAATTGTTGTGCTATTGGAATTGTGTACTGTGGCGTTACCCACGGCGTCATAACGTTGAGTATTGATTTTGCCATATAAATGAACAAATGTTATTGGGGGGGGGAGGGTCTTAACACAAATAAAAAATATTGGCGGTCAAATTCACCCCCACCCCCACCCCACTTTAAAAGCGTTTTCCTTTCCATGTACTGTAAAGCAAAATGTGCAAACGTGGACTTCACGGGGTTCCGAGAAGTCGCATGTATTTTTACACTATATGATTCTGTTTGATTTTAAATAACATTACTGACCATTCGGTAGATTTTAAGAGAGAGAGCCGATATGCAACGAAGCGCAAAAGAGTTATGCACATTTATCTCTTGGAATGACGAACATCTCTCCTATGAGTAAATGATCAAGATGACCATAGGAAATACGTTTTTGCTTTAACCCACGCAGATTTGTAAAAAATCATGTATTGATATAGGTAAATATTGCCACGAAAAGTGTTAACATGAATGTGTCGGGTCACTGACAATCCCATTATTGAGTTCTAAGAACAACTTTTTTCTGTGTGAAAACCAATGAGTTACATTTGTCACACGTATGTCTCACATAATTTAAGATATAAATATATAATAAACAGTATTCGTAACTTATAATATAAAGAAGTGATAAATTCCATGCAGCTATCATCGCTAATGTAAACCTAATTTCGATACTTGCATGTATAGAATTACGCAGACAATGAAACCATACCGATTAAAACTTACCGCTTGAATAGAAGCTACGCGAGAACAGTCTGCAGCTGTTTCGTTAGGCAGCATAGCCATACTGAAGTTTTGTATCCCGGCGTTTTCCTGTGCAGGAAGACATCATGATAAGTACTTTAATAATAGGGAAAGATGGCGCCACTTTCAAACAACCAACGGCCATTTTTGTGTCAAGTGTCAAGCAGAACCAGAAACACAATGCAGATCTATATGATCCCTTCCCATGACACCATATCGGCGCCGTTTGACACAGTTACACACAACCAAACGTTGGGACTCATTACGGAAGCACGGGTGACAGACCTATTGTACTTTTTTGTCAGTTGATTGGCTGTTACGCAAAGATATATCAGAATCACTTCTCTGCACCATGAATGGGAATAATTGACATAACGGTCAACATCTCACATATTATTCAGGTCTTTAATTTTACAAAAACTGCAACTTTAAGCAGACTAAACGGCAAAATCTTATCAGACCTGCATACAGACAGCAGTGTGGTTGACCATGCAGACGATGGCTATGTTGAGGTTGTTACGGATGAGATAAGTGTTAATGCTGCCAAAAAACAGCATCATGATCACCGTCAAACGCCATGACCAAAACAATCCGACGTGTTTCTTAGTCTGCTCT
This sequence comes from Hermodice carunculata, assembly GCA_964020975.1. Lineage (NCBI taxonomy): Eukaryota > Metazoa > Annelida > Polychaeta > Eunicida > Amphinomidae > Hermodice > Hermodice carunculata. Next base: position 97,352,594 of record OZ026613.1, on the reverse strand, counting down.
GGCGTGCCTGAGAAAAAGAAAAATAGCTACAGTAAAACAACAATAATGATGGTGACGACTCCGACAACAATAACAATAAAAAAAATGATTTACTGGATAGGTGAATTGAGCAACGCATTACAATTACGGCCTGGTGAAGGTGTGCCACTTAGCCCGATGAGGCACATTTTATCATGGTTTTGTAGCTCATGACAGGTAACACCACAACGTTTTTTTCAGTGCTGTACCAGCACATACCAAAGAACAAATATCTGAACACAGCTACTCATACGACAGTCTATTCAATTCACATGTTCGTACGTCCATAAGAAGCGTATTTTGTCGTGCCAGTTTGCTGGAGTGGAATATCAATTGCTTTAAACATATTTTATTTAAAGAAAGCAATTAAATATCAATTAAACTCCATTGCCTTTGATCTAGTTTGGTTCCTCATGGTTCATTTTTTCTGGTTAATACAGGGCGTATTATTTTCCGAAAGGGGCATGAATATGTAGATTGGCAGTTACATGTAGAGATATTTTTGTGAACACAGTTTGTCAAAACGGCCTTTTCATTTGATAGGTCATATGTTTTTCAAGTGTAACAATATTGACAAATTTTCTTTGAATATGTTCTAGATAGTTGTGTTTAATTCCGCAGATGTTTAGTTTCTAAAATTTACTCGCTAAATAATGGGGTATACACCATAAACCAAACCAATACGCAAGAACACATACACATATATAAATATATTAATAAACACACACGTATGAATATACAGACAGACAGACACATGTATATTTGTGCACACACACACACACACACATATATATTAATATATGTATATATATATATGTATGTATATATATATATATATATATATATATATATATATATATATATATATATATATATATATATATATATATATATATATATATATATATGAGTGTGTGGGTGTGGGTGTGTGGGTGGGTGATTTTCAACACATTTGACACAGAAAGGTCTATTTGGGTTCAGTGTTTGAACGCATTTTCCGTTCATAGTTCCAAACGCTTTATGACAACAACGCTTCGCCACCGCTTCCCAAAACTTGAGTTGCAAACAAAAGCTGAATCCGAACGCACACGCGAACCTTCGCAGCCTATTTTTGTTCAGTGCCCAGAACAGTACATTTTACCCTGTCGGTGTTTGAATGCATCCCGCCTTTTTGCTGAACGCGATTTCGTGCCGGTCTTTAAAAATTCACGTCTATTACTTCAAAACGTGTTTAAGCGCGGGAAGTGGTTACCTTCTACTTGCTTTGTTTACGTTGGATGGTCACAGCTCGAGACATACGGCCTCAAAACATTGAGGGCGAAACAGCCCTTCCTTGACAAGCTGTCGTCTCGCCCTGAAAGCTTTGAGCCACTGGATCTATGTCTGGAGCAGGCATTCAATGCCGCTATCGCAAGAGGTCCCATTAGTATTTACTCGGGGAGCATATATATAATAACTAGGAAAGCATAGCAAATCAGTGTGTGTGTCTTCAAATCATATTGGTATGGCAATGCATAACTATTCCATAACACAGGAGTATAAGTTGGAATGGCATCTCTATCTATTATAGCTTTGACGTTATTCAAGATTGAAAATTTCTACTGGTGCTATTTAGCATAATTTAAATTTCTACATCTTTTATTTTAATTCATTAGGTGCGCAACGGTCAACAACCCCCTGGTAGAAGTTGTAATGACATTTCTATCTATTATAGTGTTGAATATATTCAAGATTGAAAATTTCGAATGCTGTTAATTAGCATAATCTAAATTGCTACAACTTTTGTTTTAGATTCATTACATGCGCAATGGTCAACAACCCCTTGTATGAGTTCAAGAGACATCTCTATCTATAATAGTTTCGAAGATATTCACGTTTTAAAATCTCAAATGCTGCTAATTAGCATAATTTAAATGGCTACAACTTTTGCTTTAGATTGATTACATGCGCAATGGTCAATAACCCCCTTGTAGAAGTTGGAAATGACATCTCTATCTATTAAACTTTTGAAGACATTCAAGATTTAAAATTTCAAATGCCCCTAATTCGCTTAATTTTTAACATCTTCATTACTCTGTATAACACGGTCAAACTCCTTGTATGGAGGAACAATCATGCCAAGTTTGGAGTTTCTATGTATAATAGTGTCCGAGAAAAGTGTCGGACAAATTCGCTGGTAAAGAAAGAAAGAAAGAAAGAAAGAAAGAAAGAAAGAAAGAAAGAAAGAAAGAAAGAAAGAAAGAAAGAAAGAAAGAAAGAAAGAAAGAAAGAAAGAAAGAAAGAAAGAAAGAAAGAAAACAGAAAAGTGCGTGTTAACACACACACTTTAATACTTGTAAAATATTTTTTAACTCTGGAATTTTTTAATCGGGCCAAACAAAATGCTGTTCTCTTGCAGATCATTTTTCCAAAACAAACCTCAATGGCTTGTATGTAAAAAAAGTTATCAGGTCAAATAGTTTAACATGTTTTTCTGCATGTAATCTGCATGTCAGACTGGCACACATGAAAGATATTCCTACGCCAATAATGGAAACACAGGGATATTCTTTTCATTTTAATTCGTCGAAAGTCAAAAAACATGAAGGATGTATTCATAGATGGGCAGATGGGCGGAGAGAGAGAGAGAGAGAGAGAGAGAGAGAGAGAGAGAGAGAGAGAGAGAGAGAGAGAGAGAGAGAGAGAGAGAGAGAGAGAGAGCGCGTGGTTTTCGCATTCCATCTCCACTCAGAGACCTGCAGATTTATTTATTATCTCGGCACTGCCTCTCTGGCTCAACAGTGTGTGGTACACTGCTTGAGAAAATAATTAAGCTGGATATTTCACAATTTCATTTGATATTATCAGAGAGCACGGACCGACACTCGCCCCACTCCGCCAGAAAATAATGACGTGTGAATCGACTCTATGTTTTGTTCTTTACCACAGCGATTTTAATAACCCACATGGGTCTCTCTATCAGTTGGCCTTTTTACTGTAATGCCAAAATCATGTTAACGATATGTGTGTTGTATAAAATTATGCCATTGGCTGGCGTCCGTGGCGCGGACGGGGTCAGGTCGGCGCACCATTCAGCCGCGGACTATCTTGGCGGCTGCCTGCGAATATTCCGTTAGACGTCTTTGTGCTTTGAATGTGGTTGCACCTGTTTGTCCAAGAACTGTCCCATGTACACTTTAAATATGCATTAGCATATTTCTCGTAGATAACCGCAATATTTGAGCTGTTTTTACATATCTTGCAATTAACTTGTTCTCCGTCCCTCGTAAAATAATGCCAAACCTGGGACTTTGAGCCTTGGCCCCGTGGGCTTCCATCAGACATGACGTCAGATCAATTAGACAGTGTCATTACCATATCCAAACCGTAGTTCTAATGAAACAAATCCAAGTATATACCGACCAAAGGCAATGTTCTTTGGTATGTATAGCTGAATCACACAAATTTTTAGTTCGTCTGTACCCAAAAGATCCATAGTGTCAAAAAAGCCATGTCTAGTTTTAACATGACAAGAATGCAAAAACTTTTGTTCACACATGTAGGCCTATTTTAGTAAATTGGTTTGAACAGGTGCATCATTCATGTGCATATAGGACCGTACAATTCATGAAAAGGGACCAAAATCTGCAGCACATCACAGAATTTGCAAGCACAGGTTCCAAATTTGTTGAAAACATCAATAAAATTCAGCATTTAAAAGGTACCAGTTGCAACCACCGTCTCAACAATGGTCATCATCCATACAAGTCCGCAAAGTGACACTAGCACCAACATCAATCGATCAAAAAAGCCCTGAGGCCTAAAATGACCATCAACAAGAATCCAAACAACATGGTTAAACAATTCGATGTGTTTCAGACATGTATCTGAAGGCATGATGTTGTTTTAAAGGAGATAAACTAAGAGTATTTCAAAAAGAAAGGTTTTTGAATGTGCAAATATTGCGGTGAAAATTTAATACAGTGTCAGAATTTGCAAGTACACTGGTTCAAATGTCAAACATCAGTCAGAAACAAGTGACATCAGGCCTCAAAACTCAAAACAGTAGTCAAAAATTGCAAGAACAGTAATCAAATTGCATTACAATAGCCAAAAATTGTAAGCATAGCAGTCACATTTCAAGTATGGTTTCCATAAGTATTTTTGAAAGGAATTTTAATGTTCAAGAAAGCGTAGAATCCCACAAGTCATCTAATAAGTCATTTATTAAGGTAATATTTTAGAATTCAAAAAATGTGGTATGCCATTGTAAGTTATCTGCAAGTCGGCTAAGCATAATGTGCATCTTACTCATGGTTCTATAAAGTTCAAAAGGTCAAAATGTGAAACAGTCCTAATTATTGTAAAATTCTACCACATTTATCAGAGGAAGAGTTAGGTTTTATGAAAAGAAAGAAACAGACAGAAATCATGTTGAAATTCCTAAAGGTAACTGTAAGTACAGCTGTCTTCCATGTAATAGTTTTAAATTTTCTCATTGACAATCAGACCTAGGTCAACTTGTCAGTCGGCTGATTTAGATGCTAATTATTAATACAAAAAGAGAGACAGAGAAAAAAATTAAATATGTATAAATTTACCCATTCATTGAAAGAAACCATGTATCAGCTGCACACCGAACACTTTGAGCCAACATGACATGATTTTCAGAATAACAAACTATATTCATCAGACAATTATAAAAACATCAGTCCCACTACATTTGGAACACTACCTGCGCTGCACTATGTGCAGAAAATGCTTGAATGTTCAAACTGTTAGCAAAATACATTTAAGGACAAGAGAACCAGACAACAGTTTGCAAGTAGAAAAGAAGATTTGCTTCACAGAAAATATGTCTGGGTGCCTTCAACACGAGAACAGTTTGAAATGTTACACTTTGCCATTGTTCAACATAATATAAATTTCGTGTATTAGCCTAATTTTTATAAATTAAAATGCTCAGCTTTGGTTCTTGGTTCAAGGGATGTGCCCATCTCCCGAACTTACAAAGTGAAGGTTGAATGAAACTACCATCAATAATAGTTTTGAAGCTATTCAACATTTTATTTTGTGTATTTGCTTAATTTGCATGAATTATAAGCCTAGAAGAACTTTGGTTTATTGTTCGTTGGATGGGGCTATGCCACAAACCTATACATTGAAAAAGGAATTTTCACCTCTATAATAGTTTTGAAGCTATTAAAGAGTTACATTTTGCATATTTACCTAATTTGCATAAATTAAAATCCTACAACTTTGGTTCATGGCTCATTGGATGCGGATTTGCCACAAACCTTGGATTGAAGTTGGAATGGCATCTCTCTCTATGTACAATAGTTTTGGAGATATTCAACTTTTAAATTTTTCAATGCCCCTTATTAGCATAATTTGAAATTCTACAACTATACTGTCCATTATAGTGGCAAGTGTCACAAAGGTGCATACCCACATTGAAATTTTGAGTCCATCTGCAATAGTTTGGAAGATATAGCGCTTTTCAGTTTTTTTGCCGCTAAAATTTGCATAATTTTAAACATCATGACTATTCCAAATGAGATACACAATTTCACTGGTTATGTCAGTCACCATGGCAGGTTTAGTGGTTTTTGGAAAAATAGTGCCTGAGAAAAACTCTGTACCAACTTTGTGGTAAAGAAAGAAAGACAGAAAGAAAGAAAGAAAGAAAGAAAGAAAGAAAGAAAGAAAGAAAGAAAGAAAGAAGAGAGAGAGAAGAAAGAAAGAAAGAAAGAGAGAGAGAAAGAAAGAAAGAAAGAAAGAAAGAAAGAAAGAAAGAAAGAAAGAAAGAAAGAAAGAAAGAAAGAAAGAAAGAAAGAAAGAAAGAAAGAAAGAAAGAAAGACAGACATTGGCCTTTTATTTCTTTTCTTAATTTATCTGAGATGAAAGACCACCTGTCCTATATGAACACTTTTGTCTGGCATTAGGGGTGGTCTTAAATTGCAGGTACCACTGTATAGTGAAACTTCTCTACAGCGGGCACCCTCGTGACCACAGAAAAGTGGCCACTCCTGAGAGGGTCAGCCCTTCTGGGCAGTATCGATGAGTATCTGTGCATACACAGTGTACACATTATTATAATTCAAGGGGATGTGTATACATGCAATACAAAACTGTCTTTGTTCCTTTATTACATAAACACATTTCTACAGATGCTGTCACAAAACTACGTGTACATGTACCTGTGAACTGAGACATGCACTATACTGACTCAGTATTGGCTATGAAGAACAGGCTTCATCTCACTGGTTACAAGAAAACAAAAACATGAAAGTGTCCAGTGAGATGACACAAATCCACACACTTTTTCAAAATTCACCAAGTTGTTGAAAACAGTCATTGAGGACTGTAAGTCTACACTTTGATCGGTCTAGCAAACTCAGCTCTGTATGTAGTCTTTTTTTAACAGAGGGTACAATCAGGCTTGTTCTGCCTGAAAGTCCAGTCCCTCTGAACCCTTGGGACTGATAAGCCCAGCAGACTCCTAGCCTCTGGCCAAACATAACATAACAAGTAACATAACATACAGTACATCAGAAGCCCTAGTCAAAATGTGGATTGTTGGGACATTCACTGAATTTAGCATACATTAAAATTTCGCAACTTTTGTTTGCATGCTATTGGATTTGTCAGATGTCTAAAACCTATATGTGTAAGTTAGAACTTTCTGTCTATCTATAGTATTTTTGAAGATATAACGCTTTTAAAATTTTAATTGCCCATAATTTGCATAATTTTTAACATCATGAATATTTCAAGTCAGGTGCCTAATTTCACTGGTGGGTCAGTCATAATGGCAAGTTTGGTGGTTTTCGGAACAATCGTGTCCGAGAAAAACTACGGACAAATTTGGTTGTAAAGAAAGAAAGAAAGAAAGAAAGAGAAAGAGAGAAAGAAAGAAAGAAAGAAAGAAAGAAAGAAAGAAAGAAAGAAAGAAAGAAAGAAAGAAAGAAAGAAAGAAAGAAAGAAAGAAAGAAAGAAGAAAGAAAGAAAGAAAGAAAGAAAGAATTCTTGGAAAACCAAAATGTCTGGGTTGCCACCCAGCCATAATGATAGTGATGAGATCAAACCGAATATCAGCTCAACCTTGTCAGATCCAGTATCGTTTTCGAAACAGTAAGACATGCTAGTGTTCATCGTCGGAAGGATCCATGACCAACAATAATGGAATTAAAATGAAGGAGAGTATCTTCTACCTGACTTGGGCAGGTTACCAACATATTGGCAGCGGGTTAAACCAGTTTTACGGGATCCCAATCCTCCCACTTTGAAAAACGCCCACATTCATTTAAAGTAGGCCTAAAACAAATTTGGCCCTTAATTTTAATGTACAGTTATAAAAGGTATTTGCATGACCATAACTCATAGACAAATAGAAGGCCTGTATCGTTCAACATGACACCCGAGAACTTAGATGGTCCTTATTTCATTTTATACTTGTGATTTATAATGAATTTTAGTGTTCTAGTTTAGAAAGTTTGATCACACTCAAGGTAAAACAATCTCAGCCTCAACATTAACATACCAAAACATATTTGTATGTGTTTTACTGACACTCAGAAAATACCTTATTAATATGTTCATAGAAATCAACATGATATTTCTGTAGAACATATTTATATTTATCTTTAAAGTTAAGAAAACCCTTTTTTAATCTTATTTTAGAACACCCCTGTTTAATAAGTCTGCTAAAAAGTGATTTATGTCTGTCAACAAAATCTTTAAAGTCAGTACAGTTTCTTGCGAAAGTAATTAGTCTTGAGACATAGACACCATAAGCAGGATTAATAGGAATGTTAATAGTTATATATGGATAATTCACTATATCAAAATTGAAATCATCTGTCAAAGGTCACAGGTCAAAGGTCAAGTTCATTTGGACTTTGAAATTTGCATCCAGGCATAAGCTTAATGTAATGTGAAGTACCAAAGGATAAAAGTTGTAGCATTTAATATTTACAACTTTTGAAGGCACACAGCTTTCCAATAACTCATTTTCTTGGCAACCGTGCACTTGGGAGCCAAATGTTACTAGAGACAAGAAATACAAGTCTTTTTCGGAGCTCAAAAAATTAATGTAACTGTTCCTCGACCAGTAAAGCATACAGAATTATATTATGCGTGTAAAAGAACAGTTGTTCAAGAAGTTGACGAATGCGACGAATCCAACTGAAAGCCCAGCTATTTGTCATTGGTGTTTTCGATACGCTGATGCGCACAAGGCAACAAAGACATTTAGCATTACTTTCTTGTCTGTCTTTTCAGGGATTTCCACATCCCTAGTCTTATCATACTATTCCGAGGGATCCCCTTCACAAGATTGTGACACGCTATGCTCCATTTAGTCTTGAGACAATCTTATATGGTGCTTCACTTTGAAATTTCGAAAGGAACAAAACGATATTCTTGGCTGTCCATGATTTCATTTTAAAAACGTTTTCAGGTCGCTGCCATTTCATGATCAAGTTTGGTTGTCTCTCCCAAACTCAGATGTCACAGGTTTATTTATATTTACCAATCCGCTTATAATCAGATTGTGTAATACTTCAATAGCCACACTGTCTTATAATCAGATACTGTAATACTGTAATAGTATACTGTCTGATAATCAGATTGGGTAATACTGCAATAGCCCCACAGTTTCTCTGCCTTGTCCTCCTCACCAATCATTTTCTGCGGAAAAAAATGCTTAAAACACTCTGCCTAGCTACATGACTTTTGCATCATAAACGCGATATAACAGAAAACCTACCTGTAAATTTTCAAATTTTACTATATCTGAAACTGGATACAGTTTTAATCTTTGAAATTTCTTAACAATTTCCGCATTTTATCTCACAGGTTTATGAAGGCACCCCTTAAGTATGTAAAAATAAAAACCGAAAGCCTTCTTGCATCCTAAATGAAATAAATGCGTTCGATGGCTACGGAAAGATGGATAAAGATCTGATCAGAGGTAAATAAAAAAACTCAACACTGTTCAAAATACTTCATAACTTGCTTTTGTCAAATATGTTCGAACGAAAGAGGTAAAATATAACAGACGCAAACATAAAAAGATAAGTTAGTTTGGCAACACAAGTAATCATTATTTCCATTAAATGTCGAAACATGCTTTTTACGTAACTGTAAGGTACATCCGCAGAACAGAAGGATTAAATTTTTCGAAAAAAATAATTTATGTCCATCTAATAACAATCTGAAGAATATTATTCAGGCAGACCACGAAAACATGTTGTGAATGTTGCTTTGATAAATGTAAGATGGATATCAAAAAGACTGTCAAAGTATATCAAAGAAGTGCCAAACAAATACATCCAAATTTCCCGACTTTGTAAAATAAACGTTGAGTCAGTTGCAGACAAGTTCTTACGGCAGCCCATTGGTGTCAACCTCACTTCACTTTTTATGTGGTCATAATGACATTTATCTTGTCGACATTGTATGTGGTTATAACGACATTGTATCTGGTTCGGACCACTTTTTACGTCGTCAAAACGACATTTTATGTGCTCACCTTGCATATTTTAATAACATGCAGAAGTAGCCCATTGACTGGAAGCAGAAGGGGTACGTCATCTATGACAAAGCTCTTCAGTACAGACCATTTTTTTTACATTCTGAAGACACAGTAAATGTGTTTCAATCTGCATACCGTGACGGCCTCATAATCAATTTTAACTGGTTGAAAACACAAGGATTATTTATGAGGCAATCGTACAACTACAAGAGCATCGAAAACGCGATATTTCGAGGAAAATGAAATTTTCGAGAAAAGATGCGAAATTTCGGGGATTGTGGTTTTGTTAAGCTTCAGTACACAACTACATCACACAAACAATTATTTCCACAGGCAGTAAATGACAAAAATATTACAATCCTCTGACATTGAAATAAAATAAAGCGCCCTCTGACAAGGAAATGCAGCACTAAATAAAATAATATAACTGGTTTTTCGTCATGCGAGGTTGAGTTAAGTTCTGGACTTATTGAGGATTTGAAAATGATCTACGTAATCTGCTTATTTCAAAACTTGATGATCACAATTCGAAAGTCACAAAACTTACAAAAACTCTTATATTTATACAAAAAATGGCAGATTATCTCGGTGAGGGTTCAATATGCCGGCATTGTCGCACTGATCCAACTTTCGAGGAAAGAATGCATACCGAAATGCACCTTAAAGAGCAACGAGCTGGCGCGGGAAAACGAGACATAAAGTTGACAGGACCAGGGATGTGGAATACCACACCCCTGGTAGGACATATAGTATCAAAACCACCCATATCAGAGTAATGCTTTGTGTTAATGTGGCCACGCCTATTGGCAACATGCGCATAATCTCATATCCAAGTGCATGCCGTTATGGCAAGCCGTTACAGTATTTAATCCATAATTATATATGTCAATCTTTTTCACAAATGTAAAAAACTGTTTTACATGATTATGTGAGAAAGATTTTTACATATGTAAAATAATCAATCATTTTATACGCAGAGAAAAGATTTACTCATAACGTGATTTTTTTATATAAACCAATTCTACATATGTAGATAGCATTTACATATATGCACAATTTTTTTCACATATGCGAAATTCTTTTACACAGATGTAAAAACTATTTCACATGTCTGAAAAATATTTTCACGTGGGGGAAATCATCATTTCATTTACATAGATACAAATATTTTTTCTTATGTGATTTTTTTCACATGTAAAATTCTTTTTCACACATATGTGACATAACTTTATACATATGTGAAATAACATTATGATTACAAATATGTATAAAATTATTTCATATATGTGAACACCTATTTCACATATATGAAATAATTCATTTTACATATCTGAAAAATGTTTACACATAATGTAAAATACACACACACACACACACACACACACACACATATATATATATATATATATATATATATATATATATATATATATATATACATACATATATACATCAGTGTAAAAATTTTGCTCATATGAAAATGGGGACATAATTACGTATACGCGTAAAACTGATTCGCATATGTCTAAAAGGATTGCACATATGCGCAAATCTTTTTGACATATGTAAAGTATATTGCTATTTTACATATATGAAAAAGATTTACAAATTATGTGAAATTCTTTCATACATATGTGAAACAGATTTACACATATGTGAAATAACAACTTCATTTTACATATGTGAAAAAAGTTAGAATTCCACATGTGTATAAATCTTTTTCGCATCTGTGAAATATTGATTTATTGCACGTTTGTGAAAAAAATTGACACATATGTGAAATTCCTTTACACTAATGTTAAACAGATTAACACATATGTGAAGTAAATGTATAATTTCACAAATGCGTGAAACTGTTTGGCGCATGTGTAAATCATTTTCAGATATGTGAAATAATTTATTTTAATATGTGAAAAAGATTTACACATTTGTGAAATAAACTCGAAGCATATGCTGTGCGGTAAAATTACTGATCCCTAACGCTCATCATATTAGGAGCTGGTCTTCTATCAAAACGAGACAATATGGCGGGAATAAGCACTATTTGTAATTATGTCTGTGTTGTCACACAGACATATTGTTTTTCTAGGAATTCTTTCTTTCTTTCTTCTTTATAGGCAAATTTGTCTGACATTACATTTGAAAAGTATTACACGTAGAAACTCCAAACTTGGCACAATTATACATCTATAGATAAAGTCTGGCCTTTTTAAAATGAGAGGTCATGCTTTTCCAAGTTATGCAAATAAAGGCTAGTTAAAGTTTTAAATCTGCAATATCTTACATACTATAGTAGATGTGGTTCCGAATGTATAGGAGTTCAATCATAGCAAGGCAAAAGTCATCCCAAATGTCAAGGTCATGTCAAGGGCAAAGGTCATGTCATGGTCAAAGGTCAATTTTAGGCCAAAAGGTCATTTTTGAGGTCAAAGTTCACTTCAGGTAGAGGTCATCGCAACGTCAAAGGTCGTTTCAAGGTCAAAGGCCAGTTTGGATGGTGGCTTTCTTCTAGCCATACCTTGGTCAATTTTTATCCAATCTTGATCTTCTTGAGCTCAAACTGTTGCTATTGTAACACTGCACATTTTTAAACCACATGTGACCTCTAAAGGTCAAAGGTCAAGGTCAACTGGACCTTTGGAAGTTTCATCGAGTCATAACTTGGTCAATTTTCATCCGATTTGGTCCATGTTGGGCTTAAATTGTAACACCGTGCAATGGGAAGCTTGCACATTCATAGTTCCATTATTCCTACTAGGGCGGCGCTACCGTGCTGGGGAGTTTAGAGGCACATGCACATCCAGCACCACGGTGAAACCCCAGTATGGGCAAACATTAGAGCCATTCATTATGCATTTATTATCATATATAAGAATTATCCCCCCCCCTAGTGGGACTAATGGAACTGTGAATGTGCAAGCTTCCCAGTCCAACCTATGTGGCAAATACATGTATTATAAAGATTTTTTTTGTCATTGTCAAAATGTTCAAATGACATTATTCAGCACCATGGGGACACAAAAATGAATGGATGCTTAAAGACTCAGGGGCACCCAAAAGGCATAATACGGTATTCATAATCCTTGCTGCAGTGTTTGTCATACCGATGGTCACGTTTCTAATAGATGTAATCTCACAATACCAAGTTACACTGGGATGTGCATGCACTGAGTACTTTGGGCACCCTACTTTTGTGTTAATTGGAAGTTGTTAAAAATTAAGATTTATGACGGTTTATATCAAATCTGATTGCTTGATTTGCCACGTTGTTAGGACAAGAATGTTTTGTTTATTCATCTCGGCCTCTCCTCACTCAACATATTAATCAGGGACTGACATAAACCTACAAAATCCTTGGCCAGATTGAAAACTGAAATTTAAAATTTGAAATTTTAGCCATAGCCTTAAAGAATTGATATTAAAAAGAATAGCTACTAACCAGTGGGAAGCTTGCACATTGACAGTTCCATTATTCCCACCAGGGGGAAATAATGCTTATATATGATAATAAATGCATAAGGAATGGCTCTGATCTTTGCCCTTACTGGGCTTTCACCGTGGTGCTGGGTGTGCATGTGCCTCTGAACTCCCCAGCATGGTAGCGCCGCCCTAGTGGGAATAATGGAACTATGAATGTGCAAACTTCCCATTTACATATGACCTGTAAAGTTCAAAGGCCAAGGTCAATTGGACTTTGAATTTTGCATCCAGCCATAAGCTTAATGTAATGTGAAGTACCAAAGGATAAAAGTTGTAGCATTTAATATTTACAACTTTTGAAGGCACACAGATTTGCTTTGAAGCAAATCTTCTTTTCTAGTTGTCAGATGTATCCGTAATTTACGGCTGTACGTCATTGCATGGCGAATGCGGCACATTTTAACGACAGTTTGCACTTTACGTTGTAAGATAATCTCAAGATACTGCCGATAAACGTTTTAGTGATTAACATGATTCAAAAAATACCTCTGTGCCCTCCCATAATTACCACAGTCCGCCATGTTGAAACACAAAATTCTGGTTGACCACGATACAGCCTAGGAAGGCCTGTGTTTGATACGCGAACATATAGCCTGGTCATAAGAGCAAGCTGCGCTCCCTGTAATGGGCCACATTGAGAACATGGCAAAGTTGCAGAGCATCCATTGGAACGGATCTTTTATTTAAAAATTTTCCCAATTTTACCTATGTACAATAGATTTACACATATGTGAAATAAAAGTATAGTTACGCATAAATGTAGGTGTATTTGACGTATGTGAGGAGTTTTTTTTTTTGATATGTGAAATAGTTGTTTATTATTCTATGTCACATATGTGAAAAAGATTTACAAATACGTGAATTACTTTATGTGTAAATGTAATGGGATTTCACATATGTTTAAAAGTATTTCTCATTGTTTTGCACATGTGTGAAATTAATTACACATGTGTAAAATGGTTTTTCACATTTGTGTAATTATGGAATAAATGCTAAAACGGCTTGCCATATGATGAAGTGAACCGTTCTGATTAGGAATCATGGACATTAGCATATATATATATATATATATATATATATATATATATATATATATATATATATATATATATATATATATATATATATATATATATATTTATACATATATATAAACATGTTCAGTGTAAACTGTTACCAAGACAGCTAGACTAACCTGCCGTCATTGTATCTGGTCTTTCATCCTTTTCCGCCATGACGTCGACTGCCAGTGTGGGGCGTTTCGCAGGACATGACTGCACCACCCAGGAAATGACACATCATACAGTACAATACCATGCTGTGCAGTTCCCTACCCATTAGACAGGGAGGACTAGTGGGGGTTTTCACGTAGGCCTAGGTTTTACTGGAATAAAAAGTGCATTCCTAATTTAAATACCCCCCCCCCCATTAAATAGCTTTGATGGAGTTGCCAATGTGACCACTCAGTTGTTTTACAATGCCTGGTAATTTAAGTTGCGGCTGCTTTAAGGCTGCAGAAGCATGAGTTGCTAGTTGATGAAAAAGTCAGTGACCAGGTCAGTTTTCCTAACCGATACGCCGACTCGGGTCAACACAGGGAAAAATGTTACGTGATACAGCTTTCCAGAGTTTAAGGTCCAGCAGGTTCATCTGTCGTTTTGTCAGCTGATACAATATAATAGGCGAACACTGTATTTTGTCCTGAAGCTACGATCGCGGTAGCCTACTTATTATAAGTTCATATAGATGTTGTGCTGCTGCTATAAATATACAGTCACGTGACCGAAATTCAGTGTTATAACACAGACATTCTATTTTCTTTCTTTCTTTCTTTTCTTCTTCTTTACCAGCAATTTTGTCCGAAAATTTTCACGGACACTATTATACTTAGAAACTTCAAACTCCGTATGATGTTAGATTGATACATGGAGTCGTGCCTCTGTGCAAAGACTGTTGAGTGCATAAAACATTATGCAAATTAAGGGAATCTGAAATCTTCAATATCTTTAAAAGTATTATAGGTAGAGATGCCATTTCAACTTATATCTGTAGGTGTGTGATGTAGGCGCATGCAATGAACCACAAACAGAAGTTGCAGAATTTTAGCTTATGCTAATTACGAACACTTGAAAAGTTTAAATATTCAATATCAAAACTATTATAGGTAGCGATGCCACTGCAACTTTTATTTATAGGTTTGTGCTATAAGTACATTCAATGAACTACAAGCAAAATTGTAGAATTGTAATTTATGCAAATTAGGAGCATTTGAAAAGTTTAAATGTTGAATATCTTGAAAACTATTATAGATAGAGATGCGATTCAAACTTCTAATTATGGGTGCGTTTGTAGGCGCATCCAATGAATCACAACCACAAACAAAAGTTGCAGATTTTAAGGTGGAAGACTTGCAGCTAGTGTACAGTGAAACCGGCAACTTTGGATCAATATTACGCATTTACTATTTTCACAAGTACATTAAACCCTATATATTTTCTGATTATTACATATGGATAGATTTGATTCTATAGGAATTCTTTTTTTTTTTTTTTTTTTTTGCAGGATTGGAATTTGTTTAGGGATTTTATAGCATTTTCTCTGACTTGGTAGGATTTTCACATTTTTCGCGCAGAAATCGCGCAAAATTATGTTGGTTTTTTCAGGTTAAAATCAGAAGGAATTGAAGATGCACAACTATGCCAAGGATCAAATTAAATGGTGAGCCCTGAAATAGCATAAATAAAAAGTTATGAAATTTTTATGTTGGTCCCAGCAGGTTGCTCATTTTCTTTCCACAAATCGCTCCAAAAGGCACGGAGGGGCAGTCAGAAAAAAAATCATGGAATCCGATCCTGGATATGATATTTTTCTTTTGCTGTCCGTTCATTTTAATGTGATAGGACAATTCGTTTGTTTGTTAGGCGAGATACAAATTGCATAGGTTGTGCAAAAAACAGTTCCGAGAAATTGCGTTGAAAGAAAATGTTGTCAGTTCTTATGTATTTATGGCTTTGAAATGACACATACTCACTTGTTCCCTCTGGTGTTTTTATTATTGTATGAAAAAGACATGTAGCTTCACCTCTGTCATGTTGTCATTACAAAATATTCATATTTTGTGGCTTAAAGTTCGACTTTTTTAACTTCGGAATATCAAACGTAACCACATTTGGTTTGTTTGGGTGTGGGTTCAAACATAACCACATTTGGTTTGTTTGAGTGTGGGTTCACATGCGGCTTTCCATATTTGGGACCTAATAAGTGGATTGTGCTAATTTGTTTTCACATCAATAGAGAATTTAAAAGTAGGCGGAACAATGGTGGCGATTAGTTTGTACTGGCCTTTTCTTCTCTCCATGGCTAATGCTTTTCTGTTCCCTATGAGTGACCCTTGTTAGTGGCTCAATTGGTTTCCAGAGGTCATGGACTAATGACTGTGCAAACAATGATATGGTTCATTATTATGCCCATACAAACAAAGCCATGTGGGCAAGCAATGCACAAACTGTTCACTGTAAACGAACGTTTTGAGCTCAATTTTTCATATAAATTTTTTGGTCACACATCTGCGTCAATATTGTAAATTCTGGTAAATTAATTACGAGCCGGGGCTGAATTTTTGCCGTAAGACTTAGGAATTTGTAGTTCGCATTGTTTTAGGGGCTGAATTCAAGACTGGCTTCGTCTGAATTTATTTCAGGTCGGTTACATAACTCAGTGACCATCCATGCACCAAAACAGGTAAGCATACGGAATGGCACATAGTATAGAATGACTTTAAGAATTTTCTTCATCCAAGTTTATGTTGCACACCAACCAGCAGGGAACATGGTGCAACTAAATAGCTTTTGCGTAATGGTATATCATCATTTTTACAGGTACCCATTAAAATATTGCAGGATGTCAAAACCAAGCCCCAGAAAAGCGGTACAGATGGAGGACGCCACTCCTTATTCTGGTCCCAAACTACAACAATTCATCTCACAAATAATCGGTCAAAGGATGGACGAGCAGGGCTACACAGAGCCAACCCCCAACCCTGGTAGCCGTCACGAATCGTTGTCAGGGGAGGGGTTTTCCTCAAATGGCAATGTGTCATCCACACCACACAACCCCAAGAGATCATGGTGGTGCACTAAGGTCCTTCTGATGGCGGGTCCATAGTTAGTGTCCAAGGCCCTCTCATACCACAACAGGAAAACTGGCATTAATAATGCTTGTAAACAACAGTCTCGGCTGGAGGCAGGGCATACTAGTCAGCCAGTAGCCAGCACATGGAATAGCAACTTGCCACCACCCCCAACACTGACTCGACGTCCTGAAGGTCATGTGCATACAGGTACGTCAGTTGCCTCGAATAACATTCATGCTATTCCAGCATCCACAAACAGTGACCTTGCATCCATGTGGAATATTGTCAAAAGATCCGGAGTAACCCAAAGAGAATATGTCTCTTTGCCAGAGACAATAGATGACAGTGACATGAGTATTCCATTAGACAGACATTCTAGTTGTGTAGTCTCCGACACACATCCAAATAGAGTGGTCAGTAATAAAGTGCCCACTAGTAACATACAGGCAGCATCTCCAGCACATAATAACGTGATGTTATCCCAGCTTGTCCAAGATCTAGGCTTGTTCACGCAGGCTGGAGGCTTGGCACACAACCCAGGCCACCAAACAATATTCCAATCTGCAACTTTGTGTCTTCTCCCATACGATTCATGCCCCCAAAAAAGAACCTGAAAAATACAGACTAATACACCATCTTTCACCCACAACACCCACCCCCCGCCCGGCCTATCAGTGAACGAGGGTATTACTCAAAATCTAACAAGTGTCAAATATCAGTGGATGATGCTGTAAAATAGGTGCAAAGTCTGGGTGTAGGTTGTTTTTTAGCAAAGACTGACATTGCCCATCCTTATAAAATCTATCCTGCACACCCAGAGGATTGTGCTCACCTGGGATTAACATAGAAAGACAGATTTTATTATGACAAAACCCTTCCAATGGGCTGCCCCATATCATCAAATATTTTTGAGACATCTAGTACAGGTGTGCAGTGGCTAGCTACTGCAAAATGCAAGATATCGGATATGATTCCTATGATAGATGATTTTGTATTGGCCAGGGTTACATATTAATGTGTTCTGAACATTTGGGCAAATTTTTGTCAATGTGTGGTTCCTTGGGAATACTCATGGCAGAAAAAAGACATTTGAACAACCATAACTTCTGCAGGCATCGAAATTGACACTTTTAAGTCAGAGATTGCCTCCAGATAAGCTCAAAAAGTTGGACGCATTAGTCAAAAATTGAATCAACAGAAAAAAATGTCCATGACAGAATTACAATCTTTATCAGGATCTCTCAATCTTGCATGTAGAGTTGTCATCCCAGGTAAAGCATTCCTTAAAAGACTTATTAATTTAACAAAAGGGGTCAAGAAGTCCTGGCATATGATTCGATTAGGGTCTGAGGCAAAAAAAATCGGGATTTGGTTGCCTGGCAAAAGTTTTTGAGAAATTTCAATAGACGGCAGTTCTTTCTTCCCAGTTCCTGGGTCTCCAAATTCCTGTTTAAACTTCTATACAGATGCACCAGGTAGCTTTGGCTATAGTGCAGTACTTTGCATACACTTGGTCCAAGGAAAATGGCCTGACTCTTGGAAAGCATTGATTATAACAATCTTGGAGCTGTTTCCAATTGTCCAGGCTCTCCATTTATGGGGGGCAGATATCTGCAAAACAAAAAAAATATTTCACTCTGACAACTTTACAC
The DNA here is from genome assembly GCA_964020975.1 of Hermodice carunculata. Taxonomy (NCBI): domain Eukaryota; kingdom Metazoa; phylum Annelida; class Polychaeta; order Eunicida; family Amphinomidae; genus Hermodice; species Hermodice carunculata. Next base: position 97,333,794 of record OZ026613.1, on the reverse strand, counting down.
TGGTACATGTTTTGAATAAAGCCACATCAAAGAACCAAAACCCATGGTGTTGCTGAGGATGATAGTATTGAAATGCATGGAGTTTAACATAGTGTGTATAGCCCAGCATGTGCCTGGTAAACACTATAGCTGATTATTTATCTCGCTCCTGTAATTTGCAGGGTCTGCATTCCCTCGACCCGGACTTAGACTGCGAGGCGACCAAGATCCATGAGCCATTGTTACCAGAGAATTGGAATTTCAATTAAATAGCTTACTGTTGAAGGCCTTTTATATGACTTTGTATAAAGCTATGTTTTCTGTGGCATTTTGCAGCCCGTTAAGCGTAAGCAAAATTTCAGTAGCATCTGGAGATCAATCACACAATTTGCAATTAAGTAATGTGCGATACGACCCCACTCATGTTGGTTATATCCTAACACTGGAATCTTAAAAATTTTCCAAGGGAAAGTCTGCCTCGGTGTTGTTAAAATGCCACGAAGACCAAAGTGTCAGCTCAGAGTGCACACTGAGGTTGTGCCTCACCCACAGGGGTCTATCAGATGATCCATTATTCCACAATGCAGATGGCCAATAAGTTAGATGCAAAGAGTTTGCCAATGTGTTGCATACAGCCCTTAATGCATTATGGTTAGGTCAGGGTCCATATCAGGTCCATAGTTTTAGAATTGGCAGTACAACTTATGCCGCTCAATCAGGCATATCAGACACCATGATCCGCCAGTTGGGCAGACAGAGTTCAAATGCCTTTATGTTCATTATTATGCCCATACAAACAAAGCCATGTGGGCAAGCAATGCACAAACTGTTCACTGTAAACGAACGTTTTGAGCTCAATTTTTCATATAAATTTTTTGGTCACACATCTGCGTCAATATTGTAAATTCTGGTAAATTAATTACGAGCCGGGGCTGAATTTTTGCCGTAAGACTTAGGAATTTGTAGTTCGCATTGTTTTAGAGGCTGAATTCAAGACTGGCTTCGTCTGAATTTATTTCAGGTCGGTTACATAACTCAGTGACCATCCATGCACCAAAACAGGTAAGCATACGGAATGGCACATAGTATAGAATGACTTTAAGAATTTTCTTCATCCAAGTTTATGTTGCACACCAACCAGCAGGGAACATGGTGCAACTAAATAGCTTTTGCGTAATGGTATATCATCATTTTTACAGGTACCCATTAAAATATTGCAGGATGTCAAAACCAAGCCCCAGAAAAGCGGTACAGATGGAGGACGCCACTCCTTATTCTGGTCCCAAACTACAACAATTCATCTCACAAATAATCGGTCAAAGGATGGACGAGCAGGGCTACACAGAGCCAACCCCCAACCCTGGTAGCCGTCACGAATCGTTGTCAGGGGAGGGGTTTTCCTCAAATGGCAATGTGTCATCCACACCACACAACCCCAAGAGATCATGGTGGTGCACTAAGGTCCTTCTGATGGCGGGTCCATAGTTAGTGTCCAAGGCCCTCTCATACCACAACAGGAAAACTGGCATTAATAATGCTTGTAAACAACAGTCTCGGCTGGAGGCAGGGCATACTAGTCAGCCAGTAGCCAGCACATGGAATAGCAACTTGCCACCACCCCCAACACTGACTCGACGTCCTGAAGGTCATGTGCATACAGGTACGTCAGTTGCCTCGAATAACATTCATGCTATTCCAGCATCCACAAACAGTGACCTTGCATCCATGTGGAATATTGTCAAAAGATCCGGAGTAACCCAAAGAGAATATGTCTCTTTGCCAGAGACAATAGATGACAGTGACATGAGTATTCCATTAGACAGACATTCTAGTTGTGTAGTCTCCGACACACATCCAAATAGAGTGGTCAGTAATAAAGTGCCCACTAGTAACATACAGGCAGCATCTCCAGCACATAATAACGTGATGTTATCCCAGCTTGTCCAAGATCTAGGCTTGTTCACGCAGGCTGGAGGCTTGGCACACAACCCAGGCCACCAAACAATATTCCAATCTGCAACTTTGTGTCTTCTCCCATACGATTCATGCCCCCAAAAAAGAACCTGAAAAATACAGACTAATACACCATCTTTCACCCACAACACCCACCCCCCGCCCGGCCTATCAGTGAACGAGGGTATTACTCAAAATCTAACAAGTGTCAAATATCAGTGGATGATGCTGTAAAATAGGTGCAAAGTCTGGGTGTAGGTTGTTTTTTAGCAAAGACTGACATTGCCCATCCTTATAAAATCTATCCTGCACACCCAGAGGATTGTGCTCACCTGGGATTAACATAGAAAGACAGATTTTATTATGACAAAACCCTTCCAATGGGCTGCCCCATATCATCAAATATTTTTGAGACATCTAGTACAGGTGTGCAGTGGCTAGCTACTGCAAAATGCAAGATATCGGATATGATTCCTATGATAGATGATTTTGTATTGGCCAGGGTTACATATTAATGTGTTCTGAACATTTGGGCAAATTTTTGTCAATGTGTGGTTCCTTGGGAATACTCATGGCAGAAAAAAGACATTTGAACAACCATAACTTCTGCAGGCATCGAAATTGACACTTTTAAGTCAGAGATTGCCTCCAGATAAGCTCAAAAAGTTGGACGCATTAGTCAAAAATTGAATCAACAGAAAAAAATGTCCATGACAGAATTACAATCTTTATCAGGATCTCTCAATCTTGCATGTAGAGTTGTCATCCCAGGTAAAGCATTCCTTAAAAGACTTATTAATTTAACAAAAGGGGTCAAGAAGTCCTGGCATATGATTCGATTAGGGTCTGAGGCAAAAAAAATCGGGATTTGGTTGCCTGGCAAAAGTTTTTGAGAAATTTCAATAGACGGCAGTTCTTTCTTCCCAGTTCCTGGGTCTCCAAATTCCTGTTTAAACTTCTATACAGATGCACCAGGTAGCTTTGGCTATAGTGCAGTACTTTGCATACACTTGGTCCAAGGAAAATGGCCTGACTCTTGGAAAGCATTGATTATAACAATCTTGGAGCTGTTTCCAATTGTCCAGGCTCTCCATTTATGGGGGGCAGATATCTGCAAAACAAAAAAAATATTTCACTCTGACAACTTTACACTGGTACATGTTTTGAATAAAGCCACATCAAAGAACCAAAACCCATGGTGTTGCTGAGGATGATAGTATTGAAATGCATGGAGTTTAACATAGTGTGTATAGCCCAGCATGTGCCTGGTAAACACTATAGCTGATTATTTATCTCGCTCCTGTAATTTGCAGGGTCTGCATTCCCTCGACCCGGACTTAGACTGCGAGGCGACCAAGATCCATGAGCCATTGTTACCAGAGAATTGGAATTTCAATTAAATAGCTTACTGTTGAAGGCCTTTTATATGACTTTGTATAAAGCTATGTTTTCTGTGGCATTTTGCAGCCCGTTAAGCGTAAGCAAAATTTCAGTAGCATCTGGAGATCAATCACACAATTTGCAATTAAGTAATGTGCGATACGACCCCACTCATGTTGGTTATATCCTAACACTGGAATCTTAAAAATTTTCCAAGGGAAAGTCTGCCTCGGTGTTGTTAAAATGCCACGAAGACCAAAGTGTCAGCTCAGAGTGCACACTGAGGTTGTGCCTCACCCACAGGGGTCTATCAGATGATCCATTATTCCACAATGCAGATGGCCAATAAGTTAGATGCAAAGAGTTTGCCAATGTGTTGCATACAGCCCTTAATGCATTATGGTTAGGTCAGGGTCCATATCAGGTCCATAGTTTTAGAATTGGCAGTACAACTTATGCCGCTCAATCAGGCATATCAGACACCATGATCCGCCAGTTGGGCAGACAGAGTTCAAATGCCTTTCAAAAATACATTCGGTGTTACTTTCTTCCCTTTAGGTGGGGTGATCAGCCCTGCAGGCTGACCTGTGGCGCTGTTTTCCCCACCTTCGGGAAAAAGACTGAATTAATTGTATTAGTAGGTGGAAAAAAGTTGAATGATATGTATTTCGACATGAAAAATGTTTCATCATGGATTGATTAATAAATGTTACTAAATTGGACTACATCTCCCACAAAGAATTATTTTGTTGATTGTCATTAATTAGTTAAGGATGGCCCGAGTGCCATGAAAGAGCAATTAAACATGTTAAACTGGATTAATGGGCCAGGGACAGGTCCATAAATATGTAGATACAAGTTGCAAGGGCAACGACCAGTGGGAAAGCAGTAGGCATGTGTCCCAGGAGAACAGGCATGTGATGTGATGTGGCCAATCAGAGGTCAAGACCAAAACGAGGCATCTCTTCAAAATCCGAACGGTTATTCATTCTCAATTCGAATTCAACAGGGGCAGCAGCTGAAAAAGTTGGTGGATATTTACTCCAGTTCAAGTGAACAGATTTTTCTGCAAAACTCATCTTCCATTATCAGTTACCAGTTCCAACTGGAATACAAAATTTACGATAGCAAAAGTTATCACAGAGCTCTCGTTTAGGCTTTTCAAGCAAAAAGTACCTCATTCCTTCCCCACTATACCTCCAAGAATTTATAGTTTTCAGGGATTGTAATACAAGTGTTAGATGTTGTACAGAAATTGTAAGGCACTGTGGCGCTGTTTTCCCACCTTCGGGACAGAGACTGAATTAATTGTATTAGTAGTGGGAAATGTTTAATTATATGTATTTAGCCATGAAGGGGCTGTTTTGCCAACCTTCGGGATAGGCTCAATTAATTGTATTATAAGGTGGAAAAGAGTTTAATGAAATGTCCTTCGCCACGAAAAATGTTACATCATTGATTGATTAATAAATATCAATAAATTCCGTCTCACACAAACATTTTTTTTTTGTTTTTGTTGATTGTCGTTAATTAGTGAAAGATTATTTAGTTGAGGATGGCCCGTACCATAAGAAGTGAAATTTACAACTACTACATGTAAAATACAATTAACCCATAATGCCATCTTCCTCTGCACATGGTTTGTGACATTTTGTGAACTGGAGCCAGTCATTATGCCGCTTTTCGTCTTTTGGATCCTTCCTGTTAGATGCCACGTCGCCACACACTTTGTTTTCTTACAGTGGGTTGTGTAACTTTTGATAAAATATGTAAAGGCTATATCTTGCTACTTTTCCCTATTAGTTTCTATTGTACAAATGCAAAGTGGGCATTAATACTTGTGAGTACATTTAATGCGAATCGCTTACTGCAGTATCTTTTTTCATTAAAGGGCTAGTGCAACACAATTTTGCAAAAGAATTAAACTAATAATGATTTGTTTGCAACACTTTTGAGACAAACGTCAAAAGTATGGTCACTTTAAAAATCAAAATTACAAAAATAAATAGATCCGATGTTTTCGTGCTTAGGCACAACTAAGGTGCAAATAGTGATCATTTTTCAATGCACATTAAAGTGTTCTTGTCATGTAATATTACATAATTTGGCCCAGGTGTTTAATCATGACATAACTGCGACATTTTGACCCTTTAAGTTTGATTTTTGCAATTCAGGCACCATAATATAAATTTCCTATTTCACATCGCTTCTTTTTCCACAAAATATAGAGCGAGAAGGGTGATTTCACATTACATTTCTTATCACCTAGAGCATGACAAAGTAGTTATTTTGGAGAACAGATTATCAAGGTGACAAAATATCCAATTTGACTTTGTCTGCAAAAACTTAAAGACGCAGGTCAAAACCTTTTGAGTGGGTAGTGGCGAGAAACAAGAAATTTATTTAGAGACCCAGGGCCTTTCGTACACTAATTTTTGTACATGCTGTTTGTCCAGATAACATAGACCTACTAATGGGCACACGTTTAGCTGATATACAAGAGAAGAAAGAGCATTCATTCATTCATTCATTCATTCATTCATTCAAAACGTGAAAGATTGCTGATTCCAAATTTTTGTACCTTGATATTTTATTGAAAATTGACACAAAGTTGTTCAATAAGGATACATATGTAGATTATGCACTTTTCTTGTGTTCTAAGGGTGTACACTCACATTTGTAGTAAACATATTCTGAATAATCTGTAGGAACATTCCGTTCATTTTATACATAAATATACCTGTCAAATGTACTCAGATTTTTAAGTTTCATTATTTTATAATCCTCGAATACTTCTTCAGCATGAGCATTAAAATTTTATGAACTCATAACCCGTACTATTTTCTTCTGTACTTTAACAAGACAATCCAGAATACTTTTGGTAAGTGCTGGCCCATGTTATCTTACAATATCGATAATATGGATGTCTTAATGCAAAATACATGTTTTTACAAGTATTCAAGCATGAATCGTTCAGAGGATTTTAGAGCTTTATGTTAGCAAAGTGTACTTGGCAAGTTCTTGGATGCTATCATGCTACACAGGGAGTCTGGTAATTTTAAGACGGCCAATGTACATTTAGTTTTAAAAGAACTCTGGATGTACGCCCAAGCACTTGACTGGTTTACAATGTGATTAACTTTTCAATTCATTGCTACGTGTTGGTGCCGCACACCTTTATTGTACAATGAAGTTTGGATCATTTCCTGAAAGCGTCACACAACAAAGATGTGGCATTACTGGTCATGGATAATAAACCATAACACAATTTATTTTAAAAACAGAAAATCCATTTTTCTGTTTTTTGGCTTAATTTACGGAAATTGGGAACCTGTTTCTGCGAATTCAGGATCCTGATACCTGTTAATTCTACAAATCTACATTTTGTATGAGTGGAACCACTCATTCTGTACAAAACCTTGGAAAAAAGGTCCCAACTGAGTGGAACCACTCACTTTGGACCTGCTGCACAATGCCGTCGATGAGTGGGACCACTCATTCGGTACAAAATATCCAAAATGAGGCCCAAATGAGGGGAACCACTCACTGAGACAAGCTACATCAAGGCTTTGGTGAGTGGAAACACTCGGCTACCTGGCACAAGAAATTCGAAGCGGGGCCCACACGAGGGAAAATACTCATCTGGGCCTTGTGTGGCTGCATGAAAGCTTAAGGTGACCGGTGAGTGGAGACACTCAGTTGATCCCGAATCATGTCAAAAGGAGGGAAAACACTCACTTGAAAGACCAGAGCTGTTTGTTTAAATCCTACTTGAGTGAAACCACTCATACTTTTCAAGATGCCGTGAATAATTGAGGAAATGAATAAAGTGATATTCTAAAAGTTTTTTTTTTTTTTTTTTTATGTTGAACGTGTGACTGATACCTCTCATACAAAAACAGAGTTCGTATTTTGAGCCCTGGATTTTGAGTTTTAGAACCGTTCGTCGTAAGCATATCATCAGTTGGTGGGTCTGGACAATGGGGTCCCGGTAATGCAAAACTTTAAAATACCCATTCCGGTATATTGCAAGTTCATCAAATCATGGCGTTGGAAAAGGATAGAGGGACAACTTGGGACAATTCTCGAGTTACATCAAAATCACCGCCACTGATTCAGATTGGATTTTCATGCCTCGCTAGCCCTGTGATGTTCAATACACACATTCAATGCTGATAGTGAGACGCATGCATCGTCCTGTGACCTACTTTGGCCCGTAGTCTATGCAGGCATAGTCATCTTCTGCGTCGTGGTAGGGTCCATTAGAACCCTTGAAAAAATGCCTGATCATTAAAGCCAAAGTTGTATACTTTCATGAGTGAATGTTTACTTTCTTACATGGCCCGACACATGGATAACTACAGTACACGCCAAATCTTTCTTCCGTGTGATACACCCAAGTTTGTTTGGGAATCCTCGACACAGGGCAAACTATACAGGGGCGGATGCAGGATTTCCGGAAAGGGGGATCAGTGACTTAAACAAAGCACAAAACGCGAGTATGAAAGTGACAAAGGCCACAGCGGGGTGGAGGGGGGGGGGAAATTAAAAAAAAATAGATGCTCTGAGATGCATTTTCCTGGCATTTGAGACTGTATTTTAATGGGATAATTTGATTTCTCTGAGACACAAAATTCACCACATTTGGCCTCCCTGCTGCTGGGAGGGGTGGATAAGCATACACATTTCACTTCATGGCATTTGTTATACGTAACAATAATAGTTCTTACCTTTTGTCCATCCATAGTTTTTTGGGACCTTATCTGTTCAAGTTTTGGCTTCTTTATAAGAAAACGATCCATATTTATTGCAAATACCAATTATATTAAGCCCAACATTAAAGTAAGCAAACATGTCACTGTGTGGATTAGATCATTACGTGTCAAAGTTACGTCATGACTCCATTCACATGCATCATTCACAAGAGCAAGCACCGGTGGCCGCAGGGAGTATCTGGGCCGAATGACACTAACTGACACTTGCATTTAAAATTTGACCAAGCCCAGGACACTGGCCTGGAAGTCAAGTGCTGCATCCATCTCCACATCTGGAAGTAGTTTCACATGTAACTGCCTCTCTGGGTTACCTCTGCAGCACTTTCAAAGTGGTTGTATTGCTGGGTTGTACGATTTCCTGATCTCAGTTTGCAACTAAAACTGAATATATAAGCCTATGTACTTCTTTCTGGTATTGTTAATGAGTCCCACGTCGTTTATCGTCTCTGTCTCCCTTTTCTCTTTTTTTTTTTTTGACCCCCCCCCCCCTTTGGGGGAGGGGGGGGTGTCCAGGACCCGTCTGACTCCCCTCTAAATTTGCCCCTGCTATAGACTTTTGATCGCCAAAAATTCTTACATGATTGCATTTGTCTCCTGGTGTTTAAAATATGCTTTTCAGCAAAATTGCCCTGAATTGGGTCAAACTCATCATGTTCTTTCCATTCAAAAGCTGTTGGAAAGCCCTTGTCAGAAGACGAGAACACATGAAAGCCCTTTCTTTACTACGCAAAGTCTGTGGTGTACAAAAGCGTCATTAAAAACGTAGCAAAGTGCATGTATTTAACCTCTGTCAAATACGACTGCACAGGACCAGCATTCCCATATTTTCCATTCAAGACTACAGTCCATTTGGGCTCCAATTGGCCCCCCTACTCAGGTTTGTGTTCAGCTTATTATGTGTGATACGTAAAGTCATTATCTCTGCACCCTTCATGAGGTTTCTTTCACCCATACCCCGCAATAAAAAAATTCAAATGATCTGGGGTTTTTGTTTGTTTTTGTTTGTTTGTTTATTTATTTTTATTTTTTGTTTTTGTTTTTGTTTTTTTTGTTTTGTTTTGTTTTTTTTTCATAAAAACTACTTAACAGGTTCCGCAGTGGGATGCAGGAAAACACCCAAGACATATCTGATATTTAGAGTGTGTGTGTCAACACACTCTTTCTTTCTTTCTTTCTTTCTTTCTTTCTTTCTTTCTTTCTTTCTTTCTTTCTTTCTTTCTTTCTTTCTTTCTTTCTTTCTTTCTTTCTTTCTTTCTTTCTTTCCTTCTTTCCTTCCTTCCTTCCTTCTTCTTTCTTTCTTTATTTCTTTCTTTCTCTCTCTATTTCTCTCTCTCTCTCTCTCTCTCTCTCTCTCTCTCTCTCTCTCTCTCTTTCTTCTTTACCAGTGAATTTGTCCATCACTTTTCTCTGACACTATTTCTATTTTACATAGAAACTCCAAACTTGGCAGGATTGTACTTTCATACAAGGAGTTTGACCTTTTTATTCACAGGAATGAAGATGTTTAAAATTATGCAAATAAGGGGCATTTGAAATTTTAAATCTTGAATATCTTCAAAAGTATGATAGATAGCGATGTCATTCCAACTTCTTTACCATTGCGCATATCTTGAATGTAAAACAAAAATTGTAGCAATTTAAATTATGCTAATCAGCAGCATTTTAAATTTTCAAACTTAAATATCTTCAGAACTTTTATAGATAGAGATGTCATTTCAACTTCTATTAGGGGGTTGCTGAGCATTGCGCATGTAATTAATTAAAAACAAAAGTTGTGGCAATTTAAATTATGCTAAGTAGCACCATTAGAAATTTTCAATCGGGAATAACTCAAAGCTATAATTAAATACAGATGCCATTCCAACTTCTACTCCTGTGTTATGGAATAGTTGTACAATTCCATACCAATATGCTTTGAAGACACACACACACTGATTTGCTATGCAGCAAATCATCTTTTCTAGTTTTGGACATTTTCATCCAGTCCACAGATATAAATGAGAAATACTGACTATATGGCTGTAGCCAAATTTTTAAACATTTACCCAGGATAAACAATTGAGAACAAACCAGCAAAACGTTTTGGCTATGAGGTATGGCGCACATCAGGGAGTGTTATAAGCTGGGTCAAAATGTGAAGCATGACAGTTTATAAAATGTTTGCCACCATGTGATCAAATCAGCTGGCAACGCAACCTCCACTGCTGGGGTGGGGGTTAATGACCAAAGGACCCCCCCCCCCCCCCGTGAGATAATAATTCCTGATGCAGATTTCTTGAATTCATTCCACACCTCCAGCGCATACTATAAATCACAAAAGTGTGTATTCGCTTTGTGATATGTGTCAGATAGAAGAAATAAGCAGTTATCAGGTCAATTTTAAGTTATTTCCAATTCAACTCTATCTGGCATTGTTATACAATAGTCCCTCTATAGCTATAGCCAGACAGAAATGATTACCTACCACTTCAACAAAAAAGGGACATATGGTCCATCGTGACAGGTCAATTAGCATGGAAAGCAAAAGACTTCGAAATTTTTAAGACAGGTCTCTTATGAGAGGGTGGTCCCACACATCAGACAGAGGTCTTTTGACAGGGGCTAGTGTAAACTGGACACGGGCAGAACATTTTCGAACCATAAAGGAATTCTTACATGCAATGAATTAACAGGAGCGCTTTCTGGATGCCGACATGTGCATACGACCTCCCGGGTCACTCCATCCTCACATTGAGTATGGAGATCAGACACCCTACACACCCTCCTGGGACCACTGCTTATCACTTTATCACTAAACAGTATAACACTGCTTACATGGACAGCTGGAATATATTGTGACTACTAAGATGCAACCGGACCCAGTGAAACCACTGGCTATATTTATGTCACAGTGACACAGAAGAGGACATTTCTCTGTGATCCTGCTCAAAGGACTAAAAAACCACAGGTACCCACCAAATCTGAAACAAAAACACATAACTTCAACAGAAGTACATGTTTTTGGATGTGCGAAAGAATAAGTTAAAAACAAACATGCGTAGTACCTAATATACAGTTTATATCCCCGGGTATTCATTTAGTATCTCAATTGTGGAGTGATACCACTATGACAGGAACAAGATGCAGGAGCCAACTAGAAAAGAAGATTTGCTTCAAAGCAAACCTGTCTGTGTGCCTTCAAAAGCTGTAAATAATAATTCCTACAACTTTTGTCCTGTGGTACTTCAAATTTCATTAAGCTGATGGCTGGATGAAAATTCAAGGTACAAATGACCTTGACATTTAAAGGTCATATGTAAATTACAAAAATATACAGTGTTACAATGCCTACAATTTAAGCCCAACATCAACCAAATCATAGAGAAGTTGACCAAGTTTAGCACGGCAAGATGAAACTTTCAAAGGTCCAAATGACATTGACCTTTGACCTTTACAGGTTACCTGTTATCACAAACACATGCAGTTTTGTAATATCTACAAGTTGAGTGCAACATGATTAAAATTGGATGAAAATTGACCAAGTCATGGCTGGAAGAAATTTTCAAAGGGCCAGCTAACCTTGACTTTGATCCTTGGAGGTCACAACAACTAAAATTTACAGTGTTACAATAGCTACAATTTGAGTCCAACATGATTTAATTTGGATAAAAATTGAGTTATGGCTACATGAGAATTTCAAAGGTCCAAATGATCTTGATGTTTCAACTATATAGGTCACTTGTAAGTCACAAAAATGTGTAGTGCTACATTAGCTACAGTTTGAGCCCAACATGATCAAAATCGGATATACATGGACTGAGTTATGGCTACATGAAAATTTGAAAGGTCCAAATGACATTGACTTTTGACTTTTGGAGTTTATTTGTAAATTACAATAATATGCAGTGTTGCAATACCTACAATTGGGGTCCAACATGGTTAAAATTGGTTGAAAATTGACAGAGTTATGGCTAGTTGAAAATTTTAAAGGTTCAAATGACCTTGATATTTTACCTTTACAGGTTGCATGTAAATTACAAAAATGTGCAGAAAGAAAGAAAGGAAGAAAGAAAGAAAGAAAGAAAGAAAGAAAGAAAGAAAGAAAGAAAAAGAAAGAAAAACAATATGTCTGTGTTGGCACACAGACATAAATAAAACAGATAACAGACCTTGGATGCATAATGCAGTGGACTTGGTTCATACACTGTCTAGAAACACTTGGAAGTTCCATGAAAAAAAAAAGAACTTTGAAGGTCTGAAATTCACGGCTGGTCTTTTGAATCTTTGGAAAATCCCAAATTATCCTATTGCATTAGTTTTAAAATGGACTCCATTTTATTATTTTTCCTCGTTATGCCCCTTTCCTAATGGAGGAGGGGCATACAGAAATCGCTTATTTCATCCATCCGCATGTCCATACGTCCCTGTCCGTCCATCCATCCGCAATTGTGTCCGGTGTATAATTCGCTTATACCTCAACTTCAATTGATGAAACTTGAAACATAGGTGAATCCTGACATAAGGGTGCATCGTGTACCAAAATTATGTCGCTAGGTGAAGTATCTGGGTCACAGTGACAGATTCTTGTAAAATCGTGTCCAGATTATATATAACTCCTTTACTTTATGTGACTTAGATTAATGAAACTTTACACAGATGTATCTACACGTAAAGGTGTGTCATGTACCGAAAGTAGGTCACCAGATAAAGTATCTGGAACACGGTGACAAAATCATGTAAAACTACATAACACTTCATGGCGGAGCTGTAATTCTGCTCTTATAGTCAGATTGCTAAACCTTTACACACAGGTGCAACTACGCAAAAGGGTGTGTCATGAACCAAAAGTAGGTCACTAGATCAAGTATCTGGATCGCGGTGTCATATCCTTCTAAAATCGTGCCAAAGCTATTATTCTTTTATTATTTAACTAAGTTTCATGAAACTTCACAAACACACACACACACAAACACACACACATGTATCTTGACAAAAAAGTGTGTCATGAAGCAAAATTAGGTCACTAGGTCAAGTATCTGGGTATCATCTATGTGTGTCAGGGCTACAATTCGCTTGTCCTTCAACTTATGATAATGAAACTTTACACACACTGCATCTGAATATAAGGGTGTGTGATGTACCAAAAGTAGGTCAATAGGTCAAGTGTCTGGATCACAATGACATTTTTGTAAACTCGTATCAGGGCTATAAATCCTTTACTATTTAACTTAATTTCATGAAACTTCACACATAAATGTTTCTTGACCTGAAAGTGTGTCATGAAACAATTGTAGGTCAGTAGGTCAAGTATCTGGGTCATGGCGATACATTATGTAAAACTACATTCACTTCCAGGGTCATAATTCAGTTGTCCTTTGACTGAGAATCATGAAACTTTATACACATGTGTATCTGGACACAAGAGTGTGTCCTACATAAAAGTAGGTCAGTATGTCAAGTATCTGGGTCACAGTGATAGCCTATTTATTAACTACAGTCATTCTAAAACGAGACCTGTAATTAACAAGCTTATAAAGGAAGCGAGTGGGCATGGGTCTAGCAATCCCTGGTTGCCTTTTAATTATATTTATATACGATGTTCTGCTGGTTTGCACATAACCTATTCACTAAAGTTGATAATCCTGAGCAAAATAATCAACTAAAGATTTAAATGATAGACTCATGAAATTAGAACTCGGACTTCTGCAAAAAAACTTTAAACTTCAGACGCAGCCTTCGGTTGTAGGATTATAGATTAAAAAAGAAATAAAACTTATTGCAGCAGTTTTACCTGCCCCCCCCCCCCCCCCTCCGGCTTATCAGGTGTATTGCACAGACTGGACTATGAATCACATCCTTCATCTCCATGCACATGTGTTGTATTGCATATTGGTATATTTCAATCATAAACTTTACATTTCATGCACAAGAATATGGAATTAAAACAAAAACAAAACAAAAAATACTAAAAAAACAAAACAAAACAAAACAAAACAAAACAAAAACATTCTGCAGGGCCGTGAATGACGTGCAACTTGAATTTATATGAGAATAAAGAATGGGGATTTGGTCGAGTGGATATGTGCGTTTCCCATTTCAGCTAGGCGACTGGTGCCAAAGGTTGCAGGTTCGAGTCCCACTCGTTCCGAACATAAAATATATGATGACATGGGTTCGCAGTATTGTAAACATAATTTGGTAGTAACAGCATAGATTCAATTGTTGTTTGCTAACTCTCCTGTCAAAACACACTTATGAATAAAAACTAAGTATAAAAAGAGAGGATTGCGAAATGGTGTATTGTCTTATGCATTGGAAGGTTTTAATTGAATGGATTTAGTATTTCGTGACTGTACATGTACATATTTATAATCTCATAAAGAAATGGTACAATGGATTAGAATGAAGTTTGCCGTTTCAATTTTGAAGAGCAACCAGCTTCATTTTTGTGAAACTGAAATATTAACAACTCAACTTGGAAAATCAACATTATCAGTAGGACTTTTACTAGATTTTGTGTTAAATTTTTAACTGGGAGTGGTTTTAATGTGGAAAACTGATCTACAGTCTGTCTTAACTCTTAAAGAGACCCATGACACTAGACATCCCTTAATGTACAACAATTTCAATATTACATTTTATGTTATTCCACAGGACCATACAAACTTCCACATAGACGTGGGTAGATTTTCTTTGACCGTCACAAAATTTTCTTCCTCATGACCACTTAAAATACTGGTTATTTAACGAAACTTTATTTTTCTAAAGACCTTATAATTGTGCAGTGATGAACCACTAACCTCACAGGAGTTGATGTCAGTTTACGATTCACTACCATTAGGTTTATTTTGAAGTATGCTAGAAATTAAAGATTTTACTATTTAAATCAAAATTTCTCCTATTGGAGTATTTTTAGCAGTTTTTATGAAGGAAATTTTTTTCTTGGTCCAACAAAAAGTCATAGGGGGTTTGGTCAAAGCCAATAGCAGGAGCAACTCACATTGAAGTTATTGTAAATGACAAAAAGGTTTCATTTTAGAGGTCACGCTAGATCAGACAGACTGCAAATGTAAACAGAGGTGTGATTATAAAAAGTTGGTTGCAAAAGGGGAGTGGTCTCTTTATTGGGGATTTTAAATGAATATTCTACTGTATAATTGGTATGTACATTTTTATACATGCTAAATAACAGTCCTTTGGGGAACAAATGTATACAAGATATAGTATATTGGTTTGCATTTTGCACCCGTTTTAAATTCATACAGAGTAAGTCACCAAAACTAGAAAATATTTGGAAATTGACAAAATTATTCAAAAGAGGAGCTCATTTACAGTAGAAACAACATGTTAACTTGTCAGTGTTACATATTTATTGTTTATCATTTGGCACAATTCAAGCTAAGAGATGTCAGGGTTGAATGTAGTAGAGGCCAAATATCCCCTTCTCACACCAGTAATTTCATATTACTTGCATGGACATCATAAAAAGTTACCAGTTGGATGCCGTTCAAGATGACTTACACAAACCAAGCTTTTAATGATAGCCTTCTTTCTGTATACAAAGCCACATCATTTTTTTTCGATTACAAAAATTGTGATTTTTTTCTTCCTTTTTTTCAAAATAAGCACATAGACCCATAGATAAGTCATTTAATATCTCGTTAATTTACCCTTTTCCCAGGTATAAGCAGCTTTTAGCTGTTTCTTCCTTTTAAACACAAGCTTTAGAATACAACGTTTATACTTTATCCAAATTACATAACTGACAGCGCCAAACCAAACGAACATTCTTTGCAGTCTACATTATCTCTCTGACTTTTCAGGCTCCCTCCTATTATCAAATTTTGGTCATGTAGCCCGTAAGCCACACACACACACACACACACACACGCATACACACACACGCACACACACACACAAATGGGGAGGGGGCTTTTTGGAAAAGGTAAATCACATAGTTGCGGCAGGGAAGTGCCAGAGAGGCATTTCCCTGGATACAGCTAGTAGTTTGTATGACTTTTTTTTGGGGGGGGGGGGGAGATCTCAATGTTAATGGTAAAAGTGTTGGTTCTATTTTAATTTTAAGACAACGCTCAATGCAAAAGATCAGAACTGATAATTTAACGAATGCATTTTTATTTAATCAAATACATTAAAATCTTTATACCCGTTACAAAATGTACAACTGATTCAACACTTCAGTTTCTCTCTCTACCCTCCTTGGTTACAGACTGTCTGAATGGGCAATGATAGGAATACATTTTGATTGTCATTTTGTCCAAATGTTAATTGAAATCTAAGATTTGTATTTTCTCAGCGAAAGCACTACATGTATTTTAATTGACAACAGTCAACGTCGCATGAAAGATAAAAGAATGAAACATACATGTTTGCATATATGCGGTGACAAAATCTAAAATATGTGCAATTCGTAATGTATATGAGCGGCCGGCTAGTCAGTATCAGACAAAAGTTGCCATCACTGGCTTAAAATTTTGACAATTCATTGTTTATGGCTGAAGATTGAGGGGTTGATATCGAAATTGTTGATATAAATGTTTTGATATTGTCAAAAATAAAAAAAATGTAGCTTTATCTACAGCACAAAATTTGACCAGGCTGACATAAACCAAAAAATCTCAGACAACACATCGCAACGTGTGTAAATACTCCTCTGAATGCGTGCTTGGTCTAAAAAGTAGCCCACCATGTTATATGAGTGTGAAGAGGCCCAACCAGTGAGTATAGAATTGTAAGTGGCAAAATGAACGAATGAAGATCAATGAAAATTTCCATTTGATACATTGAAAATTTGATGTTTAGTTTGCACGCAAATGATAAAACATACTTAATGGTACAAAGTAATTTCAATCTGATGAAGATCCCACTTTGAAATTATTGGTGTTTTTATCACTATGTGAATTCAAGAATAAACAACAGCAATATATTGGGGGTTGGGGGGTTGAGGGTAAGGGTACAGTGTATTTCTGCACTGCGGCACTGGGGCATATTCTTTTTTGAGTACCAACATCATACTGGAGGCCTCTAATTTTCCCTGCTGGCCAGTATTTCGGAATATTCTTATTTTCTGTACTCTGTATTGGGGGAAAAATTTACTCTACCAGCACAATGGGACCCCACCTACCTTACCCACATATACTCAATCGTCATGCATGAACAGCATCCGAACAACAAAAACTCTTAGTGCATCAGCTAAATTAGGCTATTTGCTTTGGTAGCATTATTATTCTTGTTACAATTCATTTCAAATGGCACAGAACACACATACATGCATGTACGTCAGTATTTGTGAAAATTTTCCTTGACAGATAGATAAAATTTACTTTCATGATGCAGCACATATCCTCTTCTAATTTCGTGGGATCCCCCTAACCCCCCCCCCCCCCCGCCATCCCACCCCACCCAACCCCATCCAGTTCACATACTCACAAGCAGGGTGTCAAGTTGAACCCATGCACTCTCATTGGGTACATAGGCCTACAAGTCTTAAGATTCATCGCAATATGACTTTTGCCAGGGGTTCACATCGTCATTTGTAGTGATCGAAACAGTGGACTGGACAAACTATGATTTTTTAGGAAGATGCTCTTTCTGGCAGGGTTTTGTTCTGTGAGCACCCCCTTGCTATCCGCTTGTTTATGCATTCTTGCTCTGGAGTTGGTGTCAGCCAGTGGTTCCCAATAGGGTGTCATGTTATTGGCATGGAACCTTGATACACGTGTGTGTGTGTGTATGTGTGTGTGTGCACGCTTGCGCGCACACATATGGGCATCACATAATGGCAATTTGATCAAGCCAGGTGAAAGTGACACCCGCCCTCATTGCAATCAGTCAGTATCACACCACGACCAGCCCTGAATTTTCCCCTTCTTCTGCAAAATTCTATCATTGAAACAAGAGCCTACTGCTAATTGAAAATGTAGTCCTATCATGGCAATAAAACAGCACACATGTTAGCGGTAACACAAACATACCCGGCTCCCTGACATATTACATATAGATGCGTAACATTTAGTTCCTAGGTCGGGGGCACACATAAGCTACTTTACTGGGTCACCACAGAACACTGTCCAGTTGTATGTTGTATGCAGAAAAGTTTACATGCATAACCAGCATCTCAGATTTGTAGAAGTTGGATACTTAGTCAGTCATAACAATCTCCAGCTGTCCATTTATCGGCAGTGTGATACTGTCTTGTGATAAGGTAATAAGCAGTGGTCCCAGGAGGGTGTGGAGGGTGTCAGGTCTCCATACTCAATGTGAGTATGGATGCCCGGCTAGTCGTATGCACAGACATCAAGACACCGCTTACACGTGGTAAGAATTTCTTTATGGCTTGAAAACAAACACACAAATACAAGTGCCCCCCCCCCCCCCCCCATCCAGCCAGCTGGAATAAAATGAATTCACAGGCCCCTCATAAATTGGTAGGGTGATTAGGGTCAGTCTTGCACAGAATGGGTAGCCAAATGGGATGCTGGAACCAGCGAAAGCCACCAGCAGAATATACAGAATCAGTGACCCAGGCTGTTTTATCAAAGGATTGCTGTACAAATGCTCCTCCATCTGCCCCATCCCCTCCCCTCTCAACCCACTTCTTTGCCCAGGTTGGCCTGACAAGGCACTTGTTATAAAGCGAAATAGGGCTACAGCCGCCTTAGTAACTTTTGACCAGTGGTTGCTCTCATTATCAATCCTCTCGGGCTCACACGGGCAAGAAGTGTGTGTGTGTGTTGTGTGTGTGTGTGTATGGGGGCGGGGGGGGGGGAGGGAATGCCAGGCTTAGGGGAACCACAAGTATTTCATTATCCTTTCTACGCATCTTAAAAGTGATATGTATACCGGTTGATATATATTTAAGTTAACGTTTCATAATCAAATATTGAGAAAAGCTAGCTGGGGAGGGGGATGGCCACTTGTGTTTTTGTTTATCACATAAAGTGTCCATCCAGACACCAGTGGCTTTTTTAATCATAATTCTTGGTCAGTTGTGTGCAAAGTACAAGTAAAATTCTTGAAGTTATGGATTAGTAAGCCATGACAGTGCGACCACATACTTTTGTGATCCTGACAACAGAAGGATTAATTGTATGGGCTGGGGCTGGGGAATGGGTTCAAGAAATCTGCAGCAGGAATTAATATCTCACGGCAAATCCCCGCTTCCCCTCCCCCCCCCCCATGGTGAAGGTTGTGTGGCCGCTGATTTGATCACATGGTAGCATAGCAAACATGCATACAAGACTGTCACGCTTCACATTTGATCCGTCTTATAAGACTCCCTGATGAGGACCATATTTTACAGCCAAATATTTTTGCTGGCTTGTTCTCATGCAATTGTTTATCCTGGGTGAATATCTGAAAATTCAGCTACATCCATCTGGTCAGTATTTCTTCGCCTTTGTGCTCATTTATATCTGTGGACCTGAAAAACGCGTCCAAAATATTCAAATATGTCTTGCCGGTTTTCCTGAATCCCACTGCAATATCTGTTATGTAGTTTTCGTGAAAAAAAATAATGATCGAAATGACAGATAGTCATTTGATTATTATTATTATTATTATTATTATTATTATTATTATTATTATTATTATTATTATTATTATTATTATTATTATTATTATTATTATTATTATTATTATTATTATTATTATTATGGGGCATGGGTGAAAGAAACCTTATGAAGTGTGCAGCGATAATGACTTCATGTATCATACATAATAATCTGTATAAAAACCTAAGTAGGGGTGCCAAATTGGAACCAAAGTGGACTGTTGTCTTGAATGGAAAATACAGTAATGCTGGTCCTGTACAATCGTATTTGACAGAGACCACTACATACATGCACTTTCCGAAGTTTTTAATGGCACTTTCGTAGACCACAGACTATGCGTAGTTAAGTAAATGCTTTCATGTATTCTCGTCTTCTAACAAGGGCTTTCCAACAGTTTTCGAATGGAAAGAATCTGATGGGTTTTAGCCAATTTAGGGCAATTTTACTGAAAAGCATACTTTAAATACCAGGAAAAAAGGACACTTCTGTAAGATCAAAAGTCCATAGTTTGCCCTGTGTTGAGGTTCCCGAAACAAGGTTGGGTGTATCGCACGGAAGAAATATTTGGCATGTAGTTATCCCTGTGTCGGTCCATGTCAGCAAGTAAAACTTCACTCATGAAAGTGTACAGCTTTGGCAAAAATGTTTACGCATTTTGTCATGGGTTCTAATGAATGAACGCTAACAGGACGCGGAAAGATGACTAAGGGCCAAATAGGTCACCCTCCTCCCTTCCAGCGCCATGATTTGATGAACTGGCAATCTTTTGGCATGAATATTTATAAAGTTTTTACCTAACCCCAGACTCCACACTCCTCAACTGATACGCTACTTACATCAAACGCCCCTAAAACCTCAAAATACAAACTCTTTTTTTGTATACGAGCGTACCAGTCAAATGTTCAACATTAAAAAAAATAATAATAAATAAAATATCATTTTATTCATTTCAATTTTGCATGGTATGTTGAAAAGGGTGAGTGGCTTTTAAAATTAAAAACAAACAGCTCTGGTCTTTCAAGGGAGTGATTTCCCTCCTTTTGACATGATTCGGGATCAGCTGAGTGTCTCCGCTCACCGGTCACCTTAAGCTTTCATGCAGCCACACAAGGCCCAGATGAGTGTTTTCCCTCGTGTGGGCCCCGCTTCGAATTTCTTGTGCCAGGTGGCCGAGTGTTTCCACTCACCAAAGCCTTGATGTAGCTAGTCTCAGTGAGTGGTTCCCCTCATTTGGGCTTCATTTTGGATATTTTGTACCGAATGAGTGGTCCCACTCATCGATGGCATTGTGCAGCAGGTCCAAAGTGAGTGGTTCCACTCAGTTGGGACCTTTTTTCCAAGGTTTTGTACAGAATGAGTGGTTCCACTCATACAAAATGTAGATTTGTAGAATTAACAGGTATCAGGATCCTGAATTCGCAGCAACAGGTTCCCAATTTCCGTAAATTAAGCCAAAAAACAGAAAAATGGATTTTCTGTTTTTAAAATAAATTGTGTTCCATGCAATTTGGATCAACGTTTCGAAATGCTGAAACTTGCAGTACATAGCCAGGAAAATAATATTTGGCACTATTAAAACTAAACTGAGACCGATTGAAACGACTGAATGCAGCATAAGCGCTACAGGTTTTTCACCAATTAAGCCTGAACCAAACGTTTTATTCGCAGACCAGGTAGATCCATGTTCCCAAAATAGAGAGAGAGTTCTAAAAGATAATCAGAATACAGAATAGCATATTCTATAAGAACATCAAAAATGTTTGGAAAGATTTGTGAAAAAGATATGTGTAAATGAACAGCTAGTAACAGCTACTAACACCACCAAGTCCATGTAAATCTTGGGATCCAAGTCAGATGTGTTGTCATGGCTGTGGGGAACTTGGGCACTTGGGCACTTGATACGCGACTGTGCGGAAGGAGATCAATGTCTCCACCTTCACCATCAACGAATAAGTCAATATATGGGTCTGTAACACCTTCACCATCAACGAATAGATTGATGTATAGGTCACTAGTAAAACGAAATAATTCATCAAACTGAAAAGGGTCGGAGTTTTTGGCCGCATGTCCACCCAAACAAATGTAAAAGGCCAAAGCAATTCAACAGCAAAGATGACAAATGGTGACATGTTTTCAGCTCTCGAGAGGTCAGAGTTTCTGATATCTAACAAAATCTCAAGATACAAGGATTCAAGTAACAAAAACCTCAATCCAAAGCTGTCATAAAGATGTCACAGTCAGTTCAGTTACCTGTGGTTTGAGCTTAGTGATACTAGTACCTGTAGTGATGTACAATCAACATGTCGATGTCATAATTGACTCAGTTGCTCAGGTAACTGTGATCAGTGAAAAGGTTTTTGAGGTACTTGGTTGTAAACATACACCAAATAGTGTAAGTGTGACCAAGTGTTTTCTCAATGTTAGATAACAATTCGGACTATGTAATCATATCAGTTGGAGAACACCAAGTCGTACTATTACCCTCCATGTTAGAACAGGATCAAGATGAATTATCTTGTTCAACATTAAATCCAACAGACAATTCCATTAGCGTGAAGGCAGGTTATATAATATGTAATACAATACCTTCAGATTCAATATTAACACCATCTACCCATGGCACACAGCCTGACAGTAAAGTTACTGATTCTTCAAATGATGATACAGAAGTCCCAGTACCCACGGGAGCACAGGTTGGACAAAATTCAAACCAGTTACAGATTCTTGATCATTTGAAAGACTTACTAAGCAGATCAAAAGACTGTTAAGATGAAGGGAGTTTTATGCAGCTTCGGGAATTAGCAATAGAACTTTTTTCCGATAGAGACTTTGCCTTGGATAGTTTTACAAGGATTAAGCATCAAATTAATACAGGCCAGGCAAGCCCATCAAACAAATAATGAGACGCACACCCTTAGGATTTCAAGAGGAAGAGGAGAAGCATCTACAATTTTTTTTATTCACCTGATAGCTCAGAAGAGGAAGAACACAAAGAACAAAGGGTCACCTGCAGGGGTTGCCCTATCAAGAGACCTGCCTATCCCACTGATTATCAATGAAGAAATTTATGAGATGGCTTTTCTGTATTTATGAATTGTTTATAACATATGTTGTCATTGTTGTTACAATGTTGTCATTGGTGCATGTAAATAGTTGTTATGTGTAATATTTCGCATTATGGATGGATTCTGGAGAAGAATGGATTGTTGTGGACGAGACAGGAAGTGACACATTCGGAATCTGAAGTACTTATCATTCCTGCAAGGCAAAAAGAAGTGACCAGGAAGAAATACAGGCCTCCTACAGAGCCAGTCATCTTTTTAGCACCTTGTTCAGCACGTGGGGTTTGTGGGCAGCACAAGACACAAACTTACAGGGTCTTCCTTGATCATGTAGATCGTCATATGAGTTCTGGGACATTATTTTCTGAGGTTGTACTTCACGTATCGGTGAAGCTTATGGAGAGAATGATTGAGTTTCTCACAGCAGAGTTCCAGAAGTCACCAGATGGGTTATTAGCATTAGTAATGGAGCGGCTATGGTTTGCAAATTGTCAAGCTCATGTCGCAGATGTGGTGCATCTTCTGTGGAGTATCTTTAAACATCGGACTGGGAGGACAGTCTCTACTGAACATAGTGTGTCCCCACCAAACAGTGTTGATTCCTTTTTCCACTGGTGATCCTGATTGGAATGCTCAAGCAGCTACCATAAGAGAGAATGATAGCTTTTGAGGGCTTGGAAAGAGAAGGTCAAATAATGAGACAATTCCTTAATGTCATAATCCAGTTATAGATTGAGCTTTCCATCTTGTAGAGCTTCTGCAGTATGTGGATGTGAAAGGACTATTGGGTGTACTTCAAGCTAAACTAGTGGATGCATGTGTGATACTGAAGAAGGCAATATCCAACCTCTGTTACCCTTGGAAATGGCCAACAGAAAAAGAATTACTGGTGATTTTAAAAGATCAAAACATTAAGGCAGTATTTGGGGCACACCCCAGGTTTGCCAATAGATTTCAATGACCGTGGGATCTGTCAATGCTGACTGAACTGTTAGGTCAGTCTGGAGTTGTAGCACTTGGTGAGGTTGGCTTGGATTATTTGGACAGTATACTTATTGAAGACAGGAGCGGAGGAGTGAAGGGAGAGTTTTGGAGACAGTGTTGCCAATGGCAGAGGAACATCAGATTCCAGCTAAAAATGTAGGGCTCCAGAGTGTTAACGTTACATAAAGCAATCTTCTTAAACCTCGCCCTGTACCTTGCGATTGTACACCCTGGCTCAATTACGGCCATGCAAAATTGGAAAGACGCATTCCCTGAAGTGCTTTTTTTTATTTGGCAGTGCCATTCTCCATGAGATACATTATAAAGCTGACAGGATTGATGGCATTGTACAAATGCTCAAAATTGTGTTGGAGACTGATGCACTCTATTTTGCGCGCCCGGCATTATAAAGGTTATGCACACAAGGGTAATCCTGGTATGAGCCTAGAAGTAGCCAAGAAAGTTGCAAGCCTTTAGAACCTGCCACTTAAGCTAGTTTGTCAGCTATCCTTGCAAGATGTCGTTTTCATATGTTATTACAGGAAAGAACTATATATATGAGATGAAATGGTATTTCTGTTTTCGTTTGTTGTGTATTGTTGGATACTGCAATTTTTGTGAGGTAACAATTGGGAAAAATCAATTGTAAGTGCATACTGTTTACAGCATAATGCAATTTCTAAGGACTCTGCTTGTCAAGTATTGCTAACCATTAATGCATGCATTATTGGAAGTTGTTTGAAGTCAACCTTGTTGCTAATTGTGTTAGGGATTCGGGGGTTTCAGCTAGTTCTTGCTGGTTATTCTTTATAGGAAGCCATGACTGAATGAGTTATGTAGGTATGCAGATGGGGGGGGGGGGCTGCCAATGCAAGGCCGAGCATGCAGATGACGAGACGTCAGGCGCCGTACATCAAAGACAATCGCCCGTAAAACCGTCCGAGCCTATACCAGGATTTGTACAAGAACAGACGTTCACAATTCACCTGTGTACTGTACTACAGGTGTTGGTGTACCCCGTGGGACGAGTGCAGAGCCCACCTGCCACTACAAAGAAGAGTATTCAGTGTAAGACGTTCCTATATACCCAAAAAGTACAAAACATGCATACTGAGTGCTTGTTCCAGCAAGGCATTGTCGATGCTGGGCGAAGCCTTGAACCAAGAATGGGCTAGGCCAATGGAATGATCTATAGGCCTGTCTTGGTTGAACCAACGCGTGCTTGGCTTTTCTTGCAAGTTAGCCTATACACCCTCTTAAACACTTGCAACTAAATAGAAATGCCCCCTTTTATTTTGAACACTTCATTTCGTTATATAGGGCCTGCTCGTATCCCAATAAAACCTGCTTGATACGTGGCTAAGAGCATAGACTTTGCCGAGAGCTCATGCTCTAAATTTTAGTAAGCTTGTGGTACATTTCCAATACGTTTGAAAAAGATCCAACTTAACGTTTTGAACAAGAAGTCAAGCAAAGCAGAAACGTATAAAATTGTGTAAAAATCAATTGTTAAAAAATGAAAACGAATTACAGCGCTACCTGTGGAGCACATTAGGATCTAGGGGTCCCCAGACGTGTCCCTATGCAATTTCAAACGAATTGGTAACGTGTTTTTGGAGATTTCTTAGCATTTAACCCAAAACAAAAACACGCAATTTATGAAAAATCAAAAATTATTGACGCATGACTATGGAGACAAACTTGATCGAGGCCCACCCAAGGTACAGCTTCACTCAGCTTGAAGTAAATGAACCTGGTTCAAACCCCCATTGACTTACGTAATATTCAATACGAATAAATACATTAACCCACAAATACCATAATTGAAAAATTCGTTAATTATCAGGGATCCAAAGTTTCTGTGCACCGGTGTGTAACCCTCCCAAAAGCTACTTTTCCACCAAGTTTCAGAAC
Organism: Hermodice carunculata; assembly: GCA_964020975.1. Classification (NCBI taxonomy): domain Eukaryota; kingdom Metazoa; phylum Annelida; class Polychaeta; order Eunicida; family Amphinomidae; genus Hermodice; species Hermodice carunculata. The sequence continues at coordinate 97,308,195 of OZ026613.1, read as the reverse complement.
AATCTGAGTGACATTGTTAGAGAAAAAGTCTAAAATAGCAAAAACACACAAAAATGCTTTTAAAAAAAATGAAGCGCGACCCGTTGAATCATAGGGTCTGGGGGTCCCCAGATGTGTCCCCATATAATTCCGAATTAGCCTGTCGGTTTTTATAAAGATTTTGTCCACAAAAAAATCATTGAAAAAAATACAAAAAGCATGACCATTTGAACAAACTTGGTACAGAGCCGCCCAAGGTAAATCCCCATCGAGTTGGAAGTAGATTTGACGAACGGTTTCGGAGAAGAATGTGAATTGTGAACGCACGACGGACCAACCTATAAGCTCCGCAGACTGACAAGAAAGTTGCATTATTCCCATTCGCGTTAAGTGTTAGGGAAACTATTTGCTCCCCCGTCTTTTGAAAAATCGGTAGCGTTTGTCGCATCGCTCGGGTCCAGTGTATAGGAGCCTGAACTGCCACAGGACAACCCGAATCACTTGTATGAAACTTCCCTTGCATGGTATGCACGATCGTTGACATGGACTGTGCCTCGTCGCAACATAAACAATTCTAATTCTGAATCCTGTATTTCACCAAATTAGAATTCATCGTCGATGTTGGATTCTGATCATTATACACCATAACATTAACTTTTAACCGGTCATATGAAGCCCCACGAGGAATCAATGTTGTATATAAAATACAGAGAACGTCCTTGTTCTGCGTTTTAAAAGCGACGTCACCAGCATGCACGCACTTTTGAACTAGGTCTGCCCTATGGCAAGCCGTTGTAAAATTTAGGCCTAATCATTTTGGCGTATCTGTGTTTCATATTTTAAATATTTATAACTCAAATTATAGATACTATAAAATTTGAAAGACGTGTCCTTAACCATGGACGAATGGCCTAGATATCTGAGATTGAATTTTCAACATCTAAAAATCAAATCAAATAGCGTGACGAGGGAACCAGGCATTTGAAACAGCATGCAATATGCGAATATAAATTATTTTCGGGATTATTGAAATCCTAAAATACCTTAATAGAATAAAATCAACTTGACACATCTTTAAAGATGACAGAGTATAGATATCAAAAGCGAGTTTTATACATTTAAAATTTTATCATATGTATCTAGAATTCATTTTATAAGCCTACAAATCATTTTCGTACATCTATAATTCAATTTTAAGTAGGCCTATCTTAAATGATGATAAATAGCTAGAAGTCGTGGTCTTTTTACATATCTAAAAATAGAATTATAGGTATTAAAATGTTTATTTTAGGTAGGCCTATGTATCATTCTAATTTTAGATATCTATACTAAATGTTATAACCCATTGATTACAGGACCAGCCACTTGCTGAGCAGACGGTACTTTTCGAGGAAAACAGGTTATGGAGTCCGGCTAAAGAAACTTAAGCAGAACAACTAGTGGAGGCTTCTGGAATTAAAGGAGGACTGAGTGCATGTATCGGCTGATGGGCGTGCATGATGGTTTATCCAAGGGAGTCTTCCCTGAACTTTTCGTTGAAAAGATTTTGAGAAAGGACGACATATTTAATGACATGGATGAAGCAGACGACCTTTGAAATTACCGAGGACCCAAAAAATTGGTTTGACCGGGTAAGTGTTCAAATGAATAAGGACAAAAAAATATTTTCAAATTTCTTCAACTCAGTACACAATGAGGCAAAAAGTCTTCCCCTCCGGTTTGGCAATTCTCGAGCGACAAACGTTAGCTGTCTTTGCAGTTTGGCAATACAAAAACCACTGTTGAAAGCTCATTGCATATGTAATCTCCGTAGATTTCCAGGCAAATAGGTTTAGCTCATATGTGAGGCGTATTTGTGTCGTTAGCCTACAGGCACAATGGCTTTTGCAATTTGATAAGTTGGAATTGGAGAAGGGCAATAAGCCGACCTGCATATGCTGCATGGACATTATTGCACTAGGTACTTCAATTATATATGCGTGTTGTGTAAGTGAAGACGGCACAAGCAGGCTTTCTCTGTAGTAGCCTAAATCTACGCTATTTGTTTCTTTTTCATTAATGTTACATTCTTACAGAATTAAGCCAGCTACAATTTTTGTTATGCACTTTATTTCTGATTAAAGTATGCCTACCCACAACATGAAGATATTGCCATTACTCAGCAGACAAGCAAACAATGACATTTATGAACATGCCGTAACTTTCCTTTTGAATGAAAACAAACGTTCACAAATCTTTTTGCCACAGTAGACTGGGCCTAGGCGAGGTTACGTGTAGGTATTTCCTCGCCGCAATGTAAGGTTAATAATATACCCTGAAGATGATTTGAAATCTTAAAAAGAAGTATTGCTTTCTGTTCCGTAAAAAATAATAAGTGTATACAAAAACTTACTGAAATTATTTTACAAAGACACAAACAAAACAAACCACACACACACACACACACACACACACACACACACACACACACACACACAATGTCACGAAGAGAAATTTCAAATTCATTCTACATGCTGGATATGGTGATTTCATCTTCTAGTTCTAAAGTATCATAGTGGAGTCAATGTCCCTGGTTGCCTGAGGTCACTGTTACTGATGTCATGATTAGTTTATATTGATATTTATATAATGGTTTAATTCTTAGTTTTGAATAAGGCAGTATTCATTATTTTGGTAATGCAAAATATAAAGACCTCTCAAGTATAAAGTCACTCAAAAATACCTTGTTTTAATTTCATTATATTGGAAGTCATATTAAGATTGTAAGAAAACAAAGAATACCAAGGCCATGACTTTGCTCTGTTTGGGATGAGTTAGCTTATTTTGTAATTAATTATTCTGGTTCCGGATTGGCCATGCTGTGGTCAGAAGCTAAGCCCGCTTCCATATTTGGGCGGCTCAGCAAAATGAATGCTGCGTTATTCCAACAAAACCTCCGTGCTGGCTGAAATTCTTCAGACAGCACAGGGTCTGAGGGCCGGATAACTTCTATATTGGTACTTATCAATAGAGTTATTATCCAAAGCATCAGAGGCTGTGTTGTTTCATTATTTATCCTTCTGTGGTTTTGCAAGGTGAGTGAAAGTTGATTCACAGAATGACTGGGTGAGCAAGTTTTCTATTTTCTTAAAGCATGTGTGTTCTGTATGCAGAGGGCTGGACTCAGATTGTAGGTGGATGACCTTGACCTCATTCTCAAGGTCGCAAAGCGACTTGCTTTACTGTTCACCTGATACTTTGAGCACTATTTGAGCTAGAACTTAGACTATTCAGCAGAATGGTGACTATCTCATTCCAAAAGTCACAGACCACTTCATTTTTGTATGGTATTAAGTCAGCTATTAAAAACAGACCGTCACCCGTCTTTGTTTCTGAGGCTGGAGCGTAAGTTTACAATCCAGGCAAAGTTTGGACTGGTGCTGAAATGTCATCCAGTTTAAAACCTACATTTGAATATTACACATCCGGAATTCGTGTATTTGATGGCTTACCTACATTATAAAACTAGCAAATGTAGCTAAACAAATTTTCAGCTTCCGAACTTAAACCAAACCGGCAATAGCCGGGCGCGCGCGTTTGTGTGTATGTATGCATGTATGTATGTATGTATGTATGTATGTATGTATGTATGTATGTATGTATGTGTATATATACATTTATTTGTATGTGTGTGTCAACGGTAGAATTTGGTCTCTTCCAGCATAAATCAATAATTGATTATGTAAGGCATTGTAATAAATGCCATTAGGTTTATGTATGCTTGTATTGGCGGTGCTTACAGTGTAGTAGCAAGCTCTCCATGGGAAAATTGAAGGTTTCCAAGAGATTAGGTATAATAGTATCTTACAACTAGACGTTGTCATGGCAATGATTTTTAGCTTTGGTGGCACAGGAAGGCTGGTTTTACTTATTCCACCGGAGCATATTATCCCAGAGTGTTGCGTGTTACCAACTGAAGTTAACCTTTACCACACCTTTGTGCAGTTTGAGGCCATTCCCAGCACATGTAAATTTAAACTTTCTCCAGGCCATTCGAGGCCTGCTTTGCGTGGTTATGGATGGCCACAATTACATTCCCCCTCTGGTTTGAGATGTAAAATTTCGATAAGCTAATAATTTCGAGATATGACAATAAAACTGCTGCAGTTGTCAGTCGTCAGCCCTGGTCACCAGAAGATACGAGTCGGAGGCACAGATAGTGCGCGTCGGACAAAGGTGTATATGGTGACCAGGATTGACGGCGCGGTTTGGATTATGTACTTGAAGAATAAAAGGAAAACCATATTTTGAGCACTGCCCACCTAAGACCTAATTGTTATTCGTGGAAACAAGCTTTTCTGAAGAGCATAACGCAGACATAAGTTTGACTTTGGAATTTTATTGACAACAGCCGCAGTAATTGGGTCACCCAAACAAAACAAGGGAGAGCAAAATGGCGTCACCTTTGAATTATGGGAACAACGGCGTGCCATCCAGCCTAAATCTAAGCTCATCCAGGCGATGACAGTTACATGCCCCTATTGGTTGCATCCGATTGATTGAATGACACATTTGGGGTAGTTATGGTGACTTTGCCATTGAAAAGTGCACCAGAAAAGGTGCCAGAATTGAGGGAGTTTGTAACTGTTGAAGCGGCTCGCGGGGGACTTGGATCTGGAAAGCAGCACCACAAATAAGAAAAAAGACATAATATCCAATCAGAAACTAGGCCTACTACCAATATCTGACGACGTAGTTGGTATTTTGATCAGTTTTAACGCAATACAGACGCGCCCACATAAGAAAATAACCAACTCTGACAAATCGAGAATGGCTCTAGTCTTCACGTGACTTGCCGAGTTGGTGTAGGAATATGTCAAATCCATGAAACTCTTGAAGGGAGCATTTGGATGTGGTGTGACATCATATTGAACTTGATTAAGAGTTTTTTCTTCTTCTTTTTATGTTCTGTAACAATGTTTCATTGTATCTGTTTCCCACAGTTGTATTTAGGAAAAACGAAGCCCATGAAATGAATGTATTTGTTTGGTCTGTTAAAGATGGATGATCGCCTATTTAAAAAGTGTGACTGCCACTGTTTCTCTTCTCTTCTCTTCTCTTCTCTTCTCTTCTCTTCTCAACTCGTATTGCTCATGTTATCGAAACATTTTTCCTTTGGCATTGTCATTTTTCAACAATATCAACCACAACATTAATGACTAAGACAGAAGTAATGAGATCTCCAAGGCGTGTTGATGAATAAATTAACATGATTAACGTGCATTTTACGTAGTAATATCATGGCATTTCATTGTTCCAGTATTCCATTTGCAGACTCGATCTTCGATAAAAAGTTGTTTATGTACTTTTTTTCTTCTTTTGGTTAATGTTTATATATGTCATATTCAAAGAATCATTGCCGGCTTAATGACTCCCTTGAGATGTTGAATGCAAAAATAAAAATCAATAAATATATATATAAATAAATAAATAAATAAATAAATAAATAAATAAATAAATAAATTAAATAAATAAATAACGCGCATTGACCTGGTTACACATATCCAGATACGCGTGTTTACACTTACACTATAAATATTGGGATTGCAACAGTGGTTTGTTTGAAAATATATTGAATCTCTGTTACTGCATCGTTCTTAATCTAAAGATAGATATTGGAAAATTGTATTTTACCAGTCATTGAAATCTTATAAATTTCGTAATTGGACGATTATTGCAGATTTAAGTGCATACTGCATTTGTAATTGCCTTGTGGATGGAAATTTGAAACATATGTTCATCAAACAAGTTTATATGTACAAATGACGGAGTGCAAAATCGCGTACTATATTGAAAAAAAAAAAAACTTTGTATAACTTGGTTTACACATATTTTATTAGACAAAACAATCGGTCAACAGGCACAATGCCTATATCAAGACCTCTCGTAAATAAAGTGACAACACGTACTTACAATGTTGGACTGCCAGATAAGATATAGTCACACGCACAGTGCGTTGCAGACAGCAGAAAGTGTGAGGGAGAAGGAGGAAAGGCTATTGGGCGAGTGCGTGTTAATTTGATTGTCCATATCTTAAACTGGCGACAAGTTCTGTATAAATTTAAATTGCAATGAGAAGTACAAGAAAATAGAAAGTGAATTAAGACTCTTGGGACATGAAGAGGTATGGTTTAGTTTTTGTGGATCCTCTGTTTTGGGCAAGCTATGTACATTTGCAGGTGATCATGGATGTATGTATAGTAATGAAGTTGGAGCTGTGTTTGACAAAATATGCAAAGTTTTTATTTAATGCGTGGAACCTTAGGAGTGAGTCCTGTGCGGACCAGCCAGATCCGACCTAAAACAGTTATTTTAGATGTGTGTGATTGTGACTTGTAAATACATTTTAAATATGTTTGTATATATCTGTAATATGTTAAATTTTAAGTGTGGACGCACCGGAGGTAAACACCGAACCTTCGGTGCCCCCGATGTAAAGGGGTAGTTTCCCAATAAAATTATTATTATTATTATTATTATTATTATCATCATCATCATCATCATCATTATTATTATTATTATTATTATTATTATTATTATTATTATTATTATTATTATTATTATTATTATTATTATTATTATTACTATAGTACCTGCTTCAAAGCTTTAATGAGGTTGACTAATCCTTAAATCTTTCATTAGATTTAATACAATGTACTGATCGAAAAATGTCATAATTTGCGTTTTTATTCCCACCGGATTTTCCGTGAAGTAATGTTTTTAGGTTGAACGGTGTCAACGATGCAATTTCGGTTTGAAGTTTGTCCCTTTGGATGGGATATTTGCTACACTAAAAAATGGAAGTAATCCTCAGCAGAATGACCACAGAGACAAAGCGGTGACGCTATCAAGCCCATTTTGTACAAATCAGAGTTCAACTGGGTACAGCCCATTCTCATCGTGGCATGAATTATGGCCATTTTTCTTTCTCCAAAGTAGAATAATTTCGTATAACTTTGAAGAAAGTTCCTGTAAAACATGATGTAAATTTATATACTTTATTCTTATTCTTCGCTATAATCTCTAAACAAACATTTTGTACAATCAGCGAAAAAAGATGCGTATTTATGAATTCTTTAAAATGATTACAAATACCGAACACAAAGCTGAGGAACAATTTTTATACCTAAATTTATCTCAGAGTCAGATTATGACTTAAATTGCCATCTGAAATTCGTCTAAGAGTAACCGACTGAAATTATTGGCCCATACCTTTTCAAAATTTAGGTAACTGACACTGTTGCTTAAAGTCTCCCTTCCAAAGATTATACAGACATGTGAGTCTGTTTGCCAATTGTGTTTAATAAGATATGCTTAGACTAAAGATTTGAGTGGGAATTTTTCATGTGTCTAATATGCCGGACAATTGTGAACATTGGTATATGATTCCTAAAATGAACATTTAAAGAGGCGAGACGACGCTGGTCCCTTAAATTTTTAAGTCTGTAATTAACTTTTCAACCGACTGAATGTAAAATGTCGGCTGCTTTGAAAAGTCATTTGAATGATAAAAGCCGACAGGCCCTATCAGAATGGCATGCCCAAGGTCAACTGGATTCCTAGACCAACCAGCTCCAAGAACGGCTTTTGCATTACTTTTGTTTGAAAGGGGAAGGGTTAATGGCCCCAAGATGTAACTGTATGTAATATTACCCGGTACCTGAGGGACTTGGTGGTATTCCTTGGTCACTTGACCTTTCACTCCTTCATAATATGCATCAAATGAGAACGTGAGCCAATTGTAAAGCGCACTGATGAAATTCTATATTCCTAAATCATGCATTAGATACAAATGCCCAGGGTTCATCTCACGGGGAAATGGCATAACTAGCGACAACGCCCTGCATGCTTTGAAATATTCTGAACAACACCGCTTGTAACATTCGGTATTTACATCGATTTTTTTATCATTTCTATTAATAGTGTTACAGAACTCTCAAAATAGTAAATACTAACTCCACATGAATAATAACCAGTGATTGGTCTACCCTGGAGGTCAGCCAAACCTTACAAGAGATCTTGTTGTGACGGGAAGTCTCCGATTAAACGTCAAGCGAAGCAATTAGGAGATCAATGTACGGACCTATTTCTTTTAAGTTTAAACAGGCCTATTTTGATGTTACTTAATGTGTCATATTGCACTTGAATGTATTTTAGACGTGCTCACAGAAGATTTTAACTTTGGAATGAAGATCTGATTGAAGTTCACACATTGCGTTCAGTCTGGACAAAATTCAGTACAGAATCAAGATAATGATGCGTGCTATAAAGTGCGGCATGCTGTGATCTCTCATGCTTTGCCACGTCACACACAACCATTTTTCAACAACTTCAAAAGAAATATGCTCCTTCATTGATATTTACGTGAAATAGAAGAGCAACAGATGATCCGTGAATAGTTTAACATATTGACTATGCCACCCAAAAAACAGTCCAGTTAACAAATTGTATGGATTTCTGTTCAGACGACTTGAACAATTAAATTATATATATATATATATATATATATATATATATATATATATATATATATATATATATATATATATATATATATATATATATATATATATATATATATACATATATATATGGAATAAATAAAGCAAGCTTCACTGGTCAGCGAAAATTTCATGTGAAACGGAAACGGAAGTGGTTGTTGCCGCTATGCAATTTAGTGCATATGACATACCTTTATCATTGTCACCAATTAAGATGTCATCTGTGAAAGTTTGACCGGGAAAATTAGGAATATTTGCAACAACAAAACGAGAAGTTTTTGTTCACACAATTTACGGGAAAAGTGTCCTATGGAATAAAATTTCAATACTCCCTGCAATACTTGCTGTTCTAAACTTACCTATAATGGGTGGAATAAAACGTACTCAAGTAAAACCTACTCAACTCGAAAGAGTCTCCCACTCAATTTCACTGTGAAATTCAGAATAGTTAATAAGCCAAGTTGACATCTCAGCTGAGCATGCCCAGTGAAGCTTGGCCTCCGTTTGGGAGAAAGGTCATTAGGGACAGGAAGCAATCTTTCCCCACTCAACTTGTTAAGTACCCTGGTAACAAGAATCAAAGTTCTCCTTTTTTATCATATTTAAGGCCTAATTTTAGTGAAAAATAAGCAGTATGGCCTATTAATAATAACAAAAAGAAGAAAACCACTAAATATACAAAGTTTCCATCCGTAGCACTTCTTTCCCTTGTTTCACGTTTGACCTCACTACATTTCTATTTTCAATCAGAAAAAGTTATCCCTAATGACATGTGGTCCAAATAGTGGCTGGGCTTCACTGGGCATGCTTAGTTGACATCTAAATTTGGCTTATCAGCATAAATTACATTTTATCCACTTTTATGCTTCATTGTGTGCACCTTCATCACAAACCTTTAATAAAATTTGGAATGGCATGGCTTCCTGTAATACATTTTGATGATTTTCAATATTAAAAGTATCAGTGTAGTCTCTTTTAGCATAAATGAAAATTCTGCAACTTTTGTTTGTGGTTCACTGGATGTGACTACAGCACAAATGTATATATTCAAGTTGGAATGACACTCTGCTTATTATAGTTTAAAATGTATTCAACAATTAATATTTTCAGGTGCCCCTATTTAGCATAAATTAGAATTTCACAACTTTTGTTTGTAGTTCATTGGATACGCCTACAGCACCAACTTACAAATAGAAGTTGGAATGACACCGCTACTTATAATAATTTTGATGTTTATCAGCATTTAAATTTTCAAGGGTCCTAATTATAATAAATTTAAATTCTGCAACTTCTGTTTGTGGTTCATTGGAAGCGCCTGCAGCACACACCTATAAATAGAAGTTGGAATGGCATCTCTACCTATAATAGTTTTGAAGATAGTCAAGATTAATAATTTCAAAAACTCCTAATTTGTATTATTTTAAATGCACTCAACCGTCTTTGAGAAAAGGGTCGACTCCATGTATGAACCATATATACAAGAAAGAAAGAGAGAGAGAAAGAAAGAAAGAAAGAAAGAAAGAAAGAAAGAAAGAAAGAAAGAAAGAAAGAAAGAAAGAAAGAAAGAAAGAAAGAAAGAAAAAACTAGGAAAGATGATTTGCTGCAAAGCAAATCAGTGTCTGTGTCTTCAAAGCATATTGGTATGGCAATGCATAACTAGTCCACAACACAGGAGAAGTTGGAATGGCATCTCTATCTATTATAACTTTGAAGTTATTCAAGATTTAAAATTTATAATGGTGCTATTTAGCATAATTTAAATTGCTACATCTTTTTTTTTAATTCATTAGGTGCGCAATGGTCAACAACCCTCTAGAAGAAGTTGGAAAGACATCTATTTATTATAGTGTTGAAGATGTTCAAGATTGAAAATTTCAAACACTGCTAATTAGCATAATATAAGTTGCTACAACTTTTGCTTCAGATTCATTACATGCGCAATGGTCAATCACCCCCTAGTAGAAGTTAAAATAACATCTCTATCCATAATAGTTTTGAAGATATTCAAGTTTTAAAATTTCCAATGCTGCTAATTAGCATAATTTAAATTGCTACAACTTTTGTTTTAAACTCATTAGATGCGCACTGGTCAATAATCCCCTAGTAGAAGTTGGAATGACGACTCTATCTATCATACTTTTGGGAATATTCAAGGTTTAAAATTTCAAATGTCCATAATTTGCATAATTTTAAATATCTTCATTACACTGTATAAAACGATCAAACTCCTTGTATGGAGGTACAATCATGCCAAGTTTGGAGTTTCTGTGTATAATAGTGTCCAAGAAAAGTGTCGGACATAAAGAAAGAAAGAAAGAAAGAAAGAAAGAAAGAAAGAAAGAAAGAAAGAAAGAAAGAAAGAAAGAAAGAAAGAAAGAAAACAGAAAAGGGCGTGTTAACACACACACACTTTAATACTTGTAAAATATTTTTTAACTCTGGAATTTTTTAATCGGGCTCAACAAAATGCTGTTGAAGAAAGAAAGAAAGAAAGAAAGAAAGAAAGAGAGAGAGAAAGAAAGAAAGAAAGAAAGAAAGAAAGAAAGAAAGAAAGAAAGAAAGAAAGAAAGAAAGAAAGAAAGAAAGAAAGAAAGAAAGAAAGAAAGAAAGAAAGAAAGAAAGAAAGAAAGATCAGGATGTGTATGTGCCAACACAGACACAACTACTGTTTAGTATAGTTACTTATCGTTAAACATTACATAAATGGAAATGGATATTTCTATTGTTTTACTGTTTGGTTACGCTCCTGAGCAATTTTCATATCGCGAGCTAAAATTGCAAAAATATGGTGTCTCCTTCCCAGCATTGTTGGATTGAAAATCGATCATATTTTCTAAGTATATACAGGTATCGCAGCGATTTTTTTTTCGTTGACTGGTTTAAGTGCAAATGCGGAGAATTTGAACATACAAATATTAGTTTATTGGTTAACATTAAGAATGTCATTCATTTATACAAATTACTTCACTCCTTTACACTCTGAGACAACCAAAAAAGCCAAATTGACGCCAACATTGCTTTAAAATGGGCTAAATTTCAGGAAGAGCCACCTGTAGGTATTGTCAGATGCAGCCTTACCTTCAGTAGGAAAAGGATGAGCAAACGTTCCGTGCCGTTGTCCTAAAGGACGCATTGCCTGCCGAGAATGTCACGATCGTTTGAAAATAATTATTCAGTACAGTTTACAATGGCGACCACCGTGAAACAAGTTCCCAAGCTGTGGTAAACGGGGTTGCTAAACCATTAAAATCACATGGAAAGCACATCTGATACATACGAAAGCAATATTGGAAGCACAATATGTAAATTTTCTCTTTATCGGTTTTGAACGCTTATGTTCTGCAAAGTGATGTATGATTGTATTATTGATTGATTTACAACAAAATATAACAGTACCATCCGTCAGAAAAGAATGGCTTTCGTGATTTATGAGACTAAATTTGAAGAGACAAACAAACAAATTGATTATAACAATTGTAGCACCAAACGACAACAGATTGTACTCTATCTTTGTATATTGGACTACCTGCCCTACATTTATTACCTGTCAAAGAAAATGTTGTTTGGTAAAATTTAAAACAAAAAATCATAAAAACTAGAAAAGAAGATTTGCTTCACAGTAAATATGTGTGTGTTCAAAACTTGGATAAATTCAAATGCAGCGACTATTGTGACCTGTTCATTTGTTGTACCAATACACAATTGAAGATTCAGTGGCATCTCTTTCTGCATTACTTTTGAACACGTTCAAACATTTCAAGTTTCAATTTTCCAAACACCATGAAGTTGAATTCAGCTTGTGTGTTCTCCCTTCACTTGATATGCTCAATGAAACAAATCTGTTTATTGAACTTGGAATGGCAACCCAGGCTGGGGTCCATGTCTCTGGTTGGTGCAATATTTATTGATGCTGACAACCTCCATTTTCACGCTATATATTTATTTATTTTATTTATTTATTTCATCCCTGGGTCAACAGGCACAGGCCCAATGAGAGACCCAGTAAAACCATATATACATATAAATACAAAGAATATTACAGGTAAAAACACAATAAATACTTCAAATGCAAATAGTGTCCAACTGTCAGAATTAACCGTAAAAGAAACTGGATACCTGTGTTTTAAAACTGACAGAGGTGGAGAAGATGTCCAAGTTAGGCACAGCGTTAAAAGTCCTGAGTGCTCTTGGCAGGAAGCTAAAATTTCTGACATTGATTCGTGATATAGGAATTAAAAACAGAGGAGTTGTTCTAAAGTGTCTTTGAGGAACATAAAAAGGGATTTGAGCGAGCAGATACGAACAATTGTACTTAGCGGAGATTATACCCTGTAAAAATGTCAGATCTAAAACCTTTCTCCGCCCACTTAACATGGGTAAATTAAACATCCTGCACGCTCGTTCGCATCCTATTTCCGGGTAATAAACTGAAGTTTTAAAACATAAGTATCTTATAAAACTCTTCTGGATGTTCTCTATACGCTCAGACAAATATTGACATTCAGGAGACCACACAGCAGAACAATACTCAAGTCTGCCACTTACTAGTGATACGTAGAGAGATTTCAGGGCGCTCATAGAAGAAAGAGAACCGCATTATCTTTTTATCAGCCCGAGCATTCTGAAAGTCTTTGCATATACGGCCTCCACATGATTTTTGAAATTCAGGTTCGATGTGAGAGTGACACCAAGGTCCTTGATTTCATGTATTCTTCCCAAACTTTGATTATCAAGCATGTAGTCAAACATTATCACATTTTTCTCATTAGTGAAAGATGTAGCGTGACATTTACGGATGTTCAACAACAGTTTCCACAATACCCATCACCTGTATACTCTCATCAAATCGTCCTGCAATAGAAAACAGTCATTCATACTAGTGACTTCACGAAAAAACTTTGAATCATCTGCATAAATACTAATCTATTCAAAGTAATTCTGGGTACTTTTGAATTCGGCCTCCGACATTGACATTGATCTCTGACCTAAACATTGACCTCTGACCTTAATAATGGCCTCCGACCTTGACAGTGACCTGTAGCCTTGACTGACATGTGGTCTCGACATTTATCTCTGACATTGGTATTGACATCTGACCTTAGGATTGACCTCCGACCTTGATGTAGACTTCTGACATTAAGAGTGATCTCTGACCTTGACATTGACATCTGACAATAACATCAAACTCTGGCCTTTGTATTGACCTGACCTTGGTGTTAACCTGTGACCTTCGTATTGACCTCTGACCTTGACAGTGACCTATGATCTTGACTTGACCTCTAACCTTGATATTGACCTCTGGCATTGGCAGTGACCTTGCATTTATCTCAGCCCTCTGACATAATATCGATACACAATCAGTATCTTGGTCCAGTTTGAATGCTAGTTTCCAAGTGACGATCACTTTAACTGAGACTGTGATGATTGGCAATAACACAGTTATTGCACGCAGCAATGCTGAATGCATAACACCACATTTTGCAAACTTGTAAACTTTGTCCATTCCATTCAGTCGTTGTCAGTAAATCACGAGGTATAGTAGCATGCCCAGTTTTCGGCCTGGCCCAGTTTTCGGTCAGTGGGTATGCCTGGAGAAAGGAAGTATACTTACACAGCTGGAATTATATTGTAAAGCAAAGCAACATATCTTAATAAAATGAAGATGGAAAGCTTATTTCAAATTCTGAACCTACGTGTTTTTCCCATGGGCATGTGATTTCAATTTTGCTTAAATTTCAATTCACTTACGTTCCCATGTATTCGCTCTTGTTCTGTTTTACATTATTTATTTTGCAGGATGTTTCCCAAATTAAAAGTATACACAATGAAGATAAGTTCCAGGCAATGCTTATCATTCGATATAGATTGATTACCTTACTAAGATATATGTTTTGCACATGGCAGTGCAGCTTGTCAAACTGGACGAAAACTGGGCTCGAGTGTTGACATTACTGCACATGCGCGACAGTCAACAATTTAGCGTTTGATCACTAAGGATGGAAAGGATCAGAGGATGTTAGAGCATTTAACTGTGGTACACAGATTACTGGAATTGTTTCTGATTGGAAGAGGATGAAATAACATTTTAAACAAATATGGCCACTGTGTGAACTCTTAACTGGCCGACAACGACCCCCCCCCCCCCTCCTAAAAAGGCAGTAAAACCAATTCTGTTGCCAGATTAATATATGAACAATGAATATTAGCAAACTATTGAGGAATAAAACAGGGTAATTGACAAACGAAATTTTGATTTCTAATGTTTAAGTACCATTTAGGTTTTGTCTCGAGAAATAATTGTTGTCTGTTTTACTAGTTTCGGCAGTCATTATGGGTTTAAATGTGTACAAGTGTGGTATAGCTGAGTAATCATTTCCTTGGATAAACAAAACATAATATACAAATATCGTCCAAAATAACAAGACGTTATCGAATGTTATACTTAGTAACAACTCATTCTTTCGTGAGCAGAAACAAAATGGCCGGGCAAAGGCACTACATAAATCTCCGCGATACCTTAACGGGTAACTAAAACAGTGGGAAAGCAGAAGAAACTGCTAAGTTATAAACCACTCCTGTAGTTAATTGTTGAAATTGAACGGTTGTTGAAGCTATGGAATAATAAATATGTAATTATCCTGCAAAATAAACATACAAAATAGTTATTTGAACGGGACTTGAAAAGTGACACGCATTGCATATGTATTGTTGTATACATTTGATCTTTTTTATTTTAACGTTCAAAGATTAAATATTATGGTCTGAATCGCAAAAAATAACCTCAACCTTAGGGTATTTAGTGCAGCCATGCTGTTGGCTGGGGGCTTTGGCGGCAAACCATGCGTTTTATGATTGTCTCATGTGACAGTTTGATCTAAGTCTTTATATCCAAGAAGGGATTAACTTTACATTCCGCGCTTACGATTTCAGTAGATCGACTTTGAATTTATGATTCAAAAGGTTAAAGGGCCTGATTTGGTTCCGTTCTAAAAAATATTTACCTTACGTTTTCCGGAGTTTTTGGCCATATTGATGAATTAAATTTGGGGGGGGGGGTGTTTTATCTGTGGTTTTGGTGCGGGGGTATTTTGGGGACGAATATGCTGTAAATGGACGCTGGAAATTGCTTAGAGCACTGATTAATGTTTGGGTTATACTGGTTTACCGTTGTGACGCTGGAAATATACTTAAGATATGCCAGATTGTGAGATGTATACCGGCTTATGCTTACATTTTCAATTCAGTGTCCTAATAAACATCTAGGCGCGTAAGCATACTGCATGTAAGTATATAAATATTCGACTCTGTCTGATTCTTTATATCATTTAGGTTTAATAAGGATGTAAGTGTAGCTTTGGCTTAACACGGGAACTTCACATGTCGGCCGCGTTTACCTTTGTCTGGTGGCAAATTACCGCATTGCACTTTTGGCAGGAGTTACTGCCACAGTATACAAACGGGCAATAGAAAGTTACACGGTAGAATTTTTTCAGGAAATAGACGATAAGACATCTCTTTACTGGTATAGGGCCCTGAAAAGATCAACATGGCGTGGCGATTATCTGTTCACGACAGACAACTTTAATGGCGCCCGCCTAAAATTCATGGCACGTACAGGGTGTTTGGGCTTGGGAGAGGATAGAGAAAGGCGGGGCATGTCAGATACAGCATGTAATACCTGTGAATGTAACGATGATGATCTTTTTCACTTCATGTTTTTATGTCCTGGTTTAAACTCTTTTAGATTGAAGTCGTTCAAGCAATTGGAACAGTTACTGAATGATATTGATTTTAGTTATGTGTGGCAAAGTTTTATGGCGTCATCCCTGTACAGAAAGTTGGACTTCCTTCTTGGAGACGAAGGTTTTAGTTTTGGCGACGAAGTTGGGTTTTTATTTGATTGTATATGTAAAAGATTTTTAGTGGAGGCATGGCGCTTTAGGAGGGAATCCTCCAATTCCTGACTGTTCTGTATATGTATACAAGATTTAAATTCTTCTTGCACACTATGTATATATGTATATATGGACGCACCGTGGGTTTGCCCCGGACCACTGGTGCCCCCGATGTAAAGGGGTAGTTTTTCCGCAATAAATTATTATTATTATTATTATTATTATTATTATTATTATTATTATTATTATTATTATTATTATTATTATTATTATTATTATTATTATTATTATTATTACACATAGTGCTTCGATGTTATTTACATTAATTCCGGTGAATTTGTGGGCAATGCGCCCAATGCTCGCCGAGAAAATCTGTTGGCCTTGGATATTCTCTCTGGAACTATATGCATAATGGTACTTGAGTCAAAGGTCTTTTTACGAGGAATACGAATCTTGGATCATAATGACAATTCTGACTAGTTTGACTTAAGTGGATCGACTTAAGTCGTGATTGGCACGGAAAGAGTTAAAGTTAGCATACAATTGTTTTAGCAGGGTTGACTGTGGCCCCACGTACACGCACTTTCTTTCTGTCTTTGTCTGGCTATTAATAAATAGGACCGGAACCAACATTCTTTTGTGTCGTGTTTTGAGTTGATTCGATGATGCATAGGTGCATTGTGGGTTGCTTGATTCAGTACAGAACTTGTTTTCGAACAAGACATACTTATTATAAGATATGCACATGACTATGTAAACGGGATGATAAACATAAATCAAAATAATTAAAGAATGAATTGAAAAAGCAAGCACCACTCCAAACATCATAATTCGTATGTCGCAATTTATTAAAAACTAAGCGTTTCAGTACATTATTTTTTTTAAATACCCATGCTAGCTAACTGGTTTCTGATCCTTGTAAGAAAATAAATTTCATCATTACCTGATAGATATTTCAGACGTCACTTTTAGATGAGACTGCGGATAGTATACGTGCCTTGTAAAATCACCCTCTGATCTCAATTTGAAGCACTTGTAGCATTTTAGTTCGTGCCTGACTTTATGTTTCATGAATATAACCCATGTCCTGGTAAAAAAATACCAACTAGGGCATTGTATAGTTGTACCGCAATAGTTTGCTCAGCATTATTACAAGCGGTAGCGTCTCACATATCCGCTGTCTGAGTTTCTTGTATAAATTTTCAACATGTTCGGGCCAATTCAGTGCCATTCATTTTCATTCTGAGATACCCGTTGGTTTTGTGCGTGCCCCAATTCCTTCTTGTCAAGAGAAATAAGAGGAATTGAACTTTTGCTAAGCTTTTGGTACATGTACCAAACAAGATCCGTTCACATTTAGAGACTGTCATATGTAACTTGTTTCTGAAAGAAAAAAGAGCAAAATTCACGTAATATCCTTAAAGATGAACTCTGGAGTGCACTGTACAAAATCATGGCCACGATTTTAAAACATGGTCGATTTCAGGATTAGTCCTGCCCGGGATACCCCATATATTACTGGCATTTGGCTTCATGTTTCAGAATTAAATTGGACATACCAACCATGGGTGCATATTAAGCACTTCATACGAATTATAAATCCATTGTCCACAATCTCTATGAATTTTGTTTGGGAGGCACCGTGTTAACATGCGTGCACCACCGTAAATGTTGGGGGTGGGGGATGAAATCTAAATATACTGTTCATTTTTCCTATGTCCTTGTTTTTAGATGAAAAATCACTCATGTTACTTGTTGCTGTAAGGGTTGACTATGACTCTGAATCCTGACAGCTGAACACATGCTATCCTGAAATTGTTTTTGTACAACCGTTTCCATGTACGCTGTTAATACTGAAATTGGCATGCAGTTTTAAAGGCTCACGGGACGTTTAAGAATGAGAGTCGCTGATACGATCCGACTCCAGCGTGTATTTGCATCAGTGCCAGTTTTGAGAGACACGTTCATGATTGCTATGAAAAGGAGCACCTTGACGTCTGTCGTAAATGGATGCACCATAATGTCTGTATCATCATCTAGCAAACTAACGTTATTCTTATGCAGTGCTGTTAACGTTAAAGTCCTGAGACCTAAGTTCATTTTCAGTGAATTGCACGTGTAGTGATTCGAATTTATATACACAGTCAAAATTTTTGGCAGATTAGGAATTTGAACTCCTGTAGGAAATCTCGTGGCAACAGATGACCCTACATTGCTGGAGAATAAAATTAAAGCTTTTTTGAGATGCATTATATATAGAGTTACTGCTTGTGTCATCATATCTTTTGTCTAACATATACAAGTGTCTGAAAAAAATCTCATTCAATTCTACAAAATTCTACAACATGCCTCACATTTTCTTGGCACCAAAATGTTTTACTGACATAGGCCTATCAAAATTAGAATGAGGCGGAGAAAAAATCTACAGAAGGCCGAAGTTACTTTGTAAGCTGCGTGTTCTTTGTTAATTCAAGCTGGCAAACAGTAAATTAGTTAAATTTCAAAATTCAGTACATGTATATGTCAGTCAAAGTGACGAACATTTTGAATAGGAAATGTGCGTGTATGACAGTTACATATTCGGTGAACAGCGATGCTTGGCGATCCGTGGACTCTTATCACTCCATCCTGCTCAAGGAAAAATTGTTCAAGCCCAGACAATTTACGAAACAATCAATAGGAAAGGTCAGAATTAGCTCTAAGGTGTGTATTCGCCCCAATACACAACTGAATACAGAAACATTTGGAGGGCTAGAGCTGTGTATTCCCATTAGTTTGTATGTTAAAGCATGGAGGAATCTAGTTTATTCCTCCATGGTTAAAGTAACCTCAAATAAACCAGTTACTTTTGTAGCTGTGGTTATGTGATTTTTGTGAGGTGTGTAGTTGTGCATGTAGATCTACTGCCTGAAATTTGGTGTTTTTGTGTGCAGTAGTTTTCAAGTTATTAAGTTGCAAATTACAATGTAAAGTAATGGGAATACACAACCCTAGCCCTCCACTGACTGCAGTGCCCTCTTTTAGGTAGTTGTTGAACCTTCTGTTCTTGTCCTTACCTATTATGGAATGTCTTTTCTCAGTGTGGTAAAAAAAACATGTTGGCTGCAACGATGGAGGCGGTCACACTTTGTGATGCAAGTCGTAAAATGTAATTTTTATGTGCATGGTTCAATACTGCACAGTGCTTGGGCAGTGTCCTCATTAAAAATATTGTTATACCAAGCATATGGAATGATGGTCAAACATTGTCGGTAAAACTCAGTCATGTATGACTGGATTGATAAAACCCAGGTGCCAGATGGTTCATTACAAACACGTCGCGATATGTGATTCCAATACACTGGTGCTATTGTACACACTTACTTTATACATATGAACTATGGATTTTCATATCGTTAAAATTCTATATTGATCTAACTGATCTATATTTGCGGTGACGTGTCTTCAACGGATTGCAAAACTTTATACCAAACATGGGAATCTTACGAGACATCAAATTAACCAGATGTCAGTTTACAGGCATCGTGATATTTGTAATTTTATTCATATGTTTGTACGTGTATGCAATTTTAAACGGTGTATTCAAGTTGAGGCTGGGAAAAGAAGAGGACTTCCAGGCAGCCCAGCCGGGCGAAATGTAGGAGTGGCGCGAGAATTTGCATGACACACATAAGCATATGCAGACAGTGCAAGCACCAACGCTACTGACGCGGCACCAGGTGCTTCAATCGAACCAGATCCCGTTATTGACGGGGGATCCGTTTGGATCCAAGATGAAACCGTCGTTAATTCTGTTATTGGTGGTACTTTTCTGTTTTCTACTACCTGGACACAGCGGACAAGATTTATCTGAGACTACAAGGAGGAACAGTGGATACCAGAATGACAATACCAGCTCTGGATGCACATATAAAGGAAAGGTTTTCCCACAAGGAGTGTTCAGCCCTCCAGGAGATAAATGCAGCGTATGTACATGTAACGCAGGTGGAGAAGTAAAGTGTGCCGCACCCGCTTGCATGCCCGACCCAGAGTGCATCAAATATGAGGACGTCCCGTACCAATGCTGCCCCAAATGTGTTGAATATGGATGTCACTACAATGGAACTACCTATACCAGGGGATTGAAAATACCAACCGGAAAATGCGAGAAATGCTACTGCCCGTGGGAAGGCGGGAGGAAAGGGAAGCCCGTATGCGTTAATATGACCTGTCCACAAACTCCATGTGTCGACGCCGTAAAACCAAAGGACAGGTGCTGTTCAATATGTCCCAAAGGTAGGCAATTTTTGTGCTAAAGTTAGATAAATTGTACCTACTGTCAACCAACACTTTTTTTCAAAATACCAACTTGTGTAGCAGCCTTAAATGAAAACACGTATATATGTACAGTCATGTTTCCTGTGTTCTACAGCTTGCAGCTGTAGCACTTCGTACCATCATGTAGAAACGCAAGCATAATGTCAAATGACAAAGCTTAACAGAAATGATTACAGGTGAACGTTGGTTGCATTTACCACCACAATATTGCACATATTCATGTGTAACCTATCTTTAGGAAAATCTACTTTTTACTCACGGACCCTCGAATATATTGAAAAAAAAGGAAACTGTCTCGTTGATCGCCCTTTTTGAAGCCTGCTACTAACAGAATTTTTGTCTTGTGATATTGTCTAGGTTTTTGTATGTATATACTCACATACGTGTGGCATTGCCACATTCGAGTACACGCGTTACTTTTTGTCAGACAAAACACGAGCTGACTTCTGTACGTGTTCCTCGTGTAATTACGTTCAGGAAGAAACCGGTAAGCAGGGCAGCCCAGACAACCTTTCTTATGAACCATGAGATGCATTCTGGGGGGGGGGGGGTGTCATTCCAGTTTGACCTTTAACCTCGAAATTTGGTTTTGCCAAAGAAACGACAAGCCATATCGTCCAGAGTGTTTGCAAATGTGTGATATTTTTTGAAGCTTTTGACCTTTTTGCATGTTAGTGCACTTGCATATATATTCTAGCCTCGTGAACTTATGCTGCGTAGATGTTTAACCCTTTCCAGCTCAAATTACCTGTTGCATGCCTTAACGTCTTAACTTAAATTTCTCGTTACTAGAAAACATTTTCACTGAGATTTGTATGTAAGACGAGTCATGATGACACGCCCTAGGTCAATAGGTTTCCTTGGCATTGCGCCCAAACCCGCTAAAAAAAGCTATTGACTCAGTCGTGCTGTGATCAGGCAAGGGTTAAATATCGATTACTTGCCAATATGTTTATAAAAGAATTTTTTTTTCGATATGCAGATACGTTCAATAGGTCCTGGGTTATGAATGACACATGTAAAGTATCATAATACCCAGACGAATTGACATGATCGATATTTCGTCTCAAATGGCGCCTGTTACACTAATGAAACTTTATGCCTAAAGGCATGCTAAAAATATGTACTGCCTGATATCCAGATATTAAGACGGTAATACATCAAATGAAAACCACTCTATTTCTTGAAATTACTTAGCATTATAGTGATACTACACATACATTTACCTATATAATATAACATGGTTGCACCTATGTTTTGCGATAATCAGCAGTAGTGATTGCCTGTATCACCAGTGGTAATGGTGTTTATCACCAGTGGTGATTTCACATGACTGCATGGAGCACTGTGAGGTGAAAGGAGAGCAGCGACGTGAGTGAATGATATCGCATTATCACGAGGGTTAAGAACAGTTTGTGGGTACAACCGTGTTATGATTTGTTGAACATATGGTTTAATGAGGCCTCATATTCAAAATAAGAACATATGCGTGTAAAATTCACGGGAAAGACAAAATAATGCTACATCTGAATAGCGGAACTTTCACCGAAAATACCGAAATTGCGTGACT
This sequence comes from Hermodice carunculata, assembly GCA_964020975.1. Lineage (NCBI taxonomy): Eukaryota > Metazoa > Annelida > Polychaeta > Eunicida > Amphinomidae > Hermodice > Hermodice carunculata. Next base: position 97,285,893 of record OZ026613.1, on the reverse strand, counting down.
TATCATGTAATCAGGTTTCATATATATTGACATTCATGTACATGGAGCTGCAGTACGAAGGATATTTTGACATGTTGTCTGGCTGCAATTGCCACAATCATTTTATGAATATTTATACAATGTACTTCAAATTATTATGTGTATGGCAATCATTCGAATGGTATCATAATCTTTTCATATACAACTCCTTTGTGTCAGTTTCCCAAGCTCTTTTAGCATTTAATCTAGAATTGTACACATGGGTAAACGTTATTTTATATTTTGTGTATAAAATAGTTTGCAGATAATTTTGATATTTAAAGAACACGTGCGTACAACTATTTTGCATATGTGTAAATGTTTTGACATAATTATGTGTAAAACTTTCACGCTCGTCAAGTACATAAATATCTTACATATTTACCTATTACTTCAATTTATATGTATGTAAAATATATCACATATATGTACAAAAGCAGGTATTCATATTAACTTGGATTTTGTGCTGCCACCTACGCTGCAGCAAGAAAGTTGACAGGAAGGAGGGCGGGTTTATTTATTGAGCAGGGCAAAATGAGCTTATACGAAAACAGTAAAAACTTGAGAAAGCAAGCAGCTAAAGAAAATCATTTATTGAGTGTTGAAGCATACAACAGTTTGAGAAAATTTTATTTGTTTGATGTAAAAAGTGTTATTTATGGGTGGTCAAGTAAAAGTAAGTTTGTCCAAGTGCCCTCATCAGGGTTGCGGCATAGTTCTCTTGCCTAGCAACTGAGGGAACCAGAGCAAGTCTGGAATTATGTAGTCAAATATGAATACTTTCTATTGTGGAATGGATGCTAAAACAGAGTGCTGCAAAGGACTGTGCCAACTGGTCTTGCATGCTATTATCACTCTGGTTGGGTGCTTGTATGACGCCATGCTTTCGCTGCATTCGGTGGTGTGGAGGTGATGTATTTTGCGGCGTAGGGACACTAGATCCTAAGACGGGCACCACAAATTATCTCAAGTCCCACCCTCTGATTGCAACACCGAGACCTCCGAGATGGTGATTAGGTACCAGGTCTCAGTGCTTTACTAGGCATCTTTAGTCTGGTACAGCACCTTCCAATAAGCTACGTTGATATATCAGGACAGCCAGCCACAGCCACCATGTAGGTCACAGAGTCACGGGTCACTTGAGACAGGAAGTGGCCTACCTAGGTTCATATCAAAAAGTTTTCGACATAACAGTATTAAACGTTCCCCTTTTAGTAAATTTGTGGATATTTTCATTAAAGTAATCTACGGAGTCTTCAACACACGAATACCAAATACAAGTGAGACTTCTACCAAGCTAAAATCTTTCCAAAACATGTTTCCTGATGGTTTTTAATTTAGGCATTGTTATTTTCTATGGTAAGCACTTAAAATATATCTCAGATGACCTATGACCTAATTTGGGGAGTTGTAATTTTCTATGGTAAGCACTTAGAATGTATCCCAGATGACCTATGACCTAATTTGGGAGTCAAACTACGGCTCTATGTGTTAAGTTGAGATGGTGATATAGCTTATTTAATGCTGCCGGGAAGAAGCTCTTCTTTTGGTGTCCGTAGCTGACGTGCAAGGACCGTACCCCTGACTTCGACTTATGCATGAATGCTAAATGCATTGTTCACACTGGTCCTTCCATAATTTTGTGGTCTTTTCAGCAAAGAGTAGGCACCAGGGTGTACCACATGGCTTGGTGAGAGGTATACACGCCTGAACAGCATGTCCTGACAGTCGTCAAAAATGTGCTAGAAATTTATTCAACATAAAAGGCATTTCAACCCAAATAGACCTTGAGTAGGGTCGCACTGGTCCTTGAAGTCGTTGAAAGTACTTGAATTTGCTACATGCATTTCCAAGGCTTTCAAAACCTTGAAAGTTCAAGTTTTTGGACACAAGCCCTGGAAAGGTCCCTGAATTTTATTTTTGAAGCACCAACCAGTGAACCAAGTTCTAATACGTCACCACAAATATAAAATTATATCCCAAACTTCGTGCATTTATGAACTTGAATCACATTTTGATTGAATATTATCCTATTATTCGCTTTTAAACTGACTGTTAAATAACTATTTTTCAAAGTGTAACACTGCAAATTATAAAGTATCTTTCTGCATTTAAGCCTCTTTTAACACACTTGGGCTTGGCTGCCAAGCCTAGGCCTCACCAAATTGGGTCTAACCAATCATGTAGAGCTTGCTCTCAGACACAATGTATCAGGAAGATAACATACTGTAATCTGTTCATGATGAAATGAGCACCTTTAGATTCAAACAGTAGCAAAAAAAAAAAGCTTTTAAGAACTCGGTACCATTTGGCCGTTTGGCCTAAATGATAGAGTTAAAGGTGTTGGAAATGTATCAAAGAAATACTCAAAAATAGGTAATTCCTCCCAATTGATTAATACACATACCCGCCCCAATAGAAGCCATGGACACCGTAAACATCACAATAAATCATTTCATGATTATGTTACTGTCGACCTTATTAAGGATACTTATGGCAGAACTGATGGCCTTCATCTTTTACGCTCTCTACTCTATTCTATACCTCTTAATCTTCTCTCTAAATTACAGTCTGATATTTCAGCTTTATTCATTAGAAAGGAGATTATAAAACCTATTTTTCTCATTGTGACTGATATATCTAATCATCGACTTTTTAAGCCAGTTTCCACTATTAATGATAGTAAGAAACGAACTTTCATTAAAATGCTATACAAAGACAGAGGAATTGACTTGATTAATCTTTCTAATATTCTTCACAACAAAAAGGTTCAATCACTTATCCCACCCTATTTGGACACAAGTGTTCCCACTATATCTTATAAATACACAAAAACAATCTCTTCTTCTATTTTTAATCACGTGAAGACAGTGTCAGAATTTGAGGTTGATAAGTTTTGTCATAATGAATATCCCTGTGAATGTGGTCAGTCCCCATTTTTATCAACTCATCATGGTCATGTCATTACAGGCAATCTTTCCATTATTTCCAATGAAGCACTTAGAGATTTAATTTCAAAAGGTCCTAAATTTAGAGAGCAGAACAAAATATCATGGAAAAGGGATAAACAAATAGTAATGGAAGCTATAGAGAATTATGCTAAAACATGGGCTAAAAAAGAAAATTGTGATGTTTCAGTTTTATCTGAGTGGATTAACGAGATTGGTAGTATAGTGGATAGAAAAATTGATAAACCGAAGAAAAAAACTAAACAACCACCTGATCCTGTCCTTCATAATCCTGATGTTAAAGCATGTCTACATGATTTACATGAAAAGTATGTTTTTGCTCCAGCTGACAAGGCTGCCAATAATGTTATTATCATTTGTAAACGGTTCTATCTTGATGTAATTGTCAAAGAATTAGGGCTACTCAACTCTACAGTTAACTCTACTACCTATGAAAAGGTTAACTTTTCTGTTGAACATTTAGTGGATGGTCACTTTAAATATTTAGAAAAGTACAATTTAACTTTCAGTGATAAATTCCGTAACTTACCAAGGATTTTTGCAATTCCAAAATTACATAAAAACCCATATAAATTCCGTTTTATTGCTGGATCTAAGTTCTGTTCTACTAAAGAATTGTCAGTTCTACTAGCTAAAGGATTAGAAAAGGTACAGGAATTTTGGTTTAATTACTGTAAAAGAATTGAATCAACGTCAGGAGTTCATAGGTTTTGGATATTAAAGAATTCTGTAAGTTTACTTGATGCTTTACAAACAGATAATGTTTCACCTTACAGACACATATCATCTTGGGATTTTTCTACTCTCTATACTACAATACCTCATGCAGATTTGAAACGTAGCATTCAAACATTGGTTTTTAAGGTTTTTGAGAAAAATAAATTTCAGAAAATTATTATTGGTCATAAACATGCTTTCTTTGGAGATTCTGCTAAGAATGGTCAACATGCATTTGACTATGATGAGTTTATAAAACTGTTTGAATATTTGATAGACAATATTTACATTTGTTTTGGTGATAGTGTCTTTAGACAGGTCATAGGAATTCCCATGGGTACAAATTGTGCGCCACTTTTGGCTAATCTTTATTTATTTTATCACGTGTATAATTTTCTAATGAAAATGGCAAAAGATAAAAATTACCATGCTAGATCATTTAATTTAACTTTCAGATATATAGATGATTTATTAAGTGTCAACAACAAACATTTAAAAGATTACATAACATCAATTTATCCTAGTGACCTGGAACTAAAAGAAACCACTGAATAGAACATAACATGCTCATTTTTAGATCTACTCCTATTCAATGATGGTGGTATATTAAAATCAAAAGTGTATGATAAAAGAGATGATTTCAATTTTGATATAGTAAATTATCCATATATAAGTAGTAATATTCCTATCAATCCTGCTTATGGTGTCTATGTCTCAAGACTAACTGCTTTCGCAAGAAACTGTACTGATTTTAAAGATTTTGCTAATAGACATAAATCACTTTTTGGAAGACTTATTAAACAGGGGTTTTCCAAAATAAGATTAAAAAAGGTTTTTCTTAACTTTAAAGATAAATATCAATATGTTCTACAGAAATATCATGTTGATTTATATGAACATATTAATAAGGTATTTTCTGAGTGTCAGTAAAACACATAGAAATATGTTTATGTATTTTAATGTTGTAGCTGAGATTGTTTTACCATGAGCTTGATCAAACTTTCAATACTGGAACATAAAATTTAGTATAATTACAACAAACATAAAATGAAATAAGGACCATTTAAGTTCTCAGGCATCATGTTGAACAATACAGGCCTTCTATTTTCTCATCCTTTTGAATATTGTGACAAAATGTAAGGAAAACTTACTCAGCTGATGTGAGTAATATTTTTGTAACGAATTTTAGGCCTATTGTGCTGTTTTTTCTAGTGATAATAGAACATGGAAGAACTTAACCATGTTTCATAATAAATATAATATAAGCATCAAGTTTAGTTATCCTGTGTTCACGTGGAAACTTTTTTTGGTGTTTAAATTCAAATTTTGTCATGTTACGCAATTCTAATGTAAATATAGTAGTCTGACTTAAAATTCTTAATTGTCCTGTCATTGTTTGGATGATGTCTGTGAACTATGATCAAGTAATTACCTTTTATAACTGTACATTAACATTAAGGGCTAAATTTGTTTTAGGCCTACTTTAAATGAATGTGAGTGTTTTCCAAAGTGGGAGGATTGGGATCCCGTAAAACTGGTTTAACCCACTGCCAATACGTTGGTAGCCTGTTCCAAGTCAGGTAGAAGATACTCTCATTCGTTTAAATATCATTACTGTTGGTCATGGATTCTTCTGACGACGAACACTAGCATGTCTTACTATTTCGTAAATGATCCTGGATCTGACAAGGTTAAACTGGTATTCGGTTTGGTCTCATCATTATCATTGAAAACTGTTATCCACTTCTCTTTTCATGGAACCCTTATATATTTGGTAACAATTTGAACAATCAGGCATTTTCTGCACACATTACAGTGCAGTAAGTGTTCCAAGTGTAGTGAAACTGATGTTGTTTTTTATAATTGTCCGATGAATGTAGTTTGTTATTGTGAAAGTCATGTCAGGTTGGCTCAAAGTGTTTTAATGTACTCTTTCTCTGTCTCTCTCTTGTATAAATAATTAGCATATAAATCAACTGACTGACAAGTTGAACTACATCTGATTATAAATGAAAAAATTTAAAACTGTTACAGGAAAACAGTTATACTTACAGTTACCTTTAGAATTTCAAATGATCCCTCCCTCTCTCTGTCTCTCTCTCTCTCTCTTCATAAAACCGAATTCTTTCTCTGATAAATGTAGTAGAATTTTACAATAATTAGGACTGTTTTACAATTTGACCCTTTGAACTTTATAGAACCACGAGTTAGATGTACATTAAGCTTGGCTGACTTACAGATGACTTACAATGGCATACTACATTTTTGGAATTCTAAATTATTACCCTAATAATTGACTTATTAGATGACTTGTGGGATTATATGCTTCCTTGAACATTTAAATGTCCTTTCAAAAATACTTCTGGAAACCAACTTGAAACGTGACTGCTATCCTTACAAATTTTGACTATTGTAATGCATTTTTGACGACGTTTTAATGATTTGAGGCCTAATGTCACTTACTTCTGGCTAATGTTAAACATTTGAACCAATGTACTTACTATATTTGGAAATTCAAACACTTTTCCTTTTGAAATACTCTTAGTTTATCTCCTTTAAAACAACATCATGTCTTTAACTACATGCCTAAAACACATCGAATTATATAATCATGTTGTTTAGATTCTTATTGATGGTCATTTTAGGCCTAGAGGGCTTTTCTGATGGATTGATGTTGGTGTTGGTGCCGCTTTGTGGACTTGTATGGATGATGATCATTGTTGAGATTGTGGTTGCAAGTAGTACCTTTTTAAATACTGAATTTTATTGACATTTTCAACAAGTTAAGAACCTCCACTTACAAATTCTCTGATGTGCTGCAAATTTTGGTCCCTTTTCATAAATTGTATGGTCCTGTATATGCATGAATGATGCAAATGTTCAAGCCAATTTACTGAAATAGGCCTATAATTTCAAACAAAACTTTTAGCATTCTGTCATGTGAAAACTAAATAAAGTTTTTTCCCCCTATGGACCTTTGCACTTACGTTTTGGTCTCTTTTGGGTAAATACGAACTATAAATTTATATGTTTCAGCTATACATACCAAGGAACATTGCCTTTGGTCGGAATTGACTTGGATTTGTTTTGTTAGGACTACGGTTTGGATATGGTAATGACACTGTCTAATTTAGTGGGATCCATACATAGGCCTGTTTCTTGTGGCCCTGCTAGCTAACCACTAAAACTTGATTTTTTTATGTACAAATTACATAAATATCTATTAGATATTTAAGCTCACCATGCACCAGAACCCATAAATTACACCACAATTTTTTAAAATGTTCTGGAGAAATATCCTTTATTGGGATTTGAATGTAAGATATCAAGGCTGTATTCATTCATGTCACAGAATTAATGATTTTAAAATAAATGAATGTGATTAAAAAGTCTAAATTTTATTTAATTTCTTATAAAAACAAAAACTTTATCTATTCGTGTTATAGAATCCATGATTTTAAAGTGGATAAATGCAAGTAAGGAAGTCTAAATTTATATTTTAATGAAAACCCTAACATTGTAAAGTAGGTTATTTGGAGATGTAGATGTACAAATATTTTAGATTTATGCATAGTTTTATCAGTATGACACAAGCTTGTGGTTAAATATAACACAGGAATAAGTGGGAAAACAACAACCAGACGAGTCTTTGAATTATGAAAATGATGTCTTGAGAAGTCCAGGAAAAGTCCTTTAATTTGATATTTGCCAACCTGTATGAACCCTGTAACAAGCAGTTACCTTGCTGAAAGAATCCCCAGCGTTTATTTCCCTGATCTGTGTACAGAATGGTCACAGTTCTTGTACTTTATGCTATCCTAAGATATTATCGAATTATAATTATTTTCGTCTCGTCAATCCTTTGTTTCTCCTTACTCTGCGATTCTCTGATATCAACATATAAATTGGCCTATACCCTATCTTTACCTGAGATATCCATATATGTAGTATTTAGTCCCATACAACTGGATCACTCGAGGGACACCTAAGCCTAGAAAAAAAATTTGCTTCAAAGCAAATCTCTCTGTGTGCCTACAAAGTAAAGTTGTTGCTTTTTACATTCAAATCTAACATTCGAAAAACTACATGACAGAAAACATAAACATGAAATTAAAGGAAAAGTGCAGCAAGAAAAGACTCTCCGGATTAAAAAAAAGTATCTGCAGCTAAAAAGGAAATAATACACGTAAAAGAAGAAGAATTTTCGATAAACTAGAATGTCAAGTGCCAGCAAACAAACCAGATTTGGTAATGTGATGAGGAACTGTAGCTATCCCTGGTACACTTTTGATTGCAACTTTGATTTATTTATTAATCACTGTTGACACTATAGCGCGGACTGATGAAAAGGGTCACCATATGGTGGATAAAAGTGTTACAGCTGACTTGAGTGTACACAACAAATCGTACTGATGTACACATATATGTAACTGACTGCTAATGACAAATCATGGCCTCTTGTGTGTCTTGCCTATCACAAGTATATACATATATGTATGTACCAGTCTGCTATTGGTGCTCTTACTTTGCATTATTTCAACTTCACTGATAGGACCACACACTGTTCAGAGATTCTATCCCCAATGACATCTGAGAGCTCAGCTCTGGACAAAATTGATGATGGACAAACCTCAGATGTGAAGTTAGAATGGCACATCTGCGTATGATAGTTTTGAAGATAGATATTCAACATCTAAATTTTTGAAGTCTCCCCAAGATATAAATCCAAATTGTACAATTTGTGTTTGTGGTTCATTAGATATGGCTATAGCACAAACCTATGAATAGAAGTTTGAATGACACCTCTGGCGATAGTAACTTGGAAGATATTCAATATTTTAACTTTTCAAGTACCTATAGTTAGCATAAATCAAAATTTTACTTTTGTATTTGGTTCCTTGGATGCGCCTACGACACACACCTGTGAATTGAAGTGTGAATGGTACCTCTACCTATAATGGTTTTGAAGATATTCAAGATTTTGATGTTCAAATGGCCATAATCTGCATAATTTTCAAAACTCTCATCCCTCTTTATAAAAAAGATAAAAGACTTTATGCTTGGAAGCATAATCATGCCAAGTTTGGAAGAAAGAAAGAAAGAAAGAAAGAAAGAAAGAAAGAAAGAAAGAAAGAAAGAAAGAAAGAAAGAAAGAAAGAAAGAAAGAAAGAAAGAAAGAAAGAAAGAAAGAAAGAAAGAAAGAAAGAAAGAAAGAAAGAAAGAAAGAAAGAAAGAAAGAAAGAAAGAAAGAAAGAAAGAAAGAAAGAAAGAAAGAAAGAAAGAAAGAAAGAAAGAAAGAAAGACTTTTTCTTGTCTGTGTCCTAAGTTTGTTCTCAGCTGCCTGGTATCTATTCAGTGCCGTCCACTGACTGCAAATGTGTTCACTGAGGCCACTGGCCATTCCTGGGAAGGAAGAAAGAAAGAAAGAAAGAAAGAAAGAAAGAAAGAAAGAAAGAAAGAAAGAAAGAAAGAAAGAAAGAAAGAAAGAAAGAAAGAAAGAAAGAAAGAAAGAAAGAAAGAAAGAAAGAAAGAAAGAAAGAAAGAAAGAAAGAAAGAAAGAAAGAAAGAAAGAAAGAAAGAAAGAAAGAAAGAAAGAAAGAAAGAAAGAAAGAAAGAAAGAAAGAAAGAAAGACTTTTTCTTGTCTGTGTCCTAAGTTTGTTCTCAGCTGCCTGGTATCTATTCAGTGCCGTCCGCTGACTGCAAATGTGTTCACTGAGGCCACTGGCCATTCCTGGGGAGGAAATCCAGGTTACAGGTCACACACAAGAGTCCAAATACCTTATCATAATTTTGCGTTTCCGTGTCAGAAGTACATGCTTGTGTTCCTCCAAGGCATATGCCGGCTGAATGTAATTTGAATAGCATATCTTATTAATGCCAGCACAATCTCCTGGAAGTCCAGAACTCTTTAACGTCATATTCCGTGGCAGTTGTGTGTATACATGTATATGGCGTTGCAACCCAAGTGTATAGTTACTGTAGAGTCCAGTTTCATGATATGAAAAAGACAGAAGTGATAACACTTGATCACTAAAAGTAATTCACTGTTAAATAAGAAATCAAGAAAATGTAGAAAGCAAGTAATTAAATAGATACATTCATACATAAATGAATAACAAATATCAGCAGAGGTATTTAGATATCATCAAAATGGCTGCACAATTTGCCTCCAAAGTATCTCCTGATTCGCTATTGCATTCACTGATGTTGGGGCCCGACGAGAGCACATCAGAAACATAAAGCTATCTTTGGGGATGCTTTGGAGGCAACTGCACAATAGGGAAGACTGCAAAATGTTGTAGATAATTGAACAAGTTAGACAACAAGGAAACAACTTACACAATCAACTTTCGGTTCTACAATTCTGTTCCGCATCGATTTGTATGTTGAGGGCATCTGTCAGTGCCTTGCTATCGTAGAGGACAATTTGAAGCAGTCCTTCACAAGCAATATGAATTAACAAGTTACGATGAACACCTGGAGCTATGGGAGTCACAGTGCTGTCGTAGTGTTTTCTTAAGGGAGAATATATAGGGCAGGAAAAGAGGAAGTGATTGATATCTTCGGTCGGGAAAAAGCATGAGCCGGAAGGACTAGGAATTACATTTACTCTATAAAGATCAGAATTTAGTGTAGAAAAAATTAAGACAGACTGCTTGCAAAAAGTAAAGACCACTTGCAAAAAGGATGGACTTTACCAAATTAATTCCAATCCATCAGAAGACCTTAAGATCTTTTGGCAATTGTACCTTATGTAGACATAGATACTAACAATTTACTTTGCGTGTAGAATTGCTCCTTTATTATACAAGATGGACAACTATGGAAATGAAACCCAGTGTAAATTCAACACCTTTTCGAAAAATGCTCAATATTTATACTCCCACTCAGACAAAATGCCCCCATAAATATGATTCACCATAGCACAACTTTGATTTTTTTTTAGCTGTTCACAAGTGTGCGTGCACAGGATAAAGATCCCGTCTGTAAAGGTTTGATGGGAATAAGAAAATGATTAACTAACGAGATAAGACCATAACCATTCTAGAATTAATTACGTATAGTCGCAATCCACTTTGCTGCAGTACCGTGTGACATGTAAGCTATCAGAAATCAACATTCCTAACAGTTAATGATATCAGTGATTAATTGCATCAAAGTACATATTATGATGACATGCGGACTTACTAGTAAAGGAGATCAGAACCGCTACATGGGGGGGGGGGAGTAATGGCACTACACGTCACAGGGCACATATTTTGAGTGGCACTCAATTTTCTGCTTCTAAAATATCCTTCCGGGCATTATCCGCTACAGTGGAATCTGCCAGTAGAACTGCCAAAATAATTCAACATCCTTTATACAGCGACCATTTTTACATGACACCTGCCGCTACGTAATAGACCAGTATTCCAGCATAGTCAATTATATCCGGACCACTCTTCATTGGTAACACTCCCCGGGGTCCCTGGTATAATCACAGCTGGCAGTTGTATTCTACTCTATGTCCTTTTACCATAAATATCATTATATTTAATATGTAGTGCATATCTGAAAAATAAAAATGCCGCTTTCCCTTCGTTCACAGTACCCCGTAATAGGCATGTTATGAAGCGAATCTTTTGTGTTGTCATCATATACAGTATTCATATTGTAATTACAATCAATCATATCTACTAACTGGAGGTATATTTCCCGGACAAAAAATGCGGCATTGTAGATGTCCTTCTTTTACAAACCTGAAATGTCCCTCTGTTGTTCATTTAGCATTTATAATGCGCAGCACAAAAAGTCAGTCTTTTCAATTAAATTTAACACTTAATTTCCTGACCAGAAAGAAATCGAATCAGCAATTTTCATGGGCAATAGTGCACGTTGGATATTATATCAGGCTTCCGGAGTGCGCATATTGTGTTACGTTCCTTGAAAGGTTTCATGTCGTCATATATCGTGAATGCAAATATTTGAGACAAAAAGTGAAGCAGGTGATTGTCAATGGCCAGTCTTTTTCTACCAGTTTCAGTGGGGAGCTGTTTTTTCACGTAAAACAAGCGGTCGTGTGTGCTCAATATACCAATATCTCATTCTGTACACTTATAAAAATGTTTTCTTCTAACTGACAACAGATATTGTTTTTTGCCTGAAACCAGAGAAGGTAATGTTATATAAAAATAGCCATTCATTATCAATCTCATGTGCCGGAAACTGGGTATACTTCTTTTGATATGCAAGTATGTTACCTTCATAAAATATTAAAAATGGACAAACGCTGATGGCATTTTGATGATTGAGTGGATTAATCCTAGAAGGCAGCGTATAGTCATTAACAGCGGAATCCCATGCTCTCCCAAAGGCAACTTACATTACGTGACAGCCGGTTCTTCCGCGATGATCTTGAGTCAGCGATACAACATGTATTATATAACTGATTTTTTTTATAAATATTTTGTGGGGTTTTTTCGCAATTACGCATTAAGCTGTGCTATGATTTATTTCCACTGTCTAACACCATCCATTTGCTTTATATTCATATTCATTGCACGTTGCTTAATTAGATCAGTTCAAACCGTAACCACGTGCAATCTCTAATTGCAGTCGTCACATTGAAAAGCATAGGTTAGCTTTTCACCTCTACGACGGAAAGGGACCGAAAGGCCAATATGATTATCGGGCGTGTTTCTACGACAAATAGTACATGCGATATTTAAGTCACGCTCCCCCTCTTCAACACCACGTCTCCCTTCTGACCAGATCTGGTCACACGAGAACGTGATGAAGTAAAAACTCTCGTGACCTCTTGAGGGATAGAGTCTGCATCAGAATGTTATGTTAAGCCTTGCTGTCACAATAAAAGGGCTTATTTTATATTGATCAAGTCAGCAATAGATTTCATAATGTTGTCCTTGATACAAAATATGAATGTAAGTAATAACTAAGCCACTTTAAGAAATCGTGCCATTCTAGAAAAATAGAAAAGCTCAAGAAAAATGTTAAAATGAGCTTGTTACGAGATTACTTCTTCTTTCTTCACAAGCAAGAAACAAAGCGACGCATTTTGTACAAATCCATGTCATAGAATTACCAGTAGCTTGCTCTGCTGGAAGTAAGACAAATTTGTCTTCAAGAGATATCATTTGTTGATAAATTTAACTTCAGATTGATGTGTCAGAAAGTTACTGTAGTTTTACACAACTTCTAAGTACTCATTCAGCGCATATTTGATCCTCATTACACACAAAATGCCCATTTCACCTGCATATACCAGTATTGGAAAAAAAGGCTTACAGGAATTACTTGTATGCCAGAAAGGAGTGTCAGTATTGTGGTTTCCTTATAAGGAACTACTTGCACAAATTCAAAGTGCAGCCTCTGAGAGTTTGCCATGACTGCGATGAATATCCAAAACTTCACATTAGAATGACGGTGAAAGCTTTACTCATTGCCATTATCAAATTAGTTACAATGCTACAACCAGGCGTAAATACACACGATTTGTGAGTATGTGTGTATGAAATGAACTTATTTAGATGCATCACAATTAAATTTGCAATATTTTGCTATAGATACTGAGACACAATACAAGCACAAATGAACAAAACATCAAACACAAATACCCAATACCACAGTGAAAACTTGCATCTTGACAAGGAACATAAGGCGTAAAGAATTGCCAATCTAAAAAAAAAAAAAAAAAAGAAAAAAAAAAGCTCCCCTTTTGTCAACAACGGCCGAGAAAAAAGTCATCACAGAAACAATTTTATCACTATCGTCTAAATTCATTATAAATTCAAATTTATCTGTGTCATTTAAATCAGAGAAGGAAGGGAAAATATCACCTAAGGTGCTATATAAATTTTGACGTTCAGTATGAGCAAGTGAGCAGATCAGTACTTCGGCCACCGTCAGATGAGACAATAGTGTTAAAAAATACATTGAACAGCATTCACGACCACTGTCAAAGTTTGAGGTTGTCTCAGAGATGAATGAAATTCTCATGAACGACAGTGAAGATAATGAAATGTACCATGCTGAACTTACTGATATTGCTTACGTGCAACAACATACTGATAAAGGCTGGCACCGATATTTGCCTGTACGCATATTAAGTCATGTCATGTATTGTGTCATGGCCTTGCTTACGTTTCACCTGAGTGGTATAGTGACTTCAGTCTGCCATCCTTTTCTTCGTCTGGAGAAAGATATTGTTACATAAATGTAATGTATCATATGGCATGTACTATTTTCACCCACGCTGTTGGATGTTTGTGTATTCCATGATTAAATGCCTGTGTTAGGTATACATTTAAACTGAGTATTTTGTTTAATCTATCTGTCGGACTTGTCAGCTACACTCATTTTTTGGTGGTAGCGATACCATGCTTTTCCCGAGCAGAAAAATAATTTAGTTGCTGAGAAATTAAGACAGTATTGAAAGATATTTCCGTGGTTCTGGGTTTGTTTGTTGCTGGGTTTGTTGTTTCTTGTTTTGGTTTTTTACCAATAAAATGTTCTGCATTCAGGTCATTACATACATTTTAAACATCGCAGTCACAGAATATCAAATCAATATCAATGTTTTCTTAGATTACACGTGGCAGCAGGTGCACCTGCATGGAGAATGTACCAGGACTCATCGATACATGCCATGCTTCATACCATTGCAGCATGCCATTTTCCATGCAGCTGTTGCAATTGATATTTTCGACAAATTACAAAATGGAAAAACAACCATATTTGTTTGAGTAGCCATACAGCACATCAATGCGATGGATTTGGTGACCATTCAATACAAAAAAAATTATTTGGCTTAAGTTGACACTCGATTATGAAGTTCTGTCATATACGGTTTAAAACCTCAGTCCCTCGTCGCTGTACTTCAAAAGACACCAGAAGTCTCGCTTCAAGCCTTGGGGGAAGCATTCAAATTCAAAGTCAGATTGTGTCCACTCCACATTGGCTTGGTTTCCTGATGTAACCAATTCCTGAGTCATCGTAGTTTCATCAGTGCAACTAATCTCATACAAAAAATAATTGTGTTTGTCGCCATTAGTCGCCAGCCGTTTTATTTAATATGGCGCCCTCCAGTTGGTTCGGGACTGTTGCCGTTTCCTGCAATGGGTTTTGCAATCTTGCACAATAACATGACGCACAAAAATAATGGTTACATCATGACCCTTTATTCAGTTTTCCTACTTGTTTGATTTCCGTGACAATATATTTGATTTGCCGCAAATCGAATCTTATTTTCTGATATATGTAGCTTCAAATGTTATCACGAAGGACACTTGTTCTTTATGTCAGTATAAATTGCATGGTGCGTCGTGTTTTTAGTAGTATTATATCAAGAACATCAATATGGCGCTGTGTTCGACGAGTGAAGAAAAAATAGCTGAAAACTTCATTTATTCATTCATTCTTTCATTTGTTCATTTTTTATTTATTTATTTATTTATTTATTTATTTATTTATTTATTTATTTATTTATTTATTTATTTATTTGTTCTATTTACAAGATTACTGGCTCAGTGCAGGTGCATCGATCTTCCATCAAGCTTTGCGTGGTACAATGACAACACATGATACATGAGAATGATGACAATATAGAATACATATAGAATAATTAATAAATAGCATAGGCAACAATACGAAGTACTTTCATAGATTCATTTCCTTCTTATAGGATTAAATAGCACTTGAAAAAACATCCAATGCCTAGCTCAGCTGACTCGTCAGTCAGCTGAGCTTATCTCATGAGCATTTGTCCGTCGGTCAGTCACCTCTTCGACTTCTTCAAAACCGTTAGCCAGAACCCCTTCAAACTTGGTGGATCTCTATGAAATTTGTTCAAAAAGTATGAATTTTTCTTCCCAAATAGGCATGATTCAGTGATTTTTATGTATTTTTTTATGATTTGCAGGATTGTTATGTTTTTGGTAAAATCTTCTCCCAAACTGCACTGCAAATTTGCATCGAAATTGCATACGGACACTTCTGGAGACCACAGACCGTAATTTGTTAAACAGGTGACGCTGCGATTCTTTTTGGTTTTTCAAAGAATCTTTTGTGCGCTTTTGCGTTTCTGGACCTGGTCTCCTAAAGTGTATGTTAGATTCTTTTTAAACTTGTTGCGAATGCATCTGGACTTGACCTCCAAATTTGTTCACTATATGCTGGTGCTGTCATTTTCTGGGTTTGAACAAACGGGAATACTGATTCATTATTCTCCTTTTACTGAATTGCCCTCTACATGATGGGCACAAGAAACTGTTATTACTGCTGTTGCCTATTCGCAAAACAGGTCACGAAACTTGGATGGAAAACCACAAATCAATTGCCGTCTCACCTGCACTTTATGTGGACCCTTTCTTTGTCCTCGAACGCAATCATTGATAACACAGTATACGGTTAAAGTGCAGAAAACTTGTCACATCACCGCATGATTTTGATTCAGTGATATGTTCATGGTCAGTGTTTAAATGTAAAGCACTGACGTAGCGTGGTCTGCTTTGTAAGAAAGGGTACAACCGACTGCCACTCGTGTTGTGACTGGCATTACTCCGACTACAAGAATGCCTTTATTTTACTAAGAAACAAAATGGGCAAAACTGGAAGCCCGAAGAGAAAAACACAAACAGAATCATTTTCACAAAATTATAAATGGGTTCATACCAGATTACTTGAAGCAAAGAGTTCCAGACATCATACGTACCTGTCATAATACCAGAAAAGCGATCACATACCCCATAACACCAGAACAAGCGGAGACACTCCCTATTACACCAGAACAGGCGGAGACACACACCCTTTTTTCTGTTTTTCTTTTTTTCCCCAAATTTGACACCCTTTTTCTGTTTTTCTTTTTTTTCTCCCAAATTTGAAATCATTTTTCCGTCCATTATTCATGCTTGGTGAAATTTAGACGATCATTCAAAAAGTTAACACCACTTTCAAGGTTTAAAAGAAGCCTGAACAGAGACATTGAACAAGTTTCCGACTATTTCGATGGCGGTAACAGACTAGCCCAATTACATCACTGCAGGATGCGCCTGAAATGCAGTCCACAAAATGATCTCCTTTTTTGGTATAATTTTATCGCACGTCCCCAGTGCGCCTGTGGTGCACCACCCGAGAATTTTCTTCTGGAATGTTCCAGGTACGATGAAATTAGGTTGAATTCCACTAGAAATTTATTATCTAGTGAGATCAATACCGTCACGTTACAAGTACATCCGGCGACTGGCCTTTATTTTGTTTAAAAGTGTACAAGAATATTATATGTTGAAATTAAACATTTTGAGGAGTAAAGGATTGTAATATGAATGCGTTAACTCTTTTTCCCTTTCGTTATTTTTATTATCATCATCATCATCATTATTATCATTAGTATTATTGTTCTTATTGTTATTATCATTATTATTATCATCATCATCATTGTCATCGTCATCGACATCGTCCTCATCATCATTATCATTAGCATTATCATTATCGTTCAAGTTTCTATACTGTTTGGTACGCGCTTGATTCCACTGTACACAGAGCCGGTTTTGTGAAATTATACTCTTTATGTGTGGAGAGAGAATTACATAAGCTTGTCTAGCCTGATCCTATTTTCTTGGAAATTAAATACATGTAAACCAAATCTAAAACACCAATAAATGAAGATTTTTCCACATTGTTAGCGAAAATATCATTGATGATGCTGGTGATAGACCGTACCATTCGTTTACATCAGTGGGGAAAGTGAATATCCACCGGCAAAATAAAAAAGGACGCGTGCAATGGCGAAGTCATATTTTTTATACCCGATTGAAAGCCTTGACAACAACTAATTTGATTAAAATGAGTGCTCAATGTGAAGACAGACTACGTACAAGGCTGTCCATGTCCCCATGCTGTTGTTGCCTGCAAATATGGACAAGTGTTCAGCATAAAATTCTTTCAGTGCAAATAACAAAAGTTACAATGCTCTGAATTATTATTCCTTATTGAAATTCACCCCCGAAAGTGGCGTTTTGCAACGAAAGCGCGCGGAGAAAACCGTAGACAGCGTCTGCAGTGCAACACCGACATAACAAAAGAAGCCAGTTGCATTCCCCAGAAGCAAATTGGGTTTTAAACTATGCTAACAATTTTTGTTTTTTGCATTGTGTTATTTTTCCTTACCAGCAATGAGGTTTTTATTGTTTTGTTGTGCAAATTGAATATTTAAGACGTCTGTAAACTTTGGTTTCTACCGGAAAGCTAAAACGAGTTTTCTTTTTCAGGTCCTAATTGCTGGCTTGGCAATAAGACGCTATCCGAAGGAACGAGCAAGGAGTTGGGCCATTGTCACTTCTGCTACTGTGGAGGGATAAGCACAGACAAGGACCCAAAGCAGCGACAGGCCACTTGCTTCCTCAGCAAAATATGTTTGATGGTGAAACCCTCTATTCGGCCATTTAAGATTAGCAAAGGTATTTTAAAACCGCATCTTTAGAGGCGGCAGCTGCAGTGAAAGATCGCTTACATGAAACACGTGGCAACAAACTACGGATACTCCGTCGTTTGTGTGCAGGATGTTCCGTCTTGTATTCATATCAGTCGCCGTGGAATATAACGAAGTTGTCATAACAGAGGTCTCAATTAAAAAGCAAGAAATATGTATGCAAGGAAAACAAAATCATAACTCCGAAATCAAAATAATAATTAGAAATGGCGTGAGATGGTTTTTGACCCGATACTAAGAAAAACGAAAGTCATGTCTGTTTTTCGTTGAAATCTTTTAAAGAAATATTGCGTGAACTGCACAAAATGAAACAAGTGTCGTTATAATTTTCAAAAGAAAACTTAGGGAAGCCATCAAAAGATTGATGTGCGACAACTTTGACAACTAATTCGTTTTAATAGGTGAGAGGGGGTTAAAAGCCCATTTAGTTTTCTTTCGCACAAAATTGATGTAAGCCAAAACGTTCGAAATACAAACATGAAACATGAAACTAAAAGTATTGAGTTGTGCGATCCGCGATTTGAATGAGCTTCATGTAAGAACAAGGAAACCGTACCGCATGTTGTGAAGCCCATGTAATAATCTGGAAGCAAATGAAAAACAAAAAGGAATTTTATGACAGTAAAATATCTTTCGTTGACAATTATTCATCACGTCATATCCATACAGGGATATGAGTCATGTATTCATATTGCAAGAGAGTATAGCATCAGATTTGGCATATGCCTATGCAATACACTTCAAAATCGATGTTTAGTGTAAAACTATCAGATTCAGTTGTTTCTTTTTTTTGCGGGAGGGTCTGGGCTAAAATGCTTCAGTTTTTGTGAACGTTGGACTTTTGATGGCCTTCCTTAAGTATGATATCATGCACAACAGTTATCAAAGTCCAAAATCCCAGCGTTGGGTATCTTGATGGTAATAAACTGCCAGGATTGACAGTATAATCCCAGACTGTCTTAGCGGACATTAGTACATCTTGCAATGCATGGCTCTGGTCAAGAGGATGCTTTAATTTTTTCCTGTCCGTTTTCCTAAAACGCTTCTGGTCAGCAAGACCATGATCTGAAACATATCGATGATATTTAATGGACTAAGGGTAGTTTGATTGAGCTTAATTTACACAGGAAGCGTCCCTAGTGACTTGATCATTCAGTCTTCCGGCGCGCAGCAAAATTGTCACAGTACATATTGTGAACTAGCGATGAGCTGTCACAATTAATGCATTAATATACATTAGACTTCTGTCTGAGTTCCAGTTAAATGGGATATTCTATGCTATCGCTATGGTTATGTGAGTTTGTGTAAAGCAAACTAAGGCCTGCCAGCTATTAATAGACCGCCGGCTTTAACAATTATAATTCTATATCCCTCCCGGGATATCCCTCGTCACGACACGTCACATTTCTGTGGTTTGCTTGATTTTCAGCTAGGGCAGGAATGATATGCAGCAGTAACATTTTCTATTGAGTTCATGCTCTTTAATGAGAGTGTATTTCACTCACCATACAGCCTGCATAAGCACAATGTCATCCTGATGGACTACACTTTATCAGATCTATTGCTGACATATGCATATGAGTATATATCGGTATATGTAGCTCATGAAGCACGTGCCGAGCAATTTAAATGTACGTATTTATAACGGACTGTGTATTCTATCGCTATGAACAGCTTGCCAAATTACAGAAGTCAATATTGGCAAGTGACATTCCCTAACACTGCACAGCCATTCGTTTGGCTATTCATTCCATTTAACTGCGGGAAAAAGCACTCCGATGCGCTTTGCTCAAGAGAAGATTCTATGGCGTGTCTGTTCTGACAAAAATATACATGTCTCTAAATCCACAGGCTATCATTTTGCAACCAATGCATGTCTCCAGATTTACAACGTATTGTTGTGCAACCAGCACATGTCTGTTTCTGGGTCTACAAGGTATTATGTGCAACCAGAACATGCAAATACACAAATTGGAATTTTCTTTTAGTCCATCACAGCGTCTGCACCATCTGTAGAAGCAAAGTGAATGTGTGTACATGCAAATTTGTGATCACATTTTTTTAATAAAAAGTTCGACAAAATCAAGCATCTTGTATGTACTTCAAGGTTTTGTTTACTTTTGACTGTCATTCACATATGTGGGGTATCTTTACTGTCCGTAAAAGATGCTTTCAAGTAAATATTTTCTAAAAGCAAACATTCGGCCAAGCATGGTTTGGAACTTGAGTAATATTCAAGCAAGGATGTTCATTTCATTACATTTTCATTACAATCTCCAATTTGCAATAAACTGGAATTGTTAAAATGGAAGGAAAATTTGTCTTAGTGCAATTCAAGAAAAAATTGAATGATATATAGGCGTAACTGTTTTTTTTTCTTCAAATATTCAGACGCTCGTTCGGAACATAAAATATACACCTGTTTAAATTTCTGTATAATATGTTCGTCTCTCTCTCTCTCTCTCTCTCTCTCTCTCTCTCTCTCTCTCTCTCTCTCTCTCTCTCTCTCTCTCTCTTTCTCTCTCTCTCTGTGTATGTGTGTGTGGGGGGGTGTTCTTTTTCTTTGATCCTGTTCTGTTGGTTCTCTTGTAACTTTGACATTTTCTGAAGTTCAAAAGAAAATTTTAACAGGAATTTTAAATTTGTTCTTTCATCTTATCATTACTTTACTGGCTTATCCTCGTGCTTTTTTTTTTGTTTCATTCAAACGTTCATAACTCATGATTGTCTGTTTTTAAAATATATAATTTTCGAATGATGTCAATTGAAAAGGCCAACAAAATTACATACACAAGCTTAAAAGAAAGCTACATTTGCTTTGATTTGTTGTAAATTTCACCACAATGTATCATGTGTAGGGACACTGAGTTCAGCAGTGTTTTTCCAGTTTTACAACATATTGCAGGTATGCTGTCCGGGAGAATTTATAGATATAAAGTGAACTTGAGTTATTTGTATAAACTAAATTAAATGATGGATACACTAAATGGGCCTGACCAAAAATTGAAGCTTGGATATTTTCAAAGCTGTTGGTTGATGTCGTTTTCGCTTCCTCCTTAATGAACGAGAATACTTAACCTGTTAAGAGAATAAATTTGATCCCCCCCTCCCCCAAGACTTTTCAGTAATTCCAAATGGTTATAACCAGGAGACAAAAATAGTTAAACCACTCATGTATCCCTGTCTGACTCTGGGATAGAATAACGACAACTTTGTAAGAGACAAGAGATTTAAAATAAGTTTTTCCATCGGGATGTCATCACAGAATGTTAATATATTTATTTTCATTTCCCTATACTATTGAAATACATATTAAATCTAAATTTCTCGATGTATAAGTTGATCAATATATGCAAAGAAAAATATCTATGGCTTTGGAGTCTTCGAGACCGTGCGGACGTTAAACTGAGTCATATTACCATGAACTGCATTCTTATTCCATTATATAGATCCTTAAGAAAATATTTAATCCCTGTTTCTTCAAACATGTAACACGTGTGAGGGGCACCCACAGAAAGATCAACCTGTACCAGAGCACCATCAGCTAATGCGACCATATGGAACCTATGTGCAAGGGGAACTAAAGGTTTGCTACCAAAAATATTAATAAGGTCCTCATAGGAATATTTCATCGGGGGAGTTTTTACTTTATTTATGTGATACCTGCATGCATAAGGTTTTACATCATTTCCAACGTAGGTTTACTGGATTTACTTATCTAATTGTCAAGCATTTATGGCCACTTGTAACCGCCTTTTTTCTCTGTGATAATATCAACAACCGCCCACACGTATAACACAGTAAGATGTTTTTAGGCAGGCTATTCTGTCGTGTTATGTACAATTTTTATTCGAAAAGTTTTCATTGTTGAAAAGATTGAGCAAAACATGGAAAGAGACAACAATTTCCATCTGGCTCACTTGGTCGATGTAAGGAGGATGTGCTGAAAGAGCATATCAACTTTGCGTAATTTCCAGCCAGCCGGTCGAGGCGTGCCATCTTTGCAAACTTACCGAACAGAGAAAGACGTGTCGACATACTTTGTTTAACCAGAAGAACAGCGAAGATGAGTCTGCCCCCTGAATCTTTCGTGTTGAAGTATGAAAAAAACCATCTAGATGTCCTTAATTGCCCACGCATGAAAAACTATCGATAAACAGACGCTCTTGTAACAGACAATCTCGATTATGATTAAGTGTGGTCAATCAAAGCATAAGTGTCCAGGTTTATTTTCCGAATGGTATTTTGACCTAGCAAGGGTTAACACAGTATTGAATATCTGCCATTTC
Organism: Hermodice carunculata; assembly: GCA_964020975.1. Taxonomy (NCBI): domain Eukaryota; kingdom Metazoa; phylum Annelida; class Polychaeta; order Eunicida; family Amphinomidae; genus Hermodice; species Hermodice carunculata. Next base: position 97,263,414 of record OZ026613.1, on the reverse strand, counting down.
GGGTAGGAAATAGGCGCTTGCGCTCAGTAAATAAAATATTCCTCTATTTTTTATAATCTTTTCCGACATCAATAGCAAAATGCAAGCACAAGGAAGAACAGCAAATCTGAATTTTAAATTCCTTTGAAGTGACACGTTTGAAGGAGCGTAAGCCGCCCATGATTGTACCGTATTGAAGACTCCAACATTTAGGCAATGCCGTAAAGGCTTGATATTGATCGAATAATCCATAAGTCAACGAAACTTGAAAAAAATGAAAGAAACCTAATTCTCAAACATTTCAAGAAAGAACAGCTTTAAATCTCAATAATGCTACCCTAAATCTCACGTGATTAGTCTCTTTCACTCTTCATTTGGTACATGTTCTGGAGAGCTTTTTTCTTCTTCTTCTTCTTTTTTTTATTTATTTATTTGAAAGACATTACTTTGTATGGGAATCCATAGAGATTGTGTTTGTCCCGTTGACTTCGCCAGTCTAAAAATTGATTTAGGATTCACCATCAAAGTGCCTTTGTAGATGCATTGGGGCGTGTTTCGGGTAAAACAGCGATCAACGTTGGGCATTGAATGAATGGAAATGTGTATTATGTCGCTTCTAGTGTGGCACACGGCCTCGTGGTCAAACATTTCAGCAGCAATCTCACCAAAAAACAGATGGTTTAGCTTTCTGTACTGGGATTGAAGTTCTAAAGAGATTCGGTAAGCGCCGCTAGCCTTTCTTGGTCAGAATGATACTGTGTCAAAGGCTTTACCTGAGGAAGATTGAGCTCACCAAGGACGCTGTTGAAGCGAAACATGCCCGATATCACCTAAAATCTGCGTTTTTTTTTTTTTTTTTTTTTTTTTTTTGCTTGCTTTAAACTGGAATTTCAAGTGAGAACAGTAAAGCACGCGACGGTGGAAATGCGTGTTATTTGGACGGCTGTAAACGGGAAACGGTTGTTCCGAGATGAAGGACATGAACTTACCACCAGAGGCTTTTGATAAGTCCCCACGCACACAGTTCTGACTGCCAGGCATTGTACTTTCTCAGCAATATTACTGGAACACCTCAACCGACAGTCTTTTACAAGAGCAATATTTCTATCAGCTTGCAATCAATTTTGATAAATTGTGACGGTAATACAATGAGCAAAATTTGCCACTGTGGTTCGTGTGAGAAGCTGCATCTTCATTTGCTTTAATTGGCAATAATGCGTTTCTTTATTGACAAGTTCCAAATATTGGCAAATAACGTGCGCAAAGATTTTTTTTTCAATTAGCTAGTATGCATCTGTACAGGAGGTGAAAGCTAGAGCACTTGCTAATTTGAACACAAAAATGGCCACCAAATTCAATATGAATATTCCTGTAAATTTTTCAACAAAACAACTTAATTCTCACTTAACTCAAAAGTGTCCATTATAGGTTTAAACATATTTATTTGGAAAAAAGCGATTGGGAAAGATGGCGCAGCCCTATATGAATCCCTTTTACAAGACAAAGAGAAAGAAAAGTAGAGACAAGGTACAACACTAAAACGCCACTATCAGAATGACCACCACTGCACGCAGACAGATAGCACGGGAATGCCACATTATAAGAACTGTTGGCAGGACAGGACATCACAGACAGGGAAAGGTAATGGGATGTGCCATCATAAACAAGCACTACTCCACCACGATAACGACTATTTGTAATAACCATGTAACAGCTCCAGGACGGCTCCTGGATTTGATGTACGATTGTATAGCGTAAAAATGTTTTCGTTTTCTTGAAAAGTACAATTTTCAGAGACAAATAATAACGTTTGCACTGTGAATGGAGCAAATGGAATTACGCAATTTTGCAATCTATCTCGTTCCACTATAAAATTTCCCTATTCGAAAAAGTAATGAAAAACATCCTCATTTGCAGCACCACAGAAACACCTGGGTGAGTCAGCGAGACCATTTTTAAATAAATATGCTTTGAGCATACTACACTTCATACGTAAACGGGCATGTAAAGCCGCAACTTTTCTAGACCCAATGTAAAATAGTGGACTTACTTTAGGCTTATTTTAATTTAATTTTAATTTTGAATTGGTCTAGAAACTCGGCATCACGAGTGGCAAGTGGTAAATCGTTCTAGAAATGAACAGCTGAAAGACAAAAGGATGCATTGAATAAATTACTTCGTGTCCGAATTAAAGACAAATTGTATCCAAATCTCACATTATACCTGTTTTGTTGCCTGACGGAAGTTGGCAATAAATCTGTCAAACATTGAGGTGCCTCCACCTTGAGAATTTTGAAAAACATAATTAGTTTACTTTTGCTTCTTCTAACAATTTTTCGAAATCAGATTCCTGATAAACTAGATCGTGACTCGTTCCAGCTGTCGCTCCTGAAACGACTCGTGCAGCTGCTAGATTGCCTATATCCTCGCTGTCGCTACTTGTACACCCATCCAACACGACAGCCCCGTACTCTAAAAATGGCCGTATTAAGGAGAAATAAAGTTTCCAGAGATTTTCTGCTGGAAGGATATTGTAATGGTTTCAAAATGTTAATCAACTTCATGCCTTTGGTAGTTAACTTAATGAATATGACTTGCTCAGCTTAAGTCAGATCGTATCAGTAATCCTAAGTGCTTATGTCCTGGTTCATTCTGTAAAGATTTTTCCATGAAAACCAAGTCCGGATGAAGACGTGGAAGTCGTTTCTGTGATAAAATCATACCACTGGTTTTAGAAGGATTAAATGACATTGACCATTTGTACGCCAAATTTTCTACTTCATGCAAGTCAGAATTCAATGAATTTGCTGCAACCACTGGATCCTCGACAGTGGTAAAAAGAACAGTATCGTCGGCAAATAATCGGAAGGAGGAATTCAAAACGTTAACAGTATCATTATTCTATAACAAGAATGAAAGGGGACCAAGAACCGATCCCTGTGGGACGCCTGCTTTGATTCGGCTCCAAGGCGATTTCTCCCTTTCAGAACATGTTGCTGTCTACCCTCTAGATAGACAAAATCGTCATGTAACTGAAAAGTGTCCATTTATATATATATATATATATATATATATATATATATATATATATATATATATATATATATATATATATATATATATATATATATATATATATATATATATATATATATATATTATATTCGGAACGAGCGGGACTCGAACCTGCAACCTTTGGCACCAGTCGCCTAGCTGAAATGGGAAACGCACATATCCACTCAAACAAATCCTATTCTTAAAAAAGAATGGTTCAAAGGAGGTAGTTATGTGCGAGTGCCATATCAACACGGTTATGCAGTATATTAACTGAGTCGGCAGTTATTTCCAGAATCGGGGACTTAAATCCACCAGCATTAAGGAAATGCCGAAAATATATATTTTATGTTCGGAACGAGCGGGACTAGAACCTGCAACCTTTGGCACCAGTCGCCTAGCTGAAATGGGAAACGCGCATATCCACTCAACCAAAACCCCATTCTTTAAAAAAAATGGTTCAACGGAGATATGGCCACATTCCACGGTACGACGAAGTTCCCAGAAGTATGAATACAACATTGTAGTATTGGTATTCATCACTTTGCAGATAGGTGGTTTATAAAAAAAATAGTTTGGGCTAATTCAGCAGTAATAACGTAGGTAGGCAGAGTGCATTTATTGTGTGATTAATATCAAATAACAAAATAGAAATTGCAAGATATTCGCGCTAATTTCCATCAACTGGAGGCTGTTAACTGAACATCATTGTTTCTATATCTATGATTATTTAACGTTACTTTCCGTCAATAATTCCCGTTATCAACATTGTGGCGACGCATTATACGTAGCTCAGACATTTTACCCTGCTTTGCTACCGTGGTGAAAACAGTTGGGGCACTGTGGGAGCATTCATTAAATTAAGATTATATTATGCGTACATTCCAACAAATGTGACATAATTTCTTTTGAACTAACCTCTGCTGCGTTCTGTGAGCAAGGATTTATTATTATTATTATTATTATTATTATTATTATTATTATTATTATTATTATTATTATTATTATTATTATTATTATTATTATTATTATTATTATTATTAATGATACGCGCGGTTGTCTGCTTATGCGACCGATACCTTCAGATCCGAAACCCTTCCCTGAGTTATTTAATTAACAGAAAAAAACAACCGTTTCTTCGTGTCCGTGTGTCGGCTGATCTAAGAAGAGTGCCATTGAGAACAAAATAACGCGTGGGATGCAATGAATTGATGATGAGGCTGCCTGGTAAGAAACATGGATGAATAGGACTTGGTTCATTTCCTAACGGGAGGTGAAAATAAAGTGATATTGCTTCTTTCCTTCAGTCGCTCGTCACCTTGGCGATGGACAGAAGCTGATAGTCAGCACGAGGATGTTGGCATTAGGAATGATGTAATGATCATGATTAACAATAAGGCAAACTTATAAGGCTTGTTTCCGGCATAGACAACTTACATATCATTGTGCCAATCAGACGCCACATTCAATATCCCAGTCTGGTGTCAAATTTAACTTCACATAAGACTAGCACGTTTTAGTTAATCAATGGATGGAATGTGATCGGCTAAGTTTCAATTTCTGCACTGTATCTATCACTTGCTTCAATAAAATGAATTTCTCATCACATGCCAGTCGAGCTTATAGGTCTATTATTCAGGTGCAGACTACAGTGTCAAACTTCTCATATACAGGTGCCATATTCATCAATTTCAACCAGCCCTTCACAAGTATCCGAATTAAGATGTTGTCATGGGCCAAAATGGCAGAAAGGGCAAAGAGTCTGAAGTGTATTTCCTGGACTGCAGACCTTGCCCTTGAACCAATTATGGCAAAATATTTGTTTTTGCAAGCATATAGCTACATAAAAATGGACTCTGGCACATTTATGTTAATCCCTGGAAATGATACGTCGAAAATATACATTTGTTGCAAACGCGACTTTGTCATCTATTAGACAGTTTTGGAGAATATTACTGCACTTAATGCGAGGTAACCAAATGCCCATATCTCATTACCTTAAGTAGAAAACATAACATGGGCGAAATTACAAGAATTGTTTTTGAGGCGTTTAATTTCCAGTCAAATCACGTACCTTATAAAGGCAGGCCAGACATCAAATGAAAATCGTTTGCTAGTTTCCCGCCTACGAGTCCCATTACTCCCGTGTTTGGAAACCTGCCGCCAGGGGCAGAATTATGTAGAAATGTTAGCGCATCGTGAATGTCTGCGGGAATAATGCCCAAAACGGTCAAGTGCAAACTATGTCCAAGCTATTAGATATAACATATTCAACCGCAAGTTAATCATTTCCAGAAAACATGTCCTGTCGAAGTCACTTGGTCAGCACACGTTATCTAGAGATTTTGTTTATTCAAATTGCATGTTTAAGGAGACTGCAGGTATTTTGTCACTGGGACATGAAAACAGGTTCCAACCACAGTCAAAATGACCGTGACAGCAGCGGAGCTGCCATTTTCTCAGTCTTACAGTCTACAGTATTGGACAGCCGGGGATTACCGTAGTATTTGCGAGGAACTTGACGTCTGCAAGTGTTCTGTGTACCCAGTCTATTTCCTTTGATTTGTCCATGTCCAAATTGTTAAAAGGCGGAGGAGGACACAAAGTTCACATGGAGTGTATGTATGCTACCAGAATGAAATATGGAAAATGTATGAAAGGACTCTACTTCTTTGTCTATTGAGACGTTATATCACATGGGAGTTATCAGACGATAATTACATAAATGTTGGCAGGGAGAGAGTAGACCTGGTAAACGATCTTGCACGCTACGGCACTTGGACGCCAGTCTTTGCTGGCAGCCAAGCGCCGTCGCGTCCAAAAGGCCCTGTAACACAGGTCTGAAAAATTGGTGGTAGACAGGCAAGCGGACGTCGCCATCTAACATACCGATACAATTGCGCGAAAACTATGCATTGAATCGATATGTCGATCTCAGAATGATGGAATGCATAATGACCTGCAGAAAGGAAATTACCATTTGGAACCCCCATGATACTGTCATTAAAGACAACAGGGAAGTATGCTCGTTCATTGTGAAAATCTCTGCCAGCACTTGCCCATTGCCGTCCTTAAAAGGCACTGCCAAAATCAACAAGCTCCATTCAATATGTAAAACATGACACATTTGAGTCGTGCTTCGAAACATTTACGAGAAACTAAAGCCACCAATCACGGTGTAAATAGTCTGTTAAATGGACCAAATATTCCCAAACGAACGTCAGCAAGAAACTTCAGCTTTAAACGCTTTACATGATTTCACCAATCCGAACATTTGAATCCGTATTAAAGGCACATTTTAAATCATAAAAACGACAAAATATATGTACCAATCAGCCACATATGGTGATTACTTTTCAACACATACCGATGAAAAATATTTTGCATATCACCCTGATAGTTTGAATGATGACCACCGGCATTTACATTGTTAGCGGAAACAATATACCATGCGTAATATAGTGATTAAAAGCAAGGTAGATGACTATTACTACGGATTAAAATTTGAGGCACTAAACTTAACCAAATACCAATTAGTGTTTAAAATGAGATGTCACACGTGGGAGTTCGCTCTTGTGTCAGAAGAAATAAGAGACCGCGGCATGCAAAGCGTGGAGTGATTTGCTGTTCCTTTCGACAACAGAACAAACCGATACGAGTGATGTCCTCTTTTTAAACTAAGTTGTTTATCCGTGAATCTAGGAGTGTAAGGTTGGTTTGTACTTTGAGCTTCTTGTTGTTCAACGATCTTAGAAACCGCATTGAACTATAACTTCTAACCGCAGATATATTCCTTGGATAATAGCTTCTAATTGCATACACCAGTAGTTCCACCAACACAAAGAAAATGGTAATTCAGTGTCAACAGACCCAATGGTGTAATGGTTAAGACATATTCACACTTGTCCAGGGCCGCCTAGGTTCGAATCGCGCGTAATCCCTTGACTTTAAGTTTTATAGTGAGAGCCCATCAAATGTGGAAGTTCTACTTTCGCAAACAGTCCCAAAGGCAAAAGAAAATTAGCAATGATTGAAGAATAAACCACATGTAGGAACAATAGCAGTATTATTTTAAATGGGTATATCCTGGAAAATGCCAAGCGTAAAAAGTCATTGGTGGTAAAAATAGACAAAATGATGTTTTGGAAAGAAGACTGTCGAGAGGTGTATAAAGCTGTTATGGAGAAACATTGCTTTTTTATGAGGACCAAAAAGATTAAACATCTGTCGATAAGCGCTAAATGTCTTTTAAATCGAATACATTACCACATTTTGGTAATTGTACCACATCCTAGGATGATTGTTGTGGTGTTGAAAAGCTCGTAAAGCTGCAAAACGTTTGATCAGGTTGTTGATGGATGCTGACTGATTCAAGAGTTCACATGGTGCCTTTTACACCATTATTGGCGTCATGCTTCAGAGCAGTTTTGCTTCAGAAAGGTCTGTTTAGTGTACACGAAAATAAATGTCTGTGTCCCACAACACATGCAAGACATGTTTGCCCATGCCAGGGATATATATATGATCGATCCACCCGTTTATCTGAAAAAATGGAATATTAAGGACTTCTCAAGGGACAGCACGCCGGACTTCTATAGTAGTACCCAGTTGTGAAGTTTTTCACTGATTACCTAAACATAAAGGGAGAACAAGCGAGCCTACCAGATGTCAGAATGTTGTGCATGTGTTATTATTATGAGTTGTGCTTCTTGTTATTTTAAACACATTGTAGGTTGTCAATGTAATTTATGTCAGTAATCATATGCATCACGAAGCTAGAGGACCGAGAAGATAAAGTATTGGTTACCACATTGCCATCGTGAAATAATTATTATTAGTTTTCTGGATATAATGCCCACACTGAAGAATTATTTAATAGTTTAAAGGTCATAAAATTTTAAATATTAAATTAATTTTGCTTGCAGGTGTTTTCATGTATAACATGTATAAAGTCATGAATGGTACTTTTTCAGTTATACTCCAAAATTTATTTATCCCAAAAGGAGATGTACATTCCTATAACATCAGTCAACAAACTCATAATGATTTATACATTTTCCTATACCATACGAATATTTTGTCATTTTCTATTTAATCCCGCTTAATTTTAATCAGGAATAGGTTGCCAATATTCACGATAGGTTCTCTCTCTCACACACTCTCTCTCTCTCTCTCTCTCTCTCTCTCTCTCTCTCTCTCTCTCTCTTCCTCTCTCTCTCTCTCTCTCTCTCTCTCTCTCTCTCTCCCCCACCCATCTGCCCATGCAGCTTTCTGTCTATCTACCTATCTGTCCACCTATCATATTATTGCTTCAAACTTTTCGATATACAATGTAAATAATGAAATTTGAGACTAATTCTTGCTTTGATCATTTGTTTACATTGACACAGATCTTGGAAATGGCGTAAATGTTGTAGACTCTGTACAGGTATGTAGATTGTACAGCAGCTAGGGGCAATGTAAAAGTAGAACATCTGAATATGGGTCGGAAATAGGGATGTGTACTTTCACCAAATTTGTTTGAACCATACTTCAATTGACTAGGATAGTGAAAAGGGAGTGTTAATGGTAGACCTAAAATCGAGGGCTATTTCTTGCGGATATCGTACTGAGAGCGCAGTCCCAGTAAGACGCGCAGGACATATTAGATATTGTATAAAAGTATGACAAAATGTGGCGATAATAGCCTAGTGATACAAAAGTTAGGTTATTATGTAAGTAGAGACAACAAATATTAACACAAAGTGGAATGTGGGCAAATGTCAACTTTAAGAGGGTCAAGAACAGTTATTGAGATTGGAGAGGTGAAAAGCTATGGATATTTAGGTGTTTGCATAAGCAACTGGAACGGGCATGTTCAGTAATCACGCAGAAAAAAATACAGTAAATTTAGTAAAAGGAATGATTAAAGCCACTGCAATGAACTCGGCATTTATAGTTAAGATTCTTTGAGATACAGCAGCTGTACCCGAGATGTTGTGTGGGTTAGATGTCATGTTGGTAAGTGAGAGACCTAGACAGACTGAACATGGAGATAAACCAAAATAAGATTGCTGAGTGGATCTTAGGAGCACCTCCATGTACAGCAATGGAAGCAGTTTTAGGGTATGGCTTAATGTAAAATATAAAATTGCTAAATCTAAGGTAAACATTTTGTGATAGTTACAATCAATAGGTGAGAGTAGGTGATATGAAAACAGTGGAAGAGCAGATAAAGTGAGTTCAAGACATTGACCAGTCAGAGTGTAGACCCATGTGTCTCGCATGAATTGCATAGCAGGCCAAGCCCATATCAATCACTCTCCATTGGCACTGATGTTGGCCAGAATAGCACAGGGTTTAATCACCCTCCATGGCAGACATTGGCATATGCTTCCTTCGTAATTGTGAATTGGAGGAAACCAAAGGACTGCAGTCAGAGTGGTAGGAACTCTTTCCACATGCATGCGGGTCGCAGAGGTGAAAGACTAGCGTGTTGCCGCTCAGCCAGCCGTGCACCCAAGACATTGATAAGTCAGCAGAAAAAATATGACCTAAAGGGTATTGGAGTGGAGAGCCAAACAAAATTCTATAAAATGTTATCAATCATTCCTTTATTTCTTTATGTTACTTACCTTAAATCGTCAGAACAGCTGAGGAAACTGAACCTTTAAAATATGTGTTTTGAAGCAAGTGTGTGAGGCATACAAGAAATTGTTTGGACAAGGATAGTGCATTTGGCACAAACAGCGGTTTTCCCGATATGACGCCAATTGATCTCATAAAAAAGGTGGCCAAAATAGACTAACTTGACCTCTATGTGTCTTGAGATTACATACACATATCAATGTTCTAAAATCAAAAGTCGTGACTTTTAACAAATCTGGGAAACTACTGAAATCGAATGTATTCTCACTGGGAGAAGAAATTCTTGCAATGGTAAACAAATACTTGTACCTTGGTATAGAAATAAGTGCTAGTGAGTCATTTACAAATGCTATAAAAAAAACTGCAAAATCTCTTGGCCTACTAAAAAGAATATTTCTTAATACAAAGGTATATATCCAGACGTCAGTTTCTCTTTTTCATTAGTTGATTACCCCTATTCTTCTTTCTGCGTGTGAAACATGGGGTCCGTACTTATTACCAGTTGATAAATTGTTCTTGGACAGTGGGATTGCTGAATATTTCAAATTTCCTTTCGTAAAAATACATTTAAGTTACTTAAGATCCTGTTTAGGAGTCCACAAGAAAGCTTCTAATATAGTAGTTGTAAGTGAATTAGGTGAATATCCACTAAGCATGCAAATATTGAAACAAATGTGCAAAAACTGGCTGAGAATACCCCATATGAATTCCAACTCTCTACTTTACGACTGCTTTCTGTGTAACGTAAAAAACATTGATAGCGATACATTTCAATGGTTATCATCTGTGGAATCTGTGTTTTATTATATGGGCTTCAAAAATATGTGGGAAAATATGGGTTACAACACACCTGATTTCCCTTCTAATATTTTTCAAAAAAGATTAAAGAATAACTTTATCAACCAATGGAAATCGGATATGTCCAATAATGCGGAAGGCGATGAGAAATTAAGAACCTACACAAAATTTAAGGATGACTTCAATTTGGAAAAATATCTTTTTGTAATGTTCGATAACCAGTTGAAAAAGAATATAACTCGTTTTAGAATAAGTGGCCATGACCTTAAAATAGAAACAGGTAGACACAGACGTCCCCACAAAATTCCAGTCGAAGAACGAAATTGTGAAAATTGTAACAAAATAGAGGAAAAATTTCATTTAACTGTAAACTGTGAAAAAAAATAATATGACAAGGAAAGAAGTACAATGTTTGACAAATTAGTCGATATTTTCCCCTCATGAAATGATAATCTCGACAATCAACAAAAATTTTAATTTATTATGAAACTTGATGACGTGTAAAAAATTGTGCTAGTTCCCGCATTTCATACCGAAGTGATAGGAGAAAGAAGTCCGTTTTTAAACTGGTTTTTTGTTTTTTGTTTTTTTTTTTTTTGGAGGGGGGGGGTGTTTTTCTATGTTTTGTTTTGTTTCTTTTTTGGGGGGTAGGTTTTTTTTGTTTTTTGTTTGCTATGATATGCTCTGATTATATTGAAATGTATTATTTGTGGACACCGTTGTAACGTGTAATGGCTGACAGATTGTCACGTGTGTATTGTGATGTAGTCAATACAGTTCATTCATTCACATACATACTGCATCAAAACATGTACATATTGTATCAAAATATACAGACAGAGCTGCCCTGTGAGATATGCGGATGTGACAAATGAGGTCAACCAACTGACTCAGGTATCTCTCTGCCTACTGCTTGTCTTAGGCCAAATTATTGTTTGTCGCAATAAAATTCACACAAAAATCCACGCATGCACAAATATATTTATTCACAAAACGATGCTCCTTCAAAAAAGTTTACTGTCAAAGTTAAGTGTCATTATAAATCTTATGTGGATATGTGAATGTTAATTTTCATGTGGATCCATAGATTTTCAAGTCACTGTGAAATTTGGAGGAAATGTGCTATTTTTGGGCGGATTTGTTTAATGTACAGTTTGTGTGGATGTGAGAGTTTCTGTGTGATGGATATGGATCATAAATGGATGTGCGGTCTCACAGTTTTTATGAAAGCATGAGGGTATCTAGTTAGTATCTGAGGGTATGTGGAGAACTGAACGTATCTTGACAGAATCTGAGGGCCTCTGGATCGCATGTGAGTACATGTGGAAGGCATGTGAGGCAATATGGAAGGCATTGGAGGAAATGTAGTAGGCATGTGAGGCAATACAGAAGGCGTGTGAGGAAATGTGATAGACACGTGGGCAATATGGAAGGCATGTGAGGAAATATGGTAGGCATGTGAGGCAATATGGAAGCCATGTGAGGAAATGCGGCAAGCATGTGAGGCAGAATGGATGGCATGGCAGGAAATGTGATGGTATGTGACGGTATATAGATGGCATGTCAGAACTTATAAGAACACTTCTGGTGTTTGGAAGCTATCTGAGGGTCCCCATTCAGACCAGCAGAGACCATCATACAAGATAAACACTGAGGTACTATGTACATGCTTTTTACGTTTTCTTTACAAACGGGATAGCAGTTAACAATCCTTTCTTGGGCTTTTCCACATATCTTACCATTACGTGTCATCGTGACAATCTGTGCAAGACGATGCTTAGCCCATGACAGCTTTATTGATTACTTTCAACATTTGTCACTTCTACATGACTCCCAGGTCAGCACATTATTTTGCTGTGTCTTCCTGGATGCTCTTGGAGATAATATGAATCTGTAGCACACCAAGATGCCTGTACCTTGGCTTCAGGTAAACCCATTGTAGCTACGTTCCTTTCCGTTCCAGTTAGCGTCATATCAGGGATACCGCTCATGATATGTCTATCAGGATTAAAAGTGAATGTTTGTTTGTCACATTCACACTTTCGGGATCCGTACTGAATGCCCCAGAGAAGATAAGTATCACGTACTTACTAGGTGTATTACCCCTGTAAATGATGATGATGATGATGATGATGATGATGATGATGATGATGATCATCATCATCATCATCATCATCATCATCATCATCATCACAAAATGTGACGTACATCGCCATATAGCCCATATTCAAGGTTGAAGTGGTACTTTAACTGAATAAAGCTGTGTGCTGCTTCAGCACTTCTCTCGTAAAATGTATTTCTATCCATGGGTTACCCTCTGGTAAAGAAAATGGCAGCAAGTGATAAAAGCTTACTTTTGAAAATGCCAGTTTTTAGTACATGCTGAATAAATAACAATAAAATGATGATGACTCAAGTGTGCTTGAGACGAGCCCATTTCATAACAAGTAGAAACATCAACTTTCGGAATTCCTGATTAAAACCCATGGTCCCACATGTTATGAAGTACTTGACGCATGCATTAACTTGTATTAAATACTGAGTTGTTTGATGTTTATGCAGGTAAACCATTCTCAGTCCCTATTGCATTCATGTGATGGCTTTATTGATTTGGAATTTTTTATTGTGGACCATATGCTTTGTTCGACCGACCAACTATTATGTGGCTGTATCATGATTTTTACATGACGCTGATTCAGTGTACGTGATGTCCCCTGCGACATCTGCAATCAATATGTGTGCCACTACAAAATCAAACAGGGACACACATTAACTCTTGTTTCGTAGTTTCATATCTTTAATTTTCAATTTTAATCGCGCACCGGAACCCTGAGGGACCCAGCCCATAAGGGAGTGACAAGAAGGGCGCATTTTTGCGTATTTCATGTGTGCACAGCTCGCTTCTGTGGAAGTGCTGTAGATGGGAACGCTCTGCTGCTTAGTTCACTTCATGTGCACTTTTCCAACTTAAATTAATAATGTGTGCATGTCTAGGACTTGAAAATTTGCAGAAGCGCATTTCCAGCGTACTCTTTTAAAATTACCTAAATGACTGAGACGATCACAATCTTTCGTGCACTTCTGGAACATGGATCTTTTCAAGCACAACATACACTGCACAGCTGTTGTGAGGAAACCTAGTCATGAATCATAAAAATATCCCTACCTTTTTGTAAGCGCCTGTTTTCTACATGTGATGTGGTCATAACAGTGATGTACGACATTCTCGCAGGATGAATCACCATCAGTGAATAGTAAACAAAGCACCTTGCAGAATCATACAGCATCACACCCATGTCTGACAGAAAACTTTTGCCAACCATTTCTTCATTTTAACCCACCGTTATGAAACTACTGAGCTATTAATCTGTGTATCTGTGCGACATACTTGATTTACTGAAAATGACGATACTTTATTTATCAAACTGGACTATTGGCCGTCCGGGGCACATACGGTTCCATGTCCGACATGAAACCTATATCGCACACATCTATAAAACGATTTGACCTACAGTTATAATACTTTACAGGATCATCAATCAGTACCTGAAGATGTCCACTTGAGGTTTGACTTCTTGGACGTGCATTGCATTGAGGATAATGCACTCCAGGAAGTGCAGTATATTTGTGTGCTCTTCCAGCTTCATTCACGCAGTACAGTGCATTTCACTGCTCTTTCAACCTCATTTATATATTTGCACCCGCACTTCCGGTGCACTTCCATATAAAACATATGCAACCTAGATTGTCCCTCGATAGAAGTGCGTGCCCCAGTAGTGCACTTTTCCTTGCACTTCCAGGTGATGTGCACTTCCCTGCACTTCCCCATGGCATGGGTAGGTTCGCTCCCGGTTCCACCGTCTTTCACTCCTTCCGTCCTTCCATCGACAAATGCTTGGCCTGGCCATACTTCCCACACCGTAAATACCCAGTGTGTGGATATTCTTCGGAATTTGGGTTTGTCGCCAACCAAAACAAATAAGGTCATTGTGACTTTGACTTTAATCCCTTCAGAGAAAATTTTGTGTGGACCCTATTTTCTATACTGCAAGAACTAGAGATGCAAACTTGGTATGTGGACACTTCTTCGGATAGCAGTGTTTCGTGTACCAAACTTAGGTCTCCGTGATCTTGACCTTGGATCTTTGATCCCGGGATAGAAAATTTTTGTCTGGGTCATATTTCCTATGCTGTAAGATTTACAGACGCCAATTAATGACTTCCAGTGCAGGACTCACCATGTACAGCAGCGCAATACGACTATCGTTGCTTGTGAAGTATCAGAATGTGTTTATAATTTATTCAAAAATACCAAGACAATTTTACAATCATAGTTTTAATGGACAAAAAAAATCGTCATTAGCTTGTGTATCAGCTAATGCTTGCCTCCATAGCAGCCTCCCAGACTCGCTAAAGTTACAGATGTGGGCGCTCGTCAGGGTCAACAGAATATCAACGCCCAGTCACGGCTGCTATGAAGCCAAGCTAATGCGAGTCACAGAATGCCTGGGTATTAAGGTACTCACGGAATCTTTTATTCTGACAATCATAGAAAGGAGGTGGTACAACCGTTCATTAATTAAGCCTGCAAAATTTATTATATAGTGGCTAGTTTTCACTACGTTAGAAGCTTTTCACCAGAACAAAGTTTCGAGGGTATAATACTTATCATTCAAAACTAAATAAAATATTTTGGTTCTGTGAAGGTCCCTGCCAAAGCTTGCTATACACTGCAACTTCCACCTTTTTCCTCTTTTGTTTTTTTTTTTTTTTTCTTTTGTAGTTTGTGTGTTGTTGTTTTGGGGGTTTTTTTGTTTTGTTTTGTTTTTTAATCAGACAGCACAAGTTTTAATTGTAAGTGCATGGGATATGCTTCAAGTTTGGAGATAGCGATCTGTTAAAGCACCTGCTGTAATATCTGTGCTCCGACATGTCACTGGGGGCTATTTTGTTCAATAAATTATTTTTCAATCAATGGGGGCTACATGCAAGGACAAGCTACACCCTGGGTGATGATGTCTGAAAGCTCACATTGTTTTTTCAACTTTTTTTATGGGGTATTTTTCAGAATGATATCATCAATACACCTTTTTGACAATATGACCGCGTTTCCACACAAAGCATGCCATCACAGTGATCTGAAACTGTGTGCAAAACATGCCAACAAATAGAAATGCGAGATTGCGTTGCGCTTCAATTCTATGGGTGGCGGAAGAGAAAATAGGAGTCGATATTTCATTATTTCTGATAACATATATTTTCCGACAAACGTGCATAGGATCTGAAAGGCTATCAGAATCTAAATTCCCTTCTCTGTTTCGAGATGTATTTGAAACCCATGCACGTTTTGCGGAAATACGTTTTTAATTATAAAGTTCGCTAATAAAGACAACACTTTCATCCATCGGAATGAATGTGCCATAAAGATCTGTATTTATATATCCACACTACATTCCATGATCCTGAAGTGTCAGCAGTTTAGAGTCGCTGAAAAGTGTCACAGAACGTAGGGATCATCGGCCGAATAAGAAGTCTAAGTGTTTACAGCTCCAAATTCTAATGAACGTTAACGTGAATAGAAGCGGCTTGTTTGGAAACACTGTTTTCGGGAGTGTTTCCTCCTTTCGTCTGGTCTCATGGGTTCCTGTGAAGAAGCCCAACTCATGCACAGCTTTATTTTGAGTGCCTGAAATGAACAATGAAGCCAATAACTCGGAAATTATCTACGACCAAAATAGTACAAGACCCGTCACTGCACATAACGTCTGTGTTTCTGTGATAACTCGGAGTCATTTTTAATTCGCTAATTGCAGACGCAGAGTGATCGCGCCTCAATGCCCACGATTATGGTTTTGTAAATTATGAGCACTACTGGAGAAGCACAAGAACAAAAGTTTGTATATCATGTATTTTCAATAATACATTACATATAGTATGCCAACTTCAATTAAACACATACAGACTTGTCCTCCCCCATGAGAAAAAAATCAGAAGGATATATCTTACACCTAACTGCAAAAAACAAAAAAAACAACAACAAAAAACAAAAAAAACCCGATATATGGTTATGGCAAGCAATTAATCCTTTTTCGCTATGATCGAATGTAAGTTTGGTCGACTACCATAAGAATTCCACCGCACTAAAAGCCAGGCCTGAAACCTTCACGTACCATATATGCTTTAGTCGGGACTCACTACATATCTCTAATTTTGCCACTTAAAATGTTCATAATTCTTGACCCTTCTGGGTTTTATCATGAAAAGTTCTCCTAGAATATTCTGTGTTGAGTTGCATCATATACGAGATGTCTGCTAACCGGATAGAAAGGTCAAGGTCGTTCATACTTTAAACAAGAGGGATGTGTAAACAGCCCATGCTCAGCTGACCTAGAGATTCATCATACTTGTGGCTCTGTGAACTTGGGATAGGATCAAGGTCACCCGTGTACTGAGTAAGTCTGATTTTTATGGAATAACACAAACATGTGCAACATCAAAGTCCCAGTTCAAGTAGTTCTCAAGTTATAACAGTGAGGAGTAAAATTCATGTATGTTGCACTGACCTCATAAATGAGGTCAAGATTACTCATGTACTGTCTGAACGTTACCTTCATAGAGAAACATTAACATGTGCAAAATCAAGGTCACAACTAAAAAAAGATCTCAAGTTATCAAGCGAACAGTAAATTTGTTGTCAGTTGTCCTGTGACCTTGGAAATGAAGTCAAAGTCACTCATGTACTGTCGGAGTGTGGCCCTCAAACGGATCATGACCGTGTAAAACATGAAAGTCCAGGCTGAAATTGTTCTCCAGCTATCATGCGTGGAGTTAAATACACCTAACTGACCCTGTCATCTTGAGAATGAGGTCAAAGCCATACATCTACCGTGTAACTACACATGTCATGCCCTCAAGTGTTCATCCTATTCAATTTTAAATCAATTGGCCAAGCGATTTTTGAGAAGAAGATTTTATCAGATTTAGCACACAAAAAAAACAGAAAAAAAACCATTAACATAATCCAGAAACTGCTGGAGCATGCCCATTTGAACAAATGTAAGAGAGACCCACCCAGGGTACATCCCTACCAAGTTTGAAGTGAATCTGGCCAGTGGTTTTGGAGAAGTCAAAATCGGGAATTACTATAACTGCAATCCCCATTCACTTACATGGTAATCAATAGGACTATATGCATTAACCGATAAGTACCCGAGTTGAAAACTTCATTAAAAATCGGAGATTCACAGTAACGCTATCTTGTGAACACTTTGGTGGGCCATTCTACAAGAAACATTTCCACCAAGTTTCAGCATAATCTGAGTGACGGTTTTGGAGAAGAAGGCGAAAATAGTGAAAACACACTTTTTGCATAAAAATATTTGCAAGATCACAGCGTCACCTGTTGAACAAATTAAGATCTTGAAGTCCCCGAAAGTCTCTCTAAGCAATTTCGAATCAATCGGCCAGCACTTTTGGAGAAGATTTTTTTAATATTTGGCCAAAAACGAAGAAAAAAACATAAGAAAATAAAAAATCAGTAGACCGTGACCATTTGAATACTCTTGGTAGACACCCACCCAAGGTACACTGCTACCAATTTTGAGGTGAATCTGGTTAGTGGTTTTGGAGAAGAAGTTGCAATCCCCATCCATTCATTTATCTAGTGACAAGTGCCTCCGGTTGTGCCCAGGTAACAAATAAACCTGACGTCAAAAAGAGGTAATGTGTAAAGCGGGAAAGAACATCCATATACATGTTTCAACAAATGTACTAGTTACCTGAGGCCTGACAAAAATCTATGTGTGGTTCCGGTAACCTGAGAAACCCTACTACAAAGGCCCAACCCTAAAATTAATAGAACAAAAAAAAGGAACTTCAAGCCGCGCTTCCCTAATAAAATTTGATCGCCCCAGGCCAGCGCTAGAAAAGTCAGAGACCCAAGTGGCCCCCAAAAAGTACATATTTTTTTCAGTGGCCCAAAAGGCCAAAGCAAGGGCCTGAAGGCATGCTAGGGGGGTCTGGGGACATGCCCCCTCCCCCCCCCCCGAAAGTTGCGAATCTGAGCATGCAAAATGGTTCATTGTGGCGAGTTTCGCATGCATCAATGGAAAATCTTGCCTTGACATGGTTGACGAAATCACAACATTTTAGTCAATATTAGGCATATAGCCACTCGTTTCACACTGAACATGAATCTGGCCCTCAGATTATAATTTAGAGCTGCTCGTTTTAAGTAGTTCTACTTTAGTCGTTGTTGGCATTGGAATATTTAAACTATAATCAAAGTCGCAGGCATTTTGCAAAAACATTTAATCAATTCAAGGCGACATATTCACTTTTTTTAAGTTTTCTTTCAAAAATATGAGATCAAAGTAATAGACGTAATGACAAAGGTTTCTGATTTTCAGATCCTTGGTCCATTACTTTTTATGGAAAATGATGAAAGATTAGTGAGGCATGGAGAGATGTGAAAGTTAAGTTTTTGTCTCGTTTTGTAAGTATATATATTAAGTCATTCCAAAATAAATTGTCCATTCCATTCGGACAATTTTGCCCCATCATTATATCTCCAGTTCTACTCATGGTAGAAGCACCAAATTTGGACAGTGTGTAAAGATGGGTTCTTGTAGTACATTGGCACAATTTTATCAATATAACTACAGTCATAATTGAGTTATGGCATTATGAATATTAATAAATTCTCAGGAATTTAGGCAATTTCCTGGGGTTTTAGGCAATATCCTGGGAATTTAGACAATTTCCTGGGAATATAAGCCGAGTTCCTGGGAACATAAGGCCGGTCCTGCGAATGTAACGAAGTCCCAGGAACATAGTGGTAAATTCCAAGGAACATAGTGGCAAGTTCCTGGGAACATAGTGGCAAGTTCCCAGGAACATATTAAAACGTCCTGGGAATGTAATTATAAATTCCTAGGAGTATAACTTAAGTCCCAGGAATTGAGACTAAAGTTCCTGGGAGCCTTACTCAGAGTCCCACGAATTTTAAAATAACAGGTAACGTATGAGGAGTACATGCGTACATGCAGTAAGTATAACTTTAATGTTTCTTCACATCATATTCATTTCCCACAAATTTTCCTTTGCTAGATTTTGCGCAAAATTAGACTATCTGTCTGAGCTGAACCAATTTTATCGAACACTGTCTTGAAAACAAGAAGAGAAAAAAAAAAAGAAAGAAAACAAACCTCGCCAAATTGAAACCTGTATTTAGTGCCTGGGTTATTATCAATACCCCCCCCCCTCCCCTGGCCATACTCATGGATTCTTTTGGAGTTCTGAAAGCTATACAGAGGAACCTTTGGGAGGCCTATATAGTCTGTACAGCCATCCTAGGACAGCCATGCATGACCAAAGTGGAAACTGAAAAAGTATATGAAAATGAAACAAAGGTCCCGCTTTACTATCCTAGATTGTAGGCCTAGGTCTACACAGAGCGTATGTTCCCTGCCCTCTCTCGCCCTGCCCCCCCCCCCCCCGCCTCCACCTCAAACTCTCATCAAAATGCAGCCTCAAAAAAGGGTAAGTGGGTCCTAAACTCCACGATCAAAGGAAAAATGTTTCATACATGTAGGCCTAGGTCGAAGTCTATATGGCCGAGCTATGTTTTTTCCCAGGCGGTAACAAAGGTGGGTGGCCATACATACTGATTCAAAATTTGTTAAACATTGGTAACAAGGCCTATGCATACATCTTTTGATGTATACACGATGTACCAGTTCTCTATAAGCTGAGCCGTGCGGTGTGTGAAATGCAGCACAATACGTCACTGACCACAGATAGGAAAATGATTGCTTTAAATCAGAAACTTCTTGTTCTAATCTGTACTTCCATGGTAAAACTGGAAAAAAGTTGTCTTTTCTTGACGAACGGAGGTAGTCTGCGCAAGCCATGTCACTTCAGCCCTACCGACGATTTTGTAAAAACCGTGTACCTCTTTAAAGAAACTGAAAATTCCTCATTGATATTGATCAAGTTTGGAGCGGGTCAGTGGGGCAAACTTTTTTTTATTTTTGTATAATTATTAAAAACATGAATTCAGTTTATGAAAAATCTAAAAAGCTAGGGTCTCTGCTATTATTAAAATGTATGCGTTCTCTCAAAGGTCTGCTTTTTGCTTAGCATAAAGAACCCAAATATGAGTTTACCCTCGCAACAGAGACGCAGGGAAGGGAGCTATAGACATCTTGCACCAAATTTCACAGTTCAGAGACCGGCAACTCATCACATATAAAGAAAGATTAGCAGGTGATAATAACAGTGTTTGTGCCCACCCAATCAACAGTAGGCCTAATTTGTATTTTGTTCAAAACATTATGGTCGAATAAAGGATTTCTGAGTCTGAAAACGACCAAATCGAGTACTATAGGTACATCAACTATATACCCTTGGTAGATCTATTAATTTAATAATTTCATAATAATAGGCTAAACCCTATAATAATGTTTAGTCAAATTCTTTGGAAATTCATTCTGATTAAAAGTCCACTGGATCTTCAGATCAAACAATAACCTGATTGAGGAAACACTATCCGGTAGGCCTATTCGTGATCTATGAATCATGGATAGGGCTGGCTGCATTGTTGATGCAGACAGACAGGTGCCTTTACTTTTGGCCAATCAGAACACACGTTGCAGCGTCGCCACGGCTACAGTCACTAGAGCCGACATGTTGCCGTCCACTGATCAAATCCATGGACCATGCAAGATGAGCGAGCCAGAGAAAACTGCAACAGTTAGGCCAAGGAGGGCCGAGTCGGCCGCTGATAACGATCTCAGTATTTACTCAACCGATCAAGTAAGGTCAAAGCAAAACACCAATTAATTGGATTATTACTTTTTATTCCAAACAAAGTTGTTTGAAACCCAGAGACTTCCCTTCTCTCGAGTCTCTGTCCTCCATGGTTGGACCAAGGAGCCTATATTTTATTAGCCTCATTGGTTAGACACGGGAATCCATTCCAAATCACGAAATACCCCTGTACTAGGCAAAAGTGAGAGGTCATTTGGAAACAAGTGGCCTACATGTAGATTAGATGAGCAAAATAATGGTGAAATTATGACATTGCCCCGATTCTTTCCCGGGCACTTGAAAAGGGGTGGGGGCGGGAGGTAAGGGGCTCCCCGTACTAGCATACTGGGCATTTTTATTTGCTTTACGCACAAACTGGAATCCATTTTAATTTATGTACTTCGTAGCAACCATTATTTGTACATATTCTCATTTTCTGTACCTTGTACGAGGGCAGAATTATTTGTATCGGCGCCAGACCCTCCCCCCCCCCCCCCCACACAGACACATGAAAACGTGTAGTGATTTTTCCAATTTAAGCAACTTTGCAACTCGCTGCTGACTGCTTTTTTTTTTTTTTTCTTTTCTTGTTTGCCAGGTCATTTGGCCAATCACAATGAATCAGTTGAGCAGGAGGTCAGTCACCATGGCAAGTTTCGTGGTTTTTGGAAAATAGTGGTTGAGAGAAACTCCAGACAAATATGGTTAGAGAGAAAGAGAGAGAGAGAGAGAGAGAGAGAGAGAGAGAGAGAGTGGAAAAGCAAAATTCTATTATTTAGTCATAGTGAACACGTTGAAGTTCTAGAACTGTAATTATGATCTTGATTGAAAAAAAAAATGTCATAGATGTAATGAAAGAGTGATGATAGACCGATATCCTCACTCATTAAGTACATCTATGAACTCTTAAAGGGAGTTTGAATGGATATATTGCAAAGTTCCTTCTGGTGTGGTTTAAACATATTTTATTCGGAGAATTACAATTGGGAAGGAAGGCGTAGCCCTATATTAATCCCTCTTGTGGATACCTTCTGGTATGCATAGAGGCAGAGCAGCATGTCAATAAGTGTGTGTGTTGGGGGGGGGTAAGGGTATTACCTTGCTAGCGCCGGCATGCAGGGGTAATGTGTTTCCCATGCCAGTGAACTGAAGGCCCTCTTTTGTCTGTATTTCTGATAATCATATATGTTCATACTGGTCATTATGTTGGAATATTCTATTTTTCTGTACTTTGCTATGGCAAAATTATTTCCTGTGCTGGTGTACTGTCACATCCCCCTCCCTCCTCCCTTTTCCTGGGTACAGTCTATCCAGTTTATCTGAGTGATCTTTACTACAAGTTGAGCCACTGCATAAACAGGCCAACCATTGTTAATTGCATGGAGGTGTAAATGGTAAATTGGGTCATTGGTTCTGTTGTTGTATTGTATTGACAGAGCTAGTCAAAAGCTGCCTCAACCTGGTAATGGGGGGGGGGGGGGTAAATGCAGCTGGTAGGGGATGGTAAAAAAATCCAAGACCACATATTTTTTTCTGGTTTGATGTACATGCTGCACATGCATGTTTTGCCCTAAAACTGACTCTTAAGCCTGTTAACTCAGGGTGTTCAAATGAGCTGGCAGCCAACACATTTTACCCTCTGCTTCCAGGGCCAGTGCTGGCTACTCAGTCTTGTACTCTATACAAGATGTGATCATGGACATATAAATGAGCTCGTTTATATGTCCATCATGTGATGCAGTGATTTATTCTGCTCACCTGGGATAAGTTTGGGGTGCCCACAACTTTGTAGCTAGTGCCAGGCACTTTAAAACATTTTGAACACCCTGCAAACCCCCTCCCAAGTTCATACGGAACAAAGACTGTGCAAGTCCTTGTCTCAAAGATACAATTCACATGCAATTTAAGAACACTGTTGTGTGACCACATTTCTGATGGCACAACAGTCTAATTTCTTTGTAGATTTACCTGCAATTTAAGACCACCTGTTACATGTATATGTGACCACTTTTGGTTGCCTGATAGGGTGGTCTAAACAGCAGGTGCTATGTACTGTAATATTATTCAGCAGGCAACTTTTTATATGGGTGCATGCTGATCTGACTCTGAGGTCATTTTTGTGGCTGGTGGCCTGTAAGTGCCTCTTAGTTTTGAAGCTATTCAAGATTTAAGTTTTACACATTCACCTAATTTGCATAAATTAAAATCCTAGAACTTTGATCTGTGATTCATTGGATGTGGCTTTGCCACAAACATATAATTTGAAGTTGGAATGACATTAGTATGTACATGTGTAATAGTGGAGAAGATATTCAACTTTAAAATTTTCCAAAGTCCTAATTAGCATAATTTAAAATTCTACATTTTTCATGTCCTGTCCATAATTTTGGCAACTGTCACTGACCTACAAATGCACTTTGGAATTCTGATTCTATCTGCCATAGTTTGAAAGATATGGAGCTTTAATAATTTTAATTGCCCTGAATTTGCATAATTATATAAACAGCATGACTATTCCAAAAGATATACACAATTTCACCGATAGGTCAGTCACCATGCCAGTTTGGTGATTTTCAGATTAATAGTGTCTGAGAAAAACTTCAGACAAATTTGGTTGTAAAGCAAGGAATAGACAGAATATGAGAGTGAGAGAAAGAAAAAAGAAAGAAAAACAAAGAAAGAAAGAAAGAAAGAGAGAAAGAAAGAAAGAAAGAAAGAAAGAAAGAAACAAAGAAAGAAACAAAGAAAGTAATTGGAAAAACAAACTTCCATGATTTAACCAAACTGAACATATTAAGCTTTAGAACTGTTATTATGGTCATGATTGAAAAAAAAAGATGTCATAAATGTAGTGAAAGAGTGATGATAGACATATATACTCCCTCATTAAGTATATCTATGAACTCTGAAAGGGAGTTTGAATGGATATATTGCAAAGTTCCTTCTTGCATGTACAGAGTTAGTCATGTGTGCTGGTTGCTGAGAGGCAGAGCAGCATGTCATTTAGTGTGTGTGTGTGTGTGTGTATGTCTGCGTGCATGCGTGTGTGTGTGTTGGGGCGGTGGGGGGGGGGGGAGGTAAGGATATTTCCTTACTAGCACCATGCTGGCACACTGGGGTAATGTGTTTCCCATGCCAGCAAACCGGAGTCCCTCTTTTTTCTGTATCACTGATCATCAAATATGTTCACACCATGGAGCTCCATGGTTCATACTGACCATTGTGTTGGAATATTCCTATTTTCTGTACTTTAATATGGCAAAATTATTTCCTGTACTGGGACCCACCCCCTCCTCCCTTTTCCTGGGTACAGTATCTCCAGTATATCTGAGTCCCACTTGTGATCTTTTTCTACAAGTTTGGCCACTGCACAAACAGGCCAACCACTGTTAATTGCATGGAGGTGTAAGAGGTAAATTGGGTCATTGGTTCTGTTGTTGTAGTGTGTTGACAGAGCTAGTGAAAAGCTGCCTCAGCCTGTTAATGGGGGTCAATGCAGCTAGTAGGGGATGGTAAAAAAATCCAAGACCACATATTTTTTTCTGGTTTGATGTACATGCTGCATATGCATGTTTTGCCCTAAAACTGACTCTTAAGCCTGTTAACTCAGGGTGTTCAAATGAGCTGGCAGCCAACACATTTTACCCTCTGCTTCCAGGGCCGGTGCTGGCTACTCAGTCTTGTACTCTATAGAAGATGTGATTCAATGATTTATATAGCTCACCAGGGTTAACTTTTGGGTGCCCACAACTTTGTGGCTGGTGCCATGCACTTTATAACATTTTGAACTCCCTGTAAACCCCACATCCCAAGTTCAACTCGAACCTGCAATTTAAGACCACTGTTGTGAGGCACCACCTGACTTGTATTGTAACTACATTTCTGACAGCACAACAGTCTAACTTCTTTGTAGATTTACCTGTAATTTAAGACCACCTGTCAGATGTATATGTGACCACTTTAGGCTGGCGGAAGGGGTGCTCCCTAAAAAATTACAATGGAAAAGTATGTTGCACTCTACTACATGGACTGGGCTTCCCATAGGCCTACATCGTAATGTTACACACAGGATCATAGCTTTTAAATATTTCAAAGGCCCTTATTGAGTAAGTCAAAGATTCAAACATAAACTTGAGTGGGACACAATTCTAAGTGGCATGTTTTGTTTGGTATTTACTTTTAACTGAGTGACATAGTGTCACTTAGTGACAGACAACAGTTCTACTTCACAACCTGCAGACTTTTGCAGGGGACAGGTAAAACCAAATTTGGACAGGTGAAATTAACCCCTTTGTGCCCTGTCAAACAGGTGAGAAAAAAATAATGTCTACCCCTGTTATAGTCAAAATGAGAATATATATGTTAAAAATTCCAAATGATCATAATTTTGTTCAAAGTGAAACCATGAATGCTGCATGAGTCTCATGTCAAAATGGCTGTATATGCATGAAGCTATGTTTTATTTATTGTCACAGCTTTGCTTGCCTCCTGAAGCTTACCTGCTTATAGTTATAATTAGCTCAATTGGATATCAGGGTATTTTTTTATCTGGCTGGTGGCCTGTGAGGGCATGAGCGCCCCAGTCCACCAGTCAAAGGTCCCAGGTCTCCTAAGCAGACAACAGCTTAGCAAAGCACTTAATTATGATAAGGCCAAGTGTGATAAATGACCAATTGTGTTTGCTTTTATTTTATTTCATTATTGTTTTTCAATAAAATATGCTTCAACCAATTATTTAAGGGAGATGCTATTGAAAATGATCATGGACCTCCCTTCAGACCAGATATCAACAAGCCAAATTAACCAAATTTTACACCATGGACCTTTTCTTGTTGATGGGTCCACGTTTACATTCACCCATCTATCACTGGCCAATATGCCATCCCTCCCCTCATCCCACTTGGTACTGTGACCAGGTCCAGGGGCCATCAACAATGCTTTTTTGCCCCATTCACCTGTTTATCAGCATATTTGATTATCTCATTTTCCAGTGGATCTTATTTTTTAAACTGATCAGAGCTTTTAATTTGGCAGCCTGTGGAGTGGGCACACATGCACCGATGGGTGACACTTAAGAGCAGCTCCCTGCAAGGAGCAAAGTTGCTTATTTCAGTGATTACATCATACCAGAGTGAGTGGGTGGACACCAGCTGTTTTCAGCCATGGTCATTGTTGCTTTTACATCAAGAGGGAGTGTTTTACAGTACATGTCAATGCCATATAAATTGCCTGTTTAGCAGACCTAGGGTTTTTGACTGATTTCATGACAGGGGGCCACCAGCCACACAAATGGCCTGACATACAGCTATTAAAGCAGGCAACCATACAAAAAGTTGTCTGCTGAATATTACTGTACCAGACCACCCCTTATGCCAACCTAAAGTGGTCACATGCATCAGGTGGTCTTAAATTCCAGGTAAATTTGCAAACAAGTTAGACTGTTGTGCCATCAGAAATATGGTTACAAGTCAGTTGTTCCATCACCATAGTGGTCATAAATTGCAAGTTCTACTGTACCTCTGAGACCAGGACTTGCACAGTCTTGATCCCTGTTGAACTTGGGAGAGGGTGGGGTTGGGAGGCGACGGGTGTTCATTATGTTTTAAAGTGCATGACATTAGCCACAAAGTTGTGGACACCCCAAAGTTAACCCAAGTGAGCAATATAAATTGCATTGCATATTATATTGAGCACAAAACTGAGTAGTCAGCACTGCCCTGGAAGCAGAGGTAATAACGTAATATGGGGGGGGGTCTAATATGTGCTGGCTTATTTTGAACAACATGGTTTACCAGTCGTATGAGTCTGTTTAAGAGAAATACATGCATATGCAGCATGTACATCAAACCCGAGAAATATGTGGTCTCAGATTTTGTTTGTTAATAAAATGTTAAAATTGAAACTCTTGAAACTTAAAATCTTGATCTCTGACCAGGATGTATTTGATGTATGCATTGTAGTCAGTTACAACATAAGTGCTGATAATTGAGACAGTAATTTGCATAGGGTTGTTTTGATGACTCCATCCACTCCTCACTCCACATGGTTTTCATTTTAGTCCATGATCATGCACAGTATACCAGTACCATCTCCTACTAGCTGCATTGGCCCCCCATTACCAGGTTGAGGCAGCTTTTGACTAGTTCTGTCAACACAATACTACACCACAACCAATGACCCAATTTACCACTTGCACCTCCATGCAATTAACAGTGGTTGGCCTGTTTATGCAGTGGCCCAACTTGTAGTCAAAGATCACAAGTGGGACTCAAAAATACTGGATAGCCTGTACCTAGGGAAAGGGAGGAGGGGGTGGGTGGGTGTCCCTGTACACCAGTACAGGAAATAATCTTGCCATAACAAGGTACAGAAAATAGGAATATTCCAACATAATGGCCAGTATGAACATATATGATGATCTGAAACACTGAAAAAGGGGCCTCCAGTTTGCTGGTATGGGAACACTGTGTTACACATCACCCCAGAGTGCCAGCATGGTGCCAGTAAGGAAATACCCATAACGCCCCCCCCCCCCCACACACACACTAAATTACATGCTGCTCGGCCTCTTTCCAGCCTGCTTGCATGACTACCTCTATGCATACAAGAAGGAACTTTGCAATGCATATATATCCATTCAAACTCCCTTTCAGAGTTCATAGGCGTACTTAATCACAGAGGATGTCTGCCTACCATCACTCTTTCAGTACATCTATGACAATTTATTTTTCAATCATGATCATAATTACAGTTCTAGAACTTAATATGTTCAATTTGACTTAATCATAGAATTTTGTTTTTTCCCATATTCTTTCTTTCTTTCTTTCTTTCTTTCTTTCTTTCTTTCTTTCTTTCTTTCTTTCTTTCTTTCTTTCTTTCTTTCTTTCTTTCTTTCTTTCTTTCTTTCTTTCTTTCTTTCTTTCTTTCTTCTTCCTTCCTTCCTTCCTTCCTTCCTTCCTTCCTTCCTTCCTTCCTTCCTTCCTTCCTTCCTTTCTTTCTTTCTTTCTTTCTTTCTTTCTTTCTTTCTTTCTTTCTTTCTTTCTTTCTTCCTTCCTTCCTTCCTACCCAGGGTTAGAAATAGGGCTTATCCGCTTGTCCGTACTAAGTGAAACTTGTGACGGACAAGTAAAATTGGCAATGCACTTGTCCACAATTTACATACAGTTCAATTAGAATAAGATTCCACTTGGTTGGCAGACAAGTGAAAATTTTTCCTTATTTGTAGCACTGCTTCCTTACTTCCTTCCTTCCTTCCTTCCTTCCTTCCTTCCTTCCTTCTTTCCTCCCTTCCTTCCTTCCTCTCTTCCTTCCCTCCCTCCCTCCCTCCCTCCCTCTCTCTCTCTCTCTCTCTCTCTCTCTCTCTCTCTTTCTTTCTTTCTTTCTTTCTTTCTTTCTTTCTTTCTTTCTTTCTTTCTTTCTTTCTTTCCCAGTGAATTTGTCCAACATTTTTCTCTGGCACTATTGTAATAGAAACTCCAAAATTGGCATGATTGTACCTCCGTACAAGAAGTTGTTCCTTTTTATACGGGGAATGAAGATGTTTAAAATTATGCAAATGAAGGGCGTTTGAAATTTTAAATCTTGAATATCTTCACAAGTATGGATGGTGATGTCATTCCAACTTTTACCAGGGGGTTATTGACCGTTGAGCATCTAATGAATTTAAAACAAAAGTTGTACCAATTTAAATTATGCTAATTAGCAGCATTTCAAACTTTAAATCTTGAATAGCTTCAAAAATATTATAGATAGAGATGTGATTTCAACTTGTTCTAGGGGGTTTTTGACCATTGCACATGTGATGAATCTAAAAAAAAAAGATGTGGAAATTTAAATTATGCTAATTAGCAGTATTTGAAATTTCAAAACTTGAATATCTTCAAAACTATTATAGCTAGAGATGTCATTTCAACTTCTATCAGGGGGTTATCAACCATTGCACATGTAATGAATCTAAAACAAAATTTGTAGCAATTTATATAATGCTAATCAGTGGTACTCAAAATTTTCAATTTTGATTATCTTCAACACTATAATAGAAAGAGATGTATTTCCAACTTGTACTATCGGGTTGTTGACCATTGTGCACCTAATGAATTAAAAACAAAAGTTGTAGCAATTTAAATTATGGTAAGTAGCACCATTAGAAATTTTAAATCTTGAATAACTTCAAATCTTTAATAGATGGAGATGCCATTGCAACTTCAATTCCTGAGTTATGGAAGACTTGTACATTGCCATACCAATATGCTTTGTAAACACACACACTGATTTGCTATGTAGCAAATCATCTTTTCTAGTTTCAATTTTGTATCTGAAGGCCTAGTTGAAGGTCATACCATTTTACGATGTGACTATTGAGATGCGTCATAATCGTTATAAACATAGATTTGGCATACAGATTTATTACAGATGATTTTAATCCAATAGGCTTTGAAATTACCATTATTTTTCCATATGCATACTGTTAAGGTTGTTTTGTCTCAAATCTGTATGTTTTTTGTTTGTTAGTTTTTTTCCTTTTTTTCCTCATTTTTCAGCCTAGAGTGCCATGCAGTAATTTGTGTGTGATGTATATTTTGAATTTTTACTCTAGACTATTTCCACAATCATTTCTAATATAACCTGTATCAGCAATTTGCTCTCAATTCCTGGGACTTGAATAATGTTCCTAGGAGCTGACCTCTATGTTCCTGGGAATTGAGTAATATATTCCAGGGATTATAGTTATGTTCCCAGGAACTTGCCACTATGTTCCTGGGACATCTGTTAAATTCCCAGGACTGGCATTATATGTTCCTAGGAACTCGCTTATATTCTCAGGAAATTGCATAAATTCCCAGGATATTGCCTAAAATCCCAGGAAATTGCCTAAATTCCTGAGAATTTATTAATATTCATAATACCATAACTCAATTATGAGTAAAGTAGTATTGATAAAATTGTGCCAATTTACTACTAGAACCCATCTCCACACACTGTGAAAATTTGGTGCTTCTACCATGAGTCGAACTGGAGATATGATGATGGGGCAAAATTGTCCGAATGGAATGGACAATTTATTTTGGAATGACTTAATTATGTATATATATATACATATCCGTAGTACGTGTGAAGATGTCAAGAAATAACACGAGAGAAAGATCTATATTTTTTAACAAATAAACCAGTTAAAAATGTATTTATAGCTTCGAATCTCATAATTCAAGATTATACGTATAGCTAGAAGTTCAAACTGCATTGCAGTATGTGAAATACGGATATACCAGAGCATTTTACAGATTTATAAGAAATTTAGTATCCATGTTTTCTTTGAAATTCCGATTTCTTTACTTATTTGAAATATGAGTTATGTGAATATTTCGGTTCAGTTGTTCGTCCATCCAAACACCAAAATTTTTACCTTGGATACCTTTGTCGATAATATTATTGATTTTGATTCGAGTGTTTTCCTTTTCACATTTTCGTCCACATTTATAAACTACACGGGTTTTTTTTCATTGACAGACAGATTATTGGTACAGAAGCATTCATTAACTAAATTCGAGTTTACAGTTGTCATTTGTATCAAAATTTCAAAATTCTTATGGATAAAAAACAATTAAGTGTCATCTGCAAAAGAATACAAAAACAATCCGGGCAAGACAAGTAAGTCTTGGCCCTCATTCTCAAAGAGAACATATTGTTTGCGTCTGTGTAAATAACTTGAAAATCAACTCAAGGCATACGTCTGATTCCACGATGAGATAGTTTATGCAAAAATTCCATGATCTACTGTGTCAAAGGCCTTGGATAAATAAATTATCAAAGGCCTCCGATAGTACTCAAGCAACTTAAAGCAATTTCTGCGCCGTAATTTTTCCTAAATGCAAATTGATATTGAAACGACAAATTTAATTTCTTCAAGTGTTCAATCAAATGATTACATACAACTTTAGAAAAACGTGCAAGTAATGAAATTGGTCTGTAATTAGATAACTTTTCTACATTTTCTTTGTCCTTCATCAAAGTAACAATTCTAGGAATTCTTAATTTATCTGAAAACTCCCTTTTTCCATTATTAAACAAAGTAACAATTTTAGCAATTTTAAATACACCTGGAAATGTCCTTTTTTCCCAATGCCAGTTTCATGAATAACAAATTTCCAAAAACCTGTGGATTCTATTCTCATGGCCAGGACTGGCGTCGTTCAAAGTAATTATCAACATCTTAACACCATCCTCTGTCACCGGAGCAAAGATTAAATGAGTGAATGTAGCGCCCCCCCCCCCCCCTAAAAAAAAGATATATATATATATATTTGATTGAGCTGTTCCTTCTACCTTAGGAACTTTGCTTGCTAAATTTGGAACCACATTGCCCAAATATTTATTAGATTGTTAAGCTATTGTATTTCAATCTGATATAGTGACATTGTTTAACTTGAATTTATTGTTATTGATAACTACTTTTTGTTTTCCATGATGCCAGTTTAACTTTCTATAATATTGACACATTATGTTTATTTTGTTGAAGAATTTCCCTAAAATGACATTTTTCAGCTACTTTTAAAATATGGTTCAGTCAGTTACAATGCAAGATAAATTTTGAAAGATCTTTCTTCCGGTATTGGTATAATCCTGTGAATGAATGACCTTCATTGCAACTGCACCATTTCATACATATCCATGGTATTTTGTTGATGGGTCTAAAAATTTAAAAGAACAAAAACGAAAAAACAGGTTCATGTAAACTAGGTCAAGGTCATCCATATTTCCCTGCACTTTAATTCTAACCGAAATTCATAAGGCCATATCTATTCGCCCGACTGATGTGCAGATAGGGTTCAGCCATGTCGAGATGTTGTGTAGATAAGGTTCAACCATTGCCGAAATATCGAGCAAATACGGTTCGACAGTGCTTCCTTCGCCTAGCTGTTGTGCCAATAAAGTTTGACCATGCTTGTTTTCCCCAGCTGTCGTGGCAATATGATTTAACTTTGCTAAATTTGCTTAACTTTTATGTCAATAGGATTTTGGTCACAGCGTCTATCTACCTAGCTGTTATAGCAATCGAGTTCAGTGTCATGCATGTTCGCCCAGCTGTTGTGCAATCAGAATTCAACCGTCCAATGCTTTGTATGCCCCCTTGTTGTGCCGATAAGTCTCAGCCTTCTTTATTTTCCTCGCTGTTGTGTCAGTGGGTTTCAGGCGTTATTGATTCGCCCAGTTGTTGTGCCGATAGGATTTGGCGGTACTTTCTTTGCCCGTACGTTGTGCCAATAGGATATCGCCACAGTGTCTATCAGACCAGCTGTTGTGCTAATAGGGTTTGGCACCCATGCATATATTCGCCCAGTTCTTGGGCATATAGCCAGTCCCAATTCATAGTTACCACGATTGACGCGATTTTAGTTATTTCTGAAATTCAAGATTGTTCCATTATCTATACATGGGTGTCCTACGACCTTGAAATGCAGTTCAAGTGTATTGATATTTTAACATAATTTCATCCGTCACCGTGCTTACTTCTTCTGGTGTTGTTTAGCATTGCAAACAAAATGTGGTTTCACGATAATGCACCATGTACACTTCTGCTTTCCCCATTGTCCTACGTGACGTCATAGGAACGGCACACGTGACATCTTTTTATTATTCTCGTAGAGCTATTCAACAACAAATAGAAAAAGTACCGTCAAGAGCAATTATTTCAGATTTTGTACTTTCAAGTTCTGACAAGAGCAGTTACTTCAAGTGACATTTGACTTCAGTTTACCGGCCAAAGCCGTAATGAACTATGCCAACAAGAATGTTGCGCAGACAATTAGAAAAGTAATATGTGCACAATAGATTATGTGAGTACCATCACAAGAAAGACTCTTCTCAAATTATGTGGCATTGGTGATTGACCATGACTAATGTGCCATGTTTCATACGTACTACAACTCTCTTAAACATTTAATTGGCTTCACTCTGAATTGATTTTTACCAATGTCAAACAATTTCTGTTCCACGTGTTTCATCTAAAGTACATAGTGCCACAAATTCCCTATTTATGTGTTCTACACATTTCCACTTCATTTTGCAAAGATAAATAAAATATAGATAACAGTACAGTGCTCACACTTTTTTCACATTTTGGACCACATGTCCATTATGCTGTTGGCGATGCCACTGATATCTAGATCGACAAAGATTTTTACTCTTAGCATGCACGGTTAGTTGAGCGATAACGCGTTCGCCTTTCATCTCCACAACCCACGTTTCATTCCCGGCAAGGAGATCTAGTGAAGAGAGCTGCTACCATCTCAGATTGTGCACGGTGGTTTTCTCGGAGTCCCCAGTTTTCCACCACCACACAAAACGCTAGGATGTGTACACCTAGATCCGTACAATGGAGAGTGACTCGATAAGACAGTACTGAACTTTTGCAATCTATATAAAGTAAATGGCTCTGTATATTTTTATATGCAATATGTGTAGATAACTGTTTGAGGCTAACCACATAATTGAGTATGCCAGTGTTATGACATGAGATTATTTAAAGAGATGATGGAAGCCCCGACATGAGTGATCACACAAGGTCTTCCACTTTTGGTCGGCAGAGCTAAAAAAAACATAAAAATGTGACCAAAAAATTGCTTTGCATTAATCTGTGTGCTCACAAAAAACCGTAGGCATATCATGTAAAATTCGTAATGTTCCTCGACATAATTTAAAATTGTATGACGTTTGCTCAATATCCATTGGTTGCACTACATGCACATAGGTAGAAGTGAATGTGATTTGGAGGATAAATAGGATTTGATTTTGAAGAACAGCAGATCAATATACTCTGTTTTAGAGGGGGCAGTTTGAAACCATAATCATTGTTACACCAAGAGGGCAAAGTGACTGACCGGAAGAGGAAATGGGACGGGGCTGCCCCCACCACCAACCAGCTACTCCCTTCCATGGCATCAACTTTTTGCAAAATATAATAGAAAACGGGTACATCCTTACCGTCAAATTTATCTTGCAGTAAAACATAAATTGATGAAATACCTAATGTCAACTATGGTGATAAATAAATACACACACACACACACACACACACACACACACACACACACACACACACACACATATATATATATATATATATATATATATATATATATATATATATATATATATATATATATATATATATATATATATATATATATATATATATATATATATATAATGACTGTTCTATCAGATCAACAACCAGTACTGTCTTCCTGTCATCGGACAGTGTTTCACTTTGCTGAAAACTTTAGACAGTTCTTTCTTTCCTCTTTTGTTTTTATTTTTTCTTGAGGAATGGCCACTTATCCGCCACGGTTATTGTTCAATATTCAGCAGATGCACAATAGTGCACAACATATGAGTAAAGGAGTTACATCTCCAAACTTTCGATAGTGAATATGCTTCGCGTTACCTTGCTTGGCTAACGGTACTGCAAAGACCACGTGATCCTCCATGGCACTGCTTACCATGTGACATATATGCGAAAAAATACTCGTCAAGGCTTCAGATACAGCGATGAAAAACAGTGGCAAAGACCTTTAAAAAAAAAGGAAAAGAAAAGAAAAGAAAACCATACACACACACGCATATTTCCCTCAGTTTCCCACGGTTGTGCAGTGTGGCTTGGTGGTAGAAAGGAAAGTATTTCTATTCTGAAATCGATTCAATACTCCTTTGCCAAAGCGATTTTAAACATAAAATGTGACCCAGCAATGCCAGAAGCGTTAGGTGATCTTGGGTGGCTCCCAGGCGCGATCGCATTACCTATTTGCACCGCATGAGATATAATTTGTCGGAGACGCATCTTTGTAAGCAGGTTTTTGATGAGTTACTCTCTGTTGTATTTGCGTCTTTTTATCCAAAACCACTTCCTAGTAGTCATTGCCCTATTCCGCAGTCCGAACTCTTTACTCTCCATAAGCTAACCTGTCCCTGTCTAACCTATTTGCATAGAAGTACTATTGTCCATATTGCACACGTTCCTCTGTAAAATTTTGACATAGGCTGTATTAGCCCAAATAAATTAAAGGGTCTTCAGCGGGTAACTACTCAACATGTTTCGGAGCCTTTTACCCGTACATGTCTCTCTGAGTAGCGGCTCCTTGTCTACGCTAAATGTTCAGCAAAGACAAACCCACATAATAATGAATAAATATGAACGTGGCAATTGATGATTTAGCTAAACACGTGAAGTTTTGCTTATAAATGCAGAGCTTCATATCGAAGAAGAATACCTGTCAAACAAATCATAATTACCAATTTTGCATAGTACAGGTCTCGGAAAATATAAACATGCTGCAAACAACGTTTTAGTTGCCCCAGACGTAAGATAATATATAAAAATAACAATAATGAGGTACATTTGTTACACATAATATGTGTAATGGGTTTTTTGGTGCTTTTAAACATTGCGCCACCGAGGATGTCCGAGAAAATTTCAATCGGGAAGACCCACTTTGTGAAAAAGATGTTGCTTGGTCATACTGCTCTGAAATACCATAGAGGCATTATTCAGAATCTGTATAATACCCTTATGGAAATGCACAAGGTGCCTACAAATGTAGGCTTGGATCGTGCATTTAAAAGTAATGATAAATACTGTTGAAGCCCTTCATGAAATTAAATATCAGCAGTGATAATCTATCTTTCCTTCACGATATCGAGGACAGAACACCTCTGTACTGGTATAGGGTATTGAAGAGGTCCAATTTCCGGGAACAAAATCTTTTTAATATGAACAATTTTCAAGCAACGCGATTAAAATTCAAGGCACCTACAGGTTGTCTAGGTATCAAGAAAAATTAAGAAGGGTGGGGAGCTGCACATTCTAAGTGTGATATGTGTAACGGTGCTAAAGAGGATTTGTTTGTTTTTTTCTTTTTTATTCTTTTTTTCTTCTATTTTAATTTATTTTTGGGGGGTTTGTTTCTTTTTGTTTTTGTTTTTTTTTTTTTTGTTTGTTTTTTTTTATTGTTGTTGTTTTGGTTTTTTTTTGTTTTTTTGTTCTTTTTTTGTTTTTATTTTTGTTTTTTTTATTTTTGTGTCTGGTTTTAAAGAATATAAGAAGAATAGTTTTAAGTACCCTAGAGAAAGAGCTGAAGCATTGCGGTGCTGAGGAAGTGTGGTATGGATATTGTGCGTCATCTGTCTGAAGGAAGTTATGTTTGTTTTAGGTGATTATTGCTACATGTACAGCACAGATGCTGGCGCTATATTTGACAGACTCTCCAAAGAATTTTTAACTAAAAGAGTGGAGTTTTAGGTATGAGTCCTTGGCGGATCCGCTGGAGCTGACCACTTGATTATAGTCATTCTAATGAAAGCGTTATTTTTCATATTGTACCTTATGTAAATTTCAAATTACACCTGTGCACAGTGGTACCTGCTCTATGCAACCACTGCCAGGAGTATTGCTTTTTGTGGTCACTAGGCTCGGACACAGGAGTCAATTTCTTTGTTAAATTTACCTGTGGTGACAGGTCACCTGCTGTATGTGGGCACTTTTTCTTGGCAGAAATGGGTGGCCACATACATCAGGTCCCACTGTATTTTAATTTGTTTGACATACTACTGCTTATATATATATATATATATATATATATATATATATATATATATATATATATATATATATATATATATATATATATATATATATAGTTATCAAGTTGATAATTTCCAGCGTTGGAAATAAAACTGACAAATTACTTTAATTGATCCCTTGAAGAAACTGTTGCTGACACAAAGCCCAAGAGTCTCTTTACCTGGTTGCATATAGAACTGTCACATGTTCATCCCAGAAGCAGCAATACTCGTTGGTGTGATGGGAATAACTAAATATTACATCCAAGGCTGTAATCACAGTTCTGTGCATTGTAAATGTTAGTAGTCATCAATACTTAATTTATAAAACAGCGACATCGAATCTGCAAAACAATTTACAAAACAAAACATACAAACTTCCATACATATCTTAAACCGTCAAAACGCAGAAAACCAATTTTAGGTACTTGTCAAACCATGTACATGTTGCTGATGTTTTGGGGTACAAATTTGCAAGCCAGCTGCACATTAAGGTTTGGAATTTACTGACTCCCAGCTATGGCTACAACAGGATGAAATTTACGAGACCAAGATGTTAGAATAATTGAGAGAAATAATCGCGTATTCTTTGCACAGATCAACTTATTCCCAAGGAGATGTGGTCAGACATGGTGAAATGTAAAATTCCAAGACAGCACAAACCTCCTTTGTTGGATGACTTCATCGTAGGTCACGACCCATGAAGACAAGCACAGATACAAATGAATGGAAAGCTGATACTTCCACCTGAGCAGTCCCTGGTGAAAGGTTCAGGACATAAGAGAATCTTAATATCGGACGGTGCTAGACGCTCAGTCGGCATTTTTGTTGTGGTTAAATGCAGTGGGCACGCAGTCCAATAAAGGTTCTCTTTTAATATGCTACCTTGATGTTCCTTGGGATTTGTTCTTTGAAATACCAGTATTCGAGATCACGTTTATTTACAAATATGTGTTTTTACCTGTTGATGGAACTTTAAACAAAATAGATGAAATATCAATTGACAATATAAAAATAAAAACAGATTTTTCATAGTTTGTATTTAGGAATGCAAATCCGGTACGAAAATAACACCGCATCATTTGGTAGAATATGTGCAAAGACTAAGGGATATGATCACCTATTTTTTCCGAATGCCTAATGCTTGTTCCTGTACATTTTCCGCCTTATCTAAGACCGGAGGTGTGTATAAATTTATCATTGTTACAGATTGTATAGTATTGGTAAATTGCTTCAGCTGACAGTAACAGTTTCCCGCTGCATTATTATGTCATGCCTTGCAATATACTAATTTTGAGAGAAGTATTTCATATTCATAATGCATCCTTGAGAACCAAACGGCAATCCTGTCGTGCTTTTGATAATTGTTTTGTTGCGATAGAATTACTGTATACACACACACACACACACACACACACACACACACACATATATATATATATATATATATATATATATATATATATATATATGTATATATATATATATATATAAACATACGTGTGTGTGTGCATTAGTAAAATCCCTGCATATCTTGCAGAATATAGCCACAATGGCGAGGCGATTGGGTCGCATAAAGATGCTTTTGCAATGTATGCTAAAATTATGAATTATTGTACCTGTTCTACTCTGTATACAAATTTGACGGTAAATGATGTAAGGGACCTGGTATGTGTATTATTCATCATTTGCTGAACACCAGTATACCTCGTCATAATATTCATAAAAGTATAAACATACTATATTATATATATATATATGCGTGTGTGTGTGCGTGTGTGTGTGTGTGTGTGTGTGTGTGTGTGTGTGTGTGTGTGCAAACTGCTTTATAGTCGGAAAAAATTATTCGTAATAATTAAAGCCGAACAATGTAAAAAATATACATTATTCATTATGTAGTTTTTTCTGTGAAGTACCAACCCCTTTTTTGCTTGGAACATCAGTTTATCAACGTACCAACCCTTAAAAATCGCATTATCGGACTGAGTCAAGAACTTCCCTGGGCGTCCAGGCTACGTCAAGGAAAGCTGTTGACTATTGACTATTGATATCCTTCCAGTTGAAATTTCGATTAAAATATTTTAAGAAAGGGTAATACTCAATAAAAATGGATGAAGCATACGACTTTTTGAATATCCGATCGCTGTGGAGCAGAATGCTGCGTGACCAGCAGACGCCACTGGAGAGTTCATCGACCACAGCAGTTTATTCTGTTTGAAAATAAAGCGGTATAATAGTAGTGACTGTCCACCTTCACATGCACAATTTTTGAGCTAAAGTCTAACGTCATTCAAAAATTTATAAAACATAACTTCTTAACCAAATTAATAATAATAATAATATAATAATGATGATGATGATGATGATGATGATGATGATGATGATGATGATAATAAAACATCGTCCATCTTATAAATTGCCAAACGATTTATCCTGTTCTTTAGACAGTAAGGGTTGTTAAAACAACAATGTATATTTAGATATTTACAGTTAAACATTAAACCTGTAACCAAAGTATAAGAAGTAATTTATTTTGAGACTGAATATTATCCATTTTGACAGACACATTTTTCATTCACTGAAAAGTTCTTTGTCAGATTTTTCTTACCGGCTTTAGGATTTTAGTACAGTAATATCTAAACTCAAGAATTTCGAATATAGAGTTAATGCTATAAACAACTTAACTTAAGGATATACGTCTGCATAGCATAGATGTCCACAAAATAAGCCGCAGAATACAATAAACTAAAAATAAGTCCAATAAAGTATATATTTTTGAGAAGTACATAGAGTGGAGGATTGTGTTTTGTCGCTGGATTTGTGTCACTTGTCTTGTCTTCATGCAGCAATTGTGCAAATTTAGCATTGTAAAGCGAGATGTCAAGCTACCGACATCAAACAGTCCTAGAATCAAACAAAGCAAAATTTGCAAGAAGTGAAACCCGCTTTTTGTATCACTACTTATTGTGCCACATGAATTTCAAAGTAAGAGAAAAATATAAAAGCTGAATCCATTTCAAAATAAAAAAAATAGAAAAACTGTACGTTCACTTCATCGGAAAGACCACTGTTCGTGTCATCATTGTTGGATGAAAGCTTTACCTTGCAGTAAAGGCCCGTCCAGTGAGGACTGAAGTTACATGATTCAACAAAAATACCATATTGCATAAGGGGGTCTTGCTAGCGGTGATGTTGAACGCAACATACAGCAGTTGGTCTTTCCGATGAACTCCCCACTAAGTCATTTTTGCCCACACATTTTAGTGGTCCAGTGCAGAGTGCATTGACTTATTATTCCATGTATGTTTAGTCCAGAGTAACCAAGGACTTGCCGTTTTGCACCGTGTAGAATTTATTGCCGACCCACACGCCCGTGTAAAACGGTTGCGTGCATGCCCTACTTTCGCGCTGACCACTTTTTCATGCGTGCGCACCTAGGATGTGGATTATCGTCTGCTGCGGTATTCGTCGTTGATTGCTGTTTCGGCACAACACTGTCATTTTTCGGGGTTTTTTTCATGTGAAATGGTAAAAAATACTCTGGACTACACACACATGGGATAAGGATAAAACAACACTCTTGCAATTACCTGGCCGTAAATTCTGAATGGTACGAGCGTTCCAGGGAGCGGAAGAATACACTCGATGGCCCGCCTGCATCTCGTATATCCTTCCGCTCCACGGATACGCTCGTGCCATTCAGAATTTACGGCCAGGCACTTACACTCGTGCATTTTTATTATAATTCACTATTTGAACCCCCAAAGTGTGTGACAAAGGTGGTTTCTATTCTATGTTTGAAGGTTAGTTATCATTTTCCAAAGGTAAATTCGAAAGTAGTTACTCACTGGAGTTCACATGACCAAAACATTGTTAATACTAAATTGTGACTCTCCTGTATCAGTGACGTAGTGCATTAACATATAGACAAAATCAAATGTGCGCGAGAAATGTTTCATTATACGTCACAAGTGACGTGAAATAACTACGACGAACGTAAACAAACACGGCACACCAGGTCAGTGTTGAAGGTAGGCCGATGGCATATTTTTGTGATGAGTTCCCTATTCAAAGATTGAATAAACAAAATCTCACATGGCTGGAGAGTGAGTTACTATTTTTCTCTCACTCGGGATCGTTGATGAGATGGAAAACCACGAGTGACTGCAACTACGTAGGATTCTCTAGAGGCCTATTTTTTTCAGACGACCTTGGCATGGACAAGGTCATTCCGTGCTCGATTTCCAGTTAAGAGTTACCTCTGAGCAACATGCCTTTCTCCCATAAATTACCCTTGTGAAAAGGGCAGATCTGTACCTGTGTCTCACCGTGGATGGATCTCGCTTCTAGAAATATTAGAAGCGGGCTTCTGTCCCCGTGTGCGACCAGGACAGTGTGCATTTGAATGATCAGGGCTGTGGCTGTTAGGCCTGATACAGATGCAACAATGCCACTCAGAAGGCTTTGAGCCCTCATTAGTTACAGGCTTGGTCACCAGATGGCAAACACACTAAGCAACCCATGGCAATTTGTACAGAAGTTCAAGTTCTTGAAGACGCGATCCTCATAGTCTGTAGCATGTGTATCAATATGATGTCTCGTTTTAAACATACAACAGTGACATTAATCAATAATTATCAGATCTTTACCAATCAAGTTGACTCTGTAAAAGACTATGAAAAGCTGAAGCGTTTGGTTCTGCCCCTCTTTGTGGTCTCGTTGTACGTATAAAGCTAACAGTAATGAAAATGTTAATTTTTGCAACAAACACTCATGTCAATTTAGCTTTGCTTTCAGGTATGTTTAGGCAGGATGTTCCTTGTATGTAGGGCAGTGATTGCATTTGCTTGTGTCATTGCAGCTTGCTCTAAAGCCTGTTTGACGGTGAGATGCATTTCTGGTGATAGTGGATCTTTAGGGCGGCTAATACCTTCACCAGTGGAGCTTGACTCTAAAGTATGCTTGGCAATAAGGAATGTTTTACGTTTCACCTTGTGAATATGGCACACAAATACCCTTCCCAGTGGGACTCTGCACCAAATTGATCTGAAAGTGTGTGGTTTTCTCGGTTTGAATGTACAGTTAATACACCAGCCGATGGAGCTTAGGTCACTGTATAGGTAGATTGGCACTGCAGTATTGTCCGCTTGTGTTTGTATGCTTAGGGATATATACTCCAAATCTATTAGCTACCACGTAAAGCCTACCAAGGCTGTAATATATTTGGAACTCCATAATAAAGCAGATATTTTAACACTAGAAATCTCAACTGATGCTAGCCAATATGTCACAGTATTTACATGTATTGTCCTAATGAATATCTCTGTTTAATCTCTTTCTGATGTTTCAGACGTTTATGAGTGGTAAGTATTCATGTTAGTTTTAAGGTAATGTCCGGCCAGTTTTGGATAAGTTTGTTCATTTTGCATTTTCTAGACTTATATATTGTCTGTCAGTTTTCCAAATGTGGGTGTTCTTGTCCCAATACAATCTGAAGACATCAAGAGAATACGTTCAATACAAACATGGTTATCAATGTACCGCGTCAACCTTTGAATCGCGATTACAAACAACGGGCATTTGCACCAAAATGTCCAGTTCATGTGGATATTTCTCTACAACTAATCATCTGATTTTGAGCCAATAAAAACTGATTTACTCCCAAAATTCTTTAGAGCACAAAGATATGAAGGATTTTCTAGGAAACTGCCGGTTCTGTTTCAAAGATGTGTCAAAAATGAAGTGTCCACTGATTTTATCAATTTTGACAAAATCAGCAATGTAGCAATTTTTGTATCACCATTGTAAAAAAAAAAAAAAAAAAAAAAAAAAACAGATGCAGTTATGAAAAATTCTTGACACTCTTTTGTAGATACATGTATTCAGATCATAATAGGACAAATTTGATCATTTTATCTTGAATATTTTTCAAGAAATATGCAAAATTTCACAAAAAAACACATTTTAACAAAAACGCCTGTGATAAACAACAACCTTGAATGTAGTGTTCTAACTTTATTGCGGACAGATTCTGCAAAGCATTGTGATCAATTAATTATATAGGCTTATTAGATAGAAATGCATATTTCTCTGATATATCATGGCCCAGAAGTGAAGTCATTTTGCCAGGTCGGACATTAGCTTAATAATGTTTGGACAGTACCCATGTATAAATATTATAATTTTGCTCAAGGATGCCTCCCAGAATGACCCACCAGTCAATGAGGCTGCTAAATCGTCTGTCAT
This sequence comes from Hermodice carunculata, assembly GCA_964020975.1. Lineage (NCBI taxonomy): Eukaryota > Metazoa > Annelida > Polychaeta > Eunicida > Amphinomidae > Hermodice > Hermodice carunculata. Next base: position 97,220,286 of record OZ026613.1, on the reverse strand, counting down.
AGAAAGAAGCACCTGTGATGTCAGTAACCCCAAAGAAAAGGACTTGGACCTCTGATCACCCACTGCTTCAGCTGCTATCATGAAGACTGCATAGTTCCACCAAATCACCATTATTTTAAAAAGCAGTATGGCAGAGAGGTCACAGACTTTGCTAGAAGCTCACAAAAGTAAAGCATGATTGGTTTCATCAGTCCATGAGATGGATGACAGTGCGCTTATACAACACAATGACTATCAATATTTCATGTACTTGTTTATTCCCTGCGGATTAATGGGGATGGCGACACGCGTTGATCTTGGCTGCACAGACATGGCCAGGACGTGGGATTCAACATTCCATATGCTTTTAGAAGTTAATGGCGAATCTGCAGTTTTGTAAATAGTTCAGTCCACTGTCAACACACCTGTTTAAAGCCCCTGTGAAAATGAAAAGCAGTTCTTAGTCTTGGGTCTCCACATGGGTGCTTAAAATAATGGCCGTTTTCACTTCAATTTTTATATTTATTTACTTCACTTTTTAAAATAAAGTTTTTCACTTCACTTTTTATGAGAAAAAACTTATTCCGCTTAATCTTCTATAAGCAGATCTGCAAATACCACTTAAGGTTTGTTCAGGCCGTAACAGTGACACACACACCCTTACATGGCTCCCAAAATACTGCCAAACGTGGCTCAATACGAGGGGTTGGCTTCAGACGGTAACATACGTAGACGTGACACCGGTTTGTAACGTCAATGCAGAGAGACAGCGACTGCCCCGAACTGATGTTCTCTTCGGTTTTTTTTTTTTTTTGGTTTTTTTTTTTTTTTTGTTTTTTTTTTTTTTTTTTTTGTTTTTTTGGTTTTTTGGTTTTTTTTTTTTGTTTTTTGTTTTTTTGTTTTTTTGTTTTTTTTTTTTTTTTTGTTTTTTTTTTTGTTTTTTGGTTTTTTTTTTTTGTTTTTTGTTTTTTGTTTTTTTTTTGTTTTTTGTTTTTTGTTTTTTTTTTTTTGTTTTTTTTGTTTTTTGTTTTTTTGTTTTTTTTTTTTTTTTGTTTGTTTTTTTTTTTGTTTTTTTGGTTTTTTTTTTGTTGTTTTTTGGGAGTTGGTTTTTTGTTTTTTGTTTTTTGTTTTTTGTGTTTTTTGTATGTGTTAGTGTATTTTGTTAAAGTGTGTGTGTCAGCACACACTTTCCTGTTTTTCCTGAAATTCTTTCTTTCTTCTTTACCAGCGAATTCTTTACCAGCGAATTTGTCCGACACTTTTCTCTGATACTATTATACATAGAAACTCCAAACTTGGCATGATTGTACCTCCATACAAGGAGTTGGACTATTTTATGCAGAGGAATGAAGATGTTTAAAATTATGCAAATTAGGGCATTTGAAATTTTAAATCTTGAATATCTTCAAAAGTATAATAGATAGAGATGTCATTCCAAATTCTACTAGAATGTTATTGACCATTGCGCATCTAATGAATTTAGAACAAAAGTTGTAGCAATTTAAATTATGCTAATTAGCAGGATTTGGATTTTTAAAACTTAAATATCTTCAAAACTATTATAAATAGAGATGTCATTTTAACTTGTACTAGTGGGTTATTGACCATTGCGCATGTAATGAATCTAAAACAGAAGTTGTAGCAATTGAAATTATGCTAATTAGCACCATTGCAAATTTTAAATCTAAAATAACTTTAAAGCTATAATAGATAGCGATGCCGTTCCAACTTCTACTCCTGATTTATGGACCAGTTGTACATTCCCATACCAATATGCTTTCAACACACACACGCTGATTTGCTATGCTGCAAATAATGTTTTCTAGTTTTGTTTTGTTTTCGTTTCGCTTCATTTTTATGGAAACGTTGCTTCGGTAGTCACTTTTATAGCTTATAAGCTTCACTTCTTGTAGTATTCATACCCTTTTGTTTGTTTCGACCAGCGTTTTTGTTGTTTTGTTTTGTTTTGTTTTGTTTTGTTTTTTTTTGTTTTTTTTGTTTTCGTTTTGCTTCCTTTCTATGGAAACGCTCCGTCGGTATTTACTTTTTATAGCTTAAATGTTTCACTTCTTAGTTTTCATACCTTTTTTGATTGTTTCATACATATTTTAATCGCCAACATCTTCTAGAATCACGATTTTGCATTGATTAGGCATGTGGAGGGATCTATAGTATCATGTAGAAAAAGAAATGACAATTAAAATTCACCACAGCTTCGGGCAACTTCCTTATATGACCACTTTTAGACCTGCCTCAGCCGAGGGCAAGGACGACTAAATTTTCTCTCCAAAAGTTAAGCCAATCACATCACTATTGTATTGGGTGTTTTTAACTTATGTTTTGCGTGCCTGCATAAGGTTGTTTTAACGTCTTCAACGCAGGTTAGCTGAATATGTTTGTTTCAAAATTACTTTATTTACAATCGATGTTTCAAGTGAAATTAATCTTATGTGAATATAATCATTCCAGCAAGCTGATTGTGATCAATCAAAATGTTACCCTTACTTACTCGGTCACATTGGCCACAGATCATGCAAAGGGTCACCCGCGTGTCTTGGTCACCGAATAAAACCTCTGCTTGAAGGCATCAACAAACCATTATATGTTTCCAAGCAAACACTTGCAACTGATATGTAGTATTAAATGTTGATCATATCTTTTTACATTACCGAAGTCCCCCATTCCTGAACGAAACTTGATTTAGGCCAATATTTTGTGTGTTCTATCAAATGAGAGCAGGTAAATTGTGCTCAGAAATACCCAAATTACTGTTGTCCATGGGAGACGAGAATGACTTGCAGTTTTATTCTTACCAGTCATAATACCAAACGACTTATTTCGGATCATTAAATACAACTGTGTGATACTCTATCCCTTAAATGTCCTGGCAGAATCATGTCTGAAAAGAAGGCAGGAAATTACTTACATAATTATTAAGGTATCTGAGCTATAGGGCAATATCCTCTGAAAATCACATCCCATCATAATTGACTTTTTGTCATTTTCAGTAAAAGATATTGGTGATCTTCCATAATACCAAGCAGCTTTGTCGTAACCCTTCTATTTTTGTGAGAAAATAAACTCTAAAATTGTTCATCACTGTAAGCATCTGTCAAAAGACAAGTCAGATATCAGTGTTTACTTAGACATGCTAATCCACCTTAGCACCAGCCAAGGTATGTTGCAATGGCGCATGGTTTCCCATTATGCCCACAATAACTGGTCTAATTAGGTATCCGTCTATTTAGCAATATAAACTACAGTCATACACATGATCAAAAGAGCATTAAGGCCTTCACAAGTAAAACAAACAAGCTGAAACCACATAATGGCTCAAGCTTATGCATGATAAGATCAAAAATCTTCATTTCCAATGTATTACAATGTTTTTTTCACTGTGACAGCACATCCAAAGGGCTTGGATTATACCGCAGACAAAAGAACAAAGTGAGGGAGCAAGTAGATTTCATGTAACGGCCTGTTACTCTTTCAAATCTGGTTATCTGACAATTCGTCGAAATCAACTTCGCCGTATATTCACTTCGTCAGAGGTTAAAATTGGCGACTGTCTGAATGGCCATGATGACAATTTCTTGGAAACATATTTACTTGACATCTTAATTTTTGTGACAGCCTAGCTCAAAAAGTATTTGATCAATTCTTTCAAACTTAATGGGATTTGGAAGATAAGAATGCAAATTAGGAAGTCATTTCTCAGTTTTTAGATATTCCGTTTCTTTATATGACTTTTGAAGCTCCAAAAATGAAGTATTTGTCCAGGTCTGCCAAAAACCTTTTGAATGCTCATAGAACAAAAACTTTCATGTTTAAAGAAAAAACGAAAAATTTTCTTCCTAAGTTATGATTTAAGGTACAATTCAGCAAATTTTCAACTTTGCATCAGTCATATGTTTCGATAAATCGTGTCATAAAGTGTAAATAAGAGCCCTTCACAAAAGCACCGCTTATATTTAACCATGATAATTTATAACCTTTCTGTTCACGCGACAGAAAACCACACATCTGTAAAAAACAGAAAATATATGGTTTTATGAGTGTAGATACAGAAATAGAGTCACTTCGGTGCGTTAAAATGGAACTCTTCAACAGGTGTCAGGATAGCTCTGCTACCTTAAGGATTCACTGTGCTTTATGTATCATTGCTCAGTACCTCCCAATGTAACCGATTTGCGCTGCATGGCTGGCACTACCAGATTTACCTACAGACTCAGTCCCCTTGTCATACAGATGATGTAAGTGTTGCAACAGATGATCATACCAGGGAGGTGTACACCATACACCTCCCTGATAGAATGTATCAGAGCACTGTCTGTCAATTTAGCTCACCACTGGCACGATATTCAACATGCGTATGCAGCCAATTTTTCTCTCTTCAATAGCAGCAATAGTAAACTGGAGACCATTCCTAGAGTGCTGAATACTAGCATCAAGAATAATATATTTGATATTTTATTCTAAATAATAATTATATAGGACTCTTCTACTGAAAAGCCCTATATTAAGGTTATAGTACAGGTTTGGACTAATGACCTGTCGGACAGGGAGGAGGGAGGAGTAAGGAACGTGGGATCTAAGACAGTTTTGGAATGGTACAGGGGGCTCTTAGACCGCCTAGGGCAGTTAGATTGTAAGCCGTAAGTGACGGGGATCCTGCCAAGGTTCAGGATTAGTGGTTGGGAGGCTAACAAGATTTGCGGGATAAATAGGTAGCTGGGTAGGATGTGTAGGGAGAGGAGGTAGCTTTCAGGGAGTTATGAGAGGAGTGTGTCGGTAGGAGGGAGATGTTTACAGTGGATGGTCTGCACCCCGGTCAGGTATGAGGAGATAGGCTAGGGCAGGCATATAGTGAGTGGGTTCAGCAAGAGGGAAACTGGAAATCTCGGCGTCTACCAGGCAGTCTGTCGGGCAAAGTGATAGAAGCAGGCACAAAGAAAATGCTAGGATGTTGAGCAATAGGAAAAAGAAGACCATGAAAGTAGGATATGTCAGTTGCAGGGGATATGGTAACAAGGTAGCACAGATAGGAAATGTAACAGAGAGTGAGGGAATGGACATTGTAGTCCCAGCAGAAACGCATATCAGAAAGAAAGAAATTAGTAAAGTAACATGCCCGTCAGGGTATGAGCTGATTGGTAGAAGGAGAGAAAGTGGACAAAGAAAAGGAGGAGGAGGAGGAGGAGGAGGAGGAGGGTCCTCGATAAAGAAGGGGGTAAAGTGGCACGAGATATGTCAAGCTTCATGGGAAGACGACAGCGAAGTGAAAAATGAGATGCAGTGTATAGGAATAGAGTCAAATGGAAATAAAGTAGCAGAGGGTGAAGTGTATGTGGGTCACGAAGGTTTACCAAATGAATAGAATGGCCACATATATGATAGGATGAGAATAACGATCAGTGACGTTCAGCAGCAGGGCTATCAGCTGGGGATTTTAATGGGCACATAGGAAATGAAATGAGTGGAATTGAGGGAGGGGATAGCGGAATCAACAGAAATGGAACCAGGGTACTGAATTTAAAAAGGGATAGTTAATATAGGGATGTACAATGCAAAGGAAAGTGGACATGGGCATCTGGTGAAAGGGGACAATTATCAATCACATTTTAGTGCACTGTGAATGATTTTGAGTGAGACAAGGATGCAAAATAGGTGATCGAGGAAGGTAGATTGGATACAGGCAGTGACCATAACTAGATGATAATCTCGACTAACATTCAGTATCGAAGAAGAAACAGAGGGAGGATTAAATGGGTGTGGAATATAAAGGCTGCAAAAGAGTGGACAGGGAACCAAGAAAGTGTAAAAGTTGAATTGATGGAATGGAAAAATATGTGGGAGAATGAAGGAGAAGTACAGGAAATGAATGGGGACTTGATCAGAAGGATTCTTAAGGTAGTACAGGAAAAAATAGGTAGAAAGAAAGTCCCCATTGGAAATCTAGGGTATAGAGTAGACCCAGAGTTGAAAGGAGCCATGCTTGAAGAGGGTTAAAACAGTCATAGAGATTAGCCAGGAAAAACAGGTGCCCCGAAGATGATATAGAAGAATCTAAAAGACAGTAAATGGAATGTAGAAGAAATGTAGCAGAGATGAAAGCAGAAAAGAGAGCTAGCAATAATGAACAAATGACAAGGATTGTAACGGAGAGTGGGGAACAAGGGTCAACCATGTTTTGGAAACAGAATAAAGCCCCTGGAATAAAGCACAGGAAATCATACACAGAGGGACACAGACAAATAACAAGGAAGAAATACAGGAAGCATTGGGAAGAAGTTGATAATTCACAGTGGGCTCAGGGAACAGTACCAGGGTGTCAGGCAGAGTACACACAGGATCAATGGGATCCTGTGTTGCAGAATTAGAAGTGTTGATGATAGAATTAGCAGTTGAGAAGATGCGATTATGCACGGCTCCAGAATCAGATGATATCGTGACGGAATTCATAAAGAGAGGGCCAGAGATAATTGAAGAGGGGTCTACAATTGCTTTTTAATAGGATTATTGAGAAACGAAGAAATACCAAAGGAATGGAATGGACTCAGGATTTCATATATTCCGAAGTAGGACACAGGAGGCCAATTGGACCAGTGTAGGGGCATCGCCATTTCGTCAAATGTGGGCAGAATATTCAGTAGGATAATGTACCGGAAAGTAAGTAGAATAGTTGAAAGGCTCGGCCTTCTGGGGGAAAATCAGAATGGTTTCAGACCAGGTAGAAGGGTAGGTGACCACATCTTCACATTGACCCAGTGTTGGAATTGGCAAGACAAAAGCGGAAAAAAATCAGCATGGGTTTCTTAGATGTGAAGAAAGCTTTTGACAGGGTATGGAGAAATGCTCTATGGGAAAAACTAAGTGGACTTAGGATTTGCTGGAAATTTTTTTGAAATTCTGAAAGCGTTGTATGAAGATGTAGACTGTGCACTTTCATTAGGAAAGGTAGAAGTAGAGAATGCACATCTGGATATAGGTCTAAAGCAGGGATGTGTGCTGTCCGATTTTGTTTGCTCTGTATGTTAAGGAGTTGGGGGTCAGTTGATGGAGTCTGATAAGGGAATAAAGGTAGGCGATCTAAAAGTCCCAAGTTTATTTTTGCAGATGACACTGTACTCATGGCAGAGTCTCAGAAAGAACTACAAGATATGCGGAACATAGCAGGGGAGTATGGGAATAAATGGAGGTTAGAATTCAATAAGGATAAGAGTAAAGTTATGACTCTTGGGAACAAACTGGGAATGAGAAATGGAGACTACGGTTGTTCCAAATTCCATAAGAAAGAGAACAATTGATCGAAATTGGCCGATGAGTATGAATACCTAGGCGTTAAGATAAAAGCAACATGAATGAATGAATGAATGAATGAATGAATGAATGAATCTTTATTGACTGCGCTGCTACATAAATTACAGCAATATTCAAATATACAACATGTACACATGTAGAGTATGAAAGAAAAAAAAAAAGAAAATCACATTAAAATATGCACACAATCAAAAGAAAATTGTATCAAAAAAACAGACACGTACAGCACAGTACAGTACAATGAATACAAAAGATTTACATAAATCACTAATCACCTGAAATGAAAATAGAATGCAATCATCAAATTAGCACGGTGTTACATGATTACAGTGGTTTCTCTCTTAGGGCAATGGCTTTGTCCATGAAATTTTCAAATATGTATACGAGTTCTGTGTCATGCAGTACCATAATAAATTTAAACATACTCTGATCATCATAACCATCCGAATTACAAAATATTTCGCGTATACTCTTACGCAGATTTTCTCGTGGATTTTGAAATTTAGTGCATGTCATAACAAAATGAAATTCATTATCAAGTTCTTGGCAAGTGTCACAAACTCTCTGGTTAACAGGAACTTTGGTAGGACGCTTATGTCTTCCTATTTCGATATGTAAATTATGTGCACTAATGCGTAATTTAGTTATATTACTCCTTGTTTCGAAATTTTTTACAAAATCTAAATAACGTTCAAATTTAAGTTCTGTCTTAAAAGATGTGTACGTTCTCAATTTAGATTTGTTATTTTGTTTCAACATTTCATTTTTCCACTGATTTCTAAATTTGTTTTCTGTTTTATTTCGGAAAAAAAATAGAAGGAAATTCATGAAACAAAAAATCTTCTTGGTTATCCCAAAGTTCCTGCAGTCCGAGCAAATTAAATGTATCTTTTACAGAATTTAACCAGGTTGATTGATTTGCTTGAGATAAGTCAACATTACATTTGTATGCGTTAAATAATAATGAATTTTGCTCCACATTGACGATTCTAAACCAGTTTTTACAGACAGAAAATAATATTCTGAGTGACAAAGGGGTCTTTCCTAGTTCTCCGAATAACATGTTAAGACATGTGTTGGTATCAGATGGAGAAGATAAAACTGGCAATGAATCGTACGAAGGAAATGATAAAAGCTATGGCACTGAACAGTTTCAAGAGAGCGTACGCAGCGAAGGTATTATGGCTATGGAATAGAGTTACAATACAAGGAACGATGTATGGCTTAGATGTCATTTCAATAATTGAGGGATCTATCCTGGGCGCCCTTGCAGGAAAACAATAATCATGCAGCTTTATGTTCTGCAATCATGAACAAGTCATCTATTGGTGTAGGGAAATGGTATCTAAAACACATTTATATCTGTAGAAGCCGTGTAACAAGTCGCGTTTGTCTTACCGTGCTGAGCAGTCGATAAAGTGTGTTTATCAGCATCAGCCGCTTTTGCGCATGCATACGCCTAATGCACGTGGTCGTGTTTACCAACACAATACCTATTTGTTTCATGACCACGGTACGGCTGGGCCTCGAACCCACATGTAATGGTTCGATGGAGGTTCGGTGTGCGTGAATGCCATAATTGGCAAGGCCCAGCCCATCGTATTTAACCCAGTACTGTATATTCGTAGTTGTCCCAGTTCGGGAACTCTGCATGTGTAAGTAATGATTATGAGGATATTGACCTGTCCGCGAGCAAACGCCAAACCCAACAAAACTACCGAAATACCGGTAAACGAAGTTCATAGCAGTTAATAAGTTTATGTACAGACTGCTGAACGGCAACTTAACACTTTCAGTACCACATTTTGGACTGACTCAACAGCTTTCTTCGGTGCACTTTGGGTGCCAGAGTTCGCAGAGGAAATGTGTTGACCTGGACTTATATATTCTATGTAACTACAGACATGCTGGTACTTGAATAAACGGTCTTTGTACAAGGAACATGAATCTGGCATCCTTATTATAATTCCGAACATAAAATTTTAGCATAAGACAGAAAATACAGCTCCAGATTCAAAAGCTGGATTTTCATAATTTTGGGCAATACAATGGAGAAAATATGTTCCCAGTTCGTTTTAAAGTTTTGTCGCAGATGACACTGAAAGAGTTAAAGTTCGTAATGATATAATTTGTCGACTCATAAAAAGAAAGTTTGAGAACCACGTACGCAAATGGCTGAGGTCTTGTGTTCAGGGTCACATCCAGATCTATAATACACAAAACCTTTTGGATCAACTGTTGATGCTGCCTTGCGCATTCCAGTCCTGCTTTCTTTCTTTCTTTTTCTTTCTTTCTTTCTTTCTTTCTTTCTTTCTTTCTTTCTTTCTTTCTTTCTTTCTTTCCTTTTCCTGTTTTTTCTGTATTTTTTTTTAAATTCATCTTTATATCACATGTATAATTTTGATGTACATACTTTGCAAATGAGTACATGCATTATCATTGTGGCTTACTAATTGTATGTGCTTCGCATGGGCCTTGTCCAGCCTGCCCCGCACTTAGTCGCTGTACGCATTAGCCAATCGTGATTTTCCTTGACAACACTTGTTTAGGTTATCTTCTCACATAAAGTTACAGTCGCCAACTACGGTGTATATTATGTTTTAGAACCTATTAAACATGTCCGCTGCATCTAAGTACCCACAGGAGGTGCGCATAGAGACACTTGGGGAAGCAATTAAAACACTCAAATCCATTCCTTACGTGATCAGCTAAGTCCTCCAAATGTCTTAAACAGTTCCTACAAGGGATTTCTTCTTCGAAATCCATAGAGTCTGGCTCTTCTATTCGAATAAAATTAAGTTCCTGTCGCTCGCTCATGACTGAAAAGAAAATGCCAAGTCCACCCAATTTCAAAACATCAGTATCCCAGCACTCTTTCACTCCGCCGGCAAGAACAAAAAAGTTTAGATCTGTAATATGTATATATATATATATAAATGTGTGTGTGTGTGTGGAAGTACATCAATATTATACACACACATATATATATATAGTTTTATATATATATATATATATATATATATATATATATATATATATATATATATATATATATATATATATAAAATATATAAATAATTTTACAAGAGATATTCATCACGAGAAGTTTACTTCTAAAATCTATACGCGCGCCTTTTTCAAAACTTGACTCCACGACCTCGATCACATTAACTTACTTATCCAAAATACTTCATATCAGTTATATGAGGTTGGGGGGTCTTCTTCTTTTTTTTTTTTTTTTTTTCCTTTTTTTTTTTTCCTCTTTTTTTTTTTTTTTTTTTTTGTCTTTTTGATATATTCAACATTTCTTCATTTGCCCAGCATCTTTCGCATCATGAACAACCTTAAACTTAAATCCGAGCCCAAACCAATTATGAAACTTGTCCTGACTGTAAACCAAATTCACTTGGCGTAAAGACTACATTCTATGGAACCTTAAGTGATTGATAATGTAGCTGGTGACACCTTCTCTATATTCAAAATAATAGACGTCTGATTTCGATAGTTAGACGTGTTACAAATCAGATAAAAACTTCAAATGAGCAAACAATTAACTTCATGTTCTCACAGCCACAATACGCCCAAATCACATTATTTTCGAATGTCTCATTTTATATCTGTCACGTAATATCGTTCCGTGTTCATGGTATAAATTATATAAAAAAGTTAAATTGGCCAAACAATTAACTTTATATTCTCACAGCCAATACACCCAAATCACATTATTTTCGAATGTCTCAGTCTATATCAGTCACTCACATGATATCGTTCTATGTCCATGTTACAAATTGGATAAAAACTTTGAATGACCAAACAATTGACTGTATGTTCTCACGATGAATACGCCCAAATCACATTTTCTTCGAATGTCTCAGTCTGCATCTGCCAGTCACGCGACATCGTTCTGTGTTCAGATTAATCCGAAGGCTCGAAATATGACCGTTAATTTATATATACCCCCTTTAAAAAAAGACCGTGAACTTTTGTTCCACACGTTGGCAGAATTACCGCACTAATTAAAACTTTTTCTTTGTCACATATTCAGTTAAGAGCAGGTCATCTAAACCTTTTTTCCCCATTTCACTGCAGAAGTGGAACCTCACACAATGCGTGCTTACAATGATTTTCGTTTACAAAGATAAAAATAAAAACTTCAACAATTTACCGTTACAATTACAATTCATCCGTTATGTCACTATTTTAAGCATCTTTAAATGAATCTTCCTTTACAGTTATGGAAACATTATGCGTGTAGTATAAAATTATATTATCTGTATATAAAACTTTCAGATATGTAATATGTGTTTATACAACACGCATGCAATAGCTTTACTCATATGGCATATAGAATTTTGCATGTGTGTACAACTGTTTTGAATATGCGCTACATCGATTTAATTGAAATAGCGCTAACTTTGCACACAGGTCAAACAGTTTTGCAAATATTTGTAAACGTGCAAAATAGTTCAAGAGATGGCTCAGTGTTCCACGATTGACAAAAGAGTGTACATGGATATCCTTTTCTGCACTTTGACATCCCGTGTAATGACCAAGAATACTAAAGATCAAGCAAAGGTGTCTATAAGCAAGATTTCCAATATTGGGCTTACAATATAGATGACTTCACTCTTCTCCTGTTTATAGTTACAAATACAAAGACAGTTTGTGCTTTTTTAATAATCATTTCAATACATTATTTAAAGTGTGAACCACCAGGCACTGCCGCCCTCTGGGCCACTGTTCGCATGCTTTTGAAGATGACGAACTTTTCGCACGCATATCAATCCTGGTATGAAATTGAAACCTATGTTCACACATGTGCAAAATTAAATTGAACAGGTCAGGCATAAAATGGTTTGGACTTTGCTATCGCATAAAATGATGGTCCTATGAAAGGGCCGGGGGAAGACTGTATATGGGACGGAAGGTATTGGCTCTTAATTACAAGGTCACAGGGCCAAAGAATTATATATATATATATATATATGATATGTCAAAATTTTACAGACGAACGTATGCAATATGGACAACAGTACTTCCATATGTATATAGGTTAGACAGGGACAGGTTAGCTTATGGAGAGTAATGAGTTCGGACTGCGGAATAGGGTAATGACTACTAGGAAGTGGTTCTGGACGAAAAGACACAAATACAAATATATATATATATATATATATATATATATATATATATATATATATATATATATATATATATATATATATATATATATATATATATATATACATATATATATATATAAAAGCAATTTTTTTTTTGCAATTTCAGCCTCCGGCCTATGTAACAACAATAATAATATGTCGATAGATGTTACAGCAATAGATAAGCAATATATATATTTCAATATTGAATACAATGTGTCATACAATGCACCCTCAGTGGTTGTCTAACACACGAAAATCATTGTTCTTTCATCATCCATTCTCTTGTCGAATCAACTTTTAGCTTGCATATTCTGGAAGTGTTCCAAGATGTCATTACATCTTGATAATGTGCCACCACTTAAGTTGTACAAGACGTGTGAATGACGTTCTTGACCTATCTTCTCTAATCCTGGAGCACGCAAGGAATAGCAGTTATAGCACATTTCTTGTCATATCTCGAAAAGTTACCGGTATCCGCTTTTGCATTAAAAGCGATCAGATTCATTTTGCCTTAATTATATGGCGTAAACGCTATATTGTGCGGCTGGTATGATGTGAATATTTTCAGAAATGAGTACGCGGTCGATGCTTTCTCTCAGCAATCGATTGAAATCAAGACATCTGTGCCTTTTGGTCACTGTTATAGACAGAACAATGGTTTTTTTTATGAACAAAATTGTCAAAAATAATTGCGCGTGAGTCTGATTTTTATGAACAGCGCGTGCAATATTGAAAAGAAGTAAAAAATTCACGCATTTGCGGCACTGCAGCTGTTGTCTGACCATTTCATATCCCTCGCCCAAATCTGCATTTGGGTGTTCATAGTTTGCACGGTGTCATCAAAGGCCTGTTTGTTTCCGGAGTACTTTTATACGTTTTTTTTCCGGGGGGGGGGGGGGGGGCTACGTGTGTATGAGCTCTTGTAAGAACGATATTACTGATTGGCTTCACAAAGATCTACAAAGGGAAGTCCTAATTTAGAAAACTAATCCTATTCTCACTGTATTATGTCATACATAGATTTATTATATCCATACCCCTTGCATTTGCCTCTTTTCCACTTTTTTAAAAGAGTCCATGACTAGTTTGTACTCTGTTTCTTTCAAAATGCATTCACACTTAGTTTAATTTTGTATTTTCTATGAATGGGATATTATTTTCAAGTTCTGTTGGGAGTTTATTAGGGTACACTTTCTCACAAGAGGATTATTCATGTTGTTAAATTAGTTTCGTTTCAATCATTTGTGTATTATATATTGTTTGAAGTTAGTTATGTTCTTAGTTTTCTCAACCCAATTTGAACCGTACCATGATATAGGGGGGAGGGGTTGTTTTGTTTTTTTGTTTTTTTTGGGGGGGGGGTTGCTTGGGGGTTTGTTTTTTTTTTTTTTTTTTTTTTTTTTTTTTTTTGCTTTTTTTAATGTTATTGAGGCGATATGTGACTTCGAGTCTTTGAAGTTCAGTGTCTGTTAAACTGTTTAATAAAGTTTCAAGTTCATTTTTCAAAACAGTATCTCTTATTGTCCTTCCTTTTTTCCTTTCAGTTTAAAATATTTAATTATAAAGCCCCGAACTTAACATTTAATTAATTGTATCCCAAACCATTTCTTCTTACCTTTGCAGGTTTAAGATTATGTCTTTTAGGTTTTCTGTATAAGCCTAATTTTGCAATAGATTTCAGATAAGTTAAAAAAAAAACTGGATCACGTTTTTCGTGTAAATCAGCTCAAAAATGCAAAGTTATTAAACTTTGATCAGTTTGATTCATTTCGTGTTCGATATGAATCCATAAGTTAACATGCTAAGTGAACATGAAAATTATTGAACTATGCTTGTAACTGTTTGTTCACTAATTTTTAATAGAACTTTAATTATTAGTGAGGAAAGATATCAGTTAATGTTAACAATTTAATTCCTTTTAAAAGCGGTTCTGTACATGCAAGATATTTGTTGTGACTTATTTTTCTCATTGCTTTCTTTTGCAGAGAGGCACGGCTGGAGCCTTCGTTTCGTTTTCGTCTTCAACAAATAGCATCAGTTTAGATGAAGGAGGTATAAATGCATGGGTTTCTGGAGTAAGATACAGCCGCACAATGGATTTGGCTATATATGGAAACGCAACAGTCGTAAGACTATAAGGTAAACCAAAAAAAAATTTATATGACCAACATATACAAAGTTTTAATTCTAATTTGTTTAACGATGATGTGACTCAAGGTTCTGGTTCCAAACTACATATAGGAAATTTAAAGAAAATTATAAGATGGAGACATACTATTCATAATTTCAAGTTCCGGAGAGCCCTATCAAAATTGTGGCTTACTAATCACTGGCTTCTTACTGAAACTGATTGTTATGTTAACAAAAATGTACAAGATAGACTGTGGGGGGGGGGGGGGGGGTTTCTGTAAGAAAAGTTCTGTTGACAGGGAATAACCCTTTGCTTTACATTGTGACTTTTACCAAAATGAATGTGAATATCTGAAGAAAAAAACAAATGAATATGGATTTGAACCTTAGGTTTTCATACTGATCAGGAAGCAGCAGTGCCAGTTGGCAAATGTGTATACAATGTTTGTTAAAAGGAAATAATTTGTAACAATATTGTGAATTCACATTTTATTTTATATGTTTTTATCTGTATGCCATTGACCCTGTTAGGGTACACAAGTGCAATACAGTATTGAAATAAAAAAACTGTGGTTAACCGAGCATATTGAACACCTGCAATCAGGTCTTCTTGAACCAAGTTCACATACATGTAGCTGTGGCAGAAGATGGCGGACCTACAAATATAGGTTTTTCCACAAAGGATAAAAATATCCTACCAAGTGAACAGACTTGATATAAAAACTAAGCAGAGGCTAAATCCAAAAAAGTCTTGATGAAAACTGTTCTTTTGTGCTTGAGAAGTAAAAAAAGTCACATAGAGAAAATTACACCAACACCTGCTGAACAAATTAGGGTCAACGGGTACCCAGAAGTGTGTCTATGTCATCTCAAAGTAATTGGCCAAATGATTTCAGACATTGTTTGTACAATTTTGTCCAAAAATGAACCAAAGAAAAACACAAAAGAAATCCAAAAGTCACTGGACTCTAACCTGTTGAACAAACTAGACAGTATGTTTGGGATCAAATTTACAAATTTTAAAATCACAATATAATGCTCCATTTTACATTCCACATCCCTGCCAGGTGAACCAAGCTTCGTGTGCTATCTTCTCCACCTGGGTTGAGAAACCACAACCAAAAGCATTACCTTCAAAAGGTAACAATTCTACTTTATTTTCATTTTTTATTTTTTTTAGTTTGGCCTTTCTTTTATCCTAACATGGATTACTCCAGTATCTTTAGATGCAACAGCAAGTCAAACCTAAATTTTCCACAACTGTTTATCATTATATTTGGTCACCAAACATTATTATTTATGGTTTCACATTTTGTGTGGGACTCATTTTGACCTTTACACACATCTGCACAATACAGGCTTGTTATAGTGCACTCTTAGGATGTAAAGCACCAGCATCTACATTAAGCTTGATAAAATGTTGTAGTCCATCTTCCAAGAGACCACAGAGACATAAGAGCACTGGGTTTGACAAGACTTCTTTTACCAGATACCAAGTGATACATGTACATGCATGTATTCCATGTTATTTGACTTATCGACCTATCTGGGAAGACACACCTTATAGAGATTTCATTGCATCAATACAGAGGCCAATTAGCCATACACAAAAAAGGCTTTCATCATTAAATTAATATATAGGCTAATTAGACACACATAACAAAAGGCTATCATCTTTGCATCAATATATAGAACAATGAGCCATACATAACAAAAGGCCATCTTCATAGAATCAAAACATAGGCCAATTACCCATACATATTAAACAAAAAGCCATCACCTTTGCATCAATACATAGGAGAATGAACCATACATAACAAAAGGCCATCATCTTTGCTCAGATCAGTAAATGTGCAATCTCCAACTTTCATACCATGTCAATATTTGGGCAAATGAAATGGAGCCTAGTTACATTAACATGTTTGCTGTACAAAATATTATACAAAACAGTGTCAAAATTATTCAAGTGCTTTTTGTACAATGTACAAATAATTGTACAAAACACTCCCTCAAGAAAACATTTTAAATTGACACAACAAATTCAATGGGATAATTCCTTACGGGTATACCTTAGGTTGGCAGTGATTTTAGTGGTGATTGATACTATTCTTTAGATAACACTCTAAATTCATGAATAAAGCGCAGTAAAGTATACATTTTCATAGCATATAAACTAAAGATCCCTGCAATGTCAATGTGGTGATGTTACTTGTGAGCAATGTTTATACAGCAGTTATTCAAGTGTAAAAAATAGATCATCATTGTGCGACACTTTCATGGATATTCACAGCAAATTTGACAAATTGTAGGACACAGTACACAGCTAAAAAGTGTGTCTCAAATTTTTAATTTCCATTGTCTCTGAATTGCAGGTGCTGAAAGCTTAAGTGATGACACATCAGAGGAACATTAATTTTCAGTGACTCTGGAGACAAAACCACACAGAAACTAGAACAGGCTGATTTTCCAACAGAAAATCAAACATCTCGCCGTATGCCCTTGCAGTGTTGAAGGTAATGGGTATCCTTGCATAGTATCGCAAGATTTGAGGTTCCTGTGTTCAAAATTGAATGATCTCAATCGTTATCTGTGATGAATCATAATGATCACTTGTTAATTATTATACAAACACTGCTACCAACTGACATTAAGGAACTGTAATAAATAGAATCTCTAGTTTGTAAGCTTTCATAAAATAAATACCTTACCAGACTTAATATCTGAATCTAGGGTTATACTCAGCAATTTGTGAAAGTCCTTGCTAGCCTAACGTATATCCTTATGATCTGATAGACAAGCAGTATGTTACTTTTGCAACTTTGGTTATATTCCATTTATTATTTGACCAAAGCAGTGACAAAATATTATAGAAACAATAGTAATTCTTTTACAGTGCCTCTGTAACCTAAATAAGGATTTACAACCAAAATATAGACATACCATTTTCAAGCAATTACATTCACATGTACTTTAGTGTATGTAATTCTGGTGGCTTGCTGTACAAGTGGTGGAGTTTAACTACATTAAATTATTTGTATCCATAGGTGTAATTAAATTAACATTATACTGATTCGACACTTTCCAGTCAGTGATATATCTAGTGTCTGGTGATTTTAGTCAAATTCAGTAATACTGAGTGTTCCAAATGTTCACAAATATACCCAAGGGCAACATGAGATAATGCTCCATAGCAGGCTAATCAGTAGGTGAACAGTGTTTATGAAGATTGCAGTCTTTATAGGAGACATGGATGCAAATAGTCTTCAGGCTGATGGAGAGAGTCCCATCCCTCTCCTTCACGCAGGCTGCAATGGAAGCTGTTGCTTACATTATGAGGTACTGAAGTGGCATGTGTTGCGAGTAAACAGATCAATTACAAGTCTGCACCCTCTTACGTGGTTTTGAACTTATAAAACTGTCTGTGTTGAGGATTTCCATCAGAGTTCAGTATGTGAGAGACAGAAAAATCCATAGCAGTGTATTCTTCCCTGTACAATCTTTATTTACACTGTACACAGATCTTTGGATACAATATATTCCATCTAAAACACGAGAAGTTTCATCATTTTTTCTCATTTGGTGGCATCCATGTTGTACTCTGTCTTTCTTGAGTACAAGAAAGAGCCAGCTAAAGAGGCATGGCAAGGTGACACCCTCAACAAGCTCAGTAGCTCCATAATCACCCACCTTGGACATGGCTTCAAACCGCAGGTCTAGCCAGCACAGCCAATCACACACCACTGGTAGCCAATTAGCCAAATGCTAATGTTTCATTCATTTGGCTAAAGAAATTTGCATGTCGCAAATTTATTTTAACATGGATTATATAAGAGTCAGATCAAATTCTGCAGGAATTACTTTTATGTTTCTGGACTTGGCCTCAAATTTTGAAGGCTCAACTCTGTCCCTGATAATGACAATTCCAAATGTCACAAAAACAATTCCAAAATGCTGGATGGGTGACCCAAGGAGCGACAGGGCAACTTTTCACCTCACATTACACTGAAAAAAGCAAGAAAATACATTTGTCATCCCACCATTGTCAGCCATAAGTTTCAGATGGCTAGCTGCTCTACCTTATTGAGAAACATCCAAGAAAAATTATTAAAAAAAAAAATGATTGTTTTGGGAATCAAATGCTTAAGTAATTGTCCACACGATCTATTATATCCCGGTTTTTAGTGACTGTTCTTAAGATTAAGAAATGAGTCTGCTGCCACAGATTTAAGTAAATGTTAACTCCAAAAAAGTACCTGATGTAAAGTTATAATGGTTCATTATTTGATCTTCCTGACAATGTGGTTCAGACCACTACTCTGGCCTCTCTATGAAGTAATACCAGTATATTTCTAATGGCCTTAAAATTTCCAATTATAAATTGGAATAAATAACTGAAGGAAAAATTGTACCACTGCTAGGCTCACTCATCTGTATAAGTAAGTGATTTATTCTTATTTACTCATGCAGGAGTCATTGCACGCACATCCACAGATCAAGGATTGCCCTAGACCAAAGCCGTTCGGCCGAGGTAAAGGGCAGTCTTAGGTCCATCAACCTGCACCAACTCCTGGACAAGTAGTCAAGTCCAGTCTGTTATGTTTTGTGGTATTTTGCTTCCATTTCACATGTTGTGCCAGTCTTTCCTCACCTACAGAGGCCACAGGCTGCAGGCAAACACAGTTCAGCCAAGCTATTGTCAAAATTCCAGGTTGTGGACATTCAAAACAACCCACAATTCTGTTCTCGGATTGCCAAAAGGCCCTTGGCAACCAATAGACATAACAGAATACTCATGTATAAATTTGATTATTTTCACTTAAAATGTTTTACACACATCATAAAATATTATGTACATGGCTTACCGACAAAGTTTATAAATATACCATTTTTTTTCTGTTCTGTACATGAATATGTACACATATATTCCCAATAATTACGTACAAAGAGATAGAACCAAGCTCCGAGGCAATAATGTTCCTGATTCTACATAAATATACTTGTCAGTCACAACTGCCATCTTTCCAGCCATCACGCCACCGTTCAAACACCTTACTACAGTCAAACTCAGGCTTGCCAATCCTGCGACTGACGCTATTGTGAAGTTCACACATCCACATTGACAGTTTGAAGGACGAACTGGTATCAGGTTGGTTTTTTCTTAACCTGTAATTGCAATTCAAAACATACTCATGAAAACATGTTGTAGGAAAAAAATTGTGCAGCAATTATAATGTATTTAAAGAATGCACAAAAGTACATATGAATCATGGAATTAAGAACACATATGTTGCAATTGAAAGTGATCAGTATTTGATTGTGGTCTTAATTTTTGCAAGTTTGTGTGCATACATTTCCATCAATATGAAAATGTGTGGTTCTCAAAAGCCCAGTTTTCTGCACAAAGTATTCCTGATGGTATGTTGCAGTGCACACATCTGGGTTTGTTTTGTTTTTGTATTGAAATTTGATGCACTGAACAAAATTACAAGTCTTTATTTGTAAAAGAAAATTTCAGCATGTTTTGTGCTGTCATTCATATGATTCTACAGACAAATGAAATTGGATTAAGTTCCAACCTGGGTAAACCAGCTAGCTACCACAGTTATTCTAATTAGATAAAAAATCTCCATAAAACACGGATCTGTGGAACATGGCCTTTCCATAAGGTGTACACGTTCTGTATTGTGATACAACCATTTTTTTTTTATTTCATGAAGCTAAAAATTGTGATAACTAACTAATAATCCACAAGCATCGATAAAGTACATTACGGTAGCTGGACCATGCTGATGTATCCTATGTTAGTGTAGTTTCAAGTTCAGCAACTCTGCAGATTTTTTTTTTTTTTTTTTTATTTTGCATTGAACCCTGGTTAACCCATTCTGTTGGGTGTATGTCTGACATGCAACATTTACTTGGCCTGGGATTATTACAGTGTTGTACGTAGTAGTTGGTAAGGTACATGGATGGTTTGATCTATGAAGGCTGGGATGAAAAAATCACAAAACAAGTTTTGTTCTTTATCTGAACGATAAACACCTAAAGTATGTTGTCACCAAAGACTGTTTAAGAAGAATCAATAATTATATGAGAAAATTGACGATAAGCTCTGGCAAGTTTCATCAGCCCACTGCATGAGTACCTTCTGATTATAATACTACTTTATTAAAACCCCCTCGAGGCGAGGAAAATATATATATATATATACATCAAAAAACATTTCACAATATACATCATGATCAAACTTGTAGTACATGTATACACACACCAATATTGTCAAAATACTGTAGTTCTATAAATTGTCGCATGTGGATAAAATTGTGCAAAACTTCTTTTTGTAAATTAAAAAATATATGCCTAATTTAATTTCACGCATCATGGCTTGTCTCTCTCTCTCTCTCTCTCTCTCTCTCTCTCTCTCTCTCTCTCTCTCTCTCTCTCTCTCTCTCTCTCTCTCTCTCTCTCTCTCTCTCTCTCTCTCTCTCTCTCTCTCTCTCTCTCTCTCTCTCTCTCTCTCTCTCTCTCTCTCTCTCTCTCTCTCTCTCTCTCTCTCTCTATATATATATAAAACCTTTCATTATGTCAATTAATTTTGGCACATCTTATTTTCCTGCATCAAGGTCTAGTGCGAAAAGCGCGAAATTAAGTCCAGCGCAAAACTTTCTAGAACTACAGTATGAAAAAATATGATGGGGGTGGGGGTGGGGGTGGGGTTGGGTGGGGTGGGGGGGTGGGGGGGGCTTTTCAACTCTTTCTTCCGTGACTTTTGGATCTTAAAAACCAACTTCAAATTCTGCAAACTTTACCAAATCAATTTTATCTCTCGGAAAAAAATTGTTTCCTGCAAAGGGGGCCACATTATAGTTTCAGACAGTTTGTAGATCTTAATAAAGAATATTTAACGAACATGCTGAAGTAAACTCATGATTCTATACCCACTGACAAAACAGCCGAAAACTTCAAAAAAAATATATTAATTGATTCAATACTCTATGACGACAAAGCTGGACATAAATACAATTCAGAAAATACATAGTTTTTTGGGTCAAATGATCAATTTAAATGAGCTGGACAAGGTCAAGGTGTGCAGTTTGTAACATGCCTCAAACCACCCTGGCACCTTGACCTTTCATTATCACATTGGCCAGTGATGTCGGGACAGCATGCTTGCATGTGTTAAACAAAATACCTTCCTTGACATCAAGTTGCAGCAGAGGTAGCTGAATCATTCAGCAAATTAATTTGTGCATTTTTATCAGACACCACTATAAGAACCTTCATTTTATCGACAGCATATGCTAATCTTGCATAACTGTTACGCCATTTCATAAATAAATTCCTAAACTGGGAAACAATATCACAATCCCAAAACATACATTTGACAGTCTCTGTGTCTTTTCTGGGCAAGTTATAATTATCTGAATCAACACAAACTAATACTGAATCTGTGAACTGTCACTGAAAGCATACACATTTTCTGGCCTAAATTTTCTCATAAAATTTGTATGTGAAACATCTTGGCATAATTAAAGACCACCAGTACAGCTTACTAAAGATGGCAAAAGTCATTTCTTAAAAATCTGCAATGTTTAAAGAAATTTCAAGTATGCCTACCCTACCTTAATAGTGTTATCATAGATATATACATTTTGTCATGGATATATTTGACAATGCAGTCAAGTTGATCACAAGATATATATTGAACATGAGAGTTTACAATGTAACAATATGTTTACTTAATCAGCACTTTTCATCTGATAAAAAATACCCACAAGGAGTTGGCTGGCTTGTTCCCATGAGTTAAGCCTTTCACACTTTAGAATTACTCAAATTTCACCTTTTGCCACTTCCATTGATCTATTGAGAGACAATTAAGAAGTTCCACAATAGTTTCTGATGCAATATTCTGTTCTATGAATAAAAAATTGTTACTGTATAGTTAAATATGACAATTTTATTAACAAGAGGACTGTGTGAACAGCCCATGCTCAGCTGATCTTGACATTCATCACACTTGCAGATCTATGAACTTGGGAAAGGATCAAGGTCACCCATGTTCTGAGTAAGTCTGACCATTATAAAAGAACACTAACATGTGCAACATCAAGGTTCAAGTAGTTCTCAAGTTATAATGCAGACTAAAATTCATGTATGTTGCACTGTGACCCCAGAAATGAGGTCAAAGTCATTCATGTACTGTCTGAGCATGACCTTCATACAAAAACATTAACATGTGCAGCATCACAGTACTAACTCAAAACAGATCTCAAGTTATCAAGTAAACAGTAAATTTTGTGTCAGTTGTCCTGTGAATTAGCACTAGAATACCCATTGACTTCCATAGTAATCAATAGGAAAGCTGCATTGATTGATAAGTACCCGAGTTGAAAATACTTAAAAATCAGGAATCTAAAGCAGTGCCACCTAGTAAACAACTTTGTTTGACCCTTCCACAAGAACATATCCATCACATTTCACTTTAATCTGAGTGACAGTTCTGAGAACAAGTGAAAAATAACAAAACCATATAAAAAATTCATAAAAAAAAAAATAAGAAAAAAATTGCAGTGCCACCTGGTGAACAAATTGGGAACTATGTGTCCCTGGGAGTGTCTATGAACGATATCAAAACAACTGGGTGAGCAGTTTCAGAGGTGAAGAGTTTTTAAGGTTTGCCCCCAAAAAACGAAAAAAAAATCATAAAAATTCCAAAAATCAATAGAACGTGACCATTTGAACAAACTTGGTAAAGATCCACCCAAGGCACATCCCCACCTAGTTTGAAGTAAATCTGGCCAAAAATATTTAAGTTATAACCATAACAAGAAATTCCCACGTTAAAACTTTTGTAAAGATTTTTGAAAAAAAAATCATAAAAAAACCAAAATTCATTGGAACATGACCATTGGAAAAAACTTGGTAGACACCCACCCAAGGTACATCCCCACCAAGTTTGAAGTTAATCTGGATAACGGTTTTGGAGAAGAAGTCGAAAATGTAAATTAGCATTAGAATACTCATTGACTTCCATAGTAATCAATAGGAAAGCTGCATTAACCGATCAGTACCCGAATGGAAAAAATCGTTAAAAATCAGGAATCTGCAGCATTCCCACATAGTGAACAACTTTGTTTGACCCTTCTACAAGGAACATATCCACCACGTTTCAGCTTAATCTGAGTGACGGTTCTGGAGAAGAAGTCGAAAATAGCTAGAACACACAAAAATTCATAAAAAATTAGTAAAAAATTGCAGCGCCACTTGGTCAACAAATTAAGAACACAGAGTCCCTAGGTGTCTTCTTGTGTGATATCAGAGTGATTGAGTAAGCGCTTTTGGAGAAAAAGATTTTTTAAGATTTGTCCAAAAAAAGAACAAAAAAATTCATTAAAAATCCAAAAATCACTGGAGCATGACCATTTGAACAAACCTGGTAGACACCCACCCAAGGTACATCCCCACCAAGTTTGAAGTTAATCTGGATGACGGTTTTGGAGAAGAAGTTGAAAATGTGAATTAGCATTAGAATGCTCATTGACTTCCATAGTAATCAATAGGAAAGCTGCATTGACCAATAAGTACCCGAATGGAAAAAATCGTTAAAAATCAGGAATCTGCAGCATTCTCACATAGTGAACAACTTTGTTTGACCCTTCTACAAGGAACATATCCACCATGTTTCAGCTTAATCTGAGTGACGGTTCTGGAGAAGAAGTCGAAAATAGCTATACCACACAAAAATTCATAAAAAAATAGAAAAAAATTGCAGCGCCACCTGGTGAACAAATTAAGAACTAGGTGTCCCAGGGAGTGTTTCTGTGTGATATCAAAGTAATTGGGTGAGCGGTTTCAGAGAAGAAGATTTTTTAAGATTTGCCCAAAAAAGAACAAAAAAATTCATTAAAAATCCAAAAATCAATGGACCGTGACCATTTGAACAAACTTGGTAGAGACCCACCCAAGGCACATCCCCACCAAGTTTGAAGTGGATCTGGCTGACGGTTTCGGAGAAGAAGTCGAAAATGTAAATTGTTGACGGACGACGGACGGACGGACGGACGACGGACGGAGGACCATAAGATAAGCTCAGCTGACTGACAAGTCAGCTGAGCTAAAAATGACTCAAATGCCACCTTTCGCCATTTCCATTGATTTGTTGAGAAACAATTAGGAAATCCCACTACAGTTTGTGATGCAATATTCTGTTATATATGAATAAAAAATTGTCACCATACAGTCAAATACAACATAATTTTACTTAAAGTGTTTTACCTTTTTTTTCAATCAATAAATATTGAATTGATCACAAGATATATATTGAACATAAAAGTTTACAATGTAACAATATGTTTACTTAATAAGCACTTTTTATCTGATGAAATATACCCACAAGGAGTTGGCTGGCTTGTTCCCATGAGCTAAGCCTTCACACTTTAGAATAACTCAAATTTCACCTTTTGCCACTTCCATTGATCTATTGAGAGACAATTAAGAAGTTCCACTATAGTTTCTGATGCAATATTCTGTTGTATGAATAGAAAATTTTCACTCTATGGTCAAATACAACATAATTTTATCAAAAATGTTTAACTCCTTTTTTTTTTCAATCAGTAAATATAACAAATTTGATCAGTTACCATTGTCTACCTTTTCATACTACGTGGTTTAATAACCATAAGGGCTATACAATATCATGCTCTATATGCCAATTCCCTAAAGACCATCACTAGCTGGTACATGTACATGTAGATACAGTGCTCCCTCTTTATAACGCTGGTGCTAGGATCCACAGAACAGACCATGTTGTAACAAAACTGCCTTATAACAGAGGGTCTTTTAACATAGAAGTAATGGAAAAACTATGTCAGTGGGGACCACGGTACACACCGTGTTATATCAGAAACTGCCTTGTAATGAGGGGTGTTATAAAGAGGGAGCACTGTATATTCATTCAGCAGTAAAACTAAATGGTACAGTACTCTACCTTTTTTGTAAATCTTCTGCACATTCTTCGCATGGAAAAAATTTGGAAAACAAGTTGATAAACTGCTTCATATCCTGTTGCTGTTTTGGTGTAGGCTGGTCAGGATAGTTGGCCGCCATTGTGTGTAAAAATGCCCATGTGTTTTTCCCAAGTTCTTCTCTGTCAAGTGGACATTGTAATGCGTCTTTAGCCTCTTCTCGTGCTTTCTACAAGACATAAGTACAAATATTTCAAAAGGACGAAGTCAAAGTAAAGAAATCAACCATAACATATGTTTAGGTTGGATCTAGGACACATCATCGAAACCCACATAGCCAAAACCAACTCCGTCAATAAGTCACTGAAGGCAAAAAACATCATAGTCGAACTTACATATGGTTGAATGACATTTTGGCCGAAGAGTTACATTAATCGAATGCAAATTTGGTGGAAAATTTGGTGAAAATATGGTCGTAATTTCTATGATGCATACAAAAATATTCAACTATCATATTCAGTGTCATTAATTTTGTGCATGATTAGTACTTTTCGACCACAATTGTGTATGGCACTGTTGATCATTCGGCATTTATATTCTTAGACCATTTTTATTCTTGACGAAATTTCAAGCTGACAAATCTCCATTGACAAAATTGTCATTCAGGAAATGGAATTCAACAATGTGTCCATCAGCATTTAGATTCTTTACATTATTGGAAGAGAAAGAGCAAGATTTGCCTGTCCCTGTGACAAAGCAAGAATGTATGGCCACTCTATCATTATCTTGAACAAGTCCACAGGAGACAGTTGTCTACATACACAAATCTTGTCTTCAGCAAGCAGATAAACCTGGTCTCAAAGCTTCAAGACATCATGTTACAAAAAGAGGGCTGTGTGATCAGCCCTTGCTCATCTGATATACCTAGACTCTATACACTTTTTTTTTTTAAGTTCACTTGGCAAATAGAGTTCAGAAACTACTTGGCTCGCCCCACCCAGCCACCCAGGGTGGGGCAGGGTTTTAGTGACTGCATTACCCATCATTACTACCCCCCCCCCAAAACTTTACAATGACACCTGTGCCTAAATACTCTCTTGTCATTTCCAAAAGGAACAGAATGAAGTTCATAACAAATTTAACACTTTTTATGCATGTGATTTTTTTTTTAATCCAACATACTCTCTGCCTTTTTGTCCACAAGGCCCAAGTCTTGCAAAGAAGCACTGCTTGCATTGGGTCATGAAATTTTTGTTAAAATAATAAACAGTAGAGTTTTCTAAGAAAAAATGGTTGTCTGACCGGGCAAGCACTTGATTTAAACACATTTTATTGAAGTATTGACAAAGTACATATGTAAGATCAGTGTAAGTTCACAATTGGGAAAAAGGGCATTGCCCTATTTAAATCCCTCTTGTTAAGAAAATGACAGAGTGCACAGGACAGACAAGACACACACTAACACACAAAGAAGACAAGAACATAGACAAGACAGAGAGTGGGGCACAGGTTTGGGCAATATCATCTAACTGTAAGAGTGTATTTAGAGATGAATATACAAGCAGCAAGGATCGTGTGTTTTAAGACCCATGTAATCGAGATTAAGAGTAGAACAAATGAAAATTATTATAGACCTGGTTGGATACACATATGGAACCCTCCATACCTAACCAATGCTGACAGAATTAAAGTGATTTGTAGCAGATATTCATGGACAGCTGAAAAAATTGTCACTATTTACCAGAAAGAGCACTCGGGTGAACCATATAACAGGGTTTGGAGAGTAAAGGGAGCAAGATTGGCACCTTTAGTATGTAGTAGTAGGCAAGGAGGGTTATATTTGGGACAAGAGAAAAAAAAATGGAATGCATTTTCGTTAGGTAAGCCACTGGAGCAGGCAGGCACTTCTTTCACCCCGATTTTGAATAAATGCAAATTTAAAAGACTGGCTCCCAAGCGGAGACGGGTGTGCCGGATAGCTATAAATCTATATCCTAAATTAAAGAATTGGGGAATTTACTTGATCAAGGCATTGGTTTCTTTTAATTGGATTTAAAACTTTGGAGCCAGGCTGAATTTCGGGTTTCAAGAGGTAGCTGATTCCAGAGTCTGACAGTTGAAGGGAAGAAGGATTTATCAAACAAATCAGTACGAGCCTGGAAGTGGGTAAGATTGAAAGGGCAACGAGTATTAAAGGATGGTGTTTCAATAGTGGTAATTATGGAGCATAATGGCTCAGGTAGAAGCGTGTTAACCATTTTATACATTAAGGATAATTTAGCCAACTCTCTACGTTTGGACAGAGTTTGCCAAGCAACTTCCTCATAGTTTTTCGAAACTAGTACCATACATTGCTCCTGTCATGATACGAGTAGCATTAGCTTGAAAGTCCTCCGAGTCTTTTTGCATCCCATTCAGTACAGCCACTCCACACTGGGCTACCATACTTGAATATAGGGTGGATAAAAGATATTATATTGTTTCTAAGGCTTGGCGGTCCAACTAAAATTGCAAGGTTTTCATGACATTAATCAATTTACTGGACTTCTTTACAATTTCTAATATATGGTTATTTCATCGTAGGTCTGAGTGCAGGGTGACACCAAGATGTTTATGTTTGGATACATCATCCACAACATAACCTTGAAATACAATAGGTGGATGGCTTGGAGATATAGTTTTTCGGAAAATTCGCATGAATTCAGTTTTCTGAGGATTAAATGCCACTAACCAATTTTTGGACCATTGCTCAATGTCAGAAACATTAAAAGTTTCAGCTGCAGTTAAAGGGTTCTCGACAGTAAGATACAGAGTATCATTGGCAAACATTTTGATTTCAGATCAAACAATATCCACAATGTTGTTGATAAAGATTAGGAAGAGTAGTGGCCCCAAAAAAGAGCCCTGGGGCACACCCGCTGAAACAGACCCCCAAGAAGAGGATTGACCGTTAATAATCACTTGCTGTGAGCGGTTTTGAAGATAGTCAGAAATTCAATGAAACAGGCTGCCAGTCATGCTGGCTTGCTTCAACTTGTGAAGCAAAGAAGAATGCCAGACTTTATGAAAAGCCTTACTTGTATCAAGAAAAATAATTCTGACTTCCTTCTGTCTGTCAACAGCAAGGCAAAGTTGATGATAAAGGGCAAGCAGTTGGTTTACAGTTGAATCACCAGGAATAAATCCAGACTAGTGGGCCAAAGTAATTAGGTTTTCACAGAAGAAATTAAATACATGTTTAAACATGATTTTTTAAAATACTTTTCCCATGCAACTAAGTAGTGATATTGGCCTAAAACTGTTACATAAGCTGTCAGAACCTTTTTTTGTAAAGTGGGGTGACATTAGCTTTTTTCAAAGATGAAGGAAACTGCATTTTAGCAAAGGAAAGACTGAAGAGTTCAGTGAGTGGAGAAGAAGTACTGTAGTTCTAGAAATTTTTGCCCGTGTTTAATTTCGCGCAAACTCATTTTTTCTGAAATTACAGAATTTTCGTGCATTTTAGTTTCGCAAAATCCAATGCCAAACAATTTGGTGAAATACAGTGCAACTTATTTTCGCGCATTTTAATTTCGCGCTGTAGGTGGTAGCGCGAAAAACGTGAAATTTAATCGAGCGCGAACATTTCTAGAACTACAGTAGCTGGTGCTGCCTCTTTCAGGAGTTTTGCACTAACATCGTCAGGACCAGATGCTTTTGTCATATCAAGACTAAGAAGAGTTTCAAGTACTTCCAACCCCATTAAAGTTATGGAATCAAGACAATAGTGAGGTGGATCAGAAATTCCAGGTGGAGTGGCCGTGGTAGAGTTGATATTGCCTTGTTGTAGAAAAACTAAAATTGAAAGTATCAGAAATTATCTTGCCATCATGAATAAGAGATGGTATGTTCCTTGACTGATCATGTTTGAGAAAATATTTAACAGTTCGCCACCAACATTTGTTTTTCTTGGAAGAATCATTTCGCAATTAGCTATAGGAGGCAGCATGCAAACTTCATGAATATATTCAGGTATATTTGAGACTATTTGATCGAGGCAGGTTGGTGAATGAGGGGTAATGCGGGTAGGTTTATTGGCATGAATAGTAAGGAAATTTGTCTGAGCAAAGTTATCAAGCTTATGACCACACAGAGTGTTAAAATCAGAATTTAGATCACCAGATAATATTATATAATGTATTCCTGTATAGCAAGCCAGATCTAAGCTACCTTGGAATTTGTCCCAGAAGGAGGCCAGTGAATTTGGTGGACAGTAAATAATGCCGAAGAGAAATTCATTATTATGTTATCTTATTTCACACCAAAGAAGTTCCAGATCAGCACCTCTAGGTCGAAAAAGACGAGACACTTGAAAGCGAATAGAAACATAAATGGCGACACCACCACTGATGCCGATCATGACCAATTATGTCATAAAACACTTGTTACTTTTAACTTATGCAAATTTACAATCACTTATCCTTTGCAATTGGACATCGCACATCTGATTTATTGAGTCCTGAAATATCAAAGATATTGGGGAAAGAAGTTGAGAATTAGACAAAGAAGGAGAAAAACATGATATTTATCTTCTGGAAGAAACCCCCCCCCCCCCCCCCCCCCGTCTGGTCTATGACAGTATGTCTATATCCATTTTGCTGAAAGGTCATAACATATGATGCAATTTCGTCTCAATACCTTTTTTCCTAAAAGTCCCAGTTTCAATTATGGACAATGCATGATGTAATTTTCTTTGTTCTTATTCTTATAAATATACTTGGCTCGATTTTGATTTGAAAGTTGACTTTGACAAGGCAGCCATACAAGCAGCATCTGCAAAGTGGCCCACTGACAAAGTACACACTTGCTTCTTTCATTTCTCCCAGACTATCTCGTGGGAAGTTTCTGAGTTAGGGCTTAAAGTCCTGTACTCAGAGAATGAGGCCTTTCCATTATAATGATAATAATACTAATCCTGTGGCTCCCTGCTTGTCTGCTGCAGTCCTATGTGACACAGGTGGCCTGGAAAAGGGAAAAAAAAACAAAGGGGGAGAGAAGAGTCGGAGGAAACCATGGTAATCAAACATTTTCTTATCAGTTTGTGATGCTGTGTTTTTCCAGGACCAGACCCGAGGCAAAGGTTCCACCACACACTCTCTCACAGCTGTGGTGGGCCCCTGGGCCTGGGTACCCAAACAGGTAAAAAGAAGTTTTGGCTGGTTTAAGGAGGAATGGGTTAAATACTGGCAGGAAAGATACAGACACAACTCTCTCTCTGGTGAATCATCTATTTGTCAACTAATCTGTGTGAATAAAATCTACCCTTTATGGCCAGCTTTAAGGAGTAACTTCTAATTGGGTGCTCATTGAAAGAAAAAGAATTTCTCATGGCTGTTTTTGTATAATCCATGCAACATCAGCTATGGTGAGAGCTAAAGTATATTGGCACACCCATATGGGATGGTTGAGACGGGGTTAGACATGGTTGTTTGGAATATATTTTTAGAAAACATTGCATATACTTCAAGTTGGGGTCTCAATTCGACAATTTGTAATGGCGTACCTGAATTGACACCTTGTGTAATTTGTTAATTACTGTTTATAGTTTTCCTCTGTCTCATGGATTTATACTTAGAGATGACGTGTAATATCTTGCTGTATAACTTGTGGCAGAATAAAAGAAATATTAAAGAAAATAATCCATGCAACATCTAATAAGTTTCACAATAGTCACCGAATTCCCACTACATGTATTCTATCTGCATATCCTGAGCTTAGGCTAGTTTCAAGCACCTACTCTGCACTGCTTCTAACATGTCAATATTTCCTTGTTGCCAGGGGCTCAATACCGTGGCCCAGTATTCCAGGACAGGTCTTACCAATGATTTATATAATATACTTATTTTATTGTCTAATCCACTAAGGCACCTTTTAATAAGACCTACCATCTGATTGCTTTCTTCATTACATTCTGCATATGCCATTTGGGCATTGAATCATCTGAAATTAATAATGATATTCCTAAGTCTTTTTGCTGTTTGACCTGTTTAGGATTAACTCCATTTTGAGTATATATGTATATGTAATTGCGCTTCTCTCTGGCTTTCAATAGTTATTATACTACACATTTATAAATACATATATATATATATATATATATGCAGATCATCAAAATGAGCTACGGTGTGTTAGCTACTGTAAATTTTCATGTCGTTGGCAAACATCTTGATTACAGATTTAATAACACCTGGAATATCATTCGCATAAATCTAAAACAACTGCCCCAAGATCGAGCTTTGGGTTATGCCGCTGGTTCCTTTTTGCCAGGAGAAGACCATTTCCTAAAGTACTCTCTGCCTTCTGCTTTGCAGAAAGCTGTGAATCCAATACGGTCTATACATAAGTTCACCGCGCGGGAAAACCCTGGCAGTTGTCCCATTACGAAAGCGAGGCATGCGGGCTGATTTTTAGCTACCAGATAGCGCGCTGTGCACCTTCTCAAAAGTGGTCACAATAATGTATGATGGCGGACACTAATCTTGTTCGTGTCAACATGAACAGAAAAGCAGGAAAATGGACCAAATACAGGAGGTGTATAGAAGTTTACCATTGTAGATCGTTGGCGGAGGGAGTACGGAAAGCATTGATAGTTAGAATGTTGAGTGACAAGGCAAATTATCATGGTAAACCACCGACTGTTGTGTAGTGGGCTGTAATGTTGATACCAGGAAGAAACGTCAAACTGACAAATATCAAAAATAAAAGTGCCGCTTTATTCCTTCCATCAACTGATATTCCTTTGACTTTCAAATACTTTCTCAGCCACCCTAGATTCTGTTTTTCGAGGAAATCATGGTCCGTGTTTCACTCCTCGTTACTTGCTGTACTCAGAAGCGCTGTAGCCTGTGCCGCTGTGCGGTAAGACTGAGTGGCCCACAAATTACCCAGAAACCTGTGCGCGCCAGGCTCTGACATCAGAATCTGCCCTGGGGTTTCCCCGCTTGGTGAACTTATGCATAGACTGTATTCAATACCTTCCATCTGTTACCAACTTGCCTTAGTTTGTGTATTTAACATTCATCAGGGACAGTAAATGCTTTGGCCAAGTCCAGAAACACTGTATGGGTTTTTTTTCTTTGATCAAAATTACAGGACCAATCAAAAAGACATTCTCAGGGAGGTGCCCCCCTCCGAGGAAGGGCCCAGGGGGACCCAAAACATTAGGGAGGTCCTCCACTTCTACTTTTACTTCTATTTCAGTGTTCAGACTTTGGTTTCTTTATTTAATTTATTATTTAACTTGGAAAGTGTAGTTTTGTTGGAGTTACACAGCAGATATGAGGTTTTTTTAGATGTTCAAGTGGTAGCACCCCTGCATCTGACCTGGATCCAATCTTACACTTCAACAACCCCTGAGGTCACATTATGTGTTGTCCTGGCAACGTGCTTGTTGTTCAAAACCATACAAAAATTTCTTAATTTTAAACATCAAAAAATCCACCCCAAGTTGAATGGTATAAGGTGAATGTGGAGATTTCCCTGTGCATTTAACAACTTGTAGTAAACTACTTTATTTTTGGAGCAAATACATACATCCAGTACTGTGAATTAAAATACAATTTCCTCGATTGTTTACTGCTTTCTTTGAGAATTAGACGCAAAAGGCATCTATACCTCAAACTGGTTGACAAAAATAAAAGGTCTACTTGACTCCCTGGGTATGTCTCAAATGTGGACACTTGAAAATCTTAATGTAAGTTGGTTTAAATCTGCTGTGAAGCTACACTTAAAAGATCAATTCATCCAGAATTGGTCCAGTAATGTGAACAATATGGATATCTGTTATAATTACACTTTTTAAGCATAAATT
Organism: Hermodice carunculata; assembly: GCA_964020975.1. Taxonomy (NCBI): domain Eukaryota; kingdom Metazoa; phylum Annelida; class Polychaeta; order Eunicida; family Amphinomidae; genus Hermodice; species Hermodice carunculata. Next base: position 97,186,882 of record OZ026613.1, on the reverse strand, counting down.
TGAAATGGAAAAGTATTTACTGACTCTACCACTGAAAGACTGAATTCAGTTGTCTAAATTCCAGACGTGTAATTTCCCAGCCCCTGTAAATGTCTTAAGATATGCCAGTGTCCCACGAGCAGAGAGAAAATGTAAGTTGTGTTATTCTAGCGAAGTGACAGATGAGTTTCACTACCTCCTCTTGTGCAACTTTTTCCAATCAGAAAGAAAAATGTATCTGAAGAAGTATTTTCAGCATTCACCAAATGTTTTGAAATGTTCTAAATAGCTGAATTCTACAAATGCTCTAACTTTGAGAAGAGCTGTTAAATTCATTAATGTTATAAGTTGTGTCCTCCAATAAATAGCACATATCAACTTCTACACCCTGAATATTGTCTTTGATGGACCAATCTCATTTAAACAGTTTATATAATAGCCATCTCTCACAAATGCCCTTTACTGTGCAATCATTTTGTAATGGACGTAGACCTTCATCCTGCTCAGGACTGATATTATAGTACATGTATTACTTGAATAATAGAGTATTACTGTTCTAGTGATGTGAAAATTATGTGCAAGTTTCATTTATGGTTCAATGACGTGATGTCCCGAAATATTTACTATCACTTAGGTACTACCCCTGAAACCAGGTTGACTGTCTTGTAGTTAGTCTTCTAGATGTAGCCTAATGTCATTTGTTTTTTATTTTACATACAATACAAATATCACTGTGATTTGTCATATTCTTGTAGCCCATAACGTGTTTTTGAGTCAATAAACTTGAACTTGAACATAAGGATAAAAACTGCACTAGCTTTTTAACGGTGCTAGCCATTTACATAATATTTTGACTTACGAACATATAAAATTTTTGCCCAAATAGATGCTATTTGCTTGCCAAATTTCATTTTCACTCCATATGTATCAGGGATTCCAACACTCAGTGTTATGTCATGGCCATGTGGCCAAGACCATAATCAGGGAGACAAAATAATTAACAAAGAATAAAGCTGCAAATACTCAATTTTGATGAAGGACAAACACCGTAAATTGCTCAAATTTTTAGCTTACTTCAGGGATTGTCCCAAATGATCAGGGGCAGTTGGCATCTCTATGCAACTACCAACTGGTGCAATTCAATCAACACATTGCATAAGTCTAAGAATCAGAATTCAGACTCAGCGCTGTTGTCATTTAAAATTTGCGCCTATTTTCATGATTACGGTACATCAAAATTTACCGCTTTTTCCTCCACTTTTCTGAAGTCCATCCCTTTCATTTTGGCCCATGTTCTGAAGTCTACACACGCTCTGCATGGTTTTTTAGTTGTATTCTTTGACGATTTCTCAGGTCCCCAATCCTCACCAATGTCCATGGTGGCCGCCATGTTGAAACCAATCTTGTTCTTGTTCCGGTCAAGCATGCGCACATAGGGCAACCAACATGGCCTCGAAAGGGTGTAAGTTTTCGACATTCTCTGCTAAACTGTTCATCTTTTTTTTATTTTGCAGCGAATGTTCACGACTCAATAGATCAAAGCACCATTCCCACAAAATGATGTTCATGCTGAGTAATTGCACGATATAGTAACATGACAACTCGACACATCTTGACGCCTAAAGTAGCATCGACAGGCTGACCCATTTGTCCTTGGGCTTGGACTGATACTGGTAGTGGTAACTCAGACCTCGGTTTATGATAAAACCCTGGTCTCTGTCAGTCTTTGATGCCGAAAGTGTGGATTGGCTCGGTACAGGTGTCCGTAACCCCACTTGGCATTGTTTGGGAAGTTTTGTCTTTTGATAGAGATAGTTCCCAAACTTCCCAACCGTCAACAATATATCCCCGGACACATGATCATTTTAATTTCTCAAATTCTGGCTTCTTTTCTGGCAGGGAAGTGCAAATGGCAGTTCCTTGCTTCTGACAAGTTCTGCATTAGCCATGGACCATGGCGTGGACATTCTACGGTAACAGTCACATTGCCAAGCTCCCTTTCGGGAATGGCAATGTCATCAAAATCAAACAGATTTTTTGGAGATCAGTACTGTTCCAAGTTTAGTGTACCAGTTCAGATCTTAGTTGAGTTGTAGGTATCTCCAATAGATTTTAGCATCGAGGTATTATACAGAAAGAGAGAGAGCACGGTCAGTTGAGCGCATCATGCCCCGGTGGTGACCAATTAATTGTGCATACAATCCCTTTGTTCTCCCTTTGTCTTGCATTAATTACCTCAATCGAGATAAACTATAAGTGCCCACCTTGTACCCCAACTCTGAAACCACGGCCGTGTTCAGCCAGGCTTGTCGCGCGCAGCACATAGCAACTTCTAGCATCATTGCTCCAGAACACTGAGGCCTTATAATGCGTAAAGTTGCAAGCAGCCACCAATCACCTGCGTGTGTTCGCAGTCACTTTAAATCACTAGATTCCGTCAAAGACGATTTGAATGGTGTCTGTTACATCGTTGTACTCATACTAGAAACTGAGATATTGAAATTCTGCCGTTTCCAAGGGGAACTCCGGAATGATAATATAAGGAAAATTTTGCGCAAATAAAGATCTTCAGTAATAAACTTTCCAGTCGCTGCGTCTTTGTCAAAATAGCACCACATTGTACACTGACTTCAGATCTTGCAGCAGTTGTAAACGGTTATTTCTTGGCATGTTGATTCAGGCCAGGTAGAAAATCGCTGTCGAAATAGGTACCGCCACTCTTCAATATACAAACTCGCGAGTGCAACAGACACAGCATTTTCGCACCTTTTGGTGTCGAAAAAATACAGTGGTCACTCTGGTTGCTTCGGCAGTGACGATTCAACCTCGTTAATTCTCCCAACCACCGACTTGTCACTTTGTATGGTGATCAGAACATATTTTGGTAAACTTTGTCCATCTTGTCATCAAAACTATTGTTTTGTTACTGCATCGTAACCTCTATTCTTCGTTGCGTATCAATTATTTTACTCGGTTGCTCCCAAAACATTATGAGTGTGAACATCGCAAACATGCAGAAAATGGCTATATTTCATTTGTAAAGCAGCATAAATGACTTACTTTTACCAGCAATTGAATGTTGACTGATTTGGAAATTTAAGCATAAAATCAGTTCTGTTTGTCGTTGTGCAAAAATAAAAAAGTGGCAGAATGCCTGCCATGTTACCGTTTTTGTTCTTGCTATATTTCATCTCGCCTCATAGCATTTCTTCCTCTGAAAAGAGAGAGTGTGCTGTGCCCACCAATTGCTCATTTGGGAACTTTTATCACTGCTCTAGCAGGCAAAAATTGATTAAGTTGTGATGCAAAACAATGTTAATTTCTACTTTTAGGTGAATAATAGATAATACAAATGTATATTGATGTGCATCAGCAAATTGTATAGAAAGTGTTCTGTTGAGATGTCATGTCTTAAGCATGCTGTTGCTAATGTTAGTTTCATCAGCCCATTATGATTGGTTTAAATTGTTTCATCTCTGTACACTCATATGTTTTGTCTTTGCAGTCACCAAGGGCTTGCCCTTTGCCAAGTGGGCATGGCATACCTACCCCGATATGTGTCTCAATTCAGCAGCATTTCTATTAGGTATGTAAGTGATTTTGAACAAAAATGAAAACATTTATTGAGCAGCTGTTGACTATGACTGCTTAGTTTGGTCTAATCAGCAAAATTCTCTTTCATGTGGTAGTAAAACTTGTCAACATTCAGCACTAATCATAACTAATCTTGTGTTAATTTCAGTTGCATGTATCATAATGATCCCAAAGTCAAATCGGCAGAAGACATTTTGTTTAAGTATTACTTCTTGGTACTCTTCTGGTACCAAGATGCCTGTAGTTCCAGTCAAGAGAAGACTAATCCAAGTCGACAGCTTTTGTCACCATCCCCTGGGTGCAATAAGATCAAAGTATGCCACGGCAGGATGTTGATTCAGTCCAAAAAACAGCACTGAAAGAATTACTTCTAATTGATTGATATTTCAGCATTATTTGGTTTGAAGGCCAGCTTGGTTGACCATGTTTCAAGTGGATGCACTGGATACAAAAATGTGTGGAAAACATGGAAAAACAGGGGCTGATCTTGTTCCATACCCATGGCTGGGGTTGAACAGTCTATAACAGGTCCCTGGGTTGAGTTAGCTGGCCACTATAATGTGTATGTCCAATTACTACTGTATATTGCGAGGTGTTTAATCCCATAACCAGATAACTTGTTTGGACAGGTACATATACCACTCTCACACCTCATCTACGTGTACATGGCTGCCAAGACCAGTGGGTGGCTGACCTTTGATCTCTTCAGCCATGTACCACTCTTTGTAACAGTCTATGGCCAGCTCCCAATTATCAGGTGTAAAAGATTTGATCTCATTGTTTCTTTGTCGTTAATATGGACCTAGAAAAAAGTCAGTAGGAGGAAAATATTTACCAGTGTTACATAATGGATACGATCTGAAATATAGGATCATAAACACATGTACTGATGACGAAGTATACAGAAACGTAAATTAGTGCCCTGCAGGGTCGCAAGGTTACTGCTGGGTAGAAGTTTTTATTTGAAAGCCATTCATAAATGCAAACTTATATTTCATCATCCATACAGATGGGAAGGGAAAATTAACTGTTGGTACTGACTTACATACCATAGGCCAAGGCCATAGCTGTTTCCATGAATGCTAGAATTTGAAACACTGCAAGACCAGGCCCATCCTGATGCATATTCCAATTTGTTAAATGCATGCTTGTTTTTGTTAAATAAAGTGTAGTCATTTTTCATATGAAATATCTCTTTTGCAACAAATTATCATTGCTCAGACGGCAAGTAGGGATCGTCTGGCTGTAGCACTGCTGCACTACCTGCAGTGCTAGGGATAGCTAGGTTTTGGGCATCCCATTCATATCTGTAAGGCTAAATGATCTCTCCTGCTGCTACAGCTTTTCTTATTAGCTCGTCTTCATCCTCATCAGACCACCTACATGAAAAACTCAATGCAGACCCACCAGAATTACTATGTTCTGATGTATCCGCCATGACTCTTGACATACTGAAGGTACTCTGGCTTATAACACATTCATCCTAGCCAGGGGGGTGGGTTTGTCACATCATTAACACGTTCCCACATCCAGCCACGATCGAAGAAAATTCCTGGGCTTTTGTGTAGCAAATGTGGCACACTTTTGGAGCCAAAAAAACACTATTCGAAAATGAAATTTAACATTCTGGGACTTCACATATCATTTCTAACCACCCTAAATATCAACTTTCTAATTTGTTGTACCCATTCAATCATGAGGACTTTTAAACTTCATTCAAAGTATACAATACGCGAATAATTAGTATGTTGTCTTCTTTGTCTTTCAGCTTTATACATGTATGTGTTAATGAGTCTTTCAATTTGAAATTTTAGAGACACAGGTCTAAGTCATACTTTTGGAAGAGAAATTTTCTTTTCATTTCTATTTTTTTAAGATCTGCTGACCATATGTCACACAGCTTATGCAATCATTCATGTCTGCCCATCAGTCATTGTATCTGTAAACAATTGTTTGTCAACATGATAGCATCTACAATTTTTGAGTTAGCCCCTTGAAATTTTTAGACATATTCTATGAGTGAAAGTCTAGGATCCCTTCATTAAATTGTTGGTGGTACTCGTACCACATAGTGGATTTCATAATACAAGGGCCAAAAAGTGAGCAAGTTTAGAACACTCTGGTGTGTTTTATTTTCAATGGATGCATATGGAATTTGGCGGAAATATCCTGGAGGCTATCATGTCAAACCTGAACAACTCTAGTGGTACCACCTATGTGTGAAGGGAAAGGTTTTATATTTGGTGACATTTATAAAATTCATTATCTTGAGAAATTATTAGGCTAATTTAAGCAGATGTTGCCTGCTAAACATCCGTTCTTGGCGGTCTACTACCCCCCCGGCGAACGTCTGCCTTTCTTTGGCAGCGTCACTGTCTGGAAGCAGGCAGCGCCGTCCTGGCATCGCAGCCAGCGAGTGGCCAGGTGTGGGGATGCGCGCAGTGGATTGTGGGATAGTGACTATGTGAACGCCATTCTGTTTCTAGGCTATTACACGGCCCAGTGGGTATTGACCACACGCCGCTCAATTAACTGTTTGGGTTCACCTGCTGGGAAGGTGCGAACAACATAATGGGGGTAACGGGTTTAACACCTCTACTGTGCGACATCCAGCAGGGGTCACATTAAGGATTTTTCAGTATGGGTCCGTTGGACCCATCTTTCTCCACTTTCAGGAAAAATAGTGGGTCCTTGAACTGAATCTATGGGTCCAGTCTGAAATTGTGCAAACTGGACTTCATTTGATGTAATTTGATTAATTGATTTTATTTGGTATAATTAACATATATTACAATGATAAATGTATAAAACATGCATGTAACTTAAGCCTAGAAACGAACATAACATAGGGTCTGTATGCTCACGTAGGTAACTCATTATTATAAAATTTAAGATTGAATAAAAAGTTACCAATATGCCAACTTGATGTAAAAGGGTCTAAAAGTTGTTGACGGTACCAAGGATGGATTCAATCTACCCAGGAACCTGCTATTACGACTAAGTCTGTATAGCACATCCCTGGTCTACCAAAAAATTGGTTGTGAATGGGGCTTAACCCCTAGCACGCTGCCACTGTACCAGTATCTGGTGTTGTACACCGTGTGCCACCGGACAGTTTTTTAACTCGCTTGCACAAGCGGCATGCGTGATTGAACATGTCTGGGCTCTGTTATTTTTGCGATTGATTCCACGTGACGAAATTGTCAGAAATTATATGATTTATATTTCTGTGCACTTTCTATTTCCATATATCTGAAAAATTTGATACCGTAGGCGGTGTTACGAGTCTGATCTTAATTGCGGTCACTTAATTCACCAAGCAACACGGCAGGCCCACAAGCCGTGCAACGCACAAGCGAGTGTACACAGCCTGTCACGGGCATGCACCCAGGCATGGTTTTCCGCTACACATTTTTCCGGCCTTCGAACATAATTTTTTTTAATTCCTACAGATTTGTTCCATTCAAACATTTCAATGAAATCAAAACAACAAAATTTTGTTTCAAAAACACCAATAACCACGTGAACCAACGGAGACAGTGATGAACAACATCGTGTTACGCTGTTAGGCCGGCTAATGCAAAATTTCCCTTCGTCCAATAATCTTTGCGTGATACGACTTGTACCTTCCCAACATTGCGGACATGAGACAAGCACATGGGGAATAACGAATTTGATTGGACAGTGAGCGGCACATGATCAAATCCACCCAATGAGGAGCCTGGAAGTGCTCTCAGCATTTATAATGAGGTGAAGTGACATCAATCCTTTCCCATTCTGGCAAATTTTTGGAGGGATACCCCACGAATATTTTTTCTTAGCAAATAAGAGAGCTTGTTACATAGAAAGACGAACATCAGAGGATTCCATCAGTATAATAAATAATCACGAGATTGATAATGGTCGATACAAAACACCGTGACCGTTTGGGGTAATTTTTGCAGTTGTATCTTTCAAAATTGCATCGCGTTTTTGTGCGTGCGTCCACAGAGCCGCAAAATGACAATGTTTTATTAATTTCCAGGCGTCATTTCTTTATTTTTTGCGTCTATGACGCAGGACGCAAGCTTAATGTGACCCCTGATCCAGCTACTGTTCTGCCATGTACGGCAACTGTGTTACGCACTCAGCCCAGTTGTAATTACTAAATTAGCTGCCTACGAACAGCGCCAGTGTCACGGTAAAAAAGAAAAAATGGATGAGAAAAAAATCCGGGAAGTTCTTGAGGATTTTTGGCAAGAGATGGGAGTAAATTAACAGGCGACCAAACACCAGGAGCAAGCATTATTTAATGTTATTGTTTAAGAAGAAAGACACTTTTGTAATTTTACCAACAGGCAGTGGAAAAAGCCAAATATTCCAACTAATACCTGACCTGGTGAAACGGAAAACGCCTATTCCAGCCAAAACTGTAGCAATCTTAGTTTGCCCGCTTGTAAGTCTAATGAAATCTCATCAGCAAGAACTGAGCAAGTTAGGGGTGTCGTCTTGTATTCTGGGTGAAGGTGACGCCGGGAACATTTCCCGATCGCAATACACAGCACCCTGTTCCATTCTGACATCTTTTACTCCAGTAAGTCACAGATACACAAGCAGGTAAACCACGTTTGAGAAGGTGTCAATTGGATTACTCCCTTGGGTCTTCGACCTCGTGGAGTTATTTTGACTGCTGTGTGGGAAGTGACGTGTTGCTCGCATCTGATTGGACGACGCACAGCTCATTAATAATGCAGTAGGCAACTTTCACGATAAGCGAAGTACAATTCATTGGCCCAGCAGCACCTGACAACGTTATCGCCAGATCTGCTAATTGTCTCTTGAAATGGTATTGCGACACGGCCGGGCAGACTTTCGCTGGGGGCCAACGTAGTGTATCGCCCCAAGAAAGTCTGCTTAGGAGGCAAAAGCAGATGTACAACAAATATATATCATGTCAACGTTGAATGGTACATAATATGGGTGACCTTGACCTTGTTTCTGAAAGTCACTGTCAGAATACATTTTTGGAGGGGGGGGTGATGGTCATTACATCTTAATTTTGAGACATGTATATACCATTACATTATTATACAGGTCCTGGAGTCATGATGGGTCCACTGATGATAATTATTGGAACTAAGATCATAGTTATCAAAAATATATTAGATATTTTACTGTGATATATAAAATGAGACAGAATTACAAAGTGTTCTCCAAGTATATGTTAGGCCACTGGTCAAAATTTGTGAAATTTTGGGTGACCTTGGCCCATTTTCAAGGTCAATAAGCACTTAGTGCATTTAATTCAGTAAGTGGAGAAAGAATACGGCTCAGATTCCAAATATGCCACAAAGGTGTATCATGTGTAGAAGTTTGATATTGCATAATGTGGATGACCTTGACCTTCTTTCTCAAGGTCACAGAAGGGATGCATTTTAGTGAAAGAATGTTGTGTGATTGTCATTACATCTGAACTGATTGACATATCCATGTGCTATTACAGGAGCGTTATACAGGCAACATTCTTATGTCATGTGGAGTCATGGTGGTGCCACACTAAATCCATTATTGTGCTAATAAATTCAAATGGAACTGCAAAATTTTGCACTACATATGCATTAAGCACATTGTTAAATTGTGTAATGTGTTGTATGACCTTTACTTTTTTCAAGGTCATTAACTTTTGCAGTTAAGAAAAGGACACTAATTTCAATATGTTGATAAAGAATAAGGCAAATAATACCAAATCTACCACAATGTGTGTGTTCATATGGAAGTTTGTAGTATAAATTGGAAGAGCTCAATTAATTTCTCAAGTCATGGAAGGAATACATTTCAGAAATTATCTTTTGATGATGGTCATCAGATTATATGGCAGCAGAGCATTAGGTCCAGAGGCCTCGTGGGTTTGTTTTTTGTTTTTTTTTTTCTTTTTCTTTAAATAGTATACAATATGTAACCAGTAGATATTCCTGATTGTTGTGTTATGCCATGAAATAATTCCTGTAAAATAGGGGTCCAGCATATTATTGTGACCTTGACAGTGTCAGAATGGGTACTGTGCATGTGGTGTAGCTTTGTAGCATACACTGGTAGAACTTGACCACTTTTCTTTCTTTGTTAGTATACATAAAGTGAAAACTATGAACATAATGATACATACTGCACATTTTTGGAAGGACTGTGGTCAATAGGTTATAAACAAGGTAACATTATGGTCCTAAGATTAAAATTATAAATGTAAATACCAAATTCTTGGATCAGAAATTATTGTGTATATGTACAATGTGCATATGGGTTATAAGATATGTAGAATTAGCTGTATACAATTTGAAATAAATGGTGGTTAACAAAGCAATACTTGTTAACAAGTAACTTCAATCTAAGGAAGGGTGATCTTTCAAGATATGTACACTTAATATATGTTTGTTACTGCATATAGAGCCAAGAAAAGTATATACATGTGGTAGATTGATTGATTGGGGCATATCCAGGTCATCTTAGTGGCAAGTAGAATCTTATGGGTGGGTAGGGGGAGAGGGGGGGGGGGTTAGCCATGCCATCACAAAGCATTTTGGGACCAATCATGTATTTACTGTACTAGTGATTATTCACACCATTGATATCAATCTGGCTTTAGTTTTTTTTAATTGCTCTATGTTTTTTCAGGATGTGTTGCATTGGGACGTTCAATTTATTTGTATAGGAAAGACCCTCATAAATCAACAGAGATCAGATGGAACTACACAGGTATGCAAAAAGCTTTTGTCAGAACTTTTTGACAGCAGGTTTCATAATAAAAGTATTTCCAGCGAATGAAAACATATCATTCATGCATGCAGTATGCCAGATACACATGGTAGTCAGGTTTACAGAATCCTCACTGTATAATGAAATGTGACCTCACATGGGAAAAGGTAGTTTAGGTCAAATGTTGAACCCATATTTCATCTTGTTTAAATGCACTTGTGAAACACTGTATATACATGTATCACATAGTTTCTTGAAGTACAGTACCTCCAGAAAGTCTTGCTTGTAAACTCCTGGGAGGGAGGCATGGCACTTGTGGAGCCATTAGCAGGTTCCACTTTTCAAAGTGCAAGAAAAAATTTAATTCTGAAACCCTGGCCAGTTTAAGGCCACTGCAGTCCACAGGTAGAGTGAAGAAGCACGCCGAGTAACTAACCTCGAACTTGCTAACAGCGGTCCCTGTACAAGTCCCTTGTACAATATGTACACAAGTAAGACTTATGTGAGGGTGCCACCGAAGAAGATAACTTTCTGGCATGGCTGTATCATTCCTGATGGCCAAATATGCAAATTAGGCAAGTCTGAAAGATCAGTAAATGTCACATGGAACTGTAACATACTAATGCTGTATAACTATTGTGGACTAAAAAGCAGTGTGGGTTCAGCATCGTTTAGTTATAAATTAAGAATGTGTGTAAATACCAGGCAAGAGCCTGATGGCTGCAGGAGCTAAAACTGAACAGGTTTTCCTGTGTATTATGAAGAGAAAAGTTCGAAGCGTTTCACCTCATCAGAGGCTCATCAGGAACTGAAAAACAGGAGCCAGTAACGCATCACGTTTCCGTACACAATGTCCTGGGAAACATAGTGTGCCATGGGGACTTATGGTCAAGTCCCACATACCATCACTGAGTGCAATAGTACTATATAAATTAAGAGTGCCTCCGTCTTAGTTTGAAATTTTCCATTTTTAAGGGAACAGTTTATTACACATTTATAAACATTTCTAGCAGTGGGTAACATTTGACATTTAGAAGGTCATTGAGTGAAGTATACATTCTCAACATGTGAATTAAAAGTTTCCACGCTAAGCTGGTGGATCTTGTGTTTTGGGCTTCTTTGTGTCATATATTAACTAGACAGTCCAAATGTGAAGACACATTTTCAGAGTACAAATGTCTCATACAGGGCACCTGAATTGTTGATAAAGCTCTACCTTTGTAGGAGTTCATTTCAAATTTGGAGATGGGGGGGAGGGGTAAAAAATGATTTGATTGGCCAGTTTTCTGTTATAGTGCTTATATGAACATGGGGAACTTAAAATAATACTTCCAGTGTATTGTTCATGTTCTCTCCTGTTGGGAAATGTATAGTTGTGCATGTGTTTTTGAGAACAGTGAAGAAAAATATAAGAAATTTACCAAATGAGTTCAGCTTTTTATCAACCATCACGAGATCAACACCTTAATTTTCACAGAGTAGACTTTAATGTATGTATGTATGTATATATGTATATATATATATATATATATATATATATATATATATATATATATATATATATATATACATATATATATATACATATATATATACATATATATATATATACATATATATATATACATATATATACATATATATATATATATATATATATATATATATATATATATATATATATATATATATATATATATATATATATATACGTGTAGATTTATTGCCACATAGAGTGTGATGTAGCCTTGTATTTTTTAAAGTTTGTGTGCCAAGCAGGGAGCCCATCTGAAAAAAAAAATGAAATAGAGTAACGTTTTTGTTTGTTTGTTTTCTTTTTTCAGTCATAAGGGACACTGATGTGAAAGATCCAGAAAGAGCAGCAAAGTATTTCAACTAGGAAATTCTGTTTGGGAAAGCTGGTCAGCATGTCTCCAGAATAGTCAGCATATGTGACTCCAATTTTGAGGACATTATACATTCTGTACTCTTGTATATAACCAGTGCAAGTATATGTTCTGGTGTAGACACGCTGGACACCTGCCCTGTGGGACAGTCTGTGTGGATCTGTTGGAAGATCACTTAGTTTTAGTTTTGTAAATATTGTTGATGAAGTATTAAAAAATAATGAAAATCTTTCAAACATGTTAAGTTTTTTCTTTCCAGTTTCTGTACACTACAGGTGAAATATCAGTGAGCCATAAAACATTGAAATAAATTATGTGTATTTCCATTGGTCTTTTTTGGGCATTTTCTTTGTTGGTAAAATGCCAAACAAGAGGACAGTAATTGAAATTTGACAGACTGAAAGAGTGATAAATGAGGAGCTTGCAGGGGGTGTTTAGGTAGTGGCCGATTCTTTTTAACACGTTTAGCTGCCTAGAGACTTTCTTACACAGATCTGACACATTTTTGTCAAAATTTAGCTAGAAGTCAACTGTTACCCCGAGGAGTTTTACCTCAGCTTCACAGTTTATGATTGCATTTCCAATTTGGAAATTTACATCATTATGAATATCCTTATTTCAAATAAGATGGCCTGAAACTTGTTCGGGTTCGCCTAAATCATATTAATGTTAAGCAAGTCAATAAAATGAAGGCACTCCCATTCAAGTTCAAGTCTTAAAGTATCCAGATTTGCATGGGCAAAAGATAAGTTGTTGTCATCGGCATACTTGTATAGTAGACCTTCTTGTATACAGAAGAAAAAATTGATAAAGATGTTAAATAGCAGCGGCTCAAGAATGGAGCCTTAGGAATGCCTTTGATGATTGTCTTCCAACTGCTGGAGACAGCAGCTATCTTTATGCACTGTTTCCTGCCATTTAGATAACTTCTCAGTAGGTTTAAGCCATCCTCGTCAAGACTGTAGGCGCGGAGCTTTTCCAACAGCAAGTTATGGGGGAGACCATCAAAAGCCTTGGACAAGTCTGTGAGAATAGCTGATACAGTGGTACCTCTCTTGAGAGACCCCTCTAATGAGAGACCGCATATCTTTTTAAGACCGCTTTCTCAGAACACTGCGCTTTCTTTTCCATGTTGTTGTACCTCTAATGAAAGACCACCTGTTTTGAGACCGCATTTTGACCCGCCGTAGGGGCGGTCTCTCAAAAATCTTAGAAATAAAAGTGAGTACGCTCACTGGGCAGTAGTTTTTCCTGTCGAGCAGGTCATCTTTAGGTCAGGAGTAACTCGGGCTTCTTTAAACCTGTCCGGGAAGGTACCCTGGATAAGTGTGGTGTTTACAAGGGATGTCACTATAGTAGGTGTAGCCATCTTCAACAATTTAGATGATATCCCGTCTATCCCTGTTGCTTTATTGAGGCCAATTTTGTCAATTTGTTTACTTACAAAAACTGAGGTAACATTTTGGAAGCGAAAGTGGTTCAAATTTATAAAATTGGATTCTATACTATGAATATTTGGGTGAGTGACAGGGTCTAGAGCCCTGTTCACAGTAATATCTGAGGCAATGTTTATATAATAGTTATTGAAAATTTCTCTGACTTGAAAAGGATCAGAGACAATCTTGTCTTGAAAGAAAAGGGTGATACTATTACCCAAGTTGCTGCCTTTAGAGGAAAGGAAAGGCTTGATGGTGGACCAAAAGTCCTTAGATTTTGGACCACTGGCACATCTTTCAAAAAAGTAATTTCTAATTTTTTTTTTTTTTTTTTTTTTTTTTTTTTTTTGCGTAGTTTGGTAGTAAAGTTCCATTGCTTTCTATAATTTTCCCAATTCCTCCTTGTGCGAAACCTTAAATATCTATTGTGCAGCATGCGCTCCTTGTATACTGCTTTACGGAGGGCACCGTTCATGAAAGGGGCCAAATGTTTATGCCTTTTCCTGTGTTTGAAAGGGGCATGTTTGTTGACCACCGCGGGAAGAAGCCCTTCATATATGCCCAATACCTGTCATTCATACACATGGTGATGGATGTCAGGAAGGGCCTGGATAAGACTTCCCTTTGGTCTGTGCCAGAAAAGTCAGCTGAGCACAAGATCATGACAGTCCCTTGTGCTTAAATGTGTCCCTTGCTTTTGGCAAAGCCTATGAAATTGCTCAATGTGTGTTCACTAATGATATCTGGAAAAGAGTGCACTTTTTGGTGAATTCAGTTACAAAAATGTACTCAAGAGAGCTGTTTGGTATCATATCCAAACAAATTACATCCTTTAAATTCATCCCACTGTAGGCCTACATGTGCCATAAATTTGGAATATTCTATGATTACATCAAAAAATTATCTTTTTGCCCTTCCACCTGCATGAAAGGTGTACTGTCTTGGTCTTCATGACCTCCAACTGTCCCAATCTAGAGACAAGCACGATGACCATTACCAGACGCAAACTCAATACAGTGGGACATGCTTTAAAGACCACCCTACAGAGATGTTGATGCTTCTAGAAGCCATCCTTTCATGACCCTGGACATTTTTGAATTTATGGTTGAAACATCATGGCACACAAGACCATGTTTTGGTCAGTTACTGAAAATGTCAACAGATGGCAGCACAGTACAGACAGATTGGCTACAAGACCAAATCAAGATTTTAAAGCAAATCTGCATGTATTCCTGCAAAGGAGACCTGCACTTAAATTGTAGAGTGCCCCTCATGAGCATAACGTTATATGCGACAGGGTTTAGTCCATGTACATTGGGTGCACAATGTACGGGTAGAAACCCAAATCCAATCTCACTATTGGTTGGAATTTTCCAAAATATATTTCTTGGAAATTCTCCAGCACAGCTTAAAATGTAACGGCATCTTTTTGATACCCCTTTGATGAAAAATAGTCCGCAACATTGTGGACCTGATAATGACATCTTCAAACTTGGCAGGGATGTAACTTTTGTGGGCCTGTACCAAATTTTGTACAATATGTTTTACACCAGTCTGTACTCCCTGTAGAAAGTACAAAAGATGAATTTGCTGTTTGGTATAATATCTTGTTTCTTCGACTTCTTGTTCTTCAACACATGGTTTCTGGGAAAACAGTCAAGAAAGGTTTCACCAAAACTTGATAGGATGATGTAACTTACCAAAGTCGAGATTGGGATTGCATATGATTTAACTTGACCTAATTTCCAAGGTAACCTGCTCACAGTGTGGTACACTTTATGACCTTCATATAGAAATGTTCTAATTTCTGTCTAGGGCTGGCATCTAATACGCTAAAAAGTATGTATTTTCTAAAAAGAAAACATACCATTTACTTTGATTCTGGGACTGAATATTTAATTTTAGTGTCATTATTGATGTAATTAAATTGTAATTAAAATTCTTAAATTTTGCATAAAATTAAAAATGGCATTCTAAAAGATGAAGATAAGATTTAGTTTATAGTGTCAAATGAAAGAACACATATACCTCTCCATAACAGTATTTTATTTTTTAAAAAATAGCTTTGTTCTTATTTGTTAGCTGTATTTTTTTTTTCAAAAATTTAAAATTTAAATTTTATTTCAAACATCCTGTAAATTTTTCAACCAAAACCCTTATCTTATCCAAAGTTTAGAATATGGTTTTGCTGCTCGAGGTGTACTGTTTCATTTCCCATAAGAAAATAACGTTTTGTTTTTCGGCTTTTTTTTTTCTGCAGAAACAACAGAGAAATCAAAGTTTTTTTAATCAAGCAATTAAATTCAATTTCTTAACAGCTACACAGACTTCATTATTTTTTAATAGCTTAACCCAAATGTAAACTTTTAGAAAACATATACAGTAAAACCTCTCTTACCGAACACCTCCTTATACCGAACACCTCTCTATACTGAACACCATTTCTCAGTCCCAAATATATACTTTCAATGCTATCAACCCCCCATATACCGAACACCTCACTATACTGAACACTTTTTTTCTGGTCCCAAGGGTGTTTGGTATAGGGAGGTTTTACTGTAGTTTATATGATATTAAACAAGAAGTCTAGTGTATATAAGGACATGTTTGGAGCAAATTCATGTTTTGTGTAAACTGCTGTAAAAGTATATCTTAAGTGAAAGCTGGTCTTCAGATCATAACTCAAGAATGAGTTTGCAAAGTTTGGTCATATGTAGTATGATACACCTTACGAAGACCAGGTTGAAGTAGTTTATGTTGACCTAAATCTCCAAGGTCACAGGACCACTAAAGTGAAAGCTGGGTTTGTGTATTCTAAAATTGACTCAATAATATTAATTAAACTTGATCGGATCTTCTATCATATGAAGACCTTAGTCAAAATTGCATATTTATGATCTTGCCCATATGTCTCAAGGTCACCTCTGAGAAAACTGGTTGCTGTGTGTTTACTTTAGATAGCCTATGTATCAAATGTCATCAAACTTGGTAGAATCATGTATCATACCAAGTTTTGACTTGGGATTGTAGATGGGTGACGACCTTGTCCAAATTCTGAAGGTCACATGGTCAATTAAGTGAATGTTGGTTTCCAGACCATAGTTCAAGAGAGATCGTACGGAATTAAATGAAACTTGGTAAGATGGTGTATATTACCAAGGCCTAGGTCTGTATTGCAGATGGATGACCTTGACTTAATTTCCAAGGTCATAGGGTCACTTTCATGATAGTTTCTGGATGAAAAGTCAAGAAAGATTTCAAGAAATTTCAACAAACTTGTTATCATATTGTAACCTACCAAAAGTCTAGGTTGCAATTACAGATGGATCTCTTTGACCTAATTCTCAAGGTCACAGGGTTACATAAGTTAGATTTGGTTTCAAAGATGATAACTCAAGAAGAGGTTATAACAACATTAGATAAGACTTGGCAGGGTGGTGCATCTTAAAGAGGCCTAGCAAGGGATTGCAGATGGATGACCTTTACCTGATTCTCAAGATCACAGGATTACTTTAGTAAAAGTTGGTTTCCTAAATGAAACTCAAGAAGGAGATGGTAAATTTTACAAAATAGTAGGATGACGCATCTAAACAAGGCCGAGGGTGGGATTGAAGATTGTTAACCATGATCTAAATCCTAAATTCTCGGCACTGAACTGAAGATTGGCTGGTGTATGACAAGATATACTTGATCAATCTTAATTAAACTTGATGGGATCGTACGTCATCGGAAGACTTTGGTCAAAATTGCATACTGAAGACCTTGACCCAAGTCTCTAGGTCACTTCTATGAAAGGTTGTTTCTGTGGGATAACTTTAGAAATATTTCACCTAATATCAATAAATTTTGTAGGATAAAGTATTTTAACAAGTTCTTGCTTGGGATTTCAGATGGGCAACCTTGAGCTGATTCTCAACGTCAAAGTCACAGTGTACATTTGGTTTATAGACCATTACTCAAGAGGAAGGCTTTTGTTTGGAATGTAGATGGGTTTACCTTACCAATGTAGACCGATGGTGAAACCTTGTAAAATTATACGTGTTTTTGAGAATTGCCATTTAAATTACGTATATGAGTGACCTTGACTTCTTTTTTTTTACTATCAGGCCCACAGGAGTCTGCAGGTGACAAGGAGATGTGATTTTGTTGTACAAAATCAGTCTGGTGATTGTTTGATTTTAAATTATATATGGCCTTGTGGGGATTTTTTTTTTTTTTTTTTTTTTTTTTTTTGCGATTTCTTTTAAGGAAATGACAAGTTGCATTACATAAGGATTCCTTTCAATGTTTTGGAATCCATTATGGTAAAATTGCATTACACTTGGATTCATTTTCAATCCTTTGGAAGTTATGCTGAATTGCATTAGTTTTTTATTGCTTTTCGATCTATTGTAAGCCATTAAACTAAAATTGCATTAGTGATGGTTTCCTTTTCCATCTTTTGGCACCCATTATGGTGAATTGCATTACTTGCATATTCCTTTTCATTTTTTTTTTGAGATAATTAAGGGGAAGTACACTAGCACGGATAACTTTCCAATCTTTTAGAACCATTGTGGTGAATTGCATTGCCTATAGATTCCTATTCAATCTTTTGGAACCCATTACGGTGAATTGCATTAGTTATGGATCCCATTTCAACCTATGGAATCCGTTTGCCAAGATAGGTGGATATCATGTTCCAGTTACAATGGTCACATTGCTTCCCAGCCATTTTTGCCATAGTTTATATCATCGACTTTTCAAAAATCACTGGTCATATCCTTTCAAGCTTTGGAAGGATATTTGCTCTTGCTTATTCTCCACCAACGTTGTTTCAAAGTCTCAATGCAGTATTTTCTTTTATGTGACTAATTGTGGGTTTTTATATATATATAATTTGTAACTCCTTTTTCAAAGTCACTTTATGAATTCTGTTCATACATTGTAGGACTGCACATTGACTTTGGTTCCACCGAACTTCCTGAATAATTAGCATTGCATGTGTGCAATTATTTCATAATTTTTGAGGATGGTTAACATGGTTAGTATGGGGATAATAATGTTATATCATGCATATGTGATTTTCCCCCATATTGCAGTCTTGATCCTGTCCAGACTTGGTGAGGATGTACCGGGCTATCTACTAAGTTGTTATCAGCAGATCACACATGTAGGATTTTCTATTTTATCTACTGATGTGTTCAATACAATTTATATCGGTGGTTCTTTTGGTAGCAGATGTTTTTCATCCTTAGAAGGGTCGTCATGACTGCAATATATATATATATATATATATATATATATATATATTGTAACTTGTATCTTGTTTTCATTTTTATCCTGTTATGTCATTTGTGTGCCCAAAACTGCGTACTTGTATTTCGTCATGACTGCAATATATATATATATATATATATATATATATATATATATATATATATATATATATATATATATATATATATATACACACATATATATATATATATATTGTAACTTGTATCTTGTTTTCATTTTTATCCTGTTATGTCATTTGTGTGCCCAAAACTGCGTACTTGTATTTACTTTTGTGTGAAATGAAAACTATGTGAATGTCGTACATTGTGTCAATCGTTTATCCATTTGTTGTATGTATTTTTGTAATTTTGGACAGAAATGTTTGAACAGAATGAAACTGCCTGGTCGATTGGTTTGAAATGACATAGGAACAAATTCCTAGCGTAGCATGACAGTTTTACTGAAATTAGCTTTGATGTGGTAACTCAAAACCTAATAAAGCTGGAACTTTGGCAATGGACATGAAAATGGTCGCCTTTGACTGGTGCCCGGATGTATACATATATATGGACAAATTTCTAAGGCAGCATGACCGTTCCGGTTTTCTGAGTCTGAGCTTTTCCGATGCTTTCCGTGAAAAAACTCTGAAATCTTAAGAAAATATCTTGAGTCTCCAAGGTTTTATGACAACCAATAAAAGCCTTGGAATACACTGTTGGACATCCAAAGATTTTCTCTGGAATAACACGGATATCAGAGGATTTTCTTCGGAAAAGCTTGAATATCCAAGGACTTTCTTTGGGAGACCGTCAACGTCCAACTGTTTTAAAAACGTCGGGTTTCTTTGGGATTTCCTAAGCCAAACATCAGATATCCAGGGATCGTCTTTGCAAAAAAAAAAATTAATGTCTCAGGATTTTCCTAGGACAACTAATTGGTCATAAAAGATTTTTAAGCAACCCTGAAAGCGTGCTACAAAAACATTTTCAACTTGGGATTTGCTATCTAAGTGCGTATATGTATTCAACAATTTCTTCGCAAAACACGTCAAAAATCTTGCACTTGTCTTGAAATTAGGATTGGGAGGTACACCTCTACCATGCACTCTCTTACTACATATTGACCGGTCTGCAACTGAAAAGGAACATTGCAGCAATGCAGTAAGCTGTCTTTATTTAACCCTTAAAGTGCTGATTTAAGGTTGCGTGTCCTGAGAAAAGCTGTTGGCTAAGACCACTTTTTGCTTTAGACTAGTCTTGGTATTTGAATGAAAGGTGCCTTCATGAGGAATTTGGATCTTTTAACCATTATATGTTTAACAGTAAGGAGAAAACTATAGCAGTGATCAGCATTTTAAGGGTTAAATCTGGGGTCTCAGTTTCTCACTGCTTGCCCCCAGAAGCACTTTATTGGCAAATTCTGTGCACGGAGTGGTAAAACACTGTGCATTTTTTCATTCATATAAAAATTCTCCAACATGAAATATTTACTATGTCGATGAACACCCAACAAAATTTTAACCGTCACACATTACATATACTGAAATTTGTTTCCGATATAATCTCAATGCCCCAAAACACAATTTGAAAGAGAGTGGTGCTACTCTTGTGTCGCAAGAGCCCTTGCCTCTTAACATGTATTCTTCAAATGTCCACTGCATGTTCTTTCTTTATGCATTGTTTTCGCAATCATCTGGAGGGTAATTGGCAATTACAGTATTAAATCCCTTAAATGCTGGCATAACTTACCCCCACCGGCTAGTAAATATGTAGAGGGCAGTTACAGTGTTAAATCCCCTAAATGTTGTCATAACTCCCTCCCACCGGCTGCTAAATTTTGTAACAGTTCATGTTGTTTACTGAAACAGATTCCTGGTACTTCCTCCCTGTTAATGATTTCCGACGGTTTGCTTTCATGAGTCAGCAACTCTGATATGCTGTCTGTCCATTTTAGTGTGTATCTTTATGCCATTAATGTTTTATATATATATACATACATACATACATATATACATACATACATATATACATACATACATGTGTGTGTGTGTGTGTGTGTGTGTGTGTGTGTGTGTGTGTGTGTGTGTGTGTGTGTGTGTGTGTGTGTGTACAAAACATCAGGTACAAAAGAATATTTTCGTACGTTGAGTTTCGCATTTGGTACGGCCACTATGACTAAACTGACGAAAGATTCGACCAAGAACGTGAAGGGGGAAAAGGTCATGAATTTTGCATTAATTAAAAAGAAAAAGTTTACTGGCACATATTTTGGCAGCCTTGAATAGTACAGATTCAAGAAGATGGGGCAGACCTTGACCACGTGTTGTCGAAAAAAGGAGCCGTATTCCGGAGAGATGGAGTCTACCCAGCAGCGTTTCACGTGAGAGTTTGAACCTACAGAGATGTGTAACCCTCTAGCAAGGTTTGCTGGTGATACGAGTGATGTGAGCACGTCGGGTTAGGCTACTGATCACGGTAAAGCCAAGAAGAAAGCAACAAATAAAGATTTAAGGGCGTTGAAAGATCATAAGCCTCAACTTTCCCCAGTTCCGCGTTGAAGAGAGACTTGTGTTGAAGTGATGAAAAGACTAGGCTGGGTTGTTAACAAGTTCAAGCAGACATGCGTCATCGGCGAAAAGTCTGATGTCACACATAGGAAAGGGGTGGGGGTGAGGGTCCCAGTACGCTGGTACAGGATACAAATGCCACAGTGCAGCATGCAGAAATAGGAGATGTTCCAAATAATGACAGTACGGTACGCTGGCATGGAAGATGATATGGATCAGTATATGCTTGTTTGCCTGCAAAGCAGACCAAGTTCCGTGTTACTACACTTGGAGTAGACAAAATACGCAGCTTGGGTCTGCTTTGGAGGCAATATGCTTGTACGAAAACACCCTCTCCCACCCCGTCTACAACTTATCTGGAATGGGCAGGGGACCCGAATGGACCCTTGGGTTACCAAAACTTCAACAGGTGGCCAAGAAGATGTTTGACCATGAATGAGCACATATTGGAAACAGTTACTATACCCACGACATAGGATTGCCAATGAATGGACCTTAATAGGTCCATGGTCACAGATATCTTGTTTCAGCTTAGAAAGAAAACCAGGATGCCAGGCTTTGTAAAGGGCTCAGGCAAGTCAGACCCGTTCTTTTTTGTTTGGAAAGTTTCAAGTCATTGTAAATTTTGTTAAGAATGTAAACAAGAGGGTTGCTGGTGGATTTATCGGCATTGAAACCAGAGGTAAGGCCATCATTACATGCTGTATATTCATAGAGAGCATTAAACATTGGTCTTTCAATTTGGAAACGTTACAGAGCAAAGACAAAGAACGATGGTTTATGCTTTATTATACCTGTTCGGCATTTCTAAAGCAGGACATATGTTGGATTTGTTCCGAGAATGTGAAAGATATTATTGGTAAATAAACAATGGAAAAAATTGTAAGTGATTTACTAATTGGCCTAGACTCAGTTGTATCTTTGAGTAAGACGTCAGCAATATTGTCGGGACCAGAAGCGGAGGATAGTCCGGGGGAACTACATAAAGACTTTCTCGATATCACATTTAGGGGTTTGGCGCAATGGATGTGCGCATTCCGAATTTCTGCTTAGTGATTGGTGCCGAAGGTTGCTGGTGTGTTCCGTGGTCAATGAAAAAATCTATTTTCGTTGTTTTAAACAAACTTCATCAAAAGTTATGTCGCATAAGCGTATACATCAGTTCTAAAATCAAACTCAATCACGGGAAGAGTATCAATATCAGGTAGAATTTTTGGCACTGTCTTGCAAAAATAAGTGGGCTATAAAATATTCCAAATGTCTCCATCGGGTAGGATATGATATTAATCGTATTTTCAATGATAGGACGTGGGTCTCGGTGAATTTTGCACCCTAGACTTGGACATTTTCCACCATTGCTTGGGGTTGATATCTAATTTCGAAAAAAAAATATTAACGCATTAGAATGGCGTTTTTTTGGTGCGTGACATCGTTACTCGACTTTTTCTAGAAAAGATAAAACTTCTCAATCTTCATTGAAAATATCGTTTGAATCGTTGTCATGCTTGATTTTGATACCGATTTTTTCTGTAGTTATACGGGGGGGGGGGGCTGTATATGTGTGTTCTCACCGGAATTAATGCTTTTTAAATGTAAGCCAATCGTTAATCTGTATCGCACAAGATTGATGCCTATCGAGACAGAATAGATTAAAAAATAACTCAGCACAAGTACGAATGTCTCGTTTAAGTAATTTTACGAAATATGGTCGCAAGAAAAGACTTGTCAAATATTTATAACACATATTCTGTATTTGTCTCACAACACAATGATGTTAGTGACATGGCAACGCAAACCACGTTCAAGTCTTGGTAGAATATGCACGTCACAAATGGAGAGTGAACTTCATGTCAAGTCATTAGAGCGATTGTAAATAGCCATAATATTAGAGGAGAACAAGAAATAGAGTACACTAAGAAATACAAAGGGACATAACTGCCAGGACCACAAAAATATTGCAAGTCATTTTGACATTTATTCCTATTTGGCGATATCACTAAATTGTTTAGAGATATCGCCAAAGGCAGAATAGAATAAATATGTCAGCACAGGTACGAATGTCTCGTTGAAGTAATTTTACGAAGCAATTTGATATATCGCTAAATATTTTGATATATTATTAACTATTTAACGATATCACTAAATATTTAACGGTATCACTACATGATTTGGCTATATCGCTGAATGATTTAGTGATATCGCCAAATAGGACTAAATGTCAAAACTGCTTGCCACACAAAAAGAGCATGTACCTGTGAATGAAAACTGAGCACCGAAACAGCATGAGCTGACTGCATGTCGCAACTTCACAGCGAGTATAAGCAACTGACGGTCGAGCGATAACAAACAGTATTTTCTGTCATTAATTAGCTTAGACAAGGAGTCGCTACTCAGAGAGAAATGTACGGCTGAGGACCCTTTAATTTATTTGAGCTAATGCAGCCTATGTCAAAATTCGACAGAAGAACGTCTGCAATGTGGACAATAGTACTTCCATATTTATATAGGTTGAACAGTGACAGGTTAGCTTATGGAGTGTAAAGAGTTTGGCCTGAAGAATAGGAAAATGATTACCAGAAAGTGGTTCTGTACGGAGCCCCAGAAGGGATATAAAGAAAAAAATATTATTTCGTTCCCACGAAATAAATATTTCGTGGGAACGAAATAAATATAAAAACCACTACATAAAGGGTACTATAGAGCCCTAAAAGTGATAGAAGAATATATATGTATATTTCGTGCGAACTGAAGGGACATGGTAGATTTTCGTATTTTATTTCGTGGGAACGAAATAATTTTTTTTCTTCATGTCCCTTCTGGGGCTCCGTAGTTCTGGACGAAAAGCACAACTACAAAACAGTATTTTTAAAGTACAGCGGCTTGTCATATTTCTGTTGATTTTAGCCTGTCCCGTTGCGATATAGAGTTATTTGCTCCCAATGAAACAACAAGCCGTTTTAACATTTAATCAGATTATTGGATATCCATAATTCCATTTTGGATATCAAAAATTCAATTTTCATTGAATCAGAATATGGGTATCCAAAATTGATTTATGTTAAAGTTTGGATATCCATAAATCTGATTAAATGTTAAAACGGCTTGCCATAGTAATACCGATTCCAACTCTTCAACGGTTGATTTTTAATTTGCAAATTTATTCTCAGGCTGGTGAAAATCAAACTATCACTTGTTTGAACTACCACTACGCAATTTTCTATGTATACATATTGATATGTCAATATTACACGTAAGAGTAGTATTGAGAGACTGATGAAGAACAGATTCATGTTCTTTTCAAACTTTAGCTGGATAAATACTGCAAAGGTAAAGATAGTACTTTTAGTCATTAAACACGTTAAATTTGCAATTTGCCCTGAGCAATGCTGTTATTATGTCGATAATACACTTGAATTATTATTGATATGCTGATCTCGAACAACTTCGTGTTCTTCAAAATTTCACTAGATAAATATTGAAAAAAGAACAGTCTATATGAAATTTCTATAGTCACTGTGGAATTTTCTGAAACAATATTGATATAGTCTCACTAGATAAAATTTCACTAGATAAATATTGAAAAAAGAACAGTCTATATGAAATTTCTATAGTCACTGTGGAATTTTCTGAAACAATTTTGATATAGTCTCTCTCTCTCTCTCTCTCTCTCTCTCTCTCTCTCTCTCTCTCTCTCTCTCTCTCTCTCTCTCTCTCTCTCTCTCTCTCTCTCTCTCTCTCTCTCTCTCTCTCTCTCTCTCTCTCTCTCTCTCTCTCTCTCTCTCTCTGCCAATCAATCTCTATCTGTCCATCCATCCATCTACCCATCCATCCATCCATCCATCCGTCCGTCCGTCCGTCCGTCCGTCCATCCATCTATCTATCTATCTATCTATCTATCTATCTATCTATCTATGCATTGCATGTATAGAGTATGGAGTTATGGTAGTATGTTGTAAAATGTGATAGTTATTCTCACTCTTGGTCTGTTACAAAGAAGTAATGTTAAGATTGGTTCATGAAATTTTGATGGTTTGACCCTGAGGTACGGCTAACTCAATAACACCAACCTGCCAGAGGAAACGTCAAACATTGATACACTTGGCACAACAAGACGCATATAATCAAAAAGACACCCCCTCCTTCAATTGAATGACCACTACATAAAATCTATCACACAAACCCGAGAAAACCTTAGGTGATATTACCTTGTGCATCAGCAACTATAAGCATGCAGCGTGTCAAAATCATAAGTGTGAAAAAGTCAGAAATTGTCTGACTGGAACTAAGCAAGGATTTAGTCAAAATTACGTCAGACATCTTTGTTACTTTCGCATACATTAAATTCTCCATTCGCAAAAAAAAAAAAAGAAGAAGATTTGCTTCACAGAAAATCTGTCTGGGATGCCTTCAAAATGAGAATAGTTTGAAATGCTACATTTTGCCATTGTTCAACGTAGTCTAAATTTTGTGTATTAGCCTAACTTTTATAAAGTAAAATGCTTTGTAAACTTTTGTTCTTGGTTGATTGGATGTGACCATGTCAAAAACTTATAAAGTGAAGTTTGAATGAAACTAGTATCTATAATATTTTGAAGCTACTCAACATTTTAATTTTGTCTATTTGCCTAATTTGCATAAATTGGAAGCCTACAACTTTGGTTTATGGTTCATTCGGTGGGGCTTTGCCACAAACCCATAAATTGAAGATTTACATTTTGCATGTTTTCCTAATTTGCATACATTAAAATCCTACAACCTTGGTTCCTGGTTCTTGTTTCATTGGATGTGACTTTGCCACAAACCTATAAATTGAAGTTGAAATGGCATGTCTATGTATAAGTTTTGGAGATAGTCAACTTTGAAATTTTTCAAAGCCCTTCATTAGCATAATTTGAAATTCTACAACTTATACTGTCCATTATATTGGCAGGTGTAACAAACCTACATATGCACATTGAAAATTTGAGTATCTGCAATATTTTAGAGGATATGGAGCTTTTAAAATTTTAATTGCCCTGAGAAAGAAAGAAAGAAAGAAAGAAGGAAGGAAAGAAAGAAGGAAGGAAGGAAAGAAAGAAAGAAAGAAAGAAAGAAAGAAAGAAAGAAGGAAGGAAGGAAGGAAGGAAGGAAGGAAAGAAAGAAAGAAAGAAAGAAAGAAAGAAAGAAAGAAAGAAAGAAAGAAAGAAAGAAAGAAAGAAAGAAAGAAAGAAAGAAAGAAAGAAAGAAAGAAAGAAAGAAAGAAAGAAAATTCCAGTTTTTACTAATTCATTGAAACCTCTCTGCAGTGGACACCCTTGGGACGAGAGAAAAGTCGCCCATGGCACCAGAGAAAAGTGCCCACTCCTGAGAGGGTCAGCCCTTCTGGGCAGTATGAATGAGTATGAGTGCATGTATATATACATTATTCATACATGCACATACATGTGTACAGTGTATACATATTATAATTCAAGGGGATGTGTATACATTCAACTGTCTTTCTTCCTTTATTACATAAACAAATATTTACAGAACCTGTCAAGAAACTACATATACATGTACCTGTGAACCAAGACAAGCACTATACTGTCTCAGTATCAGCTATGAAGAACAGGCTTCATCTCACTGATTACAAGAAAACAAATGCATGAAAGTGTCCACTGAGATGACACAAGTTCTACCATTCTTGGTCTGGCGACTCAGCTCTGTATGTAGTCTTTTTTAACAGAGGGTACATTCAGGCTTGTTCTGTCTAGGAGTCTGGAGCCTGTGTTCCCTTGGGACTGATAAGCTCAGCAAACTGACATTGCCTCAGGCAAAAACAGGCCAGCTAGGACATCAGTTTCAGTCATGGCGCACTGACAGATCTGTGCATTTCTAGTGGAAACTTTAGCCTACCTGGTACATATGGCAGCATGGAGTCGATCTGTTCTTGCATGACCAGACAGAGATTCTCTGTATTTTTATTGAGAGCCTCATTACACAGTTGTTGGAAGCCCCCCCCCTCCCTTTTTTTTTTTTTTTTTTTTTTTGCTGCAAGACCCAAATCTTCCACAGCATAACCTAATATGCATGTATAGAAAGCTGGCTGTGAGACAGGTTCAAGCTAATTAATTATGAATGCAAAATGGTTGCCTGGCACCATAGAGGTCAAGCAATAGGTCATACAGCAGGCAGTTGAAGGCCTGCATGTGGATTTGGGGAGAAATTCGGTGAATTTAGCATACATTAAAATTCCCCAAATTTTGTTTGTGTGCTATTGGATTTACCCGTTGTCTTAAACCTATATGTGTAAGTTAGAACTTTGTGTCTATCTGCAATAGATTGGAAGATATGGAGCTTATAAAATTTTAATTGCCCCTAATTTGCATAATTTTAAACATCATGACTATTCCAACCCAGGTGCTTAATTTCACTGATAGGTGAGTCACCATGGCAAGTTTGGTGATTGTCGGAATAATAGTGTCTGAGAAAAACTCCAGACAAATTTGGTAAGAAAGAAAGAAAGAAAGAAAGAAAGAAAGAAAGAAAGAAAGAAAGAAAGAAAGAAAGAAAGAAAGAAAGAAAGAAAGAAAGAAAGAAAGAAAGAAAGAAAGAAAGAAAGAAAGAAATTTGCACCCAGTCATAACGAGAAGACGTATTTTAACTGCTTGAGAAAGGTACCGCAATGTAATATAACATATGGGTGAATGCCTTGTCGGTAGTCACTTTAACCTCCCCCCACTAAGCCAGAGGAAGACTTTATCAGTCACGACTGTACTGAGCATCTTCCCCTAAGTGACCAAAATGCACGGGGTCAGAGGAGAACTTTTATCAGTAACAACTCTACTTCATCTTTCTCTCCATGACCTGAACGCAGGAGGCCAGAAGACTTTCACAACACTCCGCTGAGCAACTTCCTGTCCCTGCACGAGGCAAACATATTCCTCTCCCTGACCCAAACGCATAAGGTTAGAAGAGGGCTTTACCAGCCACGAATCTTTTGAGCATCTTCCCCTCCCTGATCTAAACGCACGAAGCTATAGGAAGACTTTATCAGTCACGACTCAACTGAACATCTTCCCCTCCTGACCTAACATTTCCATACTGACATGCCTCTCAGGAGGAACAACTCTGACACTGCCAATGTTGATTTACATGAGGAAAAAAGTAAAATTTGCAGGACACCTGGTCTCAGTATTCTTGATGCCAGATTTTTTGGCGACAAAAGGTTATCATACGTGTTTCACCTATGATGATTATACTATTGCACAACAGTAAATGTGGGGTGAACTAAGTTACTTTCATATATTTATTCCAATGTCCTTGTACATGCATTGCTTACTATCAGCTAACGTCATTAATACTAAGAGCAGCATAAATAGACCTTAAAATTCAACGATTCTCAACTAACCAGGGAATATTTTCAGACCCTTATGAGTGAAAAACGCAAACTAGTTGATAAAAACACAATTATCGGCGAGCTGAATGTCACTGTCACCCAAAATGAAGTAAAGAGAGCTATGTCCAAACTAAAAAATTAATAAATCAACTTGGATAGTTGGGGTCAATAACAAAATGTGAGAATGCGATTCTTAACTGTACTATTCAAGAAAATTTTGGCTACGGTACGTTCCCGAGTCGATGGATCATTAGGAATGAAAGTACTGACAACATCGTCCTGAGCCTTGTAAATGACAATATGCAAAATTACCCTGGAGATTCACGAGATCAATCGTTCTAGTCGAGTGAGTGCAGCTACCAAGAAGTGTACCCCCCCCCCCTTGCAGCTACCCATGGCCAAAACCCACTAATTTGCATCGTATCGTAGCAGGGGAGGGCAGCTCGTAGCAGACAAAAAGTGGTCCAAAATCGCAGAAATTTAAAAGCCAGCAGTTCAGCTGAAAATGATACGTCCAAGATCTACATCAATGACGATATGACCCATCAGAGAGGAAAATATTATACCTAATGGCCAGGCAAATGAAGCATGAGAAGAAGATTTATGACTGTTGAACACATAATGGAAAGACACTGGTCAAAGACAATGTAATCAAGGAACATCCAATACACAACCCGAGTGCGCTGGAGCAATTGACTCCTTTTCCTCCAAGATAAAATAGACTCATTTATATCATGCAAGGGCCATGTCAAACTTTTATGACTTGATCGTTAACGACCACTGCTTCAATTTCGGACACTGAATGATGGACCCTTCTCACTCTTAACAATTTTGGACACTTTTTTCGGTCACATATTGATTCAGCAAAATCTTGTTCCACATACAATGTTTTTGTCATTGCTTTTTATTCTGGTTCTGCTGTCTTGTATCACAAACCAATACATGTATGAGCCATTGTATTCAGATTCATGAACTGGTATACAGGTTACTTCTTTTAATGGGAAATATCTTAGATTATATGTCAGATAATGTAAACCTCTATTCCTTAAGCTATGTATTATACCAAGATGTATGTACTTATAAAATGTACCAGGTACTGAACTTGAGATATGTACATATGTCAGGGAGGTGTGAGTTGTTAATGGTCATATGTGTTATCATGTTTTATAAATAGCTTTTTAGACATCCACCATCTGTCACCATCCAGACTCATCATGTCTATATTATACGTTTTCGTCGATTTCAAATGATGTTTATTAAGTGTGATATTTGTAAGCAAACTCTAAATGGATTATCCTCTAATCAATGTCAATGTATTTTCTGTGACTTTTTTTACTTACAATGTATTGGTACAACCTATGACCAAGATCCACACTGGATGTGCCATTCTTGTTTAAAGTCAGAACTTATGATGATGATGATGATGATGATGATGATGATGATGATGATGATGATGATGATGATGATGATGATGATGATGATGATGATGGTAGTAGTTTCTTGAGAAACATTTGTGAACTATGGTCTATATTATCTTATATTGATTTTGTTGCTTTAATTGAAAGACTTTTTGTACCTTTTAAACTTGATGATAGACATAAATCCCGACCGATGATACCGACCCAGATTTCCATTTCTTTGCACAAACACACACAGTTGATAATTTGTGCGACTGTCAATACTATACTGAAGATACGATTGATAGTACCTGATCATATCCACATCCACTGTATTTTTTCATCTGAATATAAGAAGTTTACCCGCTCATTGTAAACAATCTTAGAATTTGAAAATTGTCTGTCTACATTAAATTATAGGTTTAAATTAATGGGTTTGTGAGAAACTGGGTTGAAAGATAATACACACGAAATAAATAATTTACCTGACAGTAACCATGTGAAGATGGTAAAGGTGTAACAGGGACCGTGGGCCAATTTCCGCATTTATGGACAAGGATTATCTTACTTGCACAGGGTTGACATCAATCTTTAATAATATCGAATCCATTTTTGATGAATTTCTTATTGATGCATCTGATTATGATAACAATGTAATTTTTGTCTTACATGTGGGCCACAAGGTACATGGTTGAATTACTTTAACACAACACATGAAGGTATTAATGAGTCACCTAAGTCAGAAAAAAATCATTGTTATTTGTTGGGAGACTTTTATGTTTACCTTTTTGATGCTGATAGTGGAACATCGTACTTTTTTTAATTGTATTCTGTAATTCTTATAGCCATCAATTAATAGGCCAACTAGGATGACTGTTAATGCAGCTACACTTATTTTAATGTTTCAGAGCATCGAAATAAGCCAGTTAATGGTGTATTGATAACAGATATTTCGTATCATTTTCCAGTTTTGCGTATATGTCCTAAGCAGTTTATTACTCCCAAATTGATCCCTTATTGAAAACAAATGTATAATTCGTCTACCGTAAATCATGTTCAAAATGGATTACAATCCCACGAGTGGACAACTGTCATCTCAACAGGATCCTAATTTAGCTATGCCTTTTTTTTCTGAAGGAGTTCAAAAAGGAGTATGATAAATTTATTCTAGTTAAAACTATATCGTCAAATCACAGGTGCAGAAAGCCTTGGCTTAGAGAAGAACTTAGCAAGTCTCTTGAAGGTAAACAAATAAATTGTGTGTGAAGAGAAAATACGTTAAATCAGCATTACGTACAGCTGAAAGAAGATATTTTAATGATGTTTTTCAAGAAAATAAGCATACTTTGTGAAAAGTTGGGAGGGTAATTAATAGTATTATAAGTAAGTATAAATCTGCAATCCACAATAATAATTTTAAAGTAAATGATAAAATTTTAACTAATCCAAAAAACACAGCCAATCAATTTAACTTATTTTGGGCCCTAACTTAGCCAAAAAAATATTCATGCCAAAAGACATTAATACTCAATTGTATTTAGGAGGCCAATGGATACATTCTTTTTTTTTTTTCTCCGGTTACTGAGGATGATGTTAGGATATTGGTTAATGATTTGAAAAAATCCCAGCCTCGGTTGTGATGATATAAGCACAAAAGCTATTAAACTTCTGTGTTTAATATTACTTTCTTGTTAGCTTATAATATTAACTTCTCACTTGAAAAGGGTTTATTTAGAGAGGTATTCAATAAAGCCGGAGGTGTTTTTTTTTTTTTTTTTCAAAAAGCGCGATGTAGAAATATTTTGGAATTATAGACCTATTTCTTTATTAACATGTTTTTCTAACTTGTACTCAAAAATACAATCAGTTATTGGCATACTTTGACAAAACGGATATCTTGTTTCAATTTCATTTTGGTTTCAGGAAAAATATGAAACAGAGTTAGCCAAAAATTATATAACTTATAGGATATCGGAGGTTTTGGACAGTCGTTAGACTTGCTCAAGTCTCACTGGACTGTCTCCCTTATTGCACTTAAAATTAAATTTCATTGCAAAATAAAAATTTAAGGGGAACAAGTCACATACGTTGTAGCCTTAAACTGTGTAATAATACACATGCGCAACCTAGCAAATTGGCTTGGAATATGTCTATAACCAGATAACGTCGACTCCAGATGATTTGCACAGGGCGGTTTGCACTGTGGTTTTTATCATGCAGACAAGCGAGCTGTCATAACGCATCCCTCTTCAGAAGCTGTTTATTGAGCTACTGTGTAATGAAGGATTAATTGTAGTTTGACCGAGTGCACACGCGTCAGACCAAGGAGGGTACCCTCCTTGGTCAGACGCAGGGCGTGCAAGCAGTCGCAGGGAGACGCTCAGCTTTGTCTCGCTTGAGTGGTCAATGGCTGAAATAACTAAGCATTCATCGAAGACCATTTTCAGCAGAGCCTTATCACAGTGATAATGGGATTAAAACAGACTAGCGTTGATACAGGCACGGCGGCAGTGTAGCTTAGTTAAAAAAAAAATAGTGACTTAATAACAGTATACTGTATAATTATCATACAGATATTTATTTTCTCTGGATTGCCTAATAGTATAAAAACACTAATCTGGAGGCTCCCCAGTACATAAGAGGACGCACAGGAATATATACAATACACACTGGACGAGAATAGAAGACTAAACTAGAAAAGAAAGATTTGCTTGAAAGCAAATCCGTCTGTGTGTGTGAAAAATTTGCACAATTACAAAAATGTGCAGTGTTGCAACACTTACAATTTGAGTCCAACATGAATAAAATTGGATGGAAAGTGACCAAATTATGGCTGGATGAAACATTCAAAAGGTAAAATGACCTTGACCTTTAGAGGTGACACGTGAATTACAAAAATGTGCAATGTCACAATATCTATAATTTAAGCCCAACATGATCAAAATTGGATTAAAAGTGACCGAGTTATGGCTAGATGAATATTTCAAAGGTCCAAATGACCTTGATCTTTGACCTTTAGAGGTCACAGGTTAATTATAAAAATGTGCAGTGTTATAGTAGCTACAATTTGTTTCCAACATTATCAAAGTTGGATGATAATTGACCGAGTTATAGCTACATGAATATTTCAAATGGCAAAATGACCTTGACCTTTGACCTCTTGAGATTACATGTAAATTACAAAAACGTGCAGTGTTACAGTAGCTACAATTTGTGTCCAACATGATCGAAATTGGATGGAAATTGACTGAGTTATGGCTGGATGAATATTTCAAACGTACAAATGACCTTGACTTTTGACCTTTAGAGGTCACTTGTAAATTACAAAAATGTGCAGTGTTACAATATCTACAATTTGGGTCCAACATCATCAAAATCGGACGAATACTTTGGAAGCCAGAAGCAATTGAAGTTTTTAATTGTCCTAATTTGCATAATTTTCAAAATCTTGACTATTTAGAACGATATGCGAAACTTCACTGCAGGTGCTATAGCCATGCAAAGTTTGAAGTTTCTAGCTTTCACAGTGTCTGAGTTTAAGACGACACAAAAATCTGGCGGGAAGAAAGATAGGAAAGAAAGAAAGAAAGAAAGAAATTTGGGTAAAACAATATGTCTGTGTTCACATACAGACATAATTCACGGCTTGCACACGAATAATACGATTGATGCCAAATAATTGAGAGTTATAATTAGATCATACACTGAATTAGTAAATAAAACGTCTCGATTCTGATAAGAATATGGTGGCACAAAAGTGCCAACTGAAATATTTTTCTCTCTCCATAAAAATGCGAAGGCGAAAACAAGAAAATAAGAAAACAGAGCGCTGAAAACAAAAAAACACGAAGGCGAAAATGCGAAAACAAGAAAACACGAAGGCGAAAATGCGAAAACACAACCGCGAAAACACGACACGACAGAAATTATGTCGTGTTTTCGCACTCGCATTTTCGTGTTTTCACATTAACGTTTTCTTGTTTTCTTATTTTCGCAATTCGTGCTTTGGCTTGTTTCACTTCCGTTTAACACCTTCCCACATGTTAGCTAACGGAATTAATCTACTGAATCATCATGACGATGTGACGACTGAGACAAGTGTCCTGTTAATGATAAACAAACATCAATCCCAGCATATGCTAGAATTTTCAAAAGTGAAAACACACACACACACAGACACACACACAGAATGCCTTATATATGTTGAAAATCCATTAGTTTCAACGTTGCATCAATGATTCTAGTGTGCATTGTCACATATGAATAAGTAAATCTATCCGTTTCCTAGATTAGACACAGAGGTTAATAGTACACCATGACCGAGGTGATGATGTTACAGTTTGGACGCATGGGTAATTAAAGTGTGTGTGTCAACACACACTTTTCTGTTTTTCCTCGAATTCTTTCTTTCTTTCTTCTTTACTAGCAAATTTGTCCGACACTTTTCTCGGACACTATTATATGTAGAAACTCCAAACTTGGCATGATTGTACCTCCATACAGAGAGTTTGACCGTTTTATACAGAGGAATGAAGATGTTTAAAATTATGCAAATTAGGGGCATTTGAAATTTTAAATCTTGAATATCTTCAAAAGTATAATAGATAGAGATGTCATTCCAAGTTCTACTAGGGGTTATTGACCATTGCGCATCTAATGAATCTAAAGCAAAAGTTGCAGCCATTTAAATTATGCTAATTAGCAGCATTTGAAATTTTAAGACTTGAATATTTTCAAAACTATTATAGATAGAGATGTCATTTCAACTTCTACTAGGGGGTTGTTGACCTTTGCGCATGTAATGAATCGAAAACAAAAGTTGTAGCAATTTAAATTATGCTAATTAGCAGTATTCGAAAATTTTCAATCTTGAATATCTTCAACACTATAATAGATAGAGATGCCATTCCAACTTCTACTCCTGTGTTATGGAATAGTTGTACATAGCCATACCAATATGCTTTGAAGACACACACACTAATTTGCTGTGCAGCAAATCATCTTTCCTAGTTGCGAACTGTGTTTGCTTACATAATTGATCTGACAGTGCGACACGCACTTCAATCGCCATTCAACAATGACGCAAAGTAAGTCAGTTTTACAGACAAGAAAGTTTCCAATTCCCTCAAAACGGAATTGGAAAAGGGATGGGACAATTAAGGCAGAGTTCGGTCTTCGTGGCTTTGGCTTGGGTGCTGGTATATAAGGTTGTCAGGAGTGTTAATTATATGCCAAGCTTATTTCACTGGTTCTTCTGCAAATTTTGGTCTTTCTCGTGATAAAGGGGACCATACACACTGTCATGCTTTCCCCGGGTTTTGCCATTTATATAATTGGGCCTAATGTATAATTTTATTCTGTAGAGATATGTAACCAATGTTACTTTACAAATGAAGATCTGCAATAAACTGATCGCGACACAAAACCGAAACTTCGTGACTGGGATGCAGCGATAACGCGACAGATCGCTCACACACACACATGCACACACGCACGCACGCGCGCGCACACACACACACACACACACACTATACATGACCGATCGACCAAGCAAAAAGCAGTGTGCAGAGCCACTTTGCAGACAGACTACGAAAAAGAAAAGACATGAGTCACAGCTCTATGGTAGAAATTTATATTTACCTGTTGAAACAAACGTGATATCGTAATTTTTTATGATGTATTGTACTTTTTCTGACACGATTCTGGGCAGCACACATGGTGTAAGCTGTAGTTTGGCATTTGAATGTGGGTGGGTTTCCGTGTAGATCTCCATGTGCATTCTTTGGAATGACATATCTTTTAATATTGTGGTCTCCTGCTAGGGTTTCAACACCAAAAAAAGTTCCGATAAAGCAAATTCAGATAAAAGATACTCAGTTGGTAAGTTAAATGCTTCATCAGTAGAATTTAAAAAGCGATGTCCGATATGGAAGCAAGTTTGATCATGCACAGCCACCTCAATTATGCTTAATTCCGTTCTTTAAATTCCTTAAACATATATAAATCGTAAATGCTTTACAAACTTCCTTGATATGATACCAATAATTGATTTAATATTTTGCCCGATGATAGATGCATATAGGAGCATGCACTTTAATCACATGCAGAAATGTAGCTCAAAACATGCTTGGTGGATTTTATCGTGTAGAAAAGAAACAAATCTGCCATAAAGAGCTCAATTATGGATAACATTGAAAACTATTATATAGCAATCTTTTTTAGTGATCAACCACCGAACCGGAGTTCTGGGACTTATGCCAGTGAAATTCGTGGACACGTTTCGGTGCATCATGCATACCTTGTTCCAGTAACAAATAGTGAATGCCTTTGGGGTTTTTTTGGGGGGGGGGGTTTGTTTTTTGTTTTTTTGTTTTTTTTTGTTTTTTTGTTTTTTTTTTTTTTGTTTTTTGTTTTTTTTTGGTTTTTTTGTTTTTGTTTGTTTGTTTGTTTGTTTGTTTGTTTTTTGTTTTGTTTTTTCGTATGACATGACATGTTGGGAGGGGGGGGTATTATAACTTTTATGTCAAAACACTGTATTAAAGACCCATTTTTTCTCCGAACGATTATTTTTCCACACGAACACTACCTGTGAAGGACTTGTCCTCTTGGTCCTTGGAGCTGATAATTTTGTCACCAGGATTTCCATGAATCAGCATCAATTTCCTCAGACATGACTTGCTTTAAGTTTATTTGTTTGTTTACTTATATGCTTGTTGGCTTGTGTACAGAGTTTAGTTCAAGGATCAAAGTCTAATATTTACCGTAAATATTACCATTAATGCAACATGTATTAAAATGTGCTTTCGAATACCAGTTTTACCTGTTCGCTTGATCTTGGTATCATGACCGTCCGCTAAGCAGTTCTGTTTCGTACTAGCAAGATATGGTAATAATGATAATAGTTATATTATTTACAGAGGAACGTGAGCAATATGGACAATAGTAATTCCATATGTATATAGGTTAGACAGAGATAGGTTAGCTTATGGAGAGTAAAGAGTTCGGACTGCGGAATAGGGTATTGACCACTAGGAAGTGGTTCTGGGCAAAAAGACACAAATACAATAATGATAATGATAATAATAACAACCACCACCACAACAACAACGAGATATAATAATAACAACAAGAACAATGAATTTGGAAAACTACCCCGTTACAACAGGGGCACCAATCAAGCGGG
The DNA here is from genome assembly GCA_964020975.1 of Hermodice carunculata. Taxonomy (NCBI): domain Eukaryota; kingdom Metazoa; phylum Annelida; class Polychaeta; order Eunicida; family Amphinomidae; genus Hermodice; species Hermodice carunculata. Next base: position 97,149,472 of record OZ026613.1, on the reverse strand, counting down.
GTTATTTCATGGTGCGTCCACACATTTCCTTTGAAATCATTTGTAAAATACAAGTATAAACCATAAAAGTTAAAGTATTCAGTAGATTAATTCCGTTAGCTAACATATGGGAAGGTGTTAAACGGAAGTGAAACAAGCCAAAGCACGATATTGCGAAAATAAGAAAACAAGAAAACGCTAATGCGAAAACACGATAATGCGAGTGCGAAAACACGACATAATTTCTGTCGTGTTTTCGCGGTTGTGTTTTCACATTTTCGCCTTCGTGTTTTATATTTTAGTGCTTTCGCCTTCGTGTTTTCTTGTTTTCGCCCAAGGCAGAAAACAGTAAAACAAGAAAACGAGAAAACGCTAACACGAAAACACGAAAATGCGAGTGCGAAAACACGACATATTTTCTGTCGTGTTGTCGCGGTTGTGTTTTCGCATTTTCGCCTTCGTGTTTTCTTGTTTTCGCCTTCGTGTTTTCTTGTTTTCGCTGCTCTGTTTTCTTATTTTCTTGTTTTCGCCTTCGCATTTTTATGGAGAGAGAAAAATATTTTAGTTGGCACTTTTGTGCCACCATATAAGAATGTCTGAACAGCCTCAAAGATGAATACATTATCAGTGTCTGGCCATTCCTCATTACCTTTCAAGAGAATATTTAGTAAAATGTCACTACAGCACTGAACTATCACAGTCGGATTTACACCTGGGGCGAGTAAGTGACACATAGTGTTCAGTAGACGGACCCCTTGCACAGTGAACTTGGGGCAGAACAAAAGGTAATGTTTCGTATCTTCAGTAGTATGAGAGCATGCACACGTTGAGGCTGGAAGGATATTGACATGATGTAGATGGGCATTTAAAACAGAGAAGTTAAGACGTAGCTGCGTGTGGCATATGTTTAGGAAACGACTTCCATGTTTAAAGTATGTGGGTTTTTTTGTCAACATTTCAGAGTAACATATTTAATTTAGATTTAAACTGCGGCAGGAAATCGGTGAGACGAGCATCAACCGGGAGGTTATTCCATAATTTGATAGCAGACGAGAGAAATGAATCGCCGAAGCAATTGGTGGTGAACCTAATTTGGCGCAATTCAGTACGATTTCTCAATAGACGCCCAGTAGTGAATGCAAGGTCACGAGGAACGAGATCATGCAGGTATTTTGGAGTCAATCTATTATACATTTTAAAGAAAAGAATAAGTTTAAAGTATTTCCTTTGATTTGCCAGAGTTTGCCATTCAAGCTCTTCGAGAAGTAAGACACGTGGAGTGTATCTGGTTGCGCCAAGGCAGATCCTGGCTGCCTCATACTGCACAACTTCTATAGATTGTGACAGGTTTTCAGGGCAATTGACAGACAGGACACACCCATATTCGAGAATTTCGAGGATAGGATGAATCATTGTACTACACAACCGTATGAGTGTTTGGCGGGAGAGTTTATATTTGAGTCTGCGTAAAAGAGCAAGCCGTTGGCTGGCTTTATTAACAATGCGTGTTATATACTGGTGCCATGACAAATTACTTGAGAGTGTAACTCCACGATGTCTATGTAGAGTAGCCTCAGGTATCGGTGTGTTTCCGAGAAGTGGAGGAGGAGGATCTGGCTTATGTCGTTTAGCTGAGAAGGTCATTGAGATGGATTTTATGGCATTAAATGTCATCCGCAAGAGCTTGCCCCAACGATGAATTTGTGTAAGATTATAGAATTAAGGCTTTCAGCTGTGGCCATTGGTTCGTGGACAATTTCAAGAATACTGGTATCATCCGCAAATAAACGGATGTCACAGGTGATGTTGACAGTGATGTCGTTAATGTAAACGAGGAAAAGTAGGGTACCAAGGATGGAACCTTGGGGCACTCCAGCCTCTATAGAGAGCCAAGGTGAAGTCTGTTCTCCAATAGTAGATGAAGTCGGTTTGAGAGAAAGCTTTCTGAAAATAGTGACACAGGATCTTCAAACCCCAATTGTTTCAGTTTAAAAAGTAGACCAGTGTTCCAGACTCTGTCAAAGGTCTTGGATATGTCCAGGAAAACCATACGAACCTCATGGTCCAACTCAAGGCCATTGTAAATAGTATGAAGTATGCTAACAAGTTGATTTATAGTGGAATCGTTTTTGTTAAAGCCAGAGTTTTTAGCAGAAAGTAAATTGTTACAGGTTAGATACTCATAGAAAATGTTATAGACTAGATGCTCAAGTACTTTAGAGACATTACAGAGGAGTGAAATAGGTCTATAATTTTCCTTTGACTGTTTGTTACTTTTCTTAAAAACAGGGCACATGTTGGACCTCTTCCAGGGATCTGGAAAATATGAGTTGGATAAGCAGAGATTGAATAGATCAGTGAGAGAACGTGAGATTGAAGGAGCATAGTATTTAAGAAGGATGTTGCCTATACCGTCAGGACCACAAGCAGAACTAGTTTTCAGAGACTTTAAAATCTTTTCCACATCATTTACTTGCACTTGAAACATAGACAGGCGGGCCTCAGGTCGGAAGTCAAGGTCGGGCAAGGGCAAAGGATTGTCATCATGCGCGGTCTTGCACTGATCAGCAAAATACTTGTTGAATGTCACAGACTTCTCTATGTCGGAAGAAATATTCCTTCCACTGTCAATAAGAGTTAGAATGTTTTGATTAAGTTTGTGACCGAGAATAGATTTTCTAAGGCTCCACCATCTTTTAGGGTAGTATAATAGTAGTTTGCATAATATTATAGAGTTAAGTCTATCGAAGGGGAAATGTATCGCACTTCTGGGTGGGACCGCGGGATGGGAAAATTGGGACATGCACCAGGGACTTGCGCAGTCGTGAGCATGCTCCAGAAATTTTTCTTGACCTAACCAAGGCATTCGATACTGTTAACCATCGTCTACCTTCAAATAAAATGCTTCATTACGTAATTAGAGATATCCCTTTTAATCGACTCTCTTCTTATTTATGTAATCGATTTCTAAGTGTTTGTTTTCAGAACGAAGCTTCAGAACTATTGAAAGAAATGTGAAGTACCTAAAAAGTCACCTTAAGCCCTCTCTATATGTCATTAATTTATTTCTAGCTTGTCCTGATTGTTTGTGTTTATTATGCGCTGATGATACAAATTAGTTTTTACTGATAAAGGTTTTTGGTGGTTTGATTAATAAGACAAATGTATTTTAGACAGTGTTACAAAATGGTTCAATGCTAATAAATTATCTGTGACTGTTAGTAAGAAAAACTTTATGATAATCCGATAGGGAAAGAAAAAATATTATGATGATTTTCAAGTTAAGATTAATAATTGTGTGTTAACTCAAGTATCAAAGGTGAAATGTTCAGACGGATGGATGACCATTTAAATTGGAAAGCACATATTACATATATTTCAAGTACGTTTGGTAAAGTGATAGGCATTTTGAAGAGAGAGAGAGAGAGAGAGAGAGAGAGAGAGAGAGAGAGCAAAAAATTAGTGTTGGGACGAATGTACTGAAAACTTTATATTATGCCTTGTTTTATCCTCATTTCACTTACTGTAATGTTACATGGGCTGCTACTTGTAAAAGTAATTCAGATTGTTTGCCAACCTTTAAAAGAAGATTCTGCGCGTTATTAGCTTTCTGGATATAATGCCCACACTGAAGAATTATTCAATAGTTTAAAGGTCATAAAATTTTAAATATTAAATTAATTTTGCTTGCAGGTGTTTTCATGTATAACATGTATAAAGTCATGAATGGTACTTTTTCAGTTATACTCCAAAATTTATTTATCCCAAAAGGAGATGTACATTCCTATAACATCAGTCAAGAAACTCATAATAATTTATACATTTTCCTATATCATTTTCTATTTAATCCCACTTTATTTTAATCAGGAATAGGTTGCCAATATTCACGATAGGTTCTCTCTCTCTCTCTCTCTCTCTCTCTCTCTCTCTCTCTCTCTCTCTCTCTCTCTCTCTCTCTCTCTCTCTCTCTCTCTCTCTCTCTCTCTCTCTCTCTCTCTCTCTCTCAAGTTGAAAAGTTTCTGAGTCCTCATATAGACAATATTCCTGTTGATCAATTGTTTTTGTTTTTGTTTTTGTTTTTATAACAAAATATGTTTAAACCAAAAGGTTTCTTACGAAACGTAATTGAATTCAGTATGTTTACTGCCAATTTACTTTTCGACTAGTGTTGGCACATGACTGTGCTTATTTTATTTTTCATAAAAGGAAAACTAATATATATAAGTTGTTATAATGGTTATGATGGTTGCCGCTGTGTAATGTAACATTTGTTTCATCAGAAATAAAGTTTGCTAGTTAACTACAGCTTGAGAGTGTGTAAGCCCAGTAGGGTTTCTGCTCTCAAATTTTGTCTGTGTCTCTTGTACAATCGGAGTCTTAGTATCTGACCACCTATATGAATTACTTTGCATCATTCTCAATCAACTGAATTTACAGATGAATATAATTGTAAAAATAAAAACAAAAAACAAACAAAACACACACACACATATATACCCAACTAGTTTTCAGATTTAATAGCACAACTGTTGATCATATCCTGACATAAAATACTACTATTAATAAACATATCAATACACTCCCAGACAATAACTTTTTGTGGATTTGAAATCTGGGTTTGATACTGCGTCTCGAGACAGGCTTTTCAACCCTCATATAGTGATACTGGAGGAATTTTGCTCTCTCTCTCTCTCTCTCTCTCTCTCTCTCTCTCTCTCTCTCTCTCTCTCTCTCTCTCTCTCTCTCTTTCTCTCTCTCTCTCATTCATTGTGAGTACGTACTCTGTCATATCCCATGCCGTTAAGACTTAGTATGGTATTGCACAGAAGGCGAGGCCTAATGTCGAAGTCAAATAGGGATGTGTTCTAAGACGTGTCTCAACCTCTTTTCATGTGACTTTCCACAAATTTCTGACACAGAATGTGACCTTGCTTAAATAGCTAAATACGTTATAGACTGTCTGATGTAATCACACAATTTGGTAGGCCTCTAAGACTCAAGTGTTAGTCTCCAAACAGCATTTAATATGTTATGTGAATACTCTGACAAATAGAAATATACGTGAATCTTAACAAGACTAAAGTCATTATATACGTTCAATAACGGTAGGCACATCATCAAGAAATTCATTCTTGTGTACCGGCACTGAGACATTTACAGTCTGAAGAACTACACTTGTCCAGGTATTGATTCCATGCCGTCGGATAGTTTCAAAGCTGCAATCAGTAACTGAAAAATACGTCTTAAGTCTTAGTTATACTCATGTATTGCGCCATTAATGGAAATGCTGACATTGTTTTGAAATTAGTTTATTCTTTTACATTACCAATCATGTCATACAGATGTGAAGTATGCGTACCATTTCCACAACATGATGATTTGAATAATGATAACTTTGCGAACAAATGTGAAGATGTTTAAAAACTCAACAAGCACATATGTAATTCTGTAAATTTATCATTGGTGTGCACAGAAAGTCAACGACTGTTGTAAAAGGTGAAATATGAATATCTCCAATCTTGATATACCCCCTTTGGCCTTAATGTATGGTGTTAGGCTAAACTACCCTACTCACCCCCACCCCCACCCCCACCCCCCCCCCCCTTAGTTTCACACTTTGTCATCAGCCTTTCTTGAGCCCAGGGCCAGGACGCTACTTTGGAAGTTTGGCCTATCAGCACTTCACCAGGAAGCCAACGAATGAAGCATGTTTTGTTCATCCCCAGGTGTCTCCTATAGTTAACTGTACCGCGGATTTTCATGTTCTTTTTCCTGCAGTTCTGCCTTTTCTTTTTTTTCTTGGCACACTAAATGTGTCTGTGGAGAAGGACAAAGGCATAGCAGCGTCAAGGTGGGTCGATCCTAACAACTTCTTGAACAACCCTTTTTAGTATTCTTGCTTGCTTCCAGATGTCGTTTCATAAGTTTCAATGAAACGTAGCAACGGGTCACGTGACGTAAATTGATGTGGCCTTGAATGCAATGGCGCTGATTTTAGTGTATCTGGGGTGATTTGTGTAAGAAGATTGGCAAGGAAATATTGTCGGATCTTGCCTGTAATCCAGGCGCTAGGAAAAGCAAGTGGAGCGAGACAGTGTATAGCGTGCCAAAGTTTAGAAATTTGGCAGGGACGAGTGACAGCATTGGACTGAATAAACGTAAACAGTGCGGCACGGGCACATGAGCTGACGAGTGGGTGCGCGAAGATGTGGCAGTGACGCCCGTGAGTGACAGTGTGTCTCCTGCGGGACGGGCCAGTTGTTGATACCATAGCGTGAAGTTGTGCGAGAGACTTTTGTGTTATTCAAGGAAGTGTTATTATACAGCGTGTGTCAAAAATGTCGAAGAAAGTTGACTTGGATGTGGATGCAATTATTGAACAGTTGCTCTCAGTGCGAGATATGCCAGGCAAACAGGTAAGTGGTTTCAAATAAAATCCATACACACCCTGGACTGCTGCACTCCTGGAGAACTCGAAATAATGGTGGGTGCAGGTGGCTAGGTGGAAATGCATGGGTTAATGTCTGTCACGTAGGTTTACTACAGGATCCACTACGGCACAAGTTTGTTTGTTTGTTTGTTTGTTTGTTTGTTTGTTTGTATTGCTTACTGCATGAATGTCAGAATGAACAAGTGAAACCAGAGTGTTTTTTAAAACCAACTTAACCCCGGTACAAAGTTTATACATTTAATTTCCCTTTATGAATATGAAGCCTGCCAGCCATATTCTCACACAGTTTCCATTTAAATTAGTTTAATTAATTGGTAGTTTATTAACTATTTGCGCCTATTGTTGCCGACAATTTCAAAAACGATACACGTCTACCGTGTACCTTATTAAAGTTATGCATGCAAAACAGGCACATGGAGGCACGCAATAGGATCTGGAAGTAAACAGAATTTTCAATACATTACATGCAATTCTACTATTACTGGCCTGTCATCTGTGCTAGACCGCCTCAGTAGCCTGCCCAGGATCATATGGCCGGGACACTTTATTACTGAAAAAGTGTATATGCATGTTCACAGCATTTTATTTTGAATAATGATGTACAGATCTATCTGGTGGTAACTCCAGTTAATCAAGAGTTCATTACCAATAAAATGACAATTGCACAAGGCTCAAAATTAACACATGCCTGCCAGCCAAATTCTCACACAAACTGTATTTAGCTGCATGTATAAATGCATGTCGTTTGACAGGTGACCAAAAGAAAAAAAAAATGATTTTAAGCCCCAGTATCCAAATTACGTAATATCATAAAAAAATTAGACATTCTATATCCATATTGAATAATTCCGTTTAAAAGGGTTGGCTTTTGGTTCTGTAATATATAGCCATCAATAATATTTTCGGCTTTGTTTAGATTGCACACCTAAAAAAATTTTAATGAATCACAAAAGGTGAAATCAAAATGAAAATTGTAGTTTTTTCTGTAAAAAGAAAAAATTTAACTTCACTTATTAAGTATATGTGTACCTCTATTTTTCAGAATCATGATAATAGCATGTTTCCAAATCTACACTACAATTACTAAGTAGACAACGGTTTACTGAATAAAATATATTGTCTGTCTATTACAAATCAAAGACAGTATGCAGTTAACCCTTTCACCCTTCCTCAGGCCAAAACTGGCTGGTGGTCAGATGTCTACTTCAGTGTTTGTGACTAATATTAACAGTGAAAAACAGTTTGAATGAGGATTGTAGAGGAGACCTATCAGTGACCCATGTCAACAGCTCTCTTTGCCTTTGGTGTTGGTTGGGCACTAAGCACTCAACCCATGCTAAGGAAAGTTGTTGACTCAGTCTTAATTGAAGGAAGGAAAGGGTTAACACAAGGCCTCTTACATGTATTTCAACCCCTTTTGTCTTTACTGGGGGAGACATAAGAACTCAACACTAAAAATGAAATGTCAGTGAATGGCATCATGATAATCATATCAGTGCCTCAAGTTCATGGACAGAGCTTCAGTGGTTTAACCTGACAATTAGTGAAAGTGGCTAGAAGGAAGATTACACTCTGTGGATATTAATAAAGTAATCAACTACAGTAGGGCAGAGTAAGTTTCAGGTTACAGATCTACTGAAGATGATATATAGGGAAATGACTGGAAAAATAATATAAATTGATCACTATCTAGTCACTGAACCAATGAATTATCTCTTGGTCTCTTCCAAGATTCAGGAGATTTTAGAGTGCACATTTTTAAGTAGGCCTATGTAAGTTTTTTTCTGCTCTTTGTTACACTGTAGTTTATAGTTGACCTGCCCCATCCCACATCCCTCACAGCCTGGACCACCATGACTTCATTATTTTTGTGGGAAAAACTTGTCAGGAAAAGCCTACTGGCCATCTCAGCTGAGCGTATGAAGTGAAGTGTGTTCCAGCTCTAGGTCGCAGACTGTTCAATACAAACTTCATCCACTTAACATAGAAATGTACAGAGGTGTAAAGCTTTCAAAACAATTGTTATGGATGACAGTTTCATTTCAGAAGTTTGCTAGTGTTTGTCATCATCTATAGGCTATGCAGTTTCATGAAACTAGTCCAAGTATCTACCCACCCATTAGTTACCACATGGAAATATCAGGAAGCCTATCACCAGGTTACTAGTTATTTTTATTAATTCAAGACCTGCTTTTAATAAGTTGTCAAGGGATTCAATCATGCATGTAAAGTAGTACATGTACAGTGCTCCCTCCTTACAATGCTGGTGTTGGGATTCCCATGATAGACTGTGTTATAGGAAAATGCCTTATAACGCAGGGACTTTCAACACAGAAGTAAGGGGAAAACTATTTCAGGGGGAACCATGGTACACATCGTGTGATCCCAGAAACCGTCTTGTAAGGAGGGGTGTTAAGAGGGAGCTCTATCCTAACTCCATGGTGAAGTGCATTCAAGGGCACAGATTGTCACCTAAGAGAGGAGTCGGGGGGGGGGGGGGGGCATAAACCTATGAATCAAAGTAAATAGATGGTTAAAAACTCAACAAGCACATATGTAATTCTGTAAATTTATCATTGGTGTGCACAGAAAGTCAACGACTGTTGTAAAAGGTGAAATATGAATATCTCCAATCTTGATATACCCCCTTTGGCCTTAATGTATGGTGTTAGGCTAAACTACCCTAACACAGGGACTGTCAACACAGAAGTAAGGGGAAAACTATTTCAGGGGGAACCATGGTACACATCGTGTGATACCAGAAACCATTTGTAAGGAGGGGTGTTACGAGGGAGCTCTATCCTAACTCCATGCATTCAAGGGCACAGATTGTCACCTGAGAGAAGAGTCCAGGGGGGCATAAGCCTTGATTGTATTCTTGGTTCATTGGATGCACCTATGGCATAAACCTATGAATCAAAGTAGAATGATACCTCTACCTTTAATAGTTTTGAAGATATTTAAGATTGCAAGTGCCCCTAATTTGTATAAATTAAAATTATATTTTTGGTTGTGATTTATTGGATAAACCTATGGATTGAAGTTGGAATGGTACTGCCATTAATAGTTTTAAAGATATTAAACATAAAGTTTCAAATGGCCATAATTTGCATGTTCAACATGGTGGCTATCCCAAACCAGGCGCTTCCTTTCACTACCAGGTCAATCACCATGCCAAGTTTGGTACTCTTCTAAACAGCAATGTCTGAGAAAAACTGAGGGTAAAATTCACACGGAAATAAACAATTAAATGAATATAGAATAAAATGTTTGATGGAAAACTAAAAGTCTGTGTTTGCCCACAGACTTAAATATTACCTCTCTATGTGTGATAAAGAATAATGTATTTGAGGGAAAACAAAAAGTCTGTGTTTGCACACAGACCTAAATATTACTTCTCTATGTGTGAAATTTGAAAGTGAACCATACCTTAGATTTAATTTTGCAGCTCTGGCAAAATTGGGAAATGTGAAAATGAAAACTTGTATTATTTGAAGTCTGTATGTAAAATATCAATATATGAGACCTTACAGAGTTCATCATACAACTGAAATGTTGACAAAATGAAACTACTCTTGTACATATATACATGTGTATGGAATTAGGAAACATCACGTACCTTAGTTTTATTGTATAAATGGCAAAATTAGGAGATGTTGAAACAAGTCTGTCAACATCATGACCATATTTGTGAATAAAAGGGTCACAGGACCTTTCAGACAGGGTTGCCAAACTCTGAAGGACTTTCAACATTGCGGCTGAGACAGATTAACTTTTATGTAACAATACATGTAGATGGGCATAGGGTGACTTGCCATCAGAGAGACCTTTAAAAGGGACCTGGTGACCTGAGACATAAATTTGGCTGAACAACACCTGCACAATAAACTGCATGGAATATCCAAGATTTTTGTGATTTTGTGACCTGGTGGGTGGTTGGGGGAAGGGGGGCTATCTAGAGACCCAGCCATGCATGCTTGTGGATTCCTCCCCCTCCCACAATTGTACTGGGAAAATTTGTATCATTTAGGGGTGAAACATAATTTTGTTAGGCATCTCCTGTGGTAGAATATCACCAATGCTTTAGCACAAATCATGATGTTCAGAAGCTGTATACATGTGTACAATGTATATCTAACAAAATATTTGAAAGGCAGGAAAATGGTTCATATGGTGTGTTGGAAGTGGCCATTTCAAATGCATCCTTCAATTCCTTGTTCAAGCTCCTCAGCCTGTACAAAGGATTGACCAGGGTACAGTATGTCAGTCAATTGAGCCAATGTTAACTGAGGCATGTGGTCAGCTTTCCACTTCACATGGAATACAGTAATGCCAGAACACAGTGGGTGGAGGTTGGTTACAAATGAAAATTTTACACTAAAATTCTGCAAATATAGGCAAATGATAAATTTCAGTGACAGGTTTATTATAAAGTACTGGAAATATTACGTGATTAATGATAATAAAATTGATATGAATCTGTAAATGGTAGTATTTTGTATGATTGTGTGGGTTTAGACAATATTTATGGCCTAATGAAATGGCCATAAAATGTAGCCATAGATCAGTCTTTGCGCTGGTCAACAGACTCAGCCAGCGACTAAAGTAATTAAATAAAATATACATGCACATAAAAGCAAGCTACAAAGCAAGGTTTGCATCTGCAATTAAAATATTTTATATAAAAATATATCAAGTTTATTATGCAAACAATAGAAAATGCCTCAAAGGCAAGTGACATGAGGACAGTGAAGTGCTCCCTGGCGTTGAAATAATTAAAGCATGGGCAGTTTGTGTCGCATGTTTATAGCCCCAAAATAACCTATGATGACCAGGTTAGAATTGACAAGTATTAAAAGCAGGCATTATGAAACATATAGAACTTGCATGTGGATTTATTATATATATAGAAATCAGAATATCAATATCAAATTTCAAAGGTCATGTTTGTTATTTAAATGATGTTGTGCATGCTGCAGTTGGGTGTCTAGACAACTACTTCAGATGTGACTAATGGGCCCATAGTAATCAATAAATAATATGGTAGGCCTGCAACTTCACAGGTATGTGTGCAAGTATATGTCAAAAGAAAATGCAACAAACATGTGTGTATACATGTTCTTGTACTGTGTGTGGTAAACGGGGAAGAACTGTGTATTGCATGTACATGTTCATATATATCAGGGGTACCTTTACTGTGCATATACAAGTACAGTCATTTTCCTGAATTGATTGGAAATATATACATGATAAGTTTCATAGATTTTATTGACCTGAATTTTCGATTTGGGTACAGAAAAAATGCATAATGTACAAAGTAATTAAAATTCAAATGTGGGCCTTGGTGAATATGCCACTCAATTTCCAGCCTTTTATTTGCCTTATATACTGCTTGGGAAATGAATTGAGCAAATCTAGTGAAATAGTATGTTTGGGAAAATTTAAACTTGAATAGCCACCACCAACAATGTAATGCTTTTGTTTCTACATTAATCCTTTCCTCCGTAAACAGCCAAAACTGGCTGGTGGCCAAATGTCGTCTGCTGCAGGGTTTAAAACTAATTTCAACAGTAGTGAAAAACAATTTGACGAAGAATTGTAGATGAGACCTATCAAAATCACGTGCCCCAGGCCAACAGCTTTCCTTGGCTTGGGTTGGGCACTAACCAACTGTTGACTCTGTTAATTCAATGGGGAACGGGTTAACATGGATTTTAATGAACTCACCAAAGTCAGTGACTTTGAGCACCAGGGAGTGAATATTAATGGTAACAGCATAGGCACAACTCCATCATACAAATACAACTATTTTACATTTTTTAGCTCAGCTGACTTGCTAGTAAGGCTGAGCTTTTAGGAGGCTGAGTCGTTCGTCACCTATCCATTCACAGCTCACATTTTCAACTTCTTCTCCAAAACCATCAGCCAGATTCACTTCAAACTGGATGAGGATGTATCTGGGATGCATCTGTACCAAGTTTGTTTGAATGGTCATGGTCCAGTAATTTTTTTATTTTTTTAATGATTTTTTTTTTTTTTTTTTTGGGGTTCTTTTTTGGGCAAATCTTAAAAAAATCTTCTCCAAAACTGCTCATCCAATTGCTTTGATATCACGCAGGAACATACCTAGGGACTCCTAGTTCTTAATTTGCTCATTAGGTGATACTGCAATTTTTTTCTATTTTCAGCTCAGCTGACATGCTAGTCAGGCTGAGCTTTTAGGAGGCCGAGTCGTCCGTCATCCGCCCGTCCATTCACAATTACATTTTCGACTTCTCCAAAACTGTCTGCCAGATTCACTTCAAACTTGGTGGCAATGTACCTTGGGTGGGTCTCTACAAAGTTTGTTTAAATGGCCTGCTCCAGTGATTTGTGTATTTTTTATAAATTTTTTGGTTCTTTTTGGGGGGGCAAACCTTAAAAAATCTTCTACTCTGAAACCCTGTAATATCACACAGGAACACTCCTTGGGACTGCTAGTTTTAATTTGTTCACCAGGTGGTGCTGCATTTTTTCTTCTTTTTTTTTAATTTTTTTTTTTTTGTGTGTTTTAACTAGTTTCAACTTCTTCTTCAGAACTGTCACTCAGAGTAAGCAGCAACTTGGTGGATATGTTCCTTTTATAAGGGTCCAACAATGTTGTTCGCTAGGTTGCAATGCTGTGAAGTCCTGAATTTTAATGATTTTTTCAATTTGGGTACTTAATGGTCAATGCACCTTTCCTGTTGATTACTATGTAAGTCAATAGTCATTCTAATGCTATTTCACATTTTGGACATCTTCTCCGAAAGCATCAGTCAGATTCACTTCAAACTTTAAAATGTAACTTGGGTGGGTCTCTTCCAAGTTTGTTCAAATGGTCATGCTCCAGTGATATTTGGATTTTTATGAATTTTTTTGTGCTTCTTTGGGGCAAACCTTTAAAAATCTTCTTCTTTGAAACCGCTCACCCAATTCCTTTGATGTGACACAGGAACACTCCAAGGGGCTCATAGTTCTTAATTTATTCACCAGGTGGCACTGCAATTTTTTACTAATTTTTTAAAATGATTTTTTGTGTGTTTCTATTATTTTCGTCTTTTTCTCCAGAACTGTCACTCAGATTAAACTGAAACTTGGTGAATACGTTCCTTTTGAAATTTTCAAACAAAGTTGTTCACTAGGTGACAGTGCTGTGGATTCCTGAATTTTAACAATTTTTTCAATATGGGTACTTATCGGTAAATGCACCCTTCCTATTGATTACTATGTAAGTAAATAGGCATTCTAATGGTAATTCACATTTTTGACATCTTCTCCAAAGCGGTCAGTCAGATTGACTTCAAACTTGGTATCAATGTACCTTGGGTGGGTCTCTACCAAGTTTGTTCAAATGGGTGGTTGTGTATTATCAATTGCTTTGATAATACACAGGAACACTCTTAGGGTCTCGTAGTTCTTAATTTGCTTACCACGTGGCGCTGCAGTTTTTAGCGCAGCTGACTTGCTTGTCAGGCTGCACTTTTAGGAGGGTCAGTCATGCGTCTTACAAATACTGCCAAATGTCATATGCACTCATGCAGCTAAAGCTCAACATGGGTCTAATCAGTTGCAATCTTGATTTTGTGGGACAAGCTTAGGTCAGCTGAGCACAGGGTGTTCACGCAGTCATGTTGTTTCAATTTGGGTATTTATCTGTAAATGCACCTTTCCTATTGATTACTATGTCAAACTTGGTAGGGATGTACCTTTAGTAAGTGTCTACATATTTTGTCCTATCCCGGTTTCACAGAACCACAAGTGTGAAGAATCTCTAGGTCAGCTGAGTATAGGCTGTTCACGCAGCCCTTCTGTTTTATGATTTTTTGTGTTTTCTCTATTTTTGAGAACTGTCTCTCAGATTAAGCTGAAACTTGGTAGATATATCTTTGTGAAAGGGTCAAACAAAAGTGTTCCCTTTGTGGCACTGCTGTGGATTCCTGATTTTTAATGATTTTTTCAACTCGGGTACACATTGGTAAATGTACCTTTCCTATTGATTACTATATGCAAGTCAATGGGCATGCATTCTAATGCTGATTCACATTTTTTACTTCTTCTCTGAAACTGTCATCCAGATTCACTTCAAACTTGGTAGCAATGTACCTTGGGTGGGTCTCTACCAAGTTTGTTCAAATGGTCATGCTTCAGTGATGTTTGGATTTTTATGAACTTTTCGTTCTGTTTTGGGATAAATCTTAAAAAAATCTTCTTCTCCAAAAGCACTCACGCAATTGCTTTGATATCACAGGACAGTCCTAGAGACTCCTAGTTCTTAATTTGTTCACCAGGTGGCGCTGCAATTTTTTTTTATGATGGTTTGTGTGTTTCTGCTATTTTTGACTTTTTGACTCCAGAACCGTCACTCAGATTTAACTGAAACTGGGTAGATATGTTTCTTGTAAAAGGGTCAAATAAAGTTGTTCACTAGGTCGCAGTGCTGTGGATTCCTGATTTTTTGATGATTTTTTTCAATTTGAATACTTATTGCTAAATGCACCTTTCCTATTGATCACTATGCTAGTCAATGGGCATTCAAATGTTAATGCACATTTTTTACTTCTCTGAAACCGTCATCCAGATTGATTTCAAACTTGGTAGCAATGTACCTTGGGTGGGTCTCTAACAAGTTCATTCAAATGATTAAGTTCTGGTGATTTTTGGATATTTTTATGAAGTTTTTGGGTCTGTTATGGGCAAATCTTAAAAAATCTTCCCCAAAACCACTTACCCAAGTGCTGGATGGATGTGACATATGTGTTTCTCTTCAACTGCTAGTATTACTTGTATGTCACTTGCTCCAATCATGTTAACATTTCACACAGTGACACCTGTCTTGAAAGACTATCACCCCTAGGGATGACCTAGTTGTGATCTGTCAGAGACAGGTGGCCTTTCATAGAAGGTATCAATGATAAACAAATTGAGCAAAGTGTCCTTAAAAGATCTTTGAAAGCAGGTGCTCTGTCATTGGACGTGTTCTCATGAGACCGGGCCCACTGCATTGCCCTACTGATATCAGTCAGATAAATATTGCCACTGAAGTGCCAGATGAAAGGACTGGAACCATTGCCAGTTAATTTAGAGGGAAGGAAGCAATGAAAGAGAGAGAAAGAAAGAATATGGTTCCAGTTGAATAAGAGTATGTTAGTAATTTCTCACAAATGTCAATGTGTTCAGTTGTTTGTGGCAAAGTATCCGCTACGCCACAGTGTTTTTCCCAACAAGCATTTTAAAAGGGTATATATGCACATATAGGATGCATCCACAAACATGGCAACACTGGCATGTACAGTCAAGCTTTTAAAACGTTGGCAGTGATACATTTAGTTGTTTGTGTTAGAATTTTGATTTTTGACACCATCAGTAAAAAACTGGCTTAAATTGCGAATTGTTGACATGTATGTAATGAACATTCACAGTTTCTGACAACCTTATTGACACTGGCTGCCAACATGTACTTAAAGTAAACCAATGCACACATGGTGAAAAATAAGTTAAGGAAATATCGTTTGTAATATGTTCATGTAACTGTATTCTTGGATCACTGGTCATGGTGCTGATCCAACCAAATGTGTTGACTTACCTGTTCCCACAACACTGCTGGGCTCAGTTAACTGATAGTCACCACAACACTGCACACTGAATTATAACTTTTTAATTTTAGAGGATTTCATTTGCAGAACCAAAGCATTCAAAGAAATTGACTTGTAACCAGAATTCTGTTCACAAACCATTCTACAAAGTAAGACAAAATCTTGAGCAGAATTCTTTGGCATTTTCTTATAGAATATTGTAAATTAAGCTGATGAATTTTGTGACTGTACACTGGAACAAACTCTGGTCCAAGCAGGATGAGAGTTAAGTTGCAATGACCTTTGACATGTGAAGTGATTCAAAAAGGATTACTCGAAATGAAAGGACATTTCTTAGTTGATACAAAATATTTTACTCAAATGTATATAGCTCCTAGATCTTGAGATTTAGGAATTAGAAATAAATTAATGAACCATCACAAGGAGGTAAAGTCTGTGAATAGTTTGTTGGTTTTGATCATCTTATTTTATGCTCTATTGACCAAAGCCAGTAAAACTGCACAATAACTTGTGGCAACTTTTCATAACTATGAGTGTTCGTGATGAATGCTGGTCTTATCTTAATAATCATTTCTTTCTGTTTATTTTACCACCAAAACAGTCCAGCTGAGTTGTCACACTCACTGTGTTGATGTATGTATTTCCAATCCAATTCATTATAGCTTATTTCATGCATTTATGCAGCCCACTTGAAGTACATGCAATAATAATTGGTGAGGCCACCATTAAATAATTGTTGGTTTGGTGTCATGCCACCGTTTATAGGTTTTTGAGTCTACATGTGGGTCTGGCAGTTTGGTTGCAAATCCCAAGATTAATGTAACGTACAGTTTTATTAAATTACGAAGAAATTGCCAGTCAGGGATGAATTACTGGGCTGGCACAGTTTAATACTGCAAAGAAACAAGTATTTAGTACTGACCTGAAAGGCTCAGGAAAGAATATTCTACATGACCATGTATGCCTGCCTACAAATGAAATGAGGAAGTTCAGTACAGTTGGTACAAAGTTAACCCGTAAAGTGCTGATTTAAGATTGAGTCAACAGCTTTCCTCGGGACACTTTGCATGCAAGGCATGCAAAGTGTCCTGAGGAAAGCTGTTGACTAAGACCTCTTTTTTGCTTTAGTCTAGGCTTGCTGGTATTTGAATGAAAGGTATTGTCAAGAGGAATTTGAACCTTTTAACCGTTATATGTTTAACGGTACAGTAGTCCCTCCTTTGAGAGACTGCCCCTAGTGCCACCCAAAAGGTGGTCACATAAAGCAGGTGGTCTCAAAGGAGGTATAAATAACATGAAAAGTACTACAGAAAGACCTGACAACTGTGGTCTCTCAAAGGAGGTGGTCTCCCAAAGGAGGGGTCTTTCAAAGGAGGGACTACTGTAATGAGAAAACAACTATAGCAGCAATTAGCACTTTAAGGGATAATTACATGATGTTAGTGCTACATGTAGGATGGTTAGCTTGATGAAGTGCTATTTTGCACAAATAAGAATATTAAATACTGGATATGTACTTTTCTTGTACATGATTTTTGTCTGCCCATCCAACAGTCTATCTCTATCTTTTGGTCTGTTTTTATTTAGTTGTTTTTTCTTTTTTTTGGGGGGGGGGGGATCTGAAGAAATATTGTTTGAAACCACTTGGCCAACTGCTTCAAATATTCATAGGAAACCTTCGGGTACCCAGAAACCATAAGTTGTACAATGTATGTGTGTGTGTGTGTGTTTTGTAATTTTGGACCTTGCCCAAGCCACAAACTGAATTTTCTTTAAACTTGTATGTGTTGTTTTCCCCAAAACCATTGACTATTCACTTCAAAACTAGTTGATGATGATGGTGGTGGTGGTGGTGGTGGTGGTGGTGGTGGCGATGACGACGACCTTATTTTGATTCTAAAAACGTATACATTGAAAATACAAATTGACATGTATAGCAACAGAATCTTGGATATCACCAAAGAGTCCAAAGAATTAGTCCCATGGTGGTCCATTATTACCTGTACATAATTTATCTGGTAGCAAAAAGTGTAATACATAATATGTTATGATACAAAAAGTGTAAATGACAGTCAATGTAAAAAGGCATAAAAATGATATTGTAAAAAGCAATAAATAAATTATAACTAATATTAATAAACAATTTTTTATAAATAAATAATGTATCACATGAAATACCTCGATGTGGAATGACATTAATGTGATTGATGTGAATCTGGATGCATGAATGAATGTTAATGATAGTAAAAAACTAGGTGAAGGGCAGGCATGTTTGGACACATATAGGGCAAAACCAAGAAGGCCTTTCCTATGCCAGCCTCAATAGGCCCCTTACATTAAAATTTGTCAAACACCATAGTATGAGATTAAGTCACAAATTCCAATATGCCAAACATCATTATTTCTGTATATCCCAGAGTCATTTAAGTGTACCATATATTAAGTCTGGATTTTTGTTCTCAAGCATCTTGTCGAAGAAAAGCTGACATATGTTAACATTAAAAGAGTTAAAAACCTGCACTTATCTAAGATCATATGGCAGACTATTCCGTGGTATGATACCCTAGAATAGGAATGAACTGTGGCCAATATTCTTACTCAGTCTCAGTAACGCATACAAGTTAGCCTTATTCCTGGTACTTTGATTCATAGTTTCATCCACTTTATATTCTATAAATGTATCTTAAAGGTATCCAGGTGCTATTCCATTATGTATTTGATACATGTGCTGTCGTTTCAGCTGGCTGATTGTGTTCAATTTGAAAGCCAGTTCAACTTCTGCAGAATATGGCTGCCAACATGAGCTCGCTGAATTTACAATCTGGCCATTTTGCTCTGACAAACCTGAAATTTTTTCTTGTTCGATATTGTTAAATACAGTGGTACCTGCTGTATGCAACCACTGTCATTGGCAGCCGCATTGCTTTTTGGTGTCACCAGGGTGGGACATAGGAGTCAATTTCTTTGATAAATGTACCTTTGTTGGCAGGTCACCTGCTGTATATGGCCACTTTTTCTTGGCAGAAGGGGTGGCCACATACAGCAGGTACCACTGCACTTGGTATGTACCTTGGGGAGAGTTCTACCATACCTATTCCAATGGGTGCACTCTGCTGATTTTTGAAGCACCAGTCATCTATCTGGATCTGTATGTTAAAAATTGTCAGCTTGGTGTGTGTGTTTGCAGGTACACTGTATTTCAATTATAGTGCTCCCTCTTTATAACACCCCTCATTACAAAGCGGTTTCTGATATAACATGGTGGGTACCATGGCTCTCACTGAAATAGTTTTCCCATTACTTCTATGTTAATAGTCTCTCTGTTATAAGGCAGTTTTGCTATAACAGGGTATAACCTGTGGACCCCAACGCCAGTGTTATAATGAGGGAGCACTGTATTTCAAATGGGAAAATTTGAGTGGGACACAAACTGGGTATGGACATGTTTTAGCTTAGTCTGCATAATTTGCAAAGTCAATTATGGCAATGTCAGACCATTAGCTGCACTTGCCGTGATTCCTGCGTGGTGTTGTACGTCGGTCATCCTATTTGTTTGCTTTCAGGTTCAGCTTCCTGAGACTCAAATACGACAGTTGTGCCAGTTGTCCAGACAGATATTTCTGGAACAGCCCATTCTGCTGGAACTAGAAGCTCCAGTGAATATATGTGGAGATATACATGGACAATATGAAGACCTTATACGACATTTTGAAAAATGTGGATACCCACCTAAATCCAACTATCTGTTCTTGGGAGATTATGTTGACAGGTACGTCATCACAGCAAGTCAGTAAACATCATCCAAGATTTTATCAAATATGCGTACATAACATTTACAATCATGATAACAAGTATCTGCCCAGTGAGTGTAGCAAGTTGACTAAAGTGGTTAGCAAGTTTGTTAAGAAAAATTATAAAATAAGATTTAATATATATATATATATATATATATATATATATATATATATATATATATGAAATATTAAAAAACAACTGAAAATTTAAGTGCAGATATCTTTCCTATTTTGTGGTAGAGACTGGCAGGATAATTTGCAGTTTTGTTGATTGGTTATCAGTCCATTTTTTCAAGTGTTTATGAATACTGCATTAATACATGTAACTAAGATACCTGATACCAACATCGGCTATCTATGTGGTATAATTCTACTCATGTGGCACCATTCTATGTTCATGATCAATCTAATAATTTTAATAATTATTTACTGATATATTTTGATAAAGTACTGTCATGAGCTGAACATAAAAGTTTTCATTTCAATACATCTGTCTAATTTTATGGCTACATTTGCTTTTTCCTGGCCCACATATTATTGTAAATGTGTCACTGCCATATTATGTGGTTTCAACGCAAGTGACAAGGCCATCAGGGACTGTAACTCATCAAAATGGAGCTTGTGAAAGAAAAAAGTTGTGACACTGTCATTTGAAACTTATTACCCTAAATTTGAAGGCCCTCAAACTCTGGGTTTTTCATGCCAATGCGTGATGGCAGGTTTCAAATGTCAATTAAGGATAGTGTGGGGTGTGTTCACTGCAGTCAATAGCTTCAATATGAAGACCTGTATTTTTCAAGTGACTACACCCTGGGGTACCCTTAGTGCCCCCTGTACCAGGACAGGAAAGGAACAATCAGCATTTGTTATTTGGGTGCCGACACTTGCATGATGACAAGTTGAAAGTAGGAAGTAAACATGGTGTGGCTGTACTCTGGCTATACTTATATCCACAGTTCTCCCTTTGTGGACTGTATTTTCCATTTTTCACTGCATGGTCTTGAATACATGGTTCATCTGGTGTCAATTTGAACCAAAAGCTACTCTTCAAAGCTCATACAGGTCCATGCCAGGTGGACCTTCCTCTAGGTTCTTGTGTTGTCATTGTGTCAGTGTGTGGTTAAATGGAATTAAATTATGTCGGTTTATGCTGGTAAGACATTTAGATGCCTGATATGTTATCATCCTGTGCTTGGGTATATACAACTTCCTTGCTCTGACATCCATCTGTGTGTTAAATTTGCGTCTGATCAGTAGATCAATCATCAGTTCCACACAACTCAGTTGAATGATTGATCAATTATACATCATCATTTCACTGCTTAACTCTTTAAGTGCCAAATTTTGTCTCAGTCAGCAGCTTTTCTCAGCGTGCATTGGGCACAGAGTCAGCAGCTTTTCTCGGCGCATTGGTGCGTGCTGAGAAAAGCTGTTGACTTGGGATATTTTGTCTGGTACTACAGGCATACTGGTACTTGAATGAAAGGTCTTTTTACAAAGAATGTGAATCTGAGATCCTAGTGATAATTCAGACTAGTTTCACTTTAGTAGATCAGCTTTAGACGTGATTGGCACTAAAAGAGTTAATTCACATTGAAATACAGTGGTACCTGCTGTATGCAACCACTGCCATGAGCAGCCGCATTGCTTTTTGTGGTCACCAGGCTCAGACATAGGAGTCAATTTCTTTGTAAAATTTACCTGTGGTGACAGGTCACCTGCTGTATGTGGCCACTTTTTCTTGCCAGAAGGGGTGGCCACATACAGAAGGTACCACTGTTGTCAAGTTTTTGCTTACATGTATCTTGGCATTTGTGCCAGTATGTAATCTGTCCAAACTAAATCCTTGATGCAGTGTTGTATTACAGCTAAAAAAAATATACATGTGGTATATGCTTTATAGTTGTGTGCTTCCAGTTGTGATTCAAAGGGATTTTGTTTTCACTGATCACAAAGAAGCTGATTTGCACACATTGCACGGCAGTTATTGTCTACTAAATGCTCAACGAGTGGTTTGGTTTAGGGACAGATGCACTTACAGGTCCCATTTAGGAATGAGCAAATACCACCGCGCAAGCTTGCAATTTGTTGTATTCAGTATCAGCAGGCTCACCTTGGAGAGATTGCCATCCATTAGTTGAAGCCTGCCTAAATTTACATTGCATTTCCCTGATGGCAGAAACTCCTTTGAAAAATTGCTGTCACTTTACCCTCTGCGATTCAGTGTTTTACATCATTCATGCTTTACTTCTTTCCTCTTTCAGTTTGCTGAGGTGAATACAAATTTACAGCTTGATTATTTTCATCCTGCGAAAAAGTGCTTGTTCAGCTCAGCTGACTCACTGATCAGCTGAGCTTTTGCTATAGGTCTGCTTTTATCTATCCATAGATCCCACATACATCCATAATTCACATGTGTCAAGAAGAGCTTTTTAAAATACTAAGATTGCATGGATTCTCTTCAAACTTGACAGGTTGGTTCAACTGGTCATGTTTCAGTGACTTTTGTTGTCTTGGCGTAAGCCAGGAAGGTATTTTTATCATCATGTCTATCTGTATATGTGTTTTTCATAACCAAGATTTAACCCTTTTTTTTTTAGTTCAGATACATTTGCACAGACTTTGATGCACACATCTATGAAAACCAAGAAATATGTGATGTAGCAAACGTAACTGACTACGTGTAGTTATGTTGGGTGCAGGCAGCAGTGGATCATCGTATAGGAGTGTTTTGGCTAGTAATCTCCATGTAGCAGCGCCTCGCCATCTCATAATTTTTACCAACCCTTCAGTGGTTGACAAGTGCTGATACTGCAAATGAAGAACATATAATACATTATGGGGAAAAATTGTCCTTTTGGTCATATTTGTGTGTGATATGCTAAAAACATTTAGCCATCATGTACAGCATTCAAATTTTCTGAAGTATGAATGCAAAGAGTGAAATTTCTGTTGTTATACATGCCTTTTTGTTTGCAAATATGACCGAGCAAGACCACGCAAATTGCAACAATTCAATCTGTACAGTGATTCAAAAGTCTGGCGGTTTCAGTGCGAATGCATCACATCAGAGATTGAGGTCAATGGCCCCTGGTAATGCCCCGGGTGAAAACATTCAAATCACTGGCATGAAAGTGAATGTTTGTAATGCCAAAGAATTTTGACATTCAAGAAGCAATGTGATAGGCTGTAAAAGGCTATCACAAAATGTCTTGCTCAATTGTTGCCAAACAAGAACAGATGCAGAAACCTGAGATAAGTGCCAGGTTTTTTGGAGCTTGCAGAATACCAGGTACATAAAAAGACAAGATAGATAGATAGATAATGTAGATTGATAGATAGATAGACAGACAGACAGACAGATGTCCTGCAAACTCAACAGTTTCAAATCTGGACCCAGCAATGTAAGCAGCTTGTAAATAATAGTATGCATAACCGTAAATCTGCATCAGGAGTTTAGCATACTGTTTTATACAATAGACTTCAGTGCAGAAGCTACCCCCAAAGAATAATGACAGAAATGAACTTTTAAATTCTCCCCTACTTCGGATAGGCCATGCACATGCTCAAATGTTACAAAATTATTGTTTCCTCCAGCTGAAAGGTCAAGGAAATTTATTGGGTGGTGCTTAAATTTGTTCATCTTGGCAATGCAGAATACCTGTAATTTGTTCCAAAATGTAAGTTTCATAAATTCCTGAACAGTTGCCCAAAATACTTGCCAATTCTGAATAAGAACAGGAAAATTCAGTCAGTGAGTCATTAGATTCTCTGCAGTGATATTTGCAAAACGTTAAAGACCATGACCAAAGATTGATAGTCTTAAAACATGTTAAATGCATTAACCACTGAGTGTTGTTGCATTTATGGCAAGCTATTGGAAATAGAAGCATATCAGAAATAGGTAATTGGCCCATATACATGCATATACCAGTGGCTTCCATAAGCTTTCTACTGTTATAAGCTTCATTTTATGGTATCTTGGCAGTTGATGTTTGATGCTCAGTTTAGATGTCCTTAATTATGTACATGTAGGTGCTTGGCTATTTTTGTCTGAAACTGAGACACATGCATGACAATAGCATGTAATTACTTGGGCCTAGATGGGAGCTGTTGCAGACAGACAATGCCAAACCTTGAAGTAGGTTCTGTGAGGCTTGGTGGAGGGAATTGCTGCGAGTCATTCCCTCAGTTCACAATCGCCCATAATACATGAATGACAAAGTGGCATTTTGTCTTAGAGCACTGTACAGACAGGACTGTACAGGACTCGGTGTACAGTACATTGTCTGCATCAGTACTGAATCACATGCTACGCATTTGGAGAAAGTCAGAATTTATAGGTTGGCATTGCCTAATTAATATATTACATGTATAGCCCTCTGAACAAAGCCATATTCTGATGTACATGCTGAGTTAGGAGAGATATGCAAGTGCAGCTTAAGTGTTATGATCCCAAATGTGGCTTGAAGATTGTTTAGACTTTTTTTATCTTGCTGTGATGAATCAGAAGCCATGATGTTAGAATCAGTTGTAACTGGGAGTGGAATCATTATCTAATGTTTCCAGTGCCAGTTATTCCTGATTCTAGCAGGGCATCTGATCTTCAATAACCTCATTGTTGTTTTATTTATGGTCAGAACATTAACCCCTCAAGTACTAATTCGTAGACTAAGTTAACTGCTTTCCTTGGCATACTTTGAGGGCATTGGCAACTTTACACTAGGCATGCTGGTATATGGACCGGATTTTAAAGAGGCCTTTACATAAGGAAGGTTTCTTTAAGATAATTCAGATTAAGTGTGAGTATTGCCATCAGTTGCATGCAAGGGGCTAATAAAGTTACAGGTTGTTTACATGAGAAGACCAAAGGTTAACCTACTCAATTACAGGGTTTATATTTTCAATGTTGTGCTACCATCAACAGACATTTTCAAAACCAACTTTAAGCATAATTTCTTCATTTTCAACTTGTCTGTCTGTCCATCTGTACATACAACCTGGTATGTACAATTCTTCTTACATTTTCAGAGAGATTTCTTTCAAACTTAGCACAAGTACACCTGATGTGTAGATGTGCATGATGGCTGGAATTTGGAATGTGACTAGATATTTCTGATTGAAGAGGGACCTTTGTTGGTTTCTGATTGTAAGGCAATCTTTGTTGGCAGCATGGCCATCTGTAGCCACTGTCTTACATATTCACCTCCTCCTGCTCTTCTTCATAGATTTCTTTGAAATGTAGCACAGTAAGACCACATGGTATGTTGATGTGTATGAAGGCCGTAATTTCAGATGCAATTAGATATCTCTGATTGCATGGCAGTCTTTGTTGGCTGCAGAGCCTGTCTTTAGACACAATTTTTGTGTTCACAACTTCTAGCGCTCTTGCAAGGATTTCTTGTGTGTGACTAGATATCTTTGATGGCACACAGATCTTTGTTGGCTGCAAGACCCATCAAGAGGCACAATTTTGTGTGCACAACTCCTGCAATTATTTAGGTCTAAATAGTGTGAAAGTTTTAGCATATGAATGTCGAGTATGCCCAACAAACATTCCTGATCCTCAATATATTCTGTCCCCGTCAGGTGCCTGAACCATTATACCGAAACATTATACTGACCCAATACTGCAGTGGTGCTTAACAAATTATGATATTATGCTGAAATCTTTTTGCATGTATTTCAACATTAGAGCATCATTATTTTAGCATATACATGTCGTGAAGTAATACTGAAACAATACTGAAATCATACTGTTAGCATTAGTTCATTATGTGTTGTCAGCATTGGTTCAATGTATTCTGAGATAACACTGAATTAATATTGAAATTATGCTGTTAGCATTAGTTCAGCTTATGGTGGCAGCATTGGTTCCTCCTATACATAGATAATATTGAACTATATTGCTGAAACAATGCTGAAAGTGCTCGTGTCCTTTGCTGTGATTATCTCATTTTCACTCCTAAATGGGACAGGAAGAAATAATGTTGTACCATATACAAGTGCCTTCGGCTGTGCCCATGTAACAAATTCAACTGATGATAAAGGAGGTTAGGTGTTAAAGGGGAAAGAACCTTAATTTTAGACATGTTTCGACAAATGTCCAAGTTACCTAAGGCCTAACAAAATATATGTGTGGTTTTGCTAACCCGACTGACCCCCACTGAAAAGGCCCGAGTACCAACCCTAAATAATTTTTATGAAGCATAAGATTTTTTTTTAAATTTCAAGCCACCCATCCATACTAAAAATTGATCGACCCTGGTAGAAAGATTTTATTGAGAGAGTGACCGTTGTGTTCTGTTATTTTGCAGTCAACTCAAACACAATAGTTTATTTCAACTTGTCTGCAAAGGGACACTTCCAAAGTGAGCGTTACCTGAAAATGTAAATACAACGCCATACAATTAGCAGTTGTAGGCAACGCTGGGCCCCAGAATAGGGATTTTGTATCAGACACTGAAGTTGCCCCCAGGCTATGAATTTAGTAGCACCACTAGTCGGACCTGCCAAGCCATCCTGTTGAGCAAAAGATGGAGCTTAGGGGAGAAGGTTGCCCCGATAGTAGATACAGGTCCAAAAGTACGGGCTGGTTTTTATATAAGGGTACCAATATATTTCATACATTCATATGAAGAAACCACAGTATACAATGCCAAAGAGGAAAACAGCATGGCCATTATAAGTAAAGAAAATATTGTTAACACAGGTTGAATAATTTATCAGTAAGATTACAATGCTAACAGATCATAAGCATAGCTAATATACCAAATGGTCATAGGAAGTATAATATTATAGTGGCAGTATGCATCATTTATGACATGATCTGCAACCCTTGGGCACAGCAAATGATGTCAGATGACAGCGTGGGTCTGTGGGTATTGTGACTACATCAATGCATTATTTCTGAAAGAGGCTTGAGGTTGAAGTGGTTCAAAAAACACATGCAATGATGAAGGAATTAGTGCAGGATGTTTTTGTGCTTCTGTCCACAAAAGGCAAGGTTTGGTGTAGTTATTTCAAGTTGTTTGTGTGTCTGGAAATTAATGTTGTGTGCAGAGGGGTCTAAAAATAATGGTGGATTTTAATGTTAAACATCCAGTTGAATAGAGAGATCAATACTAATCTAATAGTAAAATATTGACATCAATCAAGTTACTCAGTCTTTCACCATATTTTTTTAGATATACAATGTACATGTTTAATAACACTGATAGTGCTGATCACGACTCTAGTTATTTTCTCATTACTTTTAAACATATAATGCTTAAAAGATTCAAATTCCTCATAAAGATACCTTAATTCAAATACCAGCAAGCCTAGTTTAAAGCAAAAAGTAGTCTTAGTCAACAGCTTTTGTTGGGACACTTTGCGTGCAATGCATGCAAAGTGTCCCAAAGAAAGCTGTTGACTGAATCTTAAATCAGTGCTTAAGGGTTAATTCAGTGGGTTTCATCAGTTCAACATCCATTTACCCCTTTACATTTGCAGCCAGGTGGTGTACTTTGCCACATATAATCCTTTAAAAATATGTCAAGATTAATACTAAGTTGAAACGGTAACCATCCTGTCACAAATGAAGGGGCTTTCTGGAGGTGGAATGACATATCTATTGTGGGCAAGGATGTAGTTTTACATGTATGAGTTTGTCCATCTGGCAGTCAATCCGTTAGTGGACAAAACAGGTATTTCACATAGTTTTTGCACAAATAGCAAGTGAAGGTTAGTGGACTGAGTATTTTTACATGCGTAGGTCTCCAAGGAGATGACCGTGTAATGACGAAGTCCTGTGAGGTCATCATGAATGCAGTGTGTCTCTGTTTTGCCCAGTGTTACTTGTAGGCTGTTGTCAGGTGTGTGTATATATACAGCAATCCTTGGCTCCGCAGACCACGTTTCCAGGATACTCATCTGATGGACTGCAATGTCTGATCATCCATCTGATATGGCCATGTCATACTAATGACAATGTATATAAGCTCATCGATCTGATATTGCCTTGTCATGTTAATGACAATTTATATGCTCATCTCTCTGATATGGCCTTCATATCATACTAATGACAATGGATATTTGCTCATCTCTTTGATATGGCCATGTCATACTAATGACAATGCATACATGATCATCTCTTATATGGCCATGTCATACTTATGACAATGCTCATCAATCTGATATTGCCGTGTCATATTAATGAGTTTCCCATTTCAGCTAGGCAACTGGTGCCAAAGGTTGCAGGTTGGAGTCCCGCTCGTTCCAAACATGAAATAAATGTACATATGTTCATCTCTCTAGTATGGCCTCCACGTCATACTAATGACAATGTACATGTGCTCATCTCTCTGATATAGCCTGCCATGTCATACCAATGACAATGTATATATATGAGCCATGTCATACTCATAGGGATGTCTACTGACACATGAATGTGCAAACAATAATACTCAATGTTAGGTATGTGAAGTCTGAAAGCATTGGTCTTCATCATTGGAGTGGCTTTGGCTTGACAGAATGCCATGAATTCAGTTGGACTAAACCAGGAAACTAAATCAGGACAAATGTTTTAAACCAAATCAAATTAAATGAGTGGTATTTTTATAGAACCATGCACATGTATTTACATCTTATGTGTTTATGCATGTTATGATGGCTTAACAAAGTCTCATTAAAAACCACATTCAGAACACAAAATTGGTGTTTGTTGAGGAATATTATTTGTATTAAAAGACTGTTAAGAAAGATTTGCCATACTGGGAGATATTGGTAACAGGGTTAACAAACCTTCCTTGCCATACTAACTGTGGCCCTGCATGTGGACATACATATAATTGGCTCCTTGGGGTTATCCCCAGCAGATGGTAGATGGTTGTGGGATTGCATTGTCATCCATTCAGTTAAACCTTTCTTAATAGATTATATCAGAAATATCAAGGTTTACTTCAATTTTGTTTGAATATTGTGCACTGGATTGTGTTCACATGTCTTTACAACACATGTTTGCATGTCCAAACTGACAGTTATATCTTTGTCAAGACAGAAACAAAACAAAAAAGCAAAATAAACTGGTACTTCATGCTGTCCTACTCTCCATTATGCCAAAGAGGGATTGCTTGTAACCATGCCAGTCTACAACCATGATCTACAACCATGATTTGTTAATAGGCAGCATTGTGCAGTTCTTATCTGGTCCTTTGTGGTAAGAATAATTAGCCTTTTTATCAACCCGGTGTATGTCAGTTAATTATGACTGGCCAGGCCTGTACGGAAAACAACACACAACACCACAAGCTGGTGAGTTGGAAATGACTTCCTTTACCAGTAAGGGTAATTATCAGCCCAGTGGGATTGGGTCATGAATAATTAATAAGGTTTGCCGGCCATTAAGCTGTGTATTTTATCCCATGCTTTTGGTTAACAGGGGCGGGACCTCATGTTGGAAATCTGTGTACGTGTATATCAATGGTACATTTTGATCCTTATGTTCATCATTTTTTTCCATTGTGCATGTGGCTGTGTTAGTATCAAGCATGTGATAGTATACATATACATGTAAATGTACTGACATCAACATTAAAAGGCTAAATGATTCATGGATATATTTGAAATGGGACATGCTGGGGTTGTACAACATTCTAATAGTGAAGACCAGATTACAATAATAATTTTCATAATAATTATTTAGATTATTCAGCACAATATTGTGAAACATAAATTTCCGTATCTTTTGTATCGCTGATTTGTTGTCAATTATGATGCAAATGTGATTGCACATTGGAAATACAAGAATTTAAAACATGCGTGACGTATTTGAAATTGATTATCATACAATTACATCTTAATTGCACAAAAAAAATCCTGGACTTGGCATTATTGGCACTAAAGTCTGTCTGTGCTGTATGATAAGTGAGATTGAAAGGTTAAATAGGGATGTTTGCAAAATTTATTGCACAGATAAGCCTCAATTGTCTGATCACCACCCCAAGCATAAGCTTCCAGGAGGAAAGAGAGAGAGAAAAAAAACAGCAAGAGCTTTTGTGTCATCAAGAGAGTTAAAACTCACATATGTATATTTATGTCCTTTGAACAACACTGTAAGAAATTTAAAATATGAAAGATATGACTGAAAGGAAAGTAAATATTTGTCAGCTTTTAGTTGTAAACTGGAGCATTTCTTATTCCAACCATAAACCTATAAATACAAATACTGTATATATATACATATATACATATATATATATATATATATATATATATATATATATATATATATATATATATATATATATATATATATATACATACATATATATACATATATATACACACACATATATATATATATATATATATATATATATATATATATATATATATATATATATATATATATATATGTATGTATGTATGTATGAAGTTTATTGCCCATAAATACATATATACATACATACATACATACATACATACATATGGAGTGGGTTCCAGAAAATGCACAGCTTATCTAGCTGGAACCCATATAAATACCTTCGCTACAATAATCTATGTTCAATGACAATGTCATTTATAAATATTAGTGGACTTCTCAGTTCAGTTATGGATGAGCTTTCATGCAAATGTAACCTTTCAAAACAATAAATTATGTATATTCAGTTACTTATATTACTTGTATTCACTTGTTAGTACTGATCTTACTTTTTGTTTAAACAAAATAGGATTCACAGTTTCCCTTAAACTTAACTTCACTTTAATCCATATACTGGCACCATAATATCTAATAGTTTTCTTACCATTTTCTGTGCTGACATTGTGCACAAATAAATTTTATTGCAATCTTGTAGAATGCTCGTGGATATGTATATTTGCAGTAAACTAATTATTGAATATGTTGGGCAGTTTGTTATGTATCTTACAGATGAATTGAAGTACTTTTATTTGAAGGATGCACACCACTTTCAGTATCTTAAATTCTTCATGAAGCCTATTTGTTGGCATCATATAATCTTATTGAATAAGATTGTCAGTATCCTATTCTGTTGTATTTGAGGCTTTTTAATCAGTTCCTTGGCTGCATGCCCATATACCTTAATACCATAACTTATCTTAGAATATATATAAGCATAGTATATTTTCATTGTATTTCTGTGAGTTGTAATATGTTTAATTTAAATGAGTGAGTTAGCTTGTTTAATGGAATAATAATTCCCTTAATAATTTATGAATATGCTACTTTCAATTTTGTTGCTCATCTATTAAAATACCTAGATATTTGGTACATTGTACCCTAGATAAATGTCATTAGCGATTTTTATCTGGTCCAGGCACTGTGGTGACTACTTTATTTTTTATATGAAATACACAAAAACAAGATTATCACTACTTAGAGTTAACTTATTTGCAAAAAATACAGTTCTCTACTCTACCATGTCTATAAGTAACATGTTGAATTTACCTAGGTCAGTACATTTATGAATATCATTAATATAGTGTAGGAACAGCAATGGTCCCAGTACTGAACCTTGTGTCACTGCATATTCAATATCTGTCAATGTAGACTTACACTTATTTACATATGTGAACTGTTGTCGGTTGGTGAGATAATTTTCAAACTAATTTAAAACAATCCCTCTCATATCATAATGTTCTAGTTTAGTTCACAATGCATGATGATCTACAGTATGAAAGGCTTTTGTCAAGTCAAAGACCATACCAAGAGCAAAATTCATTTCCTGGTTCGTCTCTGATATTTTCAGTGTATTCAATCAGGGCCATGGTTGTTTGAATATGCATGTTGGAATTTGAATTGATATTCATATAGAACATCATTGTGCAATGAAAATTGACAAACTCTTGATGCACTATTTTCTCTATTACCTTGTTTATACTACTTGCAAGACTTATTGGTCTGTAGTTTCCAGGCAAATGTCTTTCATCTTTTTTATATATAGGAATAACTTTAACTGTCTTAAGTAAATCAGGTACCTTTCCTGTTACAAATGATTGATTGATGATATATGTAAGTGGTTCAGTTATTTCGCTGCAACCTAACTTTAGTAATTTTGGACTAATTTCATCAGGTCCTGGAGCTTTTTTTCCACTTAAGGCCTTTACTTCATTAATTATTTCTTTTCTTGAAACTTGATTTAAGAATGGAGAATTTAAAACTAGATCAGGTCAGTAATTGGTGAACTGCCCTCCATTATTTATTTCATTTGCAGGATTTTTATCGATATTACCAAAGCAGTTGTTAAATTTATTTGCAATGTACTGCTTTTCAGTATTTTTCACCCCATCAATGTTGAGTACATCAATAACAACTTGTTTGTTTTTATATCTGGTGTTTATACCTGGACCAAAGGTGTTCCATAATTTCCTGACATTGTGTTTTCCCTGGTCCACTTGCTCTATATGGTACTTCTTCTCAGCTTCTCGTAAACAGGAGGTGAGGATGTTGTTTTCCCTAGTCCACTTGCTATGGTACTTCTCCTCAGCCTCTCCTAAACAGGAGGTGAGGATGTTCTTATAAGTACCATTTTGTGTGTGTTTTTGTTTTCTAAAGTTGGTGATTCAAGAGACTTTTTAACAAGTTTATTTTCATGTCCTATGCTAATCAAGAGCTCCTGCTTTAAAAGAAAAAGACTAACAGAATGCTACTATTGGGATAGCATTTGCATGGGAATAATGCAACTGTTTCCAAACCTCTGGACTGGAAGAAATCTGCATCTTTTTGCAAAATTTCCAAGCAGCGGTCATCTGAGTGGTCAGACATTTGTGGTCGCCCAGAGCCTCTCTTCCATCACATTGCCTTGTCCTCCAGAAGCACCTCCACCACCTGTTGACAGTGCATACAGAATGCTGTATCCTCCTGGCTACTTCATGCTGCTTGTAGCATTCTAGTGATCCTCCTTCATTAAACTTTGAAGTCTGCTCCAGTATCTCATCATCTACAAGTCGGGGCATATAGGCTTCAAAGTGCATAGATACATAATGCTAGTGGGCTCATTTTAAAAGCCCCTGTGAACCTCAATGCTGGACATCAGGATCACAAAATTCTAAATTTTATCCCAATTCCAAAACAATCTTTCTTACTGCACATGGTCCAGCATAAACTAGTGTGCCTTGACCACATTGAATATATTATAGTGGTGTATTCCATTACAAGACGTGCATATTAATTTCCTGCCACAAAGCACAGAGCTCAGGCCTGTCAATCATAGAGGAGACACGGGCATATCACTGTCACAGCCAGGACTATAGATACCCCTTTCTCACAAGATTAGTGTGTTTTAGAGAGATTTAAGTTTACAAATACCAAAGTCATAATCATTTAGTGCTTTCTAAATTGGTTACAAGGATAAATTTCTATCTGCCTGTACTAAGTATTCTTTATTTTCAAAACATTAGTCATAACCCGCTTCCCCTCGCAGGCAGGGGCCCATATCTTGCCAGGCGAGACCAAGGTTACTAAGACAACCAGGTATGTAGTTGTGGCGGGAAATTCATGTGCATGTCTCGTATTCCATATAAAACATTGTCTTTATTGTAATCCATGTCAAACCAATGGAAGCAGTCTCTGGAGTTTTTTATAGCTAATACACACACGCACACGCACATGTAGCATTGATACACACTGTAACATACAGAGTAACGGGACACTCAGTTCTAATTGCCAGGTGTCTGATGACAGTGACAGGTGTGTTTTATCACTGTATTGCCTTCTGCTGTAGCCATGTATTTATTTTGTAATTAGACAAAATGGAGCCATACGTGTTGATTGATCAGTTGACCCTGTGAGTGCTAAATGGGAGACTGGAATCAACAGCTTTCATCAACACACTTTAGATGCATTAGTCACAGAGTACTTGGCTCATTCATCTGTTGTCTAGTGATCCTAGGCCTATTGGTACAGGAATAAAAGGACCTTTAATGTAGCATTAGAATCAGGAATGAGTATAGTGTAGATAAGCACAACTTTGATTGTGAGTGGCACTGAGAGGGTTACACTGGTCTGTAAATTATGTCATCTATATATGGGGCTTGCCAAAAGTAAGCAAATATGGCTCATTACTGATATATTTAAACTTGTGCAATATGGTGATTACCCAACATTGTTCGTACTTGATTGAACATTGCTCCAGAACTGAGAGCGGGCAACATTTAGTGTACAAATTGCAAAATGTACAGATAATATGCAATCTGAACCAGTTGAAGGAAGAAAACATATTGGTTCCTCAGAGTGCCAAGTGAAGCTGGTAAATACAGTTTTTCAATATTATAATAACCACCACACAAACACAGCGTTCAGAAAGGTCCTTGAGTGTTGACCTGTTGCATGGACTAATGGAGCCAATTTGAGACAGAGGCAAGGCTTGACATCAATACCACGGTTTGGGCAAAAACCGATAAATGTGAGACATGCAGTGACAGCGGGCAGCACGCTAGATACATTCACTAACAGTTGGTGCAGCTTTCTACACGGGCACTTTACTGCCAGCCAAGTGCCACAAGAGGTCGTGTTGGACGTGCTTGAAAATTTACGTGGAAAGTACATGATGTGTGCTTTCATCAGCATGATACAACGTGACAAGCCAGTGCCCACAAATGACTCAGACACCCTCGTGCACACCAGTTCCTCCTGGTTAAGTTGATGACCCTGTTCATCACATACTGTTAATGATTTCTGTACCTGTTACACTTGGTTACATTACCAGTGTACAGCAATGGAGGGAGCCTGTTAGCAGTGCCCTGTACATTGAATACACATGGTGCTCAGTGCAAAGGGTAGAACCCTTCGTAGCAATTAAGGTGGATCCTTGTGTGTATCCCTAACCAGAATCCCAGTTCAAGTACTCATGCACTGTTACTCTCGCCATAGAGGGCCTAATCTGGCAACAGATGTGTTGTTACAAATAATATGGTATACAAAATCAGCTTGTGGTAAACAATTAATTGCTGAAGGTTTTTGTATTCATCAACACATAAATCAGATTATTATAATAAGAGTCCTGGAAATCGACGCATAAATAGACTCACTTTGTGCAGCTGAATTCTGGTGGCACCTCAAGATGTGTAGCGCTATCAGAATGATGCACGCAAAAACAGTCTGTCCTGGCAGGTAATTCTTAACAAATCTTAGCCAGATTTTCAGGTTGACCATGATGGACTATGGAAGACCTCTTTTCAGGAGGATCAAAGCATTCTTTATCAGCTTAAGGTGGTCATGCTATAATACACTCACATATCATGCATATATGTATGTGTCATTTTGACATCAGCTCAGCTGCCATTGAGCACTTCAATAATTTCATGATCCCATAATGAGCATTTTCAAAGCTCCAGGTATCTTGCACAGCCTTAAATAATACCCTTGAGTCATTTTAGTAGACCTCAAATATTGATGGTCTCAGAGCACCAACAGCCCCTTAAAATCAAGGCCAGGTACACCACATGTTATACTGATGGGATACATGGACAGTGTCAGGGGGTAGGGATTGTGGGCCTATCTGTACATTTTTGTTGTCATTCACATAGCAAATTGAATAGGTTAATGGCATATTTCTATGAGGTGAGGTGGGCATATGTGTATTAACTGCTGTTGGCTCATGTCTGACACATTTCTTCTTTTATCAGGGTGACTGTATCAGTGTAAGAGAATGCCATGTGTGACCTCCTTCCAAGCCATAGGGGATGCAGTGGTACCTGCTTTAAAGACCACCCACAGTATAAGACCACTTGGTGTACATGTACATGTATATGTGGTGGTAGACCTTCATGGCTTCATTTATATGTAGTGCTTTAATATGAGCTTGAACTTGGATATGGCACCTAATGATGGGACTCTAGAAGGGCTAAATTATGGTGCACATGCATAACCTTGACCTTATTTCCAAGGTCCAAAGGCCATGTTACTGAACTTGGTAACTTAAGAACTGTTTGAGCAAGGGCATACAATAATGGTCCTCTCTAAGTACTAATTAAAGAGAGCACATGAATGACCATGGCCAAACTTCCAGGTCACAATGCCATTTTTTGATTATTTGATATCTTGAGAACTCTAACCCAGGCACATCAGGCTGGTCCAGCCTCAATAATGGCCAAGTTGACACTGCACATGAATGACCTTGACATAATTACCATGGTTACAGGGATACTTCAGACCATGTGTACAAGAGTAACTTAGCACAGGACTGTCACAGTCTTCTGGTTATTTAACAAAACTGATTTTGGTTTTGATAATAAATGTTGTAACTTTATTTCTTCATTTTTTTTTTCATTTTTCTGTTTTCAGAGGGAAGAGATCCTTAGAGACTATATGTTTAGTATTAGCTTATAAGATCAAGTATCCTAATAACTTCTTTCTTCTGCGGGGAAACCACGAATGTGCCAGTATTAACAGGTAAGCAACTTCAGAGAAAGGAACATGCTTAAGTTTTCAGTTTAATTCTGTCAAACCCTTTCCATCACGAATTTATGACATAAAGCTCTCTGTCTGGAGCAGTAGATGAATATTTTTCACATGTTGTTCTTGTTGAAAAAATTAAAATTTTGCATATTTAAACCATTATATCAGTTGATGGATATAAAACATTGCTATCTGTTCATTCAACATTATGATCATTTATGCAAATGTTCATACAGTGAGCCTTCTCTTTTATACATAGGTCTATGTATGCAACATACTGAGCATGTATCTTGAATTCATCTCCACTGTATTTAGTCACTAGGTGGTGCTATTGTTATTTCACAGTTTTCCAACTCATTTTAAATTACAGAATGGTCAATAAGTAAACATATTAATGTGATCAATGTGTGGATACTGACATAAATGCATACGTGTTGTATATGAGTATGGTCTTTCAACTGGAATGTTAAGTATTGTCATTTTTATTGTCAGTTTATGTAAAGCCAACATATCAGCCCTGATGGTCCGCAGAATGGAACAGTTCTGTAAAGTTTAGCTACTGTAGTGGTGTCCCTGCAAAATAATGTTGTCAGCTAACACAGTTGAACCTCATAAAGTGTAAAGTATTGAAATGATATGAAGTATATATTTTCCGAAAGGATTGACTTTCCATGTGAAAATGTTTGAACAGTGTGTTAACAGACACATAATTATGTATGTTAAACCGCACTGTGCAATTTTCTACATTTTTGTTTGTTTTGACCTTGGGAAAGCCTGATTATGAACCAGACACTCTGTTCTATGGTTTCAGCTTTGAAAGCCTGTGAAAAGCAGCATTTTCTGTAAATCTGAGCAAGTCCAGGGCCAATTTTCCTGCAAGTCTCTGAATTTTCAATGGTCACAATTGAAAGTTGACTTGTTTGGACAGTTATGTGGTCCTTAATGTCAAGCCCTGTGATGTCAAAAAGTCTAGAAGACAAAATTTTTAGTCTTGTATGCACATGATGGTCTATATAGTGCTGTGTCAAGATTATGGAATTTGGTTGATCCAATAACAAGAAATTTAGACATTTGTGAGCACATGTCACCACTAAATGAAATTACAGGTCAAAGAACTGATAGTTTACACAGTGATTGCAATCCAAGCAGGATCCAACCTGAATCTATGGATCACACCCTTAGGGAAGATGTATATTATGCATTAGTTTACTTCAATCCTTTTTGCTTT
The DNA here is from genome assembly GCA_964020975.1 of Hermodice carunculata. Taxonomy (NCBI): domain Eukaryota; kingdom Metazoa; phylum Annelida; class Polychaeta; order Eunicida; family Amphinomidae; genus Hermodice; species Hermodice carunculata. Next base: position 97,112,007 of record OZ026613.1, on the reverse strand, counting down.
ACGATGCAAACTTTATGAATGGTGATTGCATGACCCACCGAGGGCAGCTCTTGCAGCTTGATTTGAAGAAATTTGAAACATACTGACTGAATTACAAGTTGATATGAAAATCTGTTTACAGGATATATGGTTTTTATGACGAGTGTAAAAGAAGATACAACATAAAATTGTGGAAGACGTTCACAGACTGCTTCAACTGTCTGCCAATAGGTATGTGAATTCATTGTATAGAATCGTCAATTTGGCCCAGGTGCAGCACTGTATGTTGATACAGTGTGTGTGTACTGTGAAGACATTTATTTTCACAGGTTCTAATTTAAGCAGTTTTTGCATTTTGCATCTTTCACTAGAGCTTTCAGTTCATTTTTTTTGGTTATAATTCCCATTTATGCCATGTTAAAAATGTCTTATAAGTGGGCACTTATTTTGGCAGTTTTGAAGCATCAGCGAAATATTAAAGGGAAAATAAAAAACACAATGAAATTAAATGAATTCACAGTATATTCATACAGTTTATGTGTATGTGTACATTGATACAATGTACATATACATATATATATATATATATACTGAAACTTCATTATAATGACACTCAGATATACGACATATTCATTGCAATGACACAAGTTTTCAATGGCAAAAGTACATTTTCTTTGTTGTTTGATTCATTTATCTGACATATTCAGTTATCTGACACATTTCTAAGGGAACAGATGGTGTCATTATAGCGAATTTTCACTGTATATATAAAATATATATTGACACAATGTATACATGTATGTGTATGTTGATGGAGTATACATGAATGTATATTTATTGATACAATATGGATGCTTGCTGGAGAACAACATTTTTTTGCATTCTGGTTTTTTTTTTTTTTTTTTTGAAAAGTGTCTTCAGCTGTGCCCAGGTAACAAATTAAACTGACGTCAAAGGAGGTAATGTGTAAAAGGGGAAAGAACATCCATTTCAAACATGTTTCAATGAATGTCCAGGTTACCTAAGGCTCTAACAAAAATATATGTGTGGTTCTGATAACCCAGCCAACTCCACTGAAAAGGCCCCTGAATTACCAGGGGCAAACAGTCGTTTAAGTACCTGTAAAACATGACTCACTTAATCTGCGTTCTCATTGTGTCTGAAGCAGTTATCATCATCAGTTACAAATTCAACTGTGACACAATACCTTGATCCTGCAAATCATGCACCATTTTGAACATGGCACAATGCATGGCGAGGCAGTCACACAAAAACACATTTGATTTGGATATCAAAGTGAACCATAGCCACAGCATATATTATATCATCATTGATGCTCTGTAATATTTGCAAAATATATACTTTTGGCTTCTTATATTATAACCCTCCTAGATCGTCCGAACAGTACTATCCTCATTTACAAACCATTGGGTGCAGAATCCACAATTTTCAAAATGGCAGCCAAGTTTGTGGGTTAGTCCTGATTCAATATTTTGAAGTGGTAGTATCAAAATATATGTGTGATTAGTGTTAACAGAAGGTTAATTTGTTGAATGAATGTTATGTGAAATATATGATGGGACTTTTCTAGTGTGAGCAATACCTAAAAATGTAAATACAGAGGCTTGAAATCATACCAGTTGTTGGTGGCAGTGGGCCCCAGAGTAGGAATATTGTATCAGGCACTTGAGGTAGCGATCTAGTGAACAACATAAAAATCAACGATGTTTCACTCTTTACATTTTCTGGTCTGTTAACAAGTTTATTCTAAGTTCCGCATTGTTTCGTTGCTAAATACTTTTTACATTGACGTTAAAATCATTGTTTTTCCCGACGCGGTCATACCAAAATGGAGTGTGAACAAAGCTGCCACTGAACGTGCCGGTTTGTTGGGTCACGTGACCTGTGATGCGTCCACACTGATACATATCTGGCGAGGTCAGGGGGTCACAGTCTGATTCTAGCATGTGTGTTGTGTTGTGTTGTACGGCTTGTCAACATGACATCAACAAGCGGTTCCTCCGTACCCATCAAAAGCAAAAGGATAAAAGGGTCACAAAAAAAAAATTTATTGTACGAATGGACACGGATATCAGGATAAAACTTGCCGATAGTGACAAGGGCTTGTATTACCAAACGTGGCCTGAAGAGCCCATGCAGCCTTTCAGCGGTTGTACCATCCACATCCATAGGCACCGAATCTGAAACGGACAGTCTCGATGACAACGACGGGAAAACTCATTTTTCAGCAACGTATAAAAAATTTGAAACTAAAAAATTTATGCGTGCACTGTATACTTCCTTGGATAGTGAATCAAGTGTGACTAGAGCCTCTGCCCCTGCACCTGCTCCATCCCCGTCCGCTCGGCTGAAGTGCTCTTCGCGGTGGCATTTTGGCGAGTTATGGGAAGAAGTTGAGGATTTACACATTTTTAAATGCTATGAGATGGGGCTGTGATCCAATCTTTTTATTTTATGACTACAATTTATTTCACCATTTTCGGGTTTCATTAGGCTATATGTACCGTTCGTCAACATTGAAGTTCAGTTTATTAGTTTCTTGTTTAGCTTTTCAAGTCTGTGATATGAAACCCGTCCGCCGGCCTGCATGAAGCCTGTTTGGCAGGAACTTGTTGTAAATAAGCAAAATAACCTGTGAAAATTGCAGAAAAATGAGACATGTCCGGGTAATTTAAAACTGATTCTAATTCACTGCTTGGTGTTTTCATGAATAGTGCGATTCATTCGACACTAGTTGTATTGTAAACTTCATCCCTCGCTATCGTCAACTTTCATGGTTGTTGCGGCAGCAGTTATCTTTGGCACATTTGCATAATTAGCTCTCTCACATTCTAGTACGCATGCTCGCTGGGTAACTCCGCCTACTTCCGCGAAAACGTCATATGGCGCTAAATTTCCACGAGGGTATTTAAAAGGACAGGAGACGTACCTCCTAATGAATATGTGATTTTTAGCTATAAATCACTATATTTTACATGTTTAGAACATTGATAGACAACTAGGGAGGTCGTACTTATCGCGGAAGTTCAAAAATAGAACCTGTCTTAAATAGTTTTGGCGGCATTGACCGACAAAGGTCAAAGATCATCAGACCGAGAGAAATAGCCGGTTTTCTCGGGTTGACTTTTCCGACGGAACGGCCACTTCCAGCAAAATTGGGGAAAAATCCACTGGCTCGATTCTGTTCAGACTTTGCATGTATGATAAGTTATTTATTTTCTCTAAAAAGGTGTTTTTGTTTGTTGATAACGGGAATAGTTTTGTAGTTTCACCGTCATTCGCAGAGCTTTCACCCAAAGTACATGTACATGGCACAACTATAAATATCTTTCATGACCTAAAACAGGACTCGTTTGCGTTGTCGACAATACAAAACACGTTTTGATGGCCAAGAATCTACGCTAGCGGTAAAACGGACGGAAGTGGTCATCGGATAATCTGTTGACCTCCCAATTTCGCTGGAGTGGCTTTAGGTTGGCACAAACGATTGTCCGACTTTGGGGCTTCATAAAATAAATACTGTTAGATAGATTTTAATAAATGGGGTATTTACGTTTGCGCTAGACACTGAGCTTTTAGAAAAGGTATACTTTTATATGGTTTAATGTTGCCTATTTTTCACAATCGTGAGAAATAGTGAGCAATGTCGGTTCATATGTGTTCACTAGATCACCACCTTAATGTGCCCCCCAGGCTATGAATTAAGAAGCAGCACTAGTCGGACCTGCCAAGCGCCTCTGCTGAGTGAAAGATGGAGCTCAGGTGAGAAGGTTGCCCTGATAGTGGATACAGGTCCGAAAGTACTGGTGGGTTTTTATGTAAGTGGTAATGAATTGCATGTGTGTTGGTTTCACCTCAAGCTAAGGATTAAGATCAGCTATCGCAGGGGCTACCTACAAGGAGTTTCTTGTCTATAGTGCCTTGCTCGGAATCATTTTAACTAAAGATTTAATCAATAATGGAAAATAATACTACGGATACTGAAGTAAAATGAATGCTGAAGATTCTATTGGTTGTCACATACATCACAATGTGGTAAGGTACATATTTTTTGATGCTCATTTATTTAGATTTTTTTTTAAGTAACTTGAAAAACTGTGATATGAATGGGAGCAAATTTTGTCAATTATACATGAAGGTGTAATCAGAAGTAAACATGGGATGTAATGTCTTATACAATCTTTTGATCTTGTTTAATTTGGTATTGGGAAAGGAGGGTTAGTTCTGGTACGAAAGTTATTGGCATTATTGGGTTCTGGGACTTGATATGTATCTTTAAAATACCGAGGAAGTTCATCATGTGAATATTTATAATGGAGTTTAAGTGCTTTCAACTTTATTAAATCTTCTATTTTCAACAAATTTAGTTGCCTGAAAAGTGGGGCGGTATAAGCATTAAATGCAGCATTACAAATTATACACATATCTTTTTTGTTTGAAGCATAGAAATATGTTCATATGAAAACCCCCAAACAAGAATACAGTAGTTTAGATGTGATAAAAACAGTGAATTGTATATATATGCAACAGACCACTTTTTGATTCAAAATTGTTAACCTTCTTTAAAATTCTAATCACTTTATCAAGTTTATTTCTAATTTTACTTATATGTGCATCCCGGTTTAAGTTCTCTTGAAAACATAAACCCAGATACTCAAATTCTTCTGTCCTAGAAATTGGAGTATTATCAATCTTTAAGGTTAATTCAAAATCCAGCTTTCTTTGAGGAAAATGAAAAATCATGAACTTTGTTTTACTTTTATTTAAAGATAACGCTGACAAGAGCAGTTTTGATTGGCGCCTGCCTTCATCATCTTTGCTTTTAAATAGATTTAACATTTGCACAACACCTTGATGAAGAAAGTATCGGAGGCAAACTGACTATATCCATACAGTTGCAGTCAGTCTTGACTTCCTCTTGTATTCCCATGGGACTCTCAGGGGCACCATACAGCCACTAGTAGATGCCAGGTAGGACCTTGGCTCCAAATGTGCTTGGCAAAAGGGTTAATGGGATATTCTGAGGTTTTTCTTGCACATCAATATGGGAAATTACAGGTCTACAAGTTGATGGGAAATTCCAAGCTCATTGGTAGCCGAGTTTTACGCTGCAGGCAACAGTGATAAGACATCAACTCCACTGTCGTGTGCCTCATGTATGCTGCCCCATCCCACAGTGTGGCCCAATTATTAATGTCAGCTGCCTCATGCTCCCTCATGCTTGTGTAACACTTTCTCTGCTTGGCTCCAAATTTTCTGGTTTTTAAGCGTGAATTTATTTTCCGAATGACATGGCTATATTTGATAAAAGCAAATTACACTAGGCAAAGGCCCTCACCAGTGAACTCGCTTTAAATGTGGTCTGACAGGTTTCCTTACATCGTGTAACTCATCAAAAACCGTCAACTTAATGCAGTTTGTGTGTGCACGCCATATCAGGGTACAGCATGCACGTAATTGACGTTAAGGCGCATGTTTGCACATACTTGTAAAAGCGAGTGCATGGTGACAACATAATAGTCAATTGTGACGTGATTACATTGTCGGTACCTTTCAACTGCCATGCATTTCAGGTCTTATGCCCCCTGTGGCCACAGTGGGTCTTATACCTTTGGAACCTTTGGCACTAAATGCCTTGAGTCACCTTATTACAAGTGGAATTTGTATCTGATAATAGCTAAAAAATACATGTATATACAGTAAAACCCCCTATACCAAACACCCTTGCGACCGGAAAATAGTGTTTGTTATAGGGAGGTGTTCAGCATAGGGAAGTTTGCTAACATTGAAAGTTTATGTTCGGGACCGAGAAATGGTGTTCAATATAGAGAGGTGTTTGGTATACGGAGGTGTTCGGTTAGAGAGGTTTTACTGTATATTTGATAAAACACAGGAATTTCTTTGAAGATTACAATTACATGCAGTTTGTTACATGTATTAGGATTTTTTTCCTGAAAACAGGTTCATACTATGTGGCAGAGGAAAGCTTACCCAGTATCATATCATAATTTGCTGTTCAAAATTCACGTTGTACCCTGTTTCAACAATGCTGTTTCTTCAGTGTCTGAACATTACCGTATTGAATTTGACAACTTGATGAGGCAAATTCAAGCCACTAAAGCATGAACCCCCATATATATATATATACACACACACACACACACACACACACACACACATATATATATACATATAGCTCGAACAATCACCTTATACATGGATAGGGTGATTGTTTGAGCTTAATTATCACCAAGGATGTCAACAGTTGGTACTACAAAAACTGTGAACTAGATCCTTCATAACTGTATTCTTATATTTGTTTTCACAAAAAGTAACATCAAACAAGTTTGTCAGTGATTTTAGTGACCTAGCTCTTTTGTCAGAGAGGTGAGGTTTTGCAATTGTTTTCTGTTCATCATCCATCCCTCATATACCCATGCACATCTAGACATGCTACAGCAAATGCAAGCGTGAGGACTAGCCATTAATATCATCACAAATGCAAAAGTCTGCCAGTGAGCCTGGCAGGGCACATTTGATCAAGTGTGTCACCTTTTGATTGATGATTACACAAACAATATGTCACTTCTTTTTTACCAAATTGTATGAGCATATATTAAAGAACATCTCCATGACACACAAAGGCTGGTAAGACAGTCCAATCTATTCAAAAGTTCTCAACTGCCCAAGAAGCATATTGTACTGTGCAGCTCAGCTGGAGTTGAATATTAATTAACCTCGGGTACTTTTGATCCAGTGAGTTTCACCAGGATGCATTTTTCTAGCAGTGCTGATGATGGCCTGTCAACTAACATTTCAAACTGCTTGGACAGGTCTTAAGCCTAGGTTAGCAGAGGACTCTTTAGAGTCTTCTTGTTAAATGAAAACCATGAAGCATACACTTTGCACTTGGTTCTCTTTTCTTATGTGTCACCTAAACCTGACAAAAGAAGGTAAAGAGAAAGGCACTAAAAACACTTCACTGACAAGATCAGGCGGGGGCTTTAGAACCAGACATTGCACATGAAATAGTGATCAGAACTTTTTGGCTGAAGACATGAACACTACAGACCTATATATTTCCTGTATTATCTGTTGAGTGGGAAATATTTGACAGTTTACTTTATGTTGTTTGTTAAGTGCTTGAGCTAATCGATACTTCTTACAGTTGATTTTTTTCCCTGACAAATTGTTTTACAAAAAGAATAAAAACTGAAGGAAAATGATGAGCTTGTGCTGTGGATTTTTTTTGGGGTGATAGTACCCACTGGAATTCCTGTATTGATAAGAAAATTGAGGAAGACTGTGTGTGTTGATTCATATTATGATGCAACAGCAGGAGACTTAAGAGTTTATGTCACTGGGGTGATGATCAATCATTTCCCCTTAGGCCAAAAAGAAAAAAATGATTGTGAGTTTCTTAAGTAGTGCCTGCATCAGTTTTAGAGCTCTACCGCAGCCCTGTTTATTTCTCCATAAGTGCCTCCGGCTGTGCCCAGGTAACAGATTAAACTGACGTCAAAGGAGGTAACGTGTAAAAAGGGGAAAGAAATCTATTTCAAACATGTTTCAACAGATTTCCAAATTACCTAAGGTCCAACAAAAATATATGTGTGGTTCTGGTTACCTGACCGACCCTACTCAAAAGGCCTGATCCTAAATAAATTTTATGACACATTTAAAAAAATCTAGTTTTAAGCTGCGCTTCACAAATAAAAATTGATCTGCCATGCTTGAAAGATTTCATCGGGAAAGTGGCCATCATGTGCTGTTATTTTTCTAAAAAGTCAACTCAAACACAGCATTTTATTTCAGCTTGTCTGGAGGGTTAACTTGGGTTGGGGAAACAGCATAGCTGCATAGCCACAGTCGTTCGGTGAAACAGCAAATCCCTGGTTGTTTGGTGATTATTATCGCCAGGTTCCAGGTGTCCATTATCCAAGTGACTAGGGCAACAGTCTTTAAAGTACTTTTAAAACATGACTTACTATTTTAACTTCAATTTGCCTACTCATTTGTGGCTGAAGCAGTTATCATCATTAGTTACAAATCCAAATGCGACACGATACCTTCAGCTGGCAAATCATGCACTTCTTGGTAAGTGCCATTTTAAACATAGTGCAATGCATTGCAAGATAGTTGCACAGAAATACATTTGATTTGGACATCAAAGTGAATCATGGCCATAGCATATATCATATCATTATTTATGCTCTGAAATATTTGAAATATGTACTTTTGGTTTCATATATTATAAACCACCCAAGATTATCCCAGTACTATCCTTGTTAACAAACCATTAGGTGCAGAATCCACAATTTTCAAAACGGCAGCCAAGTGTGTGGGTTAGTCCCAATTGGATATTTTGAAGAGGTAGTATCCCAGCTATATGTGTGATAATTATAATGGATGGTTAATTTGTCGAATGAATATTATGTAAAATATATAATGGGACTTTTACAGTGTGAGTATTACCTAAAAATGTAAATACTACATTTATGCCTTAAGTTACCAGTTTTGGGTGGCAGTGGGCCCCAGAAAAGGACTATTGTATCAGACGCTGAAGTCACCTCCAGGCTATGAATTAAGTACAGGTAGCTGCACAGTCTGGGGGGTCTTGCCTCCTATGTCCCAGTACAGGAGCCAAGACCCCCTATTGAGTCAAAGTTGGAGCTTGGGGGAGAAGGTTGCACCGATAGAGGATACAGGTCCAAAAGTACCAGCTTTTTGATCATATAATTGGTAAATAACAAAATGAGATGTTTTTGGCATAATTTTTGCATTTGCTTATATAAATTAGGCTTTCATCCTTTATGACAAATTAAAAAAAAAATAGCATAAAGAATGTTTGTCCACATCCAGTTTGTTCCAAAGGTACCTGAGAAACTTATAATTCAATTTACATGGCCTCAGATTAAGACTGGGTCAGTATCTTTTGCTGGTGTGAGCTGGCAACCCACAATAAGGAAAGCTGTTGACCAAGGCTGATGTATTCAGGTACATCTGATCTACAGGTTCAGTCCAAATGTTTTTCATTCATTTGATAAGTTACACCCATGGAAACAGGGCAGGCAACATTTGACAACAGACGGTTTTGGTTAGGTTCTAGGAGTGATCTGGAAACAGTGGCCACAAATCTCCATTTGGACAAACATTAATTCCCATGAAACTGGACACACAATGTCTACTGACTTATGAATATATTCTGTAAACACATCTGGAGCTGCAGAGGCATGCTGAGTATTGCACACTTCTGCATAGACTACTTAAGATATCATAGTGTCTTGCGTACATATACTATTTTGAAATAAATCCCTCAAAATAAGGAAAGGAGCTGGCAGCTTGGACGCATGTGCGGTTGGTTTAGCCACTGATGATGTAAATCAAAATTACCTTAATGACCAGCGTGTGTCGGGATGCAGGTTCACAGCTGGCTCTTTTAATAGCCTATACCAATATGATGCTTTGAATGCCAGTCTCGTAGGCATCTCCACCGTTGCATTCAGCAGTTTCCTATTAAACCTGATGATTTGTAGTAGCTCAGACATGTTTATGTGAGCAAGGTTTGCCGCCTGCTCCAATCCCACATGATTGCAGCTTTGATACACACTATTTACTTCCTTGCAGACCCACCTTGGCTTTACACAAGGAGACCATATACTTTATCAAACCCTTCTTGTTAATGCAGTTGATTTTTAGCTCAGCCGACCTGTCAGCTGAGCTTTTCCCGTGGTCCATCCTTTGCTTTCTAATTGTATGCAACAGTTGACATTTTTGACTGCTCAAAAACCAGTTTTTTATTTCCATCAATTATTTATTTGTTTATTTTATTTATTATGTGGGGGGGGGGTCATTTTTGGGAAAACTCTTATTGAGTTTTCTGTAATGCTGCCAGGCCAATTGCTTTGAAATTACATAGGATCACTTCTGGAAGCCTCCAGATCTTATTTTTAAAAGCTGGTGCTGCAATTAATAAAACTAAATCTTTTTAGGTATTTTTGTATTTTTTTACCTAGAATGTGCTTTGATGGGTCAAAGATGTTCAGTAGGGAGTGCAGCTGTTATTTTGTGATTTTTTTAGCACTTCTTTCTTTTTATTTATTCATTTATAAGTATATATTATATATATATATATATATATATATATATATATATATATATATATATATATATATATATATATATATATATATATATATATATATATATATATATATATATAAATATATACATATACAAACATATACATATTTGGGGTCCCATGATGACTGTAAATGAGAATCTTTTAAAATGTCAGCCTCTCTAAGCTTTTTTAACTGCAACTCATGTTACATACAGCACCATGCTGGAAGTGTTTAGGTTTTATAATGTATTCTTGAATGGCCAGAAGGATGATTTTGTTGTCTTCAAATGGACAATTTGATGATCCAAACAATCTTCTGCACCTAGTCCACAGCAACAATTTTGGGATTTGCACCAACCAGTGGTATGTAAAAGGGCTTTCATCTGGCTGCAGCTCATCTGGAATCTTTCATTAATAACAGAAGATTATCTTTTGCCAACATAGTATAATTTGGTCTCTTTAATTGAGCAGAGGACTTTCGAATATATTTGTTTTTTTAATTCATTGAGGAATTTAGAATTTCAAATGTTGAGCGGTAGCTGGTTTCAAAGTCTTCATGTGCTGGGGAAGAAAGTATTGTTAACTAAGTCTCTCTTAGCTCTTAAATGAGGAAGGTCACCAGGTTGCCTTGTATCTGTGCTGGTTTTGGTTGGAATGAATGATTTAATTTAGGTATTCTGGAGCTAAGTTAAAGGTAATTTTATACATTTGAACTAACTTCATTTCTGTATATTTAGCCAAAGTTTGGAGACCCATTTCTCCATATAATTTGTCACCACTAGTAGATTTTAACAGCGAGGTTTGGACACTTTGGCGGCAGTGGGCGGTGGACAGCGGCGACCAGCGGTGGATGGCGGCGACTAGTGGTGGTCTGCGGCGATCGCCGCCGACTGCCGCTTGTCGCCGCAGACTGCTGCTGGTCACCGCAGACAGCCGCTGATCGCCGCTGTCCACCCCCCACCGCCGCCAAAGTGTCCAAACGCCGCTGTTAAAATCTACGAGTGCACATGGAGAGCTTAGCATGGCACCAGAAATGACGCGAGCAGCCGGCTGAACACTTTCTAATCTTTGTGGGTTGCCCTGGTGCTGCTGGCTGCCACTGAAGTCCAATTGAGGCATTAGGAGCTTTGTGGCAAACAGCAGTAGCTGGCAGCTGGTGGCACACAGCAACAAAACCACACAAAGACACATGCGAGGACCTCAGTTTTTTAATGTGCGTATGGATGACCTTGTCCTTATTGACAAGGTCACAGGGCATTTTTGCTGAATTTAGATTTTGACTGCAAACAAGGCAGAACTTTGGCATTGCATTTGTTAGTGATCCCCTATATGGGTCAGATATGGAAAGCACATTGGTGACCTTGTTGAAAATCGTAAGGTCACAGGGTTACATATAAGTGAGTTTACTAGTTTTCAGGTGATAACTTCAGACCTTATTTAGTGAGGACTTTGATATTGTAGTTTATAATGGGTCCTCTCTAAGGGCTAGGTTGTAGTTGAATTTGGATGACCTTGACCTAGATCTTAAGGTCATGAGGTAACTTCATTTAATCTCATTTCTAGATCATAAATGAGAACTGTTTTGCCTGGGACTGAGATAAACACCTGGGATAAACATGAACTTCATGATGCACCTCTGTGAAAGCTAGGTTATGTTATGATTGCATACGTAATACTTTGATCTTATTGCCAAGGTCTCAGGGTGGATCTAATGGATTTTAATCCGTTGTGTACCTTTGGACTTCATATCCTGCATAGGGAGGGACATACATCTCAGAGGGCATGTGGTTGTCATGACATCTAAACCAAAATGGAATATTTGAGGCCGAGGTCATGTCACCCTCCACACACATGCTCATTCATGGTGAGCTGAGTACAGGACTGTCAAAGTCCTCCAGCTTTTCATGTCCTTGTATGATCTACCTGTTTCCACATAAATCAACAAAAAAAAGTTGTATTATAGTATTTTGAAAATGTTACCAGATAGACCTTTCACATATATTCAATATCACTAAGTTGTCACTTTTTATTATGGTCACTTGATTCCCAAGATGTCAATAAATTCTAGAAAAGTTCATGACAAAGAGTCAGAGGTTGAAATTATGTAAAATATGTAGACAGTTTCTGTTTCAGCTTGTTGAACTTCATGCAATCAAAATTTATCCCTGTGCCAAATTCATCTGGAATTACATATATTTCCCAGCTTCTTGATTTTGTACTACATGTAAACTTGTGACCAGATCCAGTAAGTGGCGGTGTGTGTTCCATAATAAATGCAATATGTCACTGTCACATTGACGGCGGCATTCTGACCACTATATTTTCTTTCAGCGTCTTTTGTATGATGCACACATACGTATTAAATGACACAAAATCACAGCTGTTTCTTTACTACGATAATGACAGACTCTCTGATTTCTGGCTTACTTGCCTTTAATGATGCAGCTGTAATCAGGAACTGGTTATTTTACCGAGCAGTAATTGTAGACAGTCACAAATGAGTGTATCCCTGTGTTTGTCATCTGTTCAGAATACGCAAATGGGAATTGCATGTTGCGATTCCTCATCTGTATTTGCTCAAGTGCAAATATATAACCTGAAGTGAATGGTTTTTACATCAGCTGGCTAGTTATGTCCGCTCTCTCAGTGCAAACTGCATCGATAGCTTTCCTCAATTTGAGCCTATTTTGGGTGTTTTGTGCCCAAAGCACACTGAGGAAAGCTAGCTGTTGACTTGGATCAATCCACAACACTAATGAACAAAAACAGTTACACTGCATGTTTCAGTTATTCCTTCCCCTTCATCCCAAATTGCTGAAAATCCAAATAATCATGTGAAACATCATCTCAGTCCTCATGGCTGGTATAAAATTTTTATGTGCACTGGCAGGACTTTAACATGCAGGTTGTGTGTGCATATAACTTGGAATTGGGAGAATAAACAGCTTCAAAATAGCCACTTTGTTCCCTGGCAAAACTTGTGTGATCAGTTTACCATATTATGCACATGCACGTTATTATCAATAATTCTCTTTTATTTAACAGCTGCCTTAGTGGAGGGAACTATCTTCTGTATGCATGGAGGATTGTCACCTGACCTGCATGATCCTGACCAGGTAAGACCTAATAGTTGGATACTCTACTGTGTTTACTGTGGAACGTTGTCATAATTTAATTTGGTGTGCATTCTGTCTGGAGAGTTGAAATAACTCAAGTAATGGAGCCTCACTGAAAACTGACTGCATTTTACTTTTTAGTAGCAAGCAGCTGACTTAGAATTTTGTGAAATCAGAATTTTCTGTAGAGCGCTCTATGGATTAGCTGAGTATAAGGGTAAGAAGTACCGGTCCTGGTGATTGGTCCCCTTCAATAACTCTGTGCCAATCACAACATAGATCACTGTCATCAGAATTAAGTGCCATGTTGATTCTAGATCAAACATTCTCATAAAAAGACCTTTCATTCTGGTAAAAGCATACATGTCTTTTGAGGAAAAATGACTGGGTTCAAGAGCTTGTATGTTGTGCATTAAGCCATTCTACCCAAAGCACTCTGAGGAAAGCTGAGGATTCAGTCTTTAATGTAGTACATAAAGGTAAAAGATTGAAATTTCAGGTGCAATAACTGAATGAGATTATTTGATCCAAAGTCTTTTTGTGTTATTGTTTATTTTGGAATGCGAGTAGGAAAGAATATCAGGGGAAAATGGTTTTGTGCTGAGTTTGTAGGGATGCAAACAGGGGTTGAAAACAAGTGTCAAAAGATGTGAAGATTAACTTAGTCTGTTGTTGTTAACATAATCCATTACCTTTGAGTCTGGTTCATTCTCACAATAAATGTCGACTGATCATTGACTTGAACCACTTTTTTTTCTTACTAATGCTTAAATTTGTTAATTTGTGATCTTAAAAGAGGAGAATCCAGATTTATGTATGTTTTACATGTAGATCTGCTTGTTAATGATTATCTGGAGCACATTAAAATGTGAAGCCCAGGTAACAATTTTTCCGTTGTTGCTTTTAACCCTGAATGGCCAAACATGTCCTAGAAGGCATGTTCTGACTTCGTAATTATTGACCAGAGCAGGGTTAATGTGTAGACCTTGTGCCCTAATATTATGGTATTGCTTCCCAAGATATACTGTGTTTGCATAATGCTGACAGTGATAGTCTCTTCAAGCACCATCAGAATAATTACCAATTTGCTCAAAGTGAGTGTAGCAGACACAGAATAGTATTATACATGGCTGTTTCCACAATAAACATGTAAATATTGCACTCTAATCCAGTATATGTGGCTATTTCCACAATAGATATGTAAATCCTGTACCATAATATGATATTGCATGTGGCTGTTTCCACAGTTATTGTATGTAAATCTTGTACCCCAGTGCAATATTGTATGTGGCCCTTTCCACAGTAAACTTATAAATTTTGCTTGCTAATACAGCATTGTACATACCATTTCTACAGTAAACATGCAAATTTTGTACTGTAACACAATATGAAAATGTCCATGACAAACATGCAAATCTTGTACCCTAATACAGTAAAGACTGGTATTTAAAGCATGTGGCTATAATTAGCAGAGTAAATATGTAAATCTTGTACTATACTGTATTGTACATATGTGACTGAGTTCCCTGAACACCTGCTGAGCCTGCTCACTGAGGTTTTCTCTGAGCGCTCGGGTGTCCTGCTGCATCACAGTTTTGGATAATTTGTTGGGCTTTGGCTTCCTCAGCTCTGGGAGACCAGATCCTCTGTGCTGAACAGGTCATCAAGTATCATCATCATCATCATCATCATCATCATCATCATCATCATCATCATCATCATCATCATCATCATCATCATCATCATCATCATCATCATCATCATCATCATCATCATCATCATCATCATCATCACCACCAAAATTTGAAATTTCCAGAAATGCTGGCTTGACATGAGTTGATATACCCTTACCAAACTCAAAAGCTTTCATCTAGCACTTGGAATGCTTTCAAAACATGAGCTTGCAAAAGTTATTGGAAGGCTAGTGACCTGAAAACTTGCATACACTTAACATGTCCTTCATAAAGCTATCATAAACTTTCAAAAGTTACCTTAGCTTTAGGAAAGATTTCTCTTAGCTTGTAATCGAGGCAAATTATTTAAAAGAGCTAAGCCTTCACTTTCCAAAAGCATTAAAAAGTAGTGGCTTAGCTCTTGAAAGCTATTGGTATTAGCACTCAAAAGGTGGTAACTTAATTAGCTGTAAAAAGCCAGTGGTTTTAACATTTGAAAGCTAGTGGCTTAGCACTTGTAAGCTGCTGGCAGCATTCGAAAGCTAGGAATATGAGGGCTTTGTTTCAAGAAAATAGGTAACCAACTAGGTTAACTGGTATAAGTATGAACTGCAAGAACCATGCAGTTTGTAAACTACATGGATTGCCCAACTCAGAGCTGACAGCAAGTGCAGGAATGTACTGCATTAAGCTGCGCCCTGCCTTCCTAAAGTTGTTAAGTCTATAGGTGATGACTATGGGCACAAATAGGATAAATGTACATGTTTATGAAAAGTTACTCGTGCATACATGCATGCATGTACTGTTGCAGCACTTTGAGCACAGCAAAGTGTTTAGAGCATATTCAGTATTTAAGTGCCAAGATATTGTGCCTGTGTAGTCTATGATACTTTATTTACCACCCATATCACTGGCAGATTATTTTCAGGAAGATTTTTCCTTGAAGCTAGAGATATATATGAAAAGGCTTACTTCTTTCTGTCTTTGTTGTCCAAATTCAGAATAAACTGGAGGGATATGACAGGAAGTTTATTTGCTTAGAGCCTGTCATCATCTTAGATTTTGAATTAACCCTTTCCTCCTTAAACCGGCCAAAACCGGCTGGTGGTCAAATGTCGTCTGCTTCAGTGTTTTCAATTAATTTCAACATTAATGAAAAATAAAATTTTGACTGAGAATTGTGGATGAGCCCTATCAAGATCACATGCCCCAGGTCAACAACTTTCCTTGGCATGAGTTTGGCAGTGCCCAACTCATGCCAAGGAAAGTTGTTGACTCAAGTGTCAATTCAAGGGGGAAAGGGTTAAGCAACCGAAAGCTAGGGAGAGTGCATTTTGAAAGCCAAGAAGAGAGTGCTGGTCTGGGCTTTCTGACTTGACAATTCTGATAGCTTTTGAAAGCTTATTACCTCATGAAAGCTAAGTGGTTAGCTCTTGATAGTGTTCATCTCTCTTTGCTTACCAGCAATCATTTCCTTGAATGCTTGCAATGGCTTGGTTGAAAGAACCACAACTTTTGGAAAGCTTTTGGAATGCTTACGTAAAGCTACCTTAGCTTTTTTGAGTTTGGTAAGGGATAATCTGTGGAATCATACAGCATCACCATAGACATCATCTTCATGCTTCCCAGATTATGATAGTAATCAACCTGTCTTGGTTACATAAGACTGAATCAACAACTTTCCTATTCATAGATTGGGCACAAATGCACTTAATCCATGCCAAGGAAACCTGAATGACCTGGAGGCATGCTACCCTGAAAGGTTTCATCTGCATTTGGCTTTCAAAACATTTCCTGTTTGTGAGAAAATAAAGTAAAAAACAGTAAGTCAGACAACAATTTTCTTCTAGCTGGGTGATTTTGTTAGTAGAGGGTAAATAATCGTATGAAATGCTGAAGAGAAATGACATGTGGTGTAAATGATGGCGCCTAGAGGCTGGCAGCACAGACAGGACTGGTCAGGAAGGGTCATGTGGTTACCCAGGACATTACTTCCTGTAATAATATGCTGGTTAACAGCAACATGCACAGGGTCCATGACAACCAATAACATAACAATGTAACCTGCAGCTGACACTGCATAGGTTTCTCCAGGTAATTAACTCTTTCAGTGCCAAATTTTGGAGTCAACACCTTTTCTTGGTATGCCTTGGACGCAATGTGCCCAATGCACCCCAAGAAAAGGTGTTGACCAGATATATTCTCTCTGTACCCATGGCCTTGTGGGTACTTGAATGAAAGGTCTTTTTATGAGGAATATGAATATGGGATCTTCATAATAATTGAGACTAGTTTAAGTTAAGTAGATCGACTTTAGTTGCGCTTGGCACTGTAAGAGTTAATCAAAGTCATTACTTGCAGCATGGACCTTTGGGTTAACTTTGGCCTGAATGATCCAGAGATAATCTTCATTTAATTTGACATTTATTTTACCAGGTTTTAATGATGTCGCCTACAAAACTATCACATACAAACAAAAGTAATATGAAAATTTCAGGTTGAGGATGTACTTGAAGTGTATACTTACAGAGAGAACCAAAAGGAATTAACACATCTTTAGTTTTGTACCATTAAATGTAAAAGATATTCGGAATATTTGTAGGACAGGATAATTGGACATTCACAACTTTAATTAATTTGAACAGACTTACCTATATGTGTGGAATCTCTTAATTTAGCCAGTTAGGATTAGGTAACCCAAGATTGAATAGTGTATTGAGACGAATCTGTGCTCCCTCTGGGTGATATTGTTTATGACTTCGGCAGGTAGAATGTTGATTCATTGATATTCTCAAAGAGTATATTGCTGGACATCATCAGTACTATTACATAGTGAAAGAGTTGGCATTTATGTAGGTAAATTTTTGAACATTTCAAATGGTTTCATATTTGCACTCAGGCACACATATGGGCCGTGCTAGGGAGTTACCATAAATGCCAAAGTGTAAAGATGGGATGCCATACTACTGCTCATTGTCAGACAGTGAAAATCAAAAATAGATCTGTGGAAACAAGCAATGAGAAATAGCTTTGAGATGTTTAAATATTAAAATCTGAGCCAACTGTAAGTCATTGGGAAAATAAACAGAGGTTCCATGCCTGTAGCTGACATCAAAGTTGGTATGAAGGTTGTTAGTATTGTGGGGCACTGGCTCTGTAATTATTCTATTTCATGTTGAATTGAGAAAATTACAAAAGTGTGAAGTTTTATGTTGTCAGGCATATTGATAACAGCTGCTGTGTAATGCAAGAAATTTTAGTACTTGTGCAGTTGTTGTAGAGTCAATGTCCACAAAGTTCCACGCACGTGAATGTGAAAAACCTAACTCAGTTCTTCCCGGTTGCCACAGAGACCAGCTGTTGCAGCCAACTGATATTACCAGTGTGACAGGATTGACTCTCGGCACATAAACAGTGCTTTGGTTTTTCATTGTATTTGAACATAACAAAGATTATCGTGGTGCACAACAACGAGACATATAGCAAAAGTGTTGGGCCACACATTTTTATCTACAATGACCATGGGTTCTTTATTGATGCACCATTAATTGGAAATGATAAGTTGTAGGTTTGGAATGTAGTCAAGCAGTAATATATAGGTATTGGAACAAATTTAACTCATGCAGCAAAGTATATTCATGAAGTCAACCTGTAGCAGACAGGACCCTCCTACACAAGTCATTCTGTCGTATGGCAGAATGAGCCTGGCCTGACAGGCAGCAGAGACCAGGGCATGTGGTGTGGGAGGTTTTACATGCTAAATGCACTGCACCATTATACTGGTACAAAATATTCTATATGTATACACAACACTGGCTGTCTGATACTGGGTACTTGTTATGTGCAATATGGCATTGTGTTAATCACACTAATGCTGTAGTGTACAGCCAGTGCTTCCTGATGGGCTATCATTGTATATGTTGATCATCACTATGAAATACGAAAAAAAAAAAATAGATGTATGTACTACCTCAAACAAAATATGAATTTTACATTCAAGGTAACTCGTGTTTGTGTAAGAAATATACCCAATACAATTTACATATCATAACTATATTCCTCCAAAAGTCTTCAAGTATTGTGGCTCAAAGTTCTCTGAAAATGTTTACCACTAGACAAAATATTGAAGGGCTTCATGTGGATTATAATAGTGAGTAATATACTATATAGCCAGCATGTATTTAGAGTAGTGTACTATAGCCAGCATGTATTTAGAGTAATGTACTATAGCCAGCATGTATTTAGAGTAATGTACTATAGCCAGCATGTATTTAGAGTAGTATACTATATAGCCAGCATGTATTTAGAGTAGTGTACTATAGCCAGCATGTATTTAGAGTAATGTACTATAGCCAGCATGTATTTAGAGTAATGTGCTATAGCCAGCATGTATTTAGAGTAATGTACCATAGCCAGCATGTATTTAGAGTAGTGTACTATAGCCAGCATGTATTTAGAGTAGTGTACTATAGCCAGCATGTATTTAGAGTAATGTACCATAGCCAGCATGTATTTACAGTTTGTCATAGCAGGTCACTTAGTGATGGCATGTACACATGTTGGAAAAAATGCAATACTGTCGTTTGTGTGGATAAGATTGAAACATCATGTAGTTAATCCATCACATTTTGCCAACTTGATTCCTCATGTGGATGGTATTCCATTATGTTTTATGCACATACTTTTTTGGGTGACCATGACCAAATTTCAAAGGTCATTGGAACAACAGGTATGTTTGAATAGTGGCAATGGTCCTCCTTTAAAATCTTTCAATGGCAAGATTTGGACTACATCAACAGCTTTCCTAGGTGTGCTTTGGGTACAATATGCCTATAGCACACTGAGGAAAGCTGTTGACCTGGACAACAGGACTGTAGGCATGCTAGTACTTGAATGAAAGGCCTCTTTGCAAAGAGTATTAATATAGGATCCATTTGATAATTCAGAAAAGTTTATCTTTAAGAAGTACTTTGATTTTAGTCACAGTTGGCAGTTAAAGAGTTTATATATATATATATATATATATATATATATATATATATATATTTAATTCCACTTGCTTACAAACCTGATCTACGTTTACAACCTTAACTAGAGAAATAACAAACAAACAGGTTTGGGACCACAACTTTAATGTAATAAAGTATTGTCAGAGCTGATGGCAGCCAAGGCATGACAAAGGTAATACACAAGCCTGAAGGCATGACAATACCAGCTTCCCAAACAAAGGGTCCCAAACCCAGTAGTGGGTAGTTACAATCACCGTTGCCTTGTCAGGGCTTTGGCTAATGTGAATTTGGCTTGCAGGCTGGGGCTGAAATACTTCAAGTATGTGGTGCTTGCCCAATCTCCCTGCAATTTCACTAATTCAGCTGGGACATTGCTACTTAATGCTAAAGTGGCCCCCTGCTCTGCAGAAAGAGTGGCCCGTATAATCCCTGGCGTTAATACCAATTAGGGACAGTTTGTGTTACAGCTCTGACAAAAATAATTATTAGTGGTCTTAAATAGCAGGTACCACAGTAATTGAAAATATCAAACAAATTGCCAGCTGCACACCATGGAACCTTTTGGTTTGAATGTCATGGGAAATTAAGCAGACTTGCCAAGTATTATGCTAAATTTTTCAGCTCTCATGCTTACTTTCTCCAAACATGGTTTGACAAATATTCTACAGGTCAATCTTATCTGTATGTATATGGACCACACTTTTTATTTGGACTGTCTTTTTTCCCATTCCATTGTTACATCAACTGGTATATAACTGTTTGGCATTTGTAAAAATAATTGGCATTCACTTGTCCATGAGTTGTGAGCATTTACTTTCCGCGGGGCATCCCTTCCACAGAGAGGGAGTGGGGAAGTGACTGGGCTTCCCCTGCAGTTATTAAATCATACCCAGGTCACGTGAAATTCTCTGTTTACAGATTACACATGCTGTTTGGGCCAATCCTTCATGTGTTGATCCAACTGTGAGCCAATGTTACACATACACACAATTTTAGTACTTGAAAACCACAATTTAACAATAGGTTACTATATGGCCAAAGTTACCCTGTGGTTTAAGTGATAGTTATAACATGTCACATGATCATTATGCCACATAATCAACGAGATCAAAGACCCAGTTGATTATGATGGCATAATGGTCATTTTGACATGTTATAAAAGACTTGTAACATGGGGGTGGGAACTGACCAAGATATTCCTTGGTGCGTGACATTTTTCCCCTACCTTTTTCACATGGTGTAGTTTGCTGCTTACGTAATACATGTAGTCACATGCACAGTCAAGTTGGACTGCTTGCTTGTGTATTTCTCACTTATTGACATGGCAGTAGGAAGTGGTGGAAGCCAAAATATCAGATTTAGTGAATTGGTCAGCATTCCCACTCAACAGTTATTATTTTAGAGGAGTATATGTCATAATGAAGTGAGTTAACACTACAAGAAACATTGTGCAGGTAAAAAAGTAATGAATTTTTGGGAATTTAATTTACTTTTTTTTTTTCAGGGTTCATACTTAGCATGGGCACTGATTAAGTGTTGTAAATTGAGTCATGTACATCAACTCACATTATGCCCACAGTGGTATCGTGCAAGTTATGACTGATGACTTGGAAAGTTCTAGGAATACACGTTTGTACTATTCCAAGTCCTGTGTTCATCTGCACAGATAGTGCTAGAACAATACCTTAGTTTGGGCTGTTCAGGGGAAGCAGTCAACAACAACTGTTTCTACAACTCACTGCCTGTAGGTCATGCTGCACTACACAACACTAGCAATGCTACTGTGTGAATAGTGTTCATTATGTGTTTACTTTACTTGTTATCTAATAGTGAAGGAAGACCATAATCCACACTTTTCTCAGGAAGAATGGATTATGTGATATCATCGACACTTTTCGGGCTCCCTATTGGCCAGTTCCTACCACCCATGTTACAAATACCAGTATTCGTCACCGTTTAATACAACTCAGTCTATAAAGAGTCTGTTCAAGGACAAAGCCAGTCAGACTACTGCTAACATCTATAGGCCTCTAGCGATAGAGCGCAATCACTTTGATATTTGTAAACCAGCACATTTGTCTTGTTGGTACTTATCAAGTCTAAATTACAGATTCTCTTCAACTTTAGAAGGAATATACCTTGACTTTTTTGTTAAAGAATTCATTCACTGGATTATTTTATATTTCAGAAGACAATCCCTTGGAAGTTTGTTGTCTTGTATGGTGTGTGAAGCCATGGTGTTAGTGGCAGTGGAAGGACACAGCATTACAGTATTGTCTAAATCATTGCTAGTTCTCTGCAATTGGAAAAGGCACATACACACTGGTTGCACCATGTTAAGTAGATCTGTCTTGATGAGAGAACACAAGTCCTAGCTTGCATAGCTGCACATGTCTACCTGCCTGATGAGTCAACTTCAATAAGGGATTCCTTCAGATTCCGTAGATCACCCATGGAGTTCAGTCAGAAGCATGTGTTAATGTAGATCACATGTAATGACCAATGCCTCATTGTCCCTTTCTGCCTCCTCTTTTGTTCATAACCCAGAAAATGCTAGAAAAATGTAAGCATATAATCTAAGCATATTTTACAAAAAGTTCTATATAATATTCAAAACATAAGTTCAAATTTGAGCCTCGCTTTCTAAAAATTCCTTCATGCCGTGGTTACCTACTACTTGTAGGAATAATACGATATGTGCTTCTCGGGCAGGGACGAGCAATGAATTGAAACAGAGCATTGTGGGAGACAGATACTTTTAACATCGCAGGGGCTTAAATCAATCAGAGGAGTGCAAAGGTGTAAAGGTACCTACTTTAGTCCTTCGATAAAACCTGCCTGGTGTATGTAGCGGTGTCAGAGAATATTTGCCCCCCCCCCCCCCAAACAGATGGGACCCTAGGGGCCCATTCATTCGCCCTCCTAATGGAAATTGGAATAACTTAGTTTTGGCTCAATACACTCTATATATACATCCTGTATGATATTTTGCAAACTCTAAAAGAAATATTTTTAAAAGAAATTGTTATTATTTTGTAAAATAAAAATAAATCAAACAACTGAATACGTTTGCAAGGCTTAATGTTTGGCACTATATATACATGTAGACATTGGTGTATTTTACATGTAATGTGGGTGCATATACCTTGTATAAATTATCTCACAATCCTCCAAGTATATACCTGTATTCCACTGTAACATGACCAATTTTGCTATTTTGCACTATTAACATTATCAATGTTACAACAATAGTTAAGATGTCTCATGAAGTATGACAAAAATCAAATATGAAAGGGGGCCCAAATATTCTAGAATGTTTGGACCCCTGGGGGCCTGAATATTTGGGCCCGGGGCCCATCTGTTCGGGGGCTCAAATATTCGTTGACACCGGTGTGAATACCTATATTGGAATGTTCATGTTCCTACGAGGAGTGTATGGCCATTGGTCTCACCCGACATGATGGGTGTCATCATAAATCAGTTGGAAAATGTTCCAGGCTTTGATCATTCATCAGAAATCTGATTCAGTGGCTGTTTCAGCCAAAACTTGCTGAATGAGATGGCTCCCTTTTAAATATTTTCTTCATTTCGCTCGAGTCAAAATGTGTTTGCTCAAATGATGCAGTTGAATGACTTTTTACCTCAATATTTGATAGCATGGAAGATTTTAGGGCATGGGCTTGAATCTATAATATGACTCTGGTTGCCTTTGCATCACATGTAGATGTAGAAAAATAAAGTTTCGTGACAAGTCAATAATCTGTTTATTGATTTTGCATGTGGAATTTGATTACACTATAAATTGTTATTTGTAATGACTAATTAGTGGAATTACAATGTTTGCTCCATGTATCATAATTATCGCATGATTATTATTCATCATGCAGCAAGAGGAAGCAGACCCCTTAATGTAAAGACCTTTCTGTCAACATGAACAATTTGTGTTTAAAGAATGAAAGCTGGAAGTAAATCTATTTTATATTGATATGTGCAACCAATTTAAACGGGTTGCTGTCACAGGAATATTGAGGTGCTGCAGTCTGGGGGGAAAAAAGACAACTTTACGTTCACGCAAAGACACAAACCACTGTACAACAAAACAGATGCTGTGCAAAAATAGCCAGTGGCTGACTACTCATGCTATGTTTATTCACTTAGCTGACCACAGTTAGAGATGCTAGTGTAGACCATGGCTTTATCAGGTGCCCAGTGCCTGTCTGTGTACATTGCATTATGAAACTGAATGGTCTGTGTTTTTTGTTATAAAAATCACAGGCACATACTGTTCAGATGGTTCAGAAAACAAATTGTGCAAGTTAAAAATGGAATCAATCACTGCTTGTGAAGCTGCTGTTTTGTTCAATATTTATGAACTTTCATCAGTATAAACATTTAGAGTCTTCTGGTATCATGTGCTGAGGAAAGTGAGTAGCACCTGAGCTCTACCTGATGTAAACACTACAAGAAGCCACGGTTCAGGTAATGTGAGTGCTAAGCAGACAGCTGTCCAGACAATTGTCAGGTTAAAAGTTCAATTGGATTAATCTTTTTTCCCTTGAACTGTGACTGAGTCAACAACTTTCCATGGGGCAGGTTTTCTATATGCCCAATAAACCACAAGGAAAATATTGACCTACCGCATGCCATACTAGTAGGGCATCTCTACAATTCTTTCATTTTTGGGGGTTGTTTTTGCTGTTTTGTTAAGACTAAAGTTAATAACAAATCATTGAAACCAATGACATTTTGGCTAAAAGTGGTTTTTGCCCACTTCAGGGGAAAGGGTTAATTTTAATACCTGTGTTTGCCTGTGCCAGGTGTGAAAGGTGGAAAATAAATGTGAAGTGATTATTACAAGTTTTTTTTTTTAACTTCAGTGTGGGATGATATTCTCGCATGGTTACTTTGAATAAAGGGATGTGGACTAAGCTCTTTAACTCTCCAGGTGTATATGTTTATTAGATTAACCTCTGCCCACATGGCTGATGCAAGAAGGTCAATTTTCCAGTTGAACAGGGAGCAGAGTTGTTGCATCATGTTAAATGTTTCAGAAGTCATAGTATCACTTTTCAGTTGGTTATCTCGTAATGCTGATAAATTGCTTATTTCTGTGATGTGTGTATTTTTTAATTATTGCAGTGAAATTAAATCTTCAATCTGTATACAACATATAGGAGGTTATAAGTTGTGAATATAAGAAAAGAAAATTTATGGCATAAAAATCAAATTAAAAAAAGTGAATATTGAATCTGTGAATTTGACAATGAAAGGAAATTCTCTGAGTGCAGTTTGTTCTGTTTCTCTGGTGAAAAGGCATATTTACTTGTAGATCCACACAACATGCATGAATTTGTTTCTGGAGCATGTTTGAGACCTTTGCAGTTCATTTGTGTAAAAGCAGAAATTAATTATCCTGAAAATCTGCAAATTCGTACACGTGAATTAGGTAATTTCAGTATTTTTCCTTCACCCACTCTAAATTTAAGGTACATGCGTACATCCATCTGTACACCCACATTTTCTGCTAATTGATTTGGACAGGTGAAAGCTAGGATTCATTCATATGATTTTTATAATATGCACAAGACTAAGCTTTTTGTTTGACCTGTTGTCCAAAAAATCAATTTTTTTATGATCATAATAAGACTGGGCTTGCTTTCACATGGACTGGGCACATTGTACCATTATCCTGCCCGTTAAAAACCTAAGATATCTATTTAAATAGCATTCAGTTTTTTTGTTGAATCACATAGCAGAGAGTTGGAGAGATCGGTTTCCTGTACAGAGTGAGTTAAACCCACAAATATTTATGTTATGTTAACTCATGAGTTCAACAGAGCTCACAAGCCTGTAATGAGGCCAGGAAAGGGGAGATCAGTCAGACAGTTTGGCACATCCTGTGTACTCACATCAACACTGGCCTTGTTTTTCTATTGCATTGCACCCCACCTGCACCCAGGAAGCTTGTTGACCTGGGCTTTGACATCATGATAGCCTGTATCTACAGTTCTCAGCAAAAAAATCAGCTTTGTGTTAATGTAAAATTTAAGCAAAAGCATAAAACACTCAACAATTTATATCACGGTGCTTTTTGACTATTTGAGCATGAAGTGTTAAAATAGACAGTTGAAGTAGGTAATTATCCTAATGTTAGTGTAAAACTAAATTTTAACAGCTGAGAATGAACTGTATTTTGATTTTTGAAGATAGAACCTCTGTATATGATTCAGTGTGTAGATGAGGAAGGTTTCACTGAAAGCAACTGTATGAGAGAAGAGCAAGAATAAAAGCTTCCAGCATATGCCCTGTAGAGGGCTCTTCAGTCAGGAGGGCTAGAATCATGTATTCTCATCACTTACCATTGTAATTTATACCTAAATAACTTGAAAACTAGTTGCTATAAAAACACCAAATTTGCTGTGGTAAGTTTTTGTGCATTGAAAAAAATAAAACTATCCTGAGAATTACATTCCCTCAGCTGCATTAGAAACCAATTTTTTTAAGGTTACCATAACATAGAAATTTGTGGGAATACAGACCTCTAGCCTGCTTGAATTCCATGTATTGGGTTGTGTATTCAACTGAATAGATCCAACATTGCTTATTTTGACCTCTCCAATTGACTTGATTAGTCAAGGATCACTCAAGTTTAACCAAGCAATTGGGCAGTTTGCAAATCTTGTACTGACCAATCAGGAAGACAGACCTTTGAATGTCATCCGTTTAGAGGCAGGAAAATTGACATGTAACAATAGCTGTAATCCAAAATCATACAAAATTTGGCCACACTGAGGCTTTGTCCTGTTTTCACTGATTCAAGAACTATTGGCAGGACAAAGCAGTCACCATGGTTGTCCCCCAGGTAACCCTTGAGTTACACTGAGTCAGCAGCTTTTCTTGGCATCTTATCTTGACGGGTCTTATCTACAATTCACATTCAAATCGTATTTCATTTATGAAATTACTCAAAACCATTGAAGCAGATGACATTTGACCACCAACCGGTTTTAGCTGGTTTATGGGGAAAGGGCTCTCCTAGGCAAATAGTAACATCAATGAGGAAAGCCATCAGAACATTGATGTGTGATATTGATAAGTACTGATCTGTTGTAGTGTAGGACAGAGCAGTAAATTGCATGCTTCAGTTTTGTACATATGAAACCAATGTAAGCAAAAAATGTCAAGAAATACAAACTTGCAATCAGAAAATATGGCTTCCATATTGACAACACATGACTCTCTCTCTCTCTCTCTCTCTCTCTCTCTCTCTCTCTCTCTCTCTCTCTCTCTCTCTCTCTCTCTCTCTCTCTCTCTCTCTCTCTCTCTCTCTCTCTCTCTCTCTCTCTCTCTCTCTCTCTCTCTCTCTCTCTCTCTCTCTCTCTCTGTGTAACTGAAAGCAGAAGATAAAGAGTCTGTGTTATTTTAGTGAAACACCTCTATTTCATGATTGTTCAACATCATGTCATATTCATACCTGGATGTCAGTCACATATTGCAGGATAATGTAGCATCAAGTGTGGGATATGTCATATACTAGGAGGTCCCTGCTTCATTGTCAGGTCCACTTCAGTTTTGCAGTGGGTAGGTGGGTGGGTGAGGCAGGTCTGGGCCAAAACTAAAATACTTTACTTTCTGTGAACTTTGAGCCTCAATGGCTTCGATAGAGTAGTATTATTTTGTTACTAACAGGGGACAGTAACAATACAATACAAACTTTATTTATTGTCAGCACATCATAATTGCAAGTAACCTTAGCCTAGGGCTATTGCAGCGGACTAAGTTAACAAAAATAAAAGAATACAAAGAGCAGTCCGTCATACAAATGTATCCTTCAATCTTAAAATTAGTACAGACATGAATATTAAATAAGTTATAACATTTTTTAAAACTAAAAAAGATAATTACAGATATAAGGTGTCACCCAGTCTTAGATAATGATTTATAAAAGCACTCAGAATTACAGGATGAAATATAATCCAGCATATGAGAGATTTAAAACACCGCAGATCAAAGGAAGTGTTGTTTGTTTATTTTAAGGTCTGAATTGCCAAAAGGCTGAAAGCAGATATTCCAACAGGGGAACCCTCCTCAGTCCACTAATAAGGTTAACTACCACAGACCACACAGTTACATTTATCATAAAAGTTCCACACTGATATCAATCTTTTGAACTCCTTAGTGAACCTTTGATGTTATTAGGCAAATTGTTCCAGAGTTTAACACCTAGATACCTGATAGAATTTTTTCAAAATAAAATATTATTAAAGTTTGGCTGTCTGAGATATCTGATTTTGTACATGCTCTTATCTAAACATATATTGCATATGAATAGATCCTTGCCCATTGAGGGCTTTAAAAACTTGAGTAGCCAAGATATGGAATCTTCTCATGGAAGGAGTGTTCATGTCAGCCTTCTTTAAAAGAAGATAGTAATCATTTTTGTAATCATCAATCAAACAGCAGATAGTACTAAATGCATTGATGTATAACTAAAGCTAATCAGTGTTAAATGAATTGATGTATAATTATAAGTTAGTGAGTACTAAATGCTTTGATGTACAGTGAAACCTCATTATAATGACACTCAGATATCAGACATTCATTATGATGATCCAAGTATTGAATGACAAAAGTTCATTTTCTTTGTTATTTGATTCATTTATCTGATATACTCAGTTATATGACACATTTCTAAGGGAACAAATGGTGTCATTATAATGAGTTTTCACTGTACAACCATAAGCTATTGAGTTCTAAATGCATTGATGTTTAATTATAAGGCAGTGAGTA
Organism: Hermodice carunculata; assembly: GCA_964020975.1. NCBI lineage: Eukaryota > Metazoa > Annelida > Polychaeta > Eunicida > Amphinomidae > Hermodice > Hermodice carunculata. The sequence goes on along the minus strand of OZ026613.1, from coordinate 97,083,296 downwards.
CTAAATACATCAATGTACAACTATAAGCCAGTGAGTACTAAATGCATTGATGTATAACTATTAGCCAGTGAGTACTAAATGCATTGATGTACAATTATAAGCCAGTGAGCACTAAATGCATTGATGTACAATTATAAGCCAGTGAGTAATAAATGCATTGATGTATAACTATAAACCAGTGAGCACTAAATGCATTGATGTACAATCATAAGCCAGTGAGTTCTAAATGCATTGATGTATAACTATAAGTCAGTCGGATACTAAATGCATTGATGTACAGCTATAAGCTAGTGAGTACTAAATGCATTGATATATAACTATCAGCCAATGAGTACTAAGTGCATTGATGTATAACTATAAGCCAATGAGTACTAAGTGCATTGATGTATAACTATAAGCCAGTGAATATTAAATGCATTGATGTATAACTATAAACCAAGGAGTACTAAATGCATTGGTGTATAACCATAAGGCAGTGAGTACTAAATGCATTGTTGTATATTACTATAAGCTGATGTCACAAGATACTGCAGACAGAAGAAAATTTGAATATGACGAAAACACATTCAAATATATGCTGTGAGTTGCCATACTGGAATGGATCTTATACTCCTATGCCGACAGCATGTCTGCGTATTAACACGCAACGGGTCACAGATGTGGGAGTTACTGATGGTGTATCAAGAAAAATTGCCATTTCATTCCACCGCAATTGCATTCAAATGGTTTTCTGAGAATTGGATTGAATCAAACCATGTAATTGTTGCTACAATGATGTCTTTGAGTAGTGCCAAAAGAAATTCTGTATGTATTCTTGATTCTTATATGAAATCATTATCATTTGTATCCATAGACAGAAATACAAAGAACCTCCGTAATGGTGAGGATATAGCAACAATTACCACTTCGTAATGTATGAGGAACTGACTGTGGGATGTGGCAGAAATTCATGAAGTAATGTCTTCAGCTGAATTTTTGTTTATATATTATGCCCCCCTCCTACCACATATTGTATTCACTTTTTCCATCCGTGTGTCTGTGCTTGCGTTTGTACCAAAAGTAGGTCATGAGATGAAGTATCTGGGTCACAGTGACATACAAAATCCTTATAAAATTATGTCTGGGCTATAATTCCTTTACTATCTAATTAGTTTAATGAAACTTCATGCACACATATATCTTGACCTAAAGGTGTGTCATGAAACAGAAGTATGTCACAAGGTCAAATATCTGGGTCAGTGACAGCCTATTTTTATTGAATACAGTCATTCCATAATGAGACTTGTGATTAGCAAGGTTATGAATGAGCCGAGGGGGGCATGGATCCAGAAATCTCTGATTGCATTTTAATTTCTATGTATTTTAGTTAACATTTTTGATAAAATCTTCAAACATTTCTTCTTAGAAAGTGTCTAGGACTTTGATTTTGTGTGATGATCAATAGTCCTGTCAAGGGCTCATCAGGATTACATTTAGCTGGTCTTGGTGTGATCCTCAAGAACTATTTGAACTGTGTATTACTCTCATATTGCAGATGATGATGTATAAAGACCAAGTTGAGACTGCATATGGGTGACCTTGAACTGTAATTTCAAAAGTCACATGGCTGCTGTAGTGAATTGAGTGTTCGAGTGATAACATGAAATCTATGTAAGCTGGGATTTTGATATTGCATTTGATCATGTTGACTATGGTCTGCTATCTGGACTGGGTTGGGTCTGAACAATGGGGAGCCTTTACCTGATTCTCAAGGTCACAGGGCCACTTAAGTCCATGAACACAGGACTACAGTGCAGTCCTCATGTTCATGCGTATCAAGGCTTTATATTTGAAGTAATATCACCTTTAAATTACTGTTTCTCCATTGGCCATGTCATTTGAATTGATTGATTAAGGCTGGGCAAAAACACCCTTATGGAGACCATGGATCGTCAACTGAGTCCACAATCCATGTGCAGACCTACTTAATCTGATCTCCATCAACATTTACCACTATTCTCCTTTGTGCATAAATGCAATTTGTTTGAGGAGTTTCTGGTCAACTTCTCACGATCTTTTGGAGAAATAAACTCTGTGAATGCGCTGAATTTATCCTTGTTTGCCAAATCTCTTCCTTATCCATACCCACCTTGAACTTCAAGTACCCTCTTTGAGTGTATCAGGAGATCATCTGAATGAAGTGCTAAATCATTATGTCATTACATATGAATAGCATTCAGGAGTGCAGCTAATTCTATCAATGGAAACCCCATCAAAGGTTTACAGCAGAAACTGTCATGTATATATGTTACAGTGGTGAGAAGATGGCCAACTTAACTCTTTTCCACTCAAATCACACAAAGTCCCTGGATGGTTGTCTGCCTTTACATTTTTACTTAAATTTCTTCTTACTGGAAAACATTTTTGCTTAGATGTGTATTGCACCCAACCCTCTCCAAGGACCCCTATCATACTCTGACCAGGAATATCTCTTTGCCCCTTGAATTAAGACTGAGTGCTGTCATTGGGGCTGCTTGGGCACTTGGTGTTCAGCCAGCCCCAAGGAAAGCTGTTGACCTGGGTCATGCTATTCTGATGTGGCTTGTGTACAGTTCTGAATTAAATTAATTTTCACACATACTTTAAGTAGATTTTGTGTACAAAACTAGGCAAAGGCATAAACTTGACAATTACAGAATTGCCAATCCGAGGTATTCATGTGTACCCGAGGACCTGTGCTGCCCCCTGTCCTGCTGGAAATGACTTGACAGGAACGATGGCAGAATCATGTATAAAACTGGCATAAATGTGTTTCTTTAATGAAAGTAGCAATCTAAGAAAGCAAAAATACTTGAGTGAAGTGATTCACTTGGTTTCAACACATATCGCAACCTTGGCATATTCAGAAATTTTCATTTGTGGTGTAGAAAAAGTGTTATTTCTATGTCATTAAGTAACATAATTGCTGCACATGTCCTTATACGGTAATGTGGGAGGCATAGTTCTGTTGCCTAGCAACATGGGGCAAGAGCAGGTCAGCAGGAAATTATGAATGCATCCTATTTCAGCTGATCTACTTGATGTATACATTTGACAACACTTGTATTGACCGTCTGGAATACATATATAATCATATTTTACTGTAAAAGGAATCAATTTTTATTACCAAAGTAATTACCTGCTTTTATTACTATGATCCCCAATAATTTAATGGACTTTTTCCGTATTATTTTACAGTTATGATACCCTTGTATTCAAGAATGGATCTTTACCATCTAATGTGGCCAACTGTATGCATTAAAAATTGATCACTCTGAGATTGTCTTATGGTCACACATTTGAGGATGGGAGGTTTTTCCACCCTACTCCTTTTTTAGATTGATGCCTACATGATGGACTGACCAGATAGCTGATTGGTTGATAAGAGTTCAAAGGAGGTAAACTGCTAATGGAGTAGAGATTATGTAACAGTCAGCAGCTTTGATGTTACATAGCAAACCTCTATGGATCCTCAATTGATCAAGTTACCTGAGGCTTCCCTTTTGACCTTCATTATGGACTGATGTGGCATTGAGCCACAAGAAAGCCACAACAAAAGGCCGCCCACCTGGAACCCCTGCTTGCACCCATTGTTACAGGACAAAGAGGAGTTCGGCTACTAGTCCAGCCTCACAGGAAATCCAAAATGCCGCTGGTGTCCAAGCAGGATCTATTGAAGAAAGATTCTTCCCCATTACAAGTAGACTCACCCACTCAATGGAAGGTATTACTTGGCAAACCACTGGGGACAATATGTGTACGCGTAGCATCCATCCCTTTAAAGTCACCAGAAATTCTTTCTATCCCCTGTGGATGAGAGGTCACAATTTGGTCAGCCCGTAGGGTGGTTTTTCAACACAGGTTTCACAGTAATAGATTTGAAACTACAACAGTGACAATGACACATGTAAAATTTCAGCTGTGTGTAATGTGGGTAACTTGAAACGCCCTGGCTGATCAACAACTGGTGTGCAAATTTACCTCTAAGGCTATGAGGTATCACATTTTGAGCTTAAAAGTGATAACACTGTTGGGGACAAATCCAGATAAAAGGAGGGAGGGAGTGAGGGAGGGAGAGAACCAAGAGTGACCAAAAGCCAAATCTTTATCCTACAAAAAATTTTGTGTGCACACAAAGTATATATTATTCTTGTCATCAGCATGATCTGTGAAAATTTTACTGATTCAAGGAAACCAAAAGCTGCTGCAGAGATACACTGGATTTATTGATCGTCACAATGAGGATGCAATAAGGGTGTACAGTTTCCTTTAACAAAGCCCCTAGCTGTCTAGAAAGCTGCATGCTTGGGGTGGCCATTTGAAACTGAGAACAAGAACTCTGTATTTTATGTAAAATATATTTATCACTGATAAATAGTAAAACTGATATGGCACATAAGGACAGACCAGAACCCAGATGAGTAATGTATTGTGATTATGTACCAGATGTGTCACTGCAATCATGAGGCCCACAACTGAAAAAAGGACTCTCCTTATCAGAGCAATTAGCATAAGGAAACACAGGACGGAATACAGGTGTTGATGTCATAGTACACCCTACATGTAGCTTGCCTTTGAAACACTTTTACAATATTCAAGCATGGTAAAACTATCATTTGCCATTTTATTTTGAAAGAATGTGGTTTGTTCATTATATCATCCATCTAAAGACAGGTCAACTCCTTAAAGCAAGGCCACTGTTTTGTCATGTTTGGGGTGGTTTTATGAGAAGGAATCCATTGTGAAACGTAAGAAAGAAACCAGATGGCCAAAGAAAATATTCTGAATTTCTGTAGGTTGAAAGGCACTAGTAAAATATGATTCAGCAACACTCTCATGTTATTCATGAGGGGATGGTAGTCCTGGGTCTCCATGGATGCAGGGGTATTGTGAACGAAGTCTTAAGGTAAACAAAAACAATAGCAATACCTGCAGGATAACCATCTGGTCTAAAAAGAAGTGAGACACCAAAAAGATGAAGGACTCCCTCCCAACCGGGTTCCATGTGTTTTCTTCGTCACATTTAAATAACACCATCATATTTTTGCACAGCAATGATGACAAGTTTCTGATATGAGTGGGCATAAAATGTAATTATATATCTTTTCCGCATGTTAATGCAAAGTTTCCAGGGAAATGATTATAAAGATTTTTACAAAAATATTTATATATATATATATATATATATATATATATATATATATATATATATATATATATATTTTTTTATATATATATATATACATGTATTATGATAGTTTGAACCACAATCTTCAGATAAAGAAATGAAGGAAAAACTTACATTGTGTATTCTTCTGTTTGCTATTTTGTAGTTACGAGAAATTGAGCGTCCAATGGACGTGCCAGACCATGGGCTTGTATGTGATTTACTTTGGTCAGACCCAGATGAGGTAAGTCAACCACTTGGTATAATCCGCACTCAGACTTTAACCCATTGATAGCGTATGCTACACCTACAGATATCTGCTACCATTTCTTGGGCATTCCTTTCTTGAACAGAGGATGATGTTGAAGTAAAGCAAGCTTTATTCTAGCTGATCCTCATATTGTATTGTATACCTCAGGCAGCTTTCAAATTCATTTTGAAATGAAATCTGTGCTGCACCCTCTGATTTTTTTTTTTTTTCATAAGAGAAATAGGCACAGACAGACAAGAGCAGAAGGCAGAGGGTTTAAAGATTCACTTTGATCATGGTGATAGTCAATCACGTAGACAGCAATAAACCCATGTCCTGTTTGTTTTTGTGTCATTCAGTACACAGATTTTGAGTGTCGACATATTGACCAACATGCTTAGCATTTAGATGATGGACTAAACAGGAAGCTTATATTAATGCCCCGCAGTTGAAAAGGCCAAACAGGATTTAACCCCATTCCCTTTGAAGTAAGACATCAGTCAACAGCTTTCCTAGGCATGGATTAGGCACGACTTGCACTTAGGAAAGCTGTTGACCAGGGCCATGTTATCACGACAGGCTTCATCTACAATTTTTCGTTCAAATTGTACTTTTTTTTGTATTGTTGAAATTATTCAAAAACATTTAAGCAGACAGCAAGCATTTGATAACCAGCTGGTTTTGGCTGGTTTAAGAGTGAAAGAGTCAGTTACACTAAAAGCTGTCCAGGAGGTAGCACGATAAAGTATTTCTGACATTTAACGAACTTTTACAATTTAGTCAGAATGTCAATTGAGTGGGAATGAGCCCAGTACTGAAGCCATACATGCAGTTGTGCTTTCAGGTATGAGCAGCACTTTGATGGGGCTTTATTCTTCAGCTAAGGAAGGAAAGGTTCCTCTTCTGGCAAAAAATTTTGAACATTTTGCTTTAGGCACTATTTATCAGATACACCACCATTGTTGCAACATTTTTTTCTTTTCCTTTCATAAAAGTAATTCTTTTAGAATTGTTAGAACTCAGGCTGACTGAGACCTATTTTTTTCGTGAGGATTTTTAAAATACCAGGCTTCAGTAATTATTTGTTTTTCTTCTTGTGGCCTTAATTGCAATCAGTTTTACTCAGGAACATAGCATTCATGTTCCTAATAGCCATGTAAGCGGGACAGGAAGTCAGGAAGCCACAGCAGGGACAGGTGTTGACTTTGGCTCTTGGCCGGTGTTAAGTGGCAGAATATTCATTTAGAAATTGCTGTCTGGTATCTAAAGCCTGTTTTGAAACCAAATAGATGTTGATGGCAGGGCCTGAAAGATCGCTGTTTTGTGCCAACACATGGCTAGATTGACTGACAGAATGTGTCTGCACTGAGCTGCCTGCTGCAGGTTTATGTGTGTACACCTGGTACAGTATACTTCAGTGTGAGGCAACCTTCCACTGCACAACAGTGGCTTCATTATGCAGGTGGTCACGTCATAGAAGGCACCATGTTATTCATAGTTAGTACTCAGGACACTCAAGCAATATTTAGAATGAGAGCACTAAGTTCAGACGTATGTTTAACTCATTCCATACCAGTCCCTGATTTTTCCTTATATTTACCTAGAAAATTGTATATTTAAATTCTTCATGAAAAGAGCTTTCATTCAAGTACCAACATGCGTATAGTCTTAAGTCAGTGGTAAGTCATGCTGCAGCTGCAGCATGACTTGCCAGGCACTGCCAGAACCACTGACCAAGGCCTGTCACCATAGTATGGAATGAGTAAAAAATGATTGTGCTGTTTTGATTGTAATTACTGATAAAAGTTCAGGATATTTACATTACTGGAGTATTTTCTGAGTCTTAAGTATGAGAGGGGGCACTTAGTGGGGCAGGGTGGCACAAAATGTATAATATGATAAATTTACAAAGATGTATATGGTGCAGTATCTGTAAGAAAATTGCCAAAAATAGATAGTCTTCAATTAAAGAGTTGGTCTCTATAGCAACAGTTATCACATGGTGAAACATGTGAAAGGTTGGGTACATGGTAGTGAATACTGTTACTTTTAACCCTTAAAACACAATTTATAGACAGAGTGAAGAGCTTTTATCAACACTCTTTCTGGGTAATATGCCCAAAATGCCCTCATGAAAGCTGTTGACCTAGATGATCACTTTCACAGGGACCACCAAGTTTAGATTAGCCATGCTGGTACTTGAATGACAGGCAAAGCCCTTGCAGGAGGAATATGAATGTGGAATTGCACTAATAATAATTCATACAGATAGGAATATTGGCATGACTAGCAGCCAAAAGGTTAAGAATGTAATGGAAATGATGACTGAATAATATAATAACAATCAACCTTTGTACATATTCATCAATATTGACCAAAAATTAAAAAAAATAAAAAAGATTAAAAAAAGTTGATAAACATTGGTTACAAGCTCAATAAATCTTGAACATGCAAATATGAATTTCATCTTCAAACAAAACCAAAATATTTAGTGTCTCAAGTCAACAGCTAATTTCTTGGTGGTGTTGATGCAAAGAAGAGCGTTTGATTTTGTCTTAACCCAAAGAGAAAGGGTTAATCTGCTTAATTTGGAATGATATGTGCTATGGTCACACCCCCTGTATTGAACATCAGCTTCAAATACAAGTCCATACACAGCAGTGCAGAGATTTCCATTTGTTCATTGATTTTTACACTGTGACAATTGAGGCTTTGCTACTCTGGTACATTATGTTGGCTCTGTAAAGTATATGTTTAGTTTTGAAAATGTTTTTCTTTTTTTGTTTTTTGTTTGTTTTTTTTTTTTGCTGACACTCTGTTTTTATACAGTGGCTGACAACAGTGAGAGATGATAACTAGATGTATTTGTTCTGTTGCATTGTAAATTGATGCAATTTTCATTGCATTTTTGTGCTTAGCAGCAAAGGGTTGAGCATAGTTAGGGTGAAGCTGAATAGTTCCATCAATACAGGCATCTCTACTTCTAGCTTATTATAACCCTTGGCACATAAAGTGCCGAAGGGTATTGTCCTCCTCTGCATTGTCCGTCTGTCTGTCCCTGCATCCGTCTTGTCAATGTTACGACGATATCTCAAAGAAAAGATTCACCAAAGCTGTACCAAATTTTGGTCAGAGATGCACCTTATAATAATACAAAAATTGCAGAGTTGAGGAAAAAAAAGATTGTGGGCACTGAGGGTAATTCATTGTGTAAACGCTATTTTGCCCTCTTCAAATGAAGTTTACATTGTATTCAGCTTGTCTGACAGTATGTTGGTAGCAGAATCCTTGCAAGTAAAATATCTCCAGATTTACAGGCCATATAAAACGCAAATTTACCCCAATCATACCTTGACACAATTTCTTGATCTGCTTATATATTGATGAACTTGACTTCACTTTCAAGGTCAAAGGATTCATGTGTGTGCAGTGTGGGGCTATTAGTTTGTTGGCAATGACTGCTCAAGTTTTCTCCTCCTGTGCCATTGACTTAATACCATGAAAATAAAAACAGAACAGACACTTTCATACAAGGTAAATAGATTTTTTTTTTTGGTCTGAAATGAGAAATTTGCTGTTTCAATGACATGCACAAACTTTCAAAATAAAAAGCCCTTGAAAATGTATATACCTTAAATAGTAAACAATATGTAAAATTCTGTTATGACGTGTGGATGAAGCCATGTGACACAGTACATTGGTCCTTGCATTAAAAAGATCACTCCCACGATAAACCACCCTGTCTTTAAAAAACAACTGAGGGGATACTCTGCTCATATTACATTTCCTGTGATTTATACCCCTTATGAATTAAGGACAGCATATGCTGAAAGACTGCAGTGTGATGATCTCTAAGGTGAGGTTCCTGAAGACAAGTTTCTCTGTGTTTTGTCCATAAGCTTGTGATTTCAAGCCAACTCAGTTTACTGATGATCTGTTTATCCATGTTCTGGGAATTATTTTGTAAGCTTTAAACATTTCCATGGTTTTAACATTTAAAGCATATAAGGAGGCTTATAACATTAGCAGAGCAACCTTGTGAAATCTTTATTGATTTTTACAAAGTAAATCTTTCTGATAATGAAACCATAAAGCTTACACATCAGTCTTTGGGCCTGTGTTGGTCTTGAAGGTGAAACTGCCATCACTGTTGTGCATGGAAAGACTGAAAATGTTGTTTTACATGCAACAGGTACCAAAGTGTGAAAAGTAAATGTGTCGAATAAAACCTGTCTTTTGTTACTCATGAAAACAAGCCATTGGCTCATATTATCCTTACTTGACTTGATAAAGAAGCAGGTTATATGTCATCAACCCTTTCCCCCTTGAATTAAGACTGAGTCAACAGCTTTCCTTGGCATGGGTTGGGCACTAAGTGCCCAACCCATGCCAAGGAAAGCTGTTGACCTGCGGCATGTGATCTTAATAAGTCTCATGTACATTTCTCAGTCAAATTGTTTTTTGTAACTGTTGAAATTAGTTGAAAACACTGAAGCAGACGACATTTGACCACCAGCCGGTTTTGGCCGGTTTGAGGGGGAAAGGGTTAAGGTGCACCAACCTTATGTATACTGAGAAGGCAATGTTTTATTTGAATCCAGGCAACAAACCATCAAATGTTTTTCTAGCCATTTTGTTGCCATAGCTTTATGGGGTGTCCCAGTTTTCCTGTCTAGTGGGCAGTTGAAATAGCTGGGCACTTAAGAGGCACATGGCAACAAATATGGCGACAAACTTAACGAAGATTAGCTGCATTGATCAATGACACAAGTACCATAGCAGCATAAATCAGGTATAGATACTGTCACATCTTTCATCACCTTAAACTTCATCAACCTAAGTGTGAGGCCATTCAAGATAGTTTCTTTCTTTTATCCAAGATTTGGTCCCTGTTATATAAAAATGACCATGTAATCTTCGATGTGCCTCACGGATGAAACTAGGTTCTCAATCTGAATAACCAAAGTCTGTAGCAAGATGAACCAGTCATGTGACCTCACAACAATGATTTATTTCTATAAAGTCGGAGGGATCGAGACACTCACCTTAAGTTGGCATCTTTTGTCATACACTTGAGTGGAGCTTTGAATTTACTCTTGTGGCTACAGTCCCTATGAAATCTGCATTGAAGTGTTTTGTGTATTTGTTTTCACAGGTTTGTGTCTAATTCTACATGTCAGTGAAATTGGCAAAACTAAGACTACAGTGGGCTAAATGAAGTCAGTTTAAGCCTCAAGTTCCCTGGTCAGAAGGATTAAGGGGGAGTCTGTGGGGTGCATTCCTGTGCCTTCCCTGGCAAGGAACTCACCCAACCCAGACCAGGGAAAGCTATAGTATCCTGGGGTGTGACATCATGATGGGACCTTTCTTGAATTCTCAGCAAAATATATTTTTCTGGTAACCCATTCCTGGTCAGAGTATGACTGAGTCGATAGCTTTCCTTGGCGGAGGCTGGGTGCAATGCGCCCAACCTGTACCAAGGAAAGCTATTGACCTACGGCATGTCATCATGAATTGTCTTGCATAAAAGTCTCAGCAAAAATATTTTCTAATAATGAGAATAACATAAATAAAAACATTAAGGCAGATGACAAGTTACATCCAGGTGTTTGTTGGGCAAATTGAGCAGGAAAGAATTAACAACAAAATTTAAGTAAAAACGTTAAAGCAGACAACAATTTACATCCAGGGGCTTTAGGGTGATTAGAGCAGAAAAGTGGTAGAGAGAAAGGGGTTAAACGATAGCAGATCGCTGCTAAATATTTCAGTGAAAACGAAATAAACCTGAATACTGCAGAGACTTGCACCTCAATGCAGTTGAAAGGATGAACAGATAACTGCCTATAGTGCAGGAGAGCTTGGAGTCAATAGCTTACCTTGTGGGATCACTGTCTGCCAAAGGTCACCCTCGTGGGCAAACAGTTCTAGCTATTTTGCAGCTAGAAAAGCTAATTTGTGTTGGGACTCATACCAATAACGACGGTTGCCAACTGATGTAATACACCATTTACCAAGTTGAGTACACACTGGCCTTGCCTAGTTAACCATCCTTACAGCTGTGGCAGTTCTTTTCATGCTGTGGTATAGGCAATGTACACTTGTTGGTATTTCAAGGTATTTCAATATGTTATTAGGTTGAAATGTATTTCAGTAAATTTTTCACTGAACAACTCTTTGTGTTCACTTGCTGTGCATTTTCCATGTCAAAGTTTGACAGAGCAAACATTCTAACTAGCTACATCATAGGACAGGGAGCACATGGTCTGATGTCAACAATTACAACACTGGTGTCATTTTCAGACCAGTGTGTTTGTATTGGCTCAGTTATGTTCCTGGCCTTGCTAGAAACTGAGTAAATACATGTACCACACAATACACTCCACTCTCACACTATGAGCTACTATTTGTAGGCATCCAGTTAAATTCCTCAAAATCTGCAGCACAAGGCAGAGAGCCAGGAAGGGTTGACCTTGCAGACAAATAAACACAGGATTTCCTCAGCTTATTTATCAATAAATTACCAGGGGAAATATATAAGGCTATGTATTGTTAAAAGTTGCCTGTGCACAGTTTATTTCTGCATTTTTTATTATTGATTGTGAATGACTTATATCATTGAAGTGGCCATTAACAAACAAGGATATGTACATTTAAAGTTGTAGTATCTACCAGATCCTAAATTAGAAACTTGTAGTACCTGAACCATATTTGTGATTCACAAATTACGTGATTTCTGAAGTAAGTATTGAATAGGATACGTCAATAACAGATGGAGCTACCAGCACAATGGAACCTATTGCATGACATGCCACTTGCTGTTGGCAGCAACTGACCAATCAGAGAAACAAGGTTTGTTTATCTCCGGATACATGCACCTACAATTGTTGATCATGCATGGTGGAAGCTTAAGTGTCCAGGTGCCTTCATTTCTTTTTAATATATGCTACTCTTCAAAATTTGCTGCTGTATATTTTCCCCTCAGTAGATAGACCGATTTATGACCAACTATATAAAAACCCACTGGTACTTTCGGACCTGTATCCACTATCAGGACTACCTTCTCTACTAAGCTCCATCTTTGCCTCAGCGGGGCTCTTGACTGCTGTGCCCAGTGGTGCTACTTATTTCATAGCCTGGGGGCGACTTTAGTGTCTGATACAATATCCCTATTCTGGGGCCCACCGTCGCCAACAGCTGCTAACATCAATGTGTTGTATTCACATTTTTAGGTAATGCTCACAGTGGAAAAGTACCATCATCTGTTGTAAATTACATTCATTTGACAAATTAACCTTCGATTAACACTATCTATGGCTAATTGCACTTATATTTTGGATACTACCTCTTCAAAAATCCATTTGGGACTAGCCCACAGGTTTGGCTGCCATTTTAAAAATTGTAGATTCTGCACCCAGTGGTTTCTAAATGACAACAGTTATGGGACGATCTTGGGACGGTTATAATATATGAAACCAAAAGTATATATTTAACAAATATTTCAGTGCATTAATAATGGTTTCGTATATGCTATGGCTGCGATTCACTTTGATATCCAAATCAAATGTGTTTTTGTGCGATTTTCCCGTAATGTATTGTGCCATGTTTAAAATGGTGCTCTCCGCAAATGGTACCAGCATGCATGATGTACATTGCGAGGATATCGTGTTGCATTTAGATTTGTAACTATTGATGATAACTGCTTCAGACACAGCTGTGGGGGCAGATTAAAGTTGAGATAGTAACCTGGAACCTAGCAAAATATTACGATAACGATCACTGAACAACTGAAGCTATGCTGTTTCACTGAACAACCTTGGCTATGCAGCTATGCTGTTTCCCTGGCCTTAGTAAACCCTCCAGACAATTTGATTTGAAGTGCTGTGTTTGAGTTGATTTGACAGCAGAATAACAGCACACGCCAGCCACTTTCTCAATAAAATCTTTCAATGAGGGTCAATCAATTTTTATTAGGGAACGGTGGCTTGAAACTTTTTTTTATGTTTCATGAAATCATTTAGGCTTGGGGCTTTTCAGTGGAGTCAGTCGAAGTACCAGAACCACACATATATTTCTGTGAAGCCTTAGGCAACTTGGACATTTGTTCAAAGATGTTTAAAATGGGTGTTCTTTGCCCTTTTACACATGACCTTATTTGACATCAGTTTCATTTGTTACCTGGGCACAGTTGGAGACACTTGTAGTCTTTTGAAATATTGAATGCTGGAAAGACCATTATCTCTTCTAGGAGCATACCAATGGGAGAATATGGCATGATTACCACTCTGTCACATATATCATTTTATATACCAAATGTGAATACATGATACATCAGCAAGAACCATGTGGGAGCATACTTAAATTAAAATGTGAAGATGATATCAATATTCAACGAAACCACTGCTCACTTCAGAAATTGTGGGAATACAGAATGAAAACTGTTCTTACACTGAAAATTATATGTCATATTGTCATCACATTAGAATCACAGTTTGTTTAAAAGGATGGCACTTCAACTAATCAAATGGATACTTTAGCAGTTTATATCATTTCTGTGAATTTCAGCTCTGTTTAAATCAGTTCAAAGAAGGATGATTGACACCCACGGTTTGTGAGGCAGCAAGGACATGTTAATTCATTTGCATGCTATGTGGCATCAATAACTGACAGTCAAAGCAATCGAGGGGAAAGCCCATGTTGCATTCATCATCAGAATCATGGCATTTACATGGGTCATTTATCATATATGTTAATGCCACTATCAAGTTTTTACGAGTGTATAACAAAAGAAAAAAAGCATATTTAATAGGAGGTATTCATATTCAACTGTATACACTGCAGACCTGCCCTTGTTGCATTAGTTGCTAGCCAATGGAAATATGCCTCCACCGTGATCAGGGCACTTGATGTACCAGTTCAAGTTATTTAACCGTCCAGAAATTTTCCACCAACCAAAATTTTATAAATATGTTGAGCATCTTGCATGTTTTGAATCTAGTGAATGACTTTTCTGATGCTTTTTGCTTTCTCAACTTGTTATTTTTATCATTGATGTTCATTTTGCCCTGCATAATACATGATTGTGCCCTCTTGACTGTCAAGTTCCTTGCTGCAGCCTAGGTGGCAGCACAAGCTCCCAGTTGCTATGACTGCCTCCTATTGTGCTGGTGTATGCACAGGCTAACAACTGCACATCATAAAAATAAGTTTAAACATTGATTTATTCTGGTTGCCCTATATACAGCCTCAGACATTAGATTCTCCAGACAAATCATGTAGTAAGTGGTGGTTCAACTCATCTAGGCCTATGGTCTGAGCCTGGACTGTTGCTGCCAGGAGCCCTCTTTGTATTTGATGAGTCCTGTCTATATGGGTCAGTTTAGTGCAGGCAAAGTTTTCTTTACCAATTGTTATGATTAGTTTTACTAATTATAATGCTCTTCTGTAAATCATAGTGCTTCTTTGCAGGTCAGCTAAGTGTATTCACAGATTCACTTTTACTTGGATATTTAAGGTGGAAGGTCTGAAGCTGGCACCTTTGGATAACCTCTAATCAGTTTTTCATATTTTGGATAGTCTGATACTTAAACTACATGCTCCCAAAAACTCGGATGTGTGAACATAAATTTATATGAGATAATTGATCTCAAAACTTTTGTTTACAATGAAAAGTTTAAACAGTGCCGTGCACATGGCTTTGTTTGCATGGGCATGATAATGAACCATGTCTTCTTTGCACAGTCATTAGTCCATGACCGCTGGAAACCAATTGAGCTATTGACAAGGGTCTCTCACAGGAAACCATTAGCCGCGGAGAGAAGAATGGGCCAGTTCAGACTAGTCACTACCATTGTTCTGATTACATTGAAATTCTCTACTGATGTAAAAACAAATTAGCACAATCCACTTACTGGTCCCCAAATATGGAAAGCCGCATGTGAACCCACACCCAAACAAGCCAAGTGTGGTGTTCCCAAGTTAAAAAAAGTCGAGATTTAAGCCACAAAATATACTTTTGTTTAATGACAACATCACAGAAGTAAAGCTACAAGTTTATTCACACAATAATTAAAACACAGGACAGAAGAAATGAGTATGTGTCCTATTACAGCCATAAATGCGTAAAAATTGGCAATTAACTCTTTCTTTCAATGCAATTTTCTCGGAACTGTTTTTTGCTCAACCTCTGCAATTTGTATCTCGCCTCACAAACGTACGAATTGCCCTATCACATTAAAATCAACGGACATTAAAAGAAAAATATCATATCCAGAAACGTTTCCCAGGATTTTTTTTTTTTTGACAACCCCTTCCATGACTTTTGGAGCAATTTATAGAAGGAAAATGAACAAACTGTCAGGACTAAATTAAAAATTTTATTTATAACTTTTTATTTATGCTATTTCAGGACTCACCATGGAATTCGATGCTGGGCATGGATATATATTTTGAATTTCTTCTGATTTCAACTGGAAAAAAATTTTTGTGTGACTTCTGCGCGAAAAATGTGAAAATCCTACCAAGTCAGAAACAATGCTAAAAGTATAAAAAAAATCCAATCCTACTATAAAACTCTATGGACACAAATCCATGGATATGTAGTAATCAGAAAATATATAGGTTTAATGTACTTGTGAAAAAATTAAATGGGTAATTGCGATCCAAAGTTGCCAGTCTCACTGCGCACTGGCTTCACACCTTCCACCTTAATGGCCAATCCGCTCAACTAAAAAACATTATGACCTCCAAAACAACATTTGTAATATTCATGAGATTCGTGAATAGTTAGTTGGGTCAAGATGCTGTGGTGCTTTTTACCTTTCATAGAAATATTTATGAAAATATTCACAGACCTTTCATGATACACATGATTATTTTGAAGAGCAACAATCAGAAAGTTTACTTTTGAAGCATTTTCCGACTTAAGTCTATACTGCCTTTGTTGAGAATCTTCCTCACAGGGGTTCAGATATTTCTTGTATGCTGGCCTGTACACAAACAAGTTATTAAACCATTGTTGTGGGCAGTTTTGTCATATTTATAGGCTGTGTGGGATCACACCAGAACCCACAAAGTTTAGAAATGTGACATATGCAAACAACATTGTCAAAACAAAATCCAGTTCTAAGCGTCATCTCTGGTCAGTTCAGGACTCCTTGGTGAAGTACAACAACGGCATACCTGGTACCTTTGTACTTTAATGAAAAATTGTGCTTTTGTAAATGTTGTTTTGTGAGTGGAGGGTCTGTGTATATCTTCTAGTCTGAAAGATGACCAGGTATTTCAATTCATCCGACCGTGTTGGGTTGGTTTTTTTTTTTTTTTTTTTTTTTATCATTATCTGATCTGGAGAGAGCATCTTACTATGTTTGAAAATATTTCCCAGAATATTCTTATTTTCTTGTCTATCTTTTTATGATGTGCTGAGTTAATAAACAGTGGAATTAAGTTGATTATGCATTTATGCATATTACTTCCTACTGCCCTAGACCTGTGATCCAAAGGAAGAAAATACAGACTAGAGCATGATTTGTTAAAAAACAGTCATTTTGAGAGTATGCCACATGTACAGATAAATTTATGACTGTTTTAAATATCATTTTCTGATCATTTCTGTTGATCACCTATTGTTTTGCCAAATTTATAGGGCCAAATAATGGTTACCTATACTGCAATATTGATCTTTCCACTAAGATTGTGAATTTTTTTATCCATATCTTGCATGTGCATAAGACTAGAAACAAACATTTGCTTTTAACACATTAAATGTAAAATGGAGATCGTAACTGACATGGAACCATACAAGACTTTTATGTTGCCATTAAAAATGAACAAGTCCAAGGTAATGCAAATACGAAGTGTTGAAGATGCTGTGGGGGCGAGAACATCTCATGCCACAGTTTTGCTGCAGGATAAACTTGTCTAGGGTTGTGACTTGGCAGGCACTCAGGCAACCTGGGAATCTGACTGCATTTAACCATTGCCTCTCACACTGATACATATAAGGTATAGATAAGTTGAGGACTCCTTTTCATGGGCACAAGGAGGATTATATCAATTTATCATCACTAGAGCAATTTTCGTGAAAGCCTGCACTCGAGGAATGTTCCGGCGTGACAGATGTATGAGAGGGATTTTAATATACCTCATGATAATAAATTTGTATGCTTTGCTGTGAGGCCAAAGACCATTTGAATTGGGTGCGTATCCGTATGTCATAATCAGTCAAGAAAAGCATAAATTCTAATCAACTTGTAGGTATGGTAAGGCTGTTAAACTTCGTGTCACATTATGCTTCCAGTAAGGATGGGCTGGCCAAATTTGTTGCGGAGTTAGTCTCTGAGGGCTGTGTGAGCAGTGATAAAGCTGACTGGCTGTGTTGTACTTGCATCACCATTAACTCTTAAAGTGCTAACTACTGCAAAAAACATGTGCATCTGAATTCCCATAATACCGTATTATCCCTGTTAAGCACCTGGTCTGCCTACTAAAGTGATCCCCCCCCCCCCCCCATTTTTCTGGTACAAAAATTCTGAAATATTGGAAAATTATACATATTGCATGCTGATTTACCAGTTGATACAGCTAAAATGTTCCAAATATAGGTCTGCAATGGGAGCTCATTTCAATTAATTTTTTAAGTGTTCCAGGAACCTAAAAGGGATAATATGGTATTTCCAGAGTTTTCCAAGTTCCTCATCAAAAAAATGACCTTCCATTGAAGTACATGTATGTAGTTCCAGAGGTGATGGGAATTGTCCAGGTCAACAGATTTTCTTGGTGCCATGTGCATTGAGGAAAAGTTGACCCAATCTCACTCTTAGCTGTGAAAGGGTTACACATGGTCCTGATAAGTTACTATATATGCAGGCTAATACTGAATTTTGATGAAGAACAAACTTAATTTGCATGATTTCAGAATAACTATATTTCACAGTCTAAGAAAATGAAGAACACACATAGATGTGTATTTCATCAATCAGTTGACCCCCACATGGTTTGATGCCAAGGTGATGCAAGTCTAGTCTTGTGTCATGAAGGGTATGATGGTTATGATGCCAGTCAAGAGCAGACTGGGAGTGCTGCCATCCTCCCCCCTCCCCCGCCCCCCTTCAATTTTCTTTCATGAAAAATTAGTTTTCTTAGGATTTTTCTTAGTAAATGTACATTTAAGTGCAACAGTTGAAGCTTAAAATGGCATGAAATCCACTATTTTGCACACATACTCCTTAATTTTCCGAAAGTCTATGAGGTAAAACCCCAATTTCCTATCATCTATCTGCAGATGAAAATTGTTGGATCTGTCCTGTCATGGTAAAATTAATATGCCTGACGTGTGTACATCACCATACATGCAGCACCTAATTAGTGACTTCATAATGATATGAAGAAAGTGTCATCATAATGTAGAAAAAGAAGTGAGGATGTTGCATCATCATGCCAATAAGGTACATGTGCTAATTACCCATGCGGTTACTACATGTTGCAGGTTTGTGGGTGATTTAATTAGTATATATAGATCTTGTTCATCCAGGTGCATGTGACTGTTAAGTGCCATAAGCTTCTACATTAGTGTGGCTAGCTGGGGCGCTGTCAATAATTATAAGGATAGGTAAATAGCGTGGAAACCACCTTCAGCCAAACCTTGAACTTCTGTGGTGTGCCCACCACAAAGTACATGCATGCAAGTCTCTGCATCTGCCCTTTCACGGCTGTAGGATCACCCACACTTGTTGGAAACATAGCTTCCAACTAATATACAGCTTTCACAGAGAACAAAACCAAGTTTTGGAATGATGAAACATAAAACCATAGTAGCTGTGGATTTCCGTATTTGTTCTGCTGGGCTCAGAGGTCCTGGAAGGGTGCTTCAGGATTGTTTGAACCAGAACCCACTGTATTATAACAGCTGACACTGCTTCCTGTTGTGTGTGGCCAGATAGCAGGGCTGGTACAGCATCAGACTCAATGGCAGCAAAATTAACCCTTAAAGCACTGATTTAAGATTGAGTCAACAGCGTTGCTTGGGACACTGTGCACAATGCGCTCATAGTGTCCCAAGGAAAGCTGTTGACTAAGACTACTTTTTGCTTTAGACTAAGCTTCCTGGTACTTGAATGAAAGGTATCTTTATGAAGAATTTGAATCTTTTCACTAATATATGTTTAATGGTATTGAGAAAATGACTGCAGCAGTGATAAGCACTTTAAGGGTTAATATATACTTCCAAATGGTTACTGTGCCAAATATGTATTGATCAAAATGAAAGCAGAACATGCGACATGAACAGGTGTGTACTTTCACATCTCAAACCATGGATAAATTAAGAGACCAAAGTGGTCTAAGAAAATACTGTTGGAATCTGTGCATCCACCTAACACGGTGTGATAGGTTGTGGGGAATCTACTGTATAACTTTAGCTCTGGTTAGTTGTTCGTCAGATAATGGTGTCAGTCTGTGTCCACTGACGGTTGTGTATCAGCAATTTGAATACGAATCAAAACTGTTAATTGTTGGCAGGAGATGACAGACCAGAATTTCAATCAATGCTAGATTCCATTTCCATCTTGTTTTATGAAAACTTTAGCTGACTGGCATGGTTTAGTGAAGGATGATGGAACATCAGATAAGGTCAGCTGACTGAGCTAGGATGACCTTAATGGATACAAAATAACTTTTTATCCATGTTATTATATACAAAAATTTATTTGCTGAAATCCTTACAACAATTTTCAGTGTGTGTGGATGTAGAGCTGTAGACCTGACGGCATCTTTAATCAGATGGCTACGCCACTTGCTTTTAAAACACATAGAAACACAATGGGTTTTTATAAGGGTCTGCCCCATGAGGGGATCCTCTCTCTTTTTGAGTTGTCTGTAAGAGTCCAGATGTGCACATTCTCATGTATTTTGCTCAAATTTGGCAATATGTTTATCTTACCTGGCAAGATGAAATGATTCGATTTTGGTATCACCATGATATAATTTGAGCAAATGGCAGCCTAATTACATGCTTGTTAGGTCTCGTTATTGCAATATCTCCAAAATACTCCAATGTATTTTGCTCAAATTTGGCAGTATTCTTATCTAGCATGCCAAGATGAACTGATTAGATTTTGAAATCACCATGACGTAATTTGAGCAAATGGCAGCATTTTTTCCTGGTGGACCCTCAGCCAACGCTTTGCGTTGAAGGTATCTCGAGTTGTTTTTGTTTTTTGCATATGGGTGACCTTGATTAACTCACAATCTTTATGGCACAGTTTTCAGTGAATATGTATTTTTTGTATGCCAACTCAAGAATTTGAGTCACGACTTTGAAATAGGATGTGTTGATAGTCCGTAATGAAAACCAGATTGCAAGCGCATTTTAGTGACCTTGACCTGAAGGTGACAGGGTAACTTTAATGAATGCACTTGAGGATGACAACTCAAAAACTGGTTGAGTTGGACTTTGATATTGCATAGGATGGTGTAAAAGTGCTAAGTTAAGATGGCACATGATTGACTTTGACCTAATTCCTGGCATTTTAGGACTGCTTTAGTGGAATTAATGTTCAGGTGATATTTTAAGAACTATTTGAGATAGGACTTTGACATGGCACTTGATGATCTGGAAGAGCCATTAGGATAGATATGCACATGGATGACAGTTGGTGGAAGAGATTTGGCTGTGTCATCAGACAAGCCAGTATTTTGTGAGGCTGCCTTCTGATATATACATACATGTATATCCTTCAGATGGATCGAAGCATGTATCTGTTAGGTTGCCTGTAATTGCAATGATATTCAAGCGCACGAACCTCATTTACATGTACATATATGCCAGCGTTTATCAATCCACACAAAGTCAGCTCAGCACATGACTGTCATAGTCCTCTGGACTGTAAGGTATTCTCAGCATTCCTATTGGACAAGAAGGTGCAATAAGCAGAAAATAGGCAAATAACTTTTAAGGTGCTAATATCTTGTGGCTGACTCGATTATGAGCCAAATGATTAAGTGCTTACTTCCTACTCCTTAGTCCCCAAAGCCAGCTGCCTTCTATCACAAATATTCATAATGCAGGGAAGATCTTTGATCAACAAACCAAGAGACAAATTGTCTCTTTTATTCCATGAGGTACATGGGTTGATTCCAATTGATGGTTAAAGTACACCCTTGGTAGCAGAAATGATGGGCTGCAGGGTACAGCCTCTATGTAAAGTCCGCAATACTAGATAGTCAAGTCTATGAATAAACGGTATCGCAATCTCTTTTCAACTTGGTCATTTATCACTGTTTGGTATGCTGGATACAGGACAGAAAGATGGGGATCTACACAGGTCATGGCCCAAGTACACTTGATTCAATGGCTCCATGGCCCTACAGGTCTATATACTCAGCTGTGTTTAGATCTACAGGCAGCTTGGGCTTTCCACCATCAGCTGTGAATCTCATGAAACACAATATAGCTCCCCTCCTATATCAGCAGTGACACCGGTGACCATCGGAAGGATGTGAGATTTTTTTTATATCAGCTCAAACAGTGCAATTAACCTGACAAGTTTTCATAAGATCAAAATAGGGTCAGGGAGGGAATGCGACTAAAATGAAAAATCGATCTAAAGTATAAAAAAAAACACCAGGCTGAGACAATGGGGATCAGTTTTTTTAGCTCAGCTGACTTGTCAGTCAGCGGAACTTATAGGATGGTCCTTTGTTTGATGTCTGTCCGACAAATAGTTGGAATACCCATGGGAACTGATCCAGCTCCTTATATTGTCAATTTATATCTACATTATTACAAATCCAAATGGATAGCAAAAACAAACTACACCGCTGCAAGAAGATTCTATTCACATACTAGAAGATTCATCTGTGATCTATGTACTCTTAACAACAAGGATGAGATCAAGAAACATTGGAAGGAAATTTACTCAAAAGGACTCATTTTGAGTAAGGGAAAGGAGAGTGATAATAAGGCAACTTTTCTTGATCTTGAAAAAGGTATTGACAACAAACAGTATGTGGCAAAAATTTTTAACAAATGAGAACAATTCAAATTTTACATAGTTTCCTATCCTGATACATGTATTACTGGAAACATTCCCGAGAACCTAGCCTATGGTGTGGTCATTGTGGATATGTTCCTTGTGAGAGAGTCAAACTAGCATGTTCACTAATTTGCACTGCTGTTGATTCCTGATTTTTAATGTTTTTTTGTTTTTTTTTTTTTCAATTTGGAACTTATCAGTAAATGCACCTTTCCTATTGATTAATATGTAAGTCAATGGGAATTCTATGCTAATTCACATTTTTAGCTTCTTCTCCGAAACCATCACCCAGATTGACTTCAAACTTGGTTGCAATGTACTTTGGTTCGGTCTCTACAAAATTTGTTCAACTGATCATGCCCCTGTAATTTTTGCATTTTTTTTTTTTTTGGGGGGGGGGGGGTATGGGGGGGGGGGGTATGGGGGGGGAGGCAAGTCTTAAAATCTGCTCTGAAACTGCTCACCCTATTGTTTTGATATCACACAGGGACACTCCTAGAGGCTCCTAGTTCTTAATTGTTCATCAGGTGGTGCTGTAATTTTTTTTTTAATTTTTGTATGTGTTTTCATTATTTTCAACTTCTTCTCCAGAACCGTCACTCAGATTAAGCTGAAACTTGGTGGATATGTTCCTTGTGAAAGGGTCAAACTAAGATTTCACTAGGAGGCGCAGCTGTGGATTTCTGATTTTTAACATTTTTTTTTCAATTGAGGAACTTACCACTAAATTCAATTTTTATGTTGATTACTATGCAAGTCAATGGGCATTCTAATGCTAATGCACATTTTATGGTTCCCTGAAGAAACTGTCAGTCAGATTGTCTTCAAACTTGATGGCAATTTACGTTGGGTGGGTCTCTACCAAGTCTGTATGAATGGTTTAGCTCCAGTGATTTGTGGATTTTTTATGATTTTTTGGGGGCAAATCTTTAAAAAGGGTTTATAGGAAAGCTTAACATATGAATTTCTTGTGATGGTTATAACTTAAATAATTTTGGCCAGATTTGTGTCAAACTTGGTAAGGATGTACCTTTTATAACTGTCTACCTATTTTGTGCAAGAGGTCATGCTCCAGTAATTTTTGGACCTTGACCTCATTCCCAAGGTTACAGGACAACTGACATGAAATTTACTGTTAACTTGATAACTTGAGATCTGTTATGAATTAGGACCTTGATGTTGCACATGTTAATGTTTCTCAATGAAGGCCGTGCTTAGACAGTACATGAGTGACCTTGACCTCATTTCTGGGATCACAGTTCAACATGAATGAAATTTGCTCTTCACTATAACTTGAGAACTACTTGTGAGGTCACCATGCCTGTAAAGTTGAAAAGGTATTTTGTAATGGCCGTGTGTAGTTTAGACATCAATGGCAAAGAGAATTGAGCCTCCAGATCAAATTGCATTTGATACCATGATACATAAAACTGTACTTGGTGACCTGCTTTTGGGGTCTCTGTGACCCAGTAATTATGGAGTTTGGCACATGTCTGAGTTTATTGTTTTTTCTCAATAACTCCAAAAGTTATGACCCGATTTGAACAAACAGACTTTATATGGAAAGCTGGATGTTGGGCACATATTTTGAACAGCACCAATTTTTTGAATCATAGTTGAAGATCAAGATCAAATGGCCAGTTTGAGTATTGGGGTCATCTTGTGAATGCTCTGCACCCCACAATTCTTGAGATAGGCTTATATAGCCTTTAGGAGTTATAAAGTGTATAAAAGTCTTTGTCAACATCAATGCTGGTGGCGCCACCTATAGTATTATGTAATATATAGGTCAAAATGTGAAAATCTTGTGACCGCAGTACTGTTTACAGTTTTCAAGTAAGCCCAATATATCTTTCAGGACTTATAGGGGGTATAAAAAGCCAGGTTCTTGTGAATACTGGTGGTGCCACCTACAATATTATGTAATGTAGGGGTCAAAATATGAAAATCTTGTGAACACTCTAGCATCTTTAATTTGTTGCAGATTTTCACCAAATTTGGTGGGATTGTGGGGGAGATCAAAGTCTAAGTTGGTACAGATATTAGTGGTGCCACCTTTAATTTGACAGAAATTATGAGCCAACATGAGTTTTATGATAAAAAAATCGATATCTTGAAAAGTAATTGGATTAGCCTTGCCAAATTTATAGGATATATAGGCCATGTCCAAAGCTAGTATAGTATAGCTTATCAGTGACTTTGACCTATTTTTGTGAGGTCATCATGCCTGTAAAGTTGAAAGAAGTGATTTGTTTGTAATGGCAGGGTGTAGATGACTTCAATGGCAATGTCAGCATGGCACCAGGCAGGCCTATGGGCCTCTTGTATTACATAATCTGGATGTCCTTGATCTTCTGTCCCAAGGTCACTGAGGGCATAAAGTCAAGGACTCACTCACTGTTGTCTTGGCACATGCAACAATATTCATCACAGGAGTTGCACAAACAAGCTATGATTACATGTGGAGCGAAGTGCCATCTGGTGGACAATTTTTACACTAAGCTTTATATGTTCAGAAGCCACTCGAGGACTCACGGCTTTGAAATGAACAGGTACAACATAGCCATGATGCCAGCAGAGCATTAGGCCATGGGCCTCTTGTTATGAATTTTTATGTGTTAAGGCTATTTTTTATTTCTTCTCCAGAACGGCTTAACAGAATTGCTTAAAAGTTTATCAGAATATATTTTGACTTTAGACAATGAAAGTTTGCAAAAATGATATGGATATATGTTAATCTTTGACAAAGTTATGGGAAATAAAACTTTGTGACCATAGGCAAGTGTTATCTCTGTATAGTATATATGGCTATTGAATTGGTTGCATTTTACCTTGGGTGGGTCTCTACAAAGTTTATTCAAATGGTCACCCTCCAGTGATTTTTTTATTTTTCATGAATTTTTTGTTCTTCTTTCGGCAAATCTAAAAAAATCTGCTCTGAAACCACTCACCCAATTCCTTTGATATCACACACACTCATAGTTCTTATTTTTGTTCACCAGATGGTGCTGCAATTTTCTTTAAAAATTCAATGATTTTTTTGTGTTAGGCTATTTTTCGACTTTTCTCTAGAACTGTCACTCAAATTAAGCTAAAACCTAGTGGATATATGCCTTGTGAAAGGGTCAGACAAATTGTTCACTGGGTGGCACTGCTGTGGATTCCTGATTTTTAACATTTTTTTCAATTTTGGCGCTTATAGATAAAGGCACCTTTTCCTATTTCTTACTATGAAAGTAAATGGGGATTCTAATGCTCAATACCATGTATTTTTTCCACCAAATAGCAATGTTCTTTTAACAGTTCTCTGTAAATATTCTTCAATTTCTCATGCTGCAGTGAAAAATTTTTTTCTTTAGGCAAATCTTAGAAATACTTCTAAATGTCACATACACTCGGCTAAAGCTGAACACAGGTCTATTTAGTTGCAACTTTGATTTTGTGAACAAGCTTAGGTCAGCTGAGCACGGGCTGTTCACACAGCCCTCTTGTTTTTAGATTTTTATTGGGGGGGGGGGGGAATCTTGTTTTGCCAAAAAAAAGAAACTATTGATTTTGTTGGTTGCCCGTGAGGATAATGACAAGTTGAGGTAAGTACTCTCTTAGCATGTCCATAACACAAAGGAGCCTGCGTCTCCCATTTAGACTTGAACCAGGGAGTATATCCCTCAGGGAAGGTGCATCAACATGAAAAATAAATGACTGCAAAACAGACTTTGGGGAGATAACATTCATTATGGTAATGCGTTTTTGCCTGAATAATGCATGTATGTACATGGATTGGGTTGCTGGTGCCTTGGTCAGCCTCAAACCCAGACATTTATTTATATCAAATCACAACTGTGTTTAACCCATAATTCTTTTGCACGCCAAATTTTTTATTGTAAAAAGTTTCACGTCTATAAATATAAATTAAAGATTTTGACAAGAGGTAAAACAAGAGGGTTTTATTATAAATTCTGTCGAGAAGAAAACTTCAGAACTTTCATGATAATATATTATGATGTTACTAATCAAGGGTTTTCATATTGGCCTTGTCACAGGTCCGAGGTCGGCCGTATTGGCCTGATGCCTCAGGCCTCAGGTCAATATGGCTGACCTTGAACCCATAACTGGGCCAATATGAAAACCCATGATTTATGATACATGTAACTTTATTAACTTACTGTGGATAATTTAGCATAAATACCTTGTGGCTAATATGAAAACCTTACTATCTCTGGCCTTCCATGGGTGACATTTTGTCTTGTGCTTGACCTGTTTCTAAGCCTGGCCATGACTGCACATTTTCAATGTCCATCTGACCCTTTGCATGCAGTGGGTGAAGATCCTTTATTGCTAATAATTCATAAGTTCTTGTTCTGCTACATGATTGTATTGTATAAGATAAGATAAGATAAGTTTTATTTCAGACTAAAAACGTCCATAGAAGACATTACATAAAATACATAAATATGGTCATATAATATATACATATTGTACATATGTAAAACAGAGTTCACAAATGACATTACAGGTCAGCACACTTACTATAAAAGCTGACGCCAGCGATGGTGAGTTGCCAAGTCCCATAAAACATCTGAACACATTAATTGTTCAATTGAAAGGTTGTCACTTTTAAAAAGCCTACATTGAACACCATGCATACACGAGCTTCCTTCTTGGCCCCCCAAAAGACTGCACACGATTTAAAACAAACGTGCTTCTTGCAGAGCAAGGATTAGACAGTCCCATAAGCCAACGAAAGGCGTTGTTGTACAGGACGGTAAACTTACTTAGAGACTTGGCAGTATGCTGGGCCCATAGCTGTGTTGTATGCAGAGAAGTGCAGTATGATTTAAAAAGCAGCATAATGTCTTGTGCAATTCTACCATGTCTTCCCCATTTCTGGGGCATGTTGTCACTATCCGTTTGAATGCCTCCATTGAACTTGAAGTGGGCGGAACTACTCGACAGTTCAAATTTGTGACAGCACCTGATTGGCCAAGTAGCATGGTCGCTGTTCCCTTTGTGTTATCAAAGCAGTGGTGTGTGCACAAAAGAATGTGGGAACCGCATGATTCAACTCATATAGTCCCAGCTCTCTAGTATTGGCCAAGTTTCTGTCATATTGGTCCAGTTTATGTCATTGTATGGTATAGGCCAAAAGTAACATATTGATGCAATATTATCCATGGTCAATTGATAGTGAAAAATAGAAATGCATCATTTTAACAGTCAACCAGTCTAATATGGACCCCTGATATTGACAGTCAAACCATTAAAGATAAACCCTCAGGTCAACAGATAAGAAGATATATACTCCTTTGTGTCAACAGTCAAACAGTCTGTATGATATCAGCCTTCCATGTCAACAGTCAGTCTGTATGATATTCAACCCTTTATGTCAGCAGTCAGTCTGTATTAACCCCCCATGTCAACAGTCAGTCAGTCTGTATGATATTAACCCTTCATGCCAACAATGAAACAGTCTGTATAATGTCAACCCTCCATGTCAACAGTACGTTAAACAGTCTGTATATCAACCCTTCATGTCAACAGTCAGACAGTCTGTATAACTCGTAGACTTGCACAAGTCCCTAGTGCATGTCCCTATTTTCCAATCCCGCGGTCCCACCCAGAAGTGCGATACATTTGCCCCTCCACAAAGTTAACTGTATAATATTATGCCAACTACACGGTGGTATAAAGTAGGTCCTACTGTTTTTTGTTTTTTTTTAACTGGTCAACACTGCCGCCGTGCCGGTTTCAACAGTAGCAGCTATTGAGTCCTGGTCAGTTCTAATCCCATTATCATTGCGATAAGGCTAAGTGGAAAGTGGTCTTCAATGAATGCATGGCTAGTCACTGGCCACTCAAGCGAGACAAAGCTGACCGTCTCCCTTCGGCTGCCTACACCAGGGACTTGTTAAACTTGAACAAGCCCACTCTGGACTACCATCAATTCGGTGGGAGTGACGTCACAACATCCGGGGTTTCACGGGATCTGAGAAGTCAAATCAGAGGTCAGATCAAGTTCAAGACACCCAGAATATTTTGAGTGGTCTCATTGTGTTAAGCTCATTTAACCCTAGCACTCGGGGCAGTTTGGAGATCTGGCAAAGCCAGCCACTGGACATTTTTTGTTTTGTTGCCCAACATGTGACATGCTGGCGTAAAAGTGCCACAACTTTTTTTTACCTTTGCAATAATGCAAAATGATCCACATGTCATGATTTAAGTTTTGTTGAGTAAGACCTTCTCTACATTTCTATGTGGTTCTTTTGTCAATTTAAACAAAAACTCGTGCCCTACACCCTAACAAAGGGAATATATCGATCTCAATCACGATTTGATCAGAGCGGTCAAACCTGTGTGCATGGCCATGGGTACCGGTCCATGCCTCACTGTGTTAACATGTTCCAAACAATACAACCTCTTTATTTTTGTGTAATTCTATGTCTTGTGTATAAACAATTTATCAAAAAAGACTGATGTGTTTTTATCCCCAAGAGATTATGTAAAATTAGTATAGATTTGATTATAGCCCAACTACTGGCAGAATGTGAAGAATTGGCTGCAATTTTCCATAGTTTCTAATGAGGATTTATAGAGCAACATGGCCAAATTCAGTGATTTATTCCACTGGTCCGTGTATTAACCCTTCCAGTAACAGATTTGACACTTTAGTCTACAGCTTTCTTCAACACACTTTGGGCACAATTAACCTTCCACCCTTCAATTTAGACTGAGTCAACAGCTTTCTATTATGTTAGTGGGGCACTAAGCACCCAACCCATGCAAGGGAAAGCTGTTGACCTGGGGCACATTATCTTGATAGTTCTGATCTACAATTCTCTTTCAAAGTGTTTTTCATTACTGTTGAAATTAGTCAAAACATTTGAGCAGATGACATTTGACCACCAGCCAGTGTTGGCCAGTTTAAGGGGGAATGGCTTAATACGCCCAAAGCATGTTCAGGAAAGCTGTTGACCTGGGCCTAGATATTGTCTGTGGAAATATGTCGCCTCACACTGGAATGAAATGTCTCCTTGCAGCAAGTTTGAATTTGGAGCCATTATAGTAGAACATGATCAGATGAGCGTGATTTAGGGACATAGACACAAGAGTTCAATTGAATTCTTTATACAAAGCAACAGCCGTGAGGATGGTGTATGGTAGACAGCATCATTGGTTGGTGGAACCTTCCACTTGAGATTATTATTCAGGCCATGACTACATTTATCATGAATATGGCTAAAAATGGTGGTGCAGTTAACTTACATATTTGAAGTTTGGCAGCCCACATGCTCATTTCCAGACCACAGAATCAACCAAGACATGCCAGCCAAAGAAACTCTAATGTGTCAATAATTAGATTTCCCACCAATTACAGTGACTGTTCTTTTTAACAAAAGGTCTGTTTGTATGATGCAGAGCCAATAGGAGTGGTTATTATGGCTTCCCTATTGGTTCTAAAAATGTCCAGGTATGTCCAACTATACATAAAGGACTGTATACTTTGTCCTGTTCCTTTACAGATTGTTTGGCATGAATATGTTTGTATGCTAGCCACTTTGGCAGCGTCCAGAAGCCACACAAGTTGCCATCCCGAAATAATTTGTTCTAGAAGCAATTCTATTTTCCATCACTTTATCTTCTTGTCAGAAAAGTAATCTGAATTGTGAAATACTTCACCTTCAAGTAGCATTTGTATGGGATTGCATATTACATAGTAAATGAGAAAGCAGTTTGTTGTCAGTTCTGTACATGTATTACAAGAATGTTTGATTTTTTAGAGCAAGATCATTATTTGGTAGGGGTGTGAGGAGGGCGGGGGGGGGGGGGGGGGAGGGCTGTCCAGGATATTAGTATAGGGAAGAGGGAGGCACAAAGATTGTCACTCTTTGGCAGGGATGTCACAAAGCTCCTCCCACTTCATACAGAAAAGACAACAAAGTTGGTAAGTGTGAAGAATAGCACTGTAAATGTGATTGATATTAATTTTAATGTAAGACTAATGTGCAGTCAAATTGAGCAATATGTTAACAATATATTTTTTTTCTGAAATGATGCTCCATGTGTGCTGGGCATTTTACACGATGTGTCACATCCAATATGATGTTGCATATTGCTCTCTAAATTAACCAGGAATATATTGTTTGAGTGAAGATATAATGCATTAAAAGTGAAGCTTTGTGTGCATTTCAGTTGGTAGATTAGAAGTCTATGGATACCATCATTGTCAGGTAGGCCTTACCCACTCCCCGGTGTCACCCCACTCCCTGGTGTCACCCCACTACCTGGTGTCACCCCACTCCGTTTGCCTGTTCCATCAAAACTAATGAAGTATTGATGTGCACTATTACCAGAGAGTCCAGTCTTTGACCAAGCACTCCACAAACTTTGTGGATGCTGACTAAATAGGTCACAGTAATCCAGAAATTTAATCAGTTAGTCCCAGCCTCACAAGTACTAGTCTATCAAATGGGGAAAAAAAATCTGTTGTGGCAGTTTTGAGACATCATGCTAACAAATATTGACTGCATGTATGGAGGGACAGACAGCAGGCCAAACATATGAAGCCATAGCTATACAGTCTCTTTTATGTGGGAGGGGGGTAGCAAAAAGGTTAAAGTGCTCCAAAAATCTAATTTCATCATTGCATCATATGGGCATATAGCTGAATTTGAACAGAGTAAGTCCTATCACTAAGTATCATTGTATGCTTTAAAAGATGTATAACCAAGTGGACATATTACGGGCAGTGAAGTCCGCTTAAGGCTTTTTAATCCCAGTGGGAGAGATTGATATAAGTTAAAGTTGTAACAGATGGGGGGTCACAAAATAAGAAGACCTATATATAATGGGAACTTATTGCCTGTGTGTGAGAGTGACAAGAAGCAGGTGCAATGAATGTCATCTTGTGCCATTCTGTAATGAGATGCAAATTAGGATGAAGTGAGGGAGAATATCAGAAATAGTAAGTGGACAGCTCTCCTTAGCTTTTACTGGCTACTCCTTGCATTAAGAGTGACTGAACAGCTCCAAGACGTGGTGTGAGTTTTGCATTTAAGCACCCTCACCATGATGTAGAAAGTTGGGGACCTTAAGCCATGCTGAGTTTCATCTGCATGGACATTTTGAATTCATACTTTTTCATTTATGATGAAATTGGGTTTCAAATGCTAAAATATAGATACCAAAGACATCTGACAAATCATTTGATAAAGTGTGTATAGGGATATATATATATATGCATGGACATTTTGAATTCATACTTTTTCATTTATGACAAATTGGGTTTCAAATGCTAAAACATAGATACCAAAGACATCTGACAAATCGTTTGATAAAGTGTGTGTAGGGATATATATATATCTGGATGGACATTTTGAATTCATACTTTTTCATTTATGATGAAATTGGGTTTCAAATGCTAAAACATAGATACCAAAGACATCTGACAAATCGTTTGATAAAGTGTGTGTAGGGATATATATATATACATGTATATATATATATATATATATATATATATATATATATATATATATATATATATATATATATATATATATATATATATATATATGTCTGCATGGACATTTTGAATTCATACTTTTTCATTTATGATGAAATTGGGTTTCAAATGCTAAAACATAGATACCAAAGACATCTGACAAATCGTTTGATAAAGTGTGTGTAGGGATATATATATATATATATACACACACACACACACACATGTAAGCACACCAAAAGATCAGATCAGTATTTCTTACTGCGTAGTGATAAGAAAAATGTTGCTGTGAGTGTTTGGAGTAAGGTAAGGGTTAAGTGGTAGGAATGTGTGGGCTCAGTCTGCCTCATTGTAATGGCTGGCATCTGATGGTGCC
Organism: Hermodice carunculata; assembly: GCA_964020975.1. Taxonomy (NCBI): domain Eukaryota; kingdom Metazoa; phylum Annelida; class Polychaeta; order Eunicida; family Amphinomidae; genus Hermodice; species Hermodice carunculata. Next base: position 97,050,950 of record OZ026613.1, on the reverse strand, counting down.
AATCTCACCACCACACATTCCCTCATCAAGAAGTGATTGACAACCACTGGTAGTTCCTGTGTTTCCTGTTTTTTTGCTTACATTTTCTGCTTTCACAGAATGTTCGAATGAAAGTCACAAAAAAAGATCAACACAAAATGTAAGATATTGCATAGTCTGCTGCATTGGAGTCCTTTTAACCCTGTCAATGCTATTTTAGAGACATTGGAGTCGTTTTAACCCTGTCAATGCTATTTTAGAGACTTAGTCAACAGCATTCCTTATTGCACATTGGCAACAATGAACCCAAAGCATGTGGAGAAAAGCTGTTAAGCTGAACCAGTTTTGTCTACTGTGCAACTCCAAATGTGCTGGTATTTGAATGAAAGGCCCGTTTAGTCCCCCATGGGGGACTACAGCTTTGTACCTTGTCTGTCCCTCTGTTTTTTCTCTCCTTCTGACAAAGCTTGTGCAGGCCATATTTCCTGTACCATAACACCTACACCTACCAAATTTGGTATGTAGACACTTATAAGACAGGGGTGTGTTGTGACCTTTGACCAGTTAACTTTGCTATCCATTCTCAGGTGGGGGACTAGCTATGACCTGATCGTTATGATTTATGATTCAAATCAGCACAGCTCTTTTTGTGATCAGCTCCGCAGTAGTATAAGCAGATTGTATAAGGGTTAATACTGTTCTGGAATGGCATGAATGTTGAACATGGTATTGACATCATATTTCCTGCTACGTCATCATCTCTTCTCCACCCCGTCCCCACAGACTGCAAGGCAACTTTGTAAAACTGATGGGGATCCACACTTGAACAGTTTCTCATTGACAGTTTGCCATGGCATACTTTGGACATTAAAATGAAGCTGCACATTTAACCTCCTCAAAAGAAAGTTTGTGGAATCAGTTTTGCTGGAAAGGAATCAATGTGGTCACCAATATTATGCAATAGTAGTTGAACAGGCAAATGTGGTAACTCGATCAGTAAATAATCCAGGCAATAGGTGTACACACAAAAAAACATAGTTCGAGAGTCAAAGATTGGAAACATGCTCATGATCTGAGTGTGTTATTTACATCTGCCAGGAAAGTGTAAATTCCAAATTTGACAAAAAGTGACATGGATTAGTTTAACTCCTGATCTGTTATCAAGTCTTTGTGTCAATAGAACTTCATGCATTTGTTGTTCCTTAATTTTTTGTTTAACGATGTGTTATATTTTGCAGCAAATATCTGAAGTAAAGTACAAAAGAGAGACAATTTGCAAATTTTATTTATGTCCTCACCCTGTACTCCTCCCCCGCCCCCCCTCCCCCGCAAAGAAAAAGGAACAGAAAAAAATAATAATAAAAAAAACAAAAGCATCAAGGAAGATTACACCTACAGAGCACACTGTGGCTTTTAGATTGTGTCCAAATATTTTTGAAGTGTAAGTTCGTATCCAGAAGAATTGTGACTTGAAGTGAATATGGTCAACTGTGTCATGGCATGTTTATTGACCCTTTATCATTCACAGTGTACTTATGCTCAATTTTTACAGAATTTGTCAGTATGGAGCGCTCAATGTCAAACAGAGGTGATGTGTTTACCACATATTCTCTGTGCATCTCCTTTCAGATAAGTTTATTATAGTATTTGAAGGATACACAAAAAATAAAGCACATAACATTGAAAGGATCGGGAGATTTTTGCAGCTTTTTTTAAGAACAAGATATTGAAAGAGTATGTAAATCAAAGTAAATTAATTTGATTGATGCTTGTCATGCCTGTAGTATGCCAGTTTGTATATCTGTTATGCATATCAACTTTTGATGCTGGACACCTAGCACCTGACCTTCTACTGTATACAGTGTACATTGGGCACACACATAGTGCCTGACCTTCTTCATTCTACTGTGTATGTTGGGCACACACATTGCACCTGACCTTCTACTATATACATTGGGCACACACACAGTGCCTGACCTTCTACCGTATACATTGGGCACACACATAGCTCCTGACCTTTTACATTCTACTGTGTATGTTGGGCACACACATAGCACCTGACCTTCTACTGTATACATTGCAGCACATACACATGTAAGGGGGCTGTAGGGGCATCTCACCACATACCATGCAAAAATGGTTTTCTTTTTGTATTTCCCACAAAATATGTCTTCATTGTATTCATGATTCACATGCAGTAGTTTCCTCGTTCTTAATCACAGCAAACAAGTGAGCTTGATCAGATGTCATATAAATAGCCCACTCCATCCGCCAACTGTGATATCCTTGTATGTCATACATCAAGCATATCTCAGTATTGGATTTCCATGAACTTGCTGATCATTGAAGAAGCTGGAATTTCCCACGTAGGTTTTTGGCAAGGTTTCAACTAGTGTACTATAGGGACTCTTTTTTTTCCCTCATCAATAAATACCAGTAGTTTGCCCAGCTATGAACATGCAGTTCATCTCTATCATCAAATGGTTTTGTACATTGCATGTTAATGTAAAACTTTGCAGTTTTGGAATTACTTGCAGACGGAAAGGCCAGCATAAAAAAAAATTGCCCCCCCCCTCATGAGTCCTTAGATTTGCAAAACATTTTGGCCCCTCTGCAAACATATGGGCCCCCTCCAATTAATTGCAGGTCAAGTGTGAAGGGGGCAAAATATTCTAGAACCTAACATGTGCCTCCATGTAATCATGATTTGTATACATGTCTGTTTAACTGGAGAGGAAATTTTATTTGTGGTCCAAATATTCTGTAGAACCAATCAACCACTTTGCCCTCAGCGGTATCAGATCATTTATAATGGACCCATAGTTAACTCTTTCTGGTCACTGGCCTTGGTTGGTGGTTCTGGCACTCCCTGGCAAGTCATGCTGCAGCTGCCACAAGGGCAGCTGCAGCATGACTTGTCAGGCAGTGCCAGAACCACTGACTTAAGACTATTGGCGTGTTGGTACTTGAATAAAAGCTCTTTTCATGAAGAATTAAAATATGCAATTGTAGTCTTAAATCTAGGTAAATATACGGAAAAATAAGGGACTGGTATGGAATGAGTTAAGTTGAGTTCTTAGCTAGTGTGTGATTTGTGTCTGTCATCTATATTTTCTTGCCTCGTGAGAGCCCCCAACAGAGTAATGTCACAAGTAAAGTCCAGTATTGAAGAAAACCTGTATGGAGCTCAGATGAGAGAGCTCAATGTACAAATTTACAATGTAAAACAAATTTGCTTGTATTTAAGTGTAATTTGTACATATTATTTACCAAGTAGATGGATCAATCTGTTCATCATATAAACTAGACATCATTTTATGATGGTAAACAGTATTGTGTGTAGCTTAAAATAAAGGCAGATTTGCCCATTTGTATTCTCCGTGCCCTTTTGGGCAGTTACCTTCTTTTTGTCATAAATATTCAATACAATTTAGACTAATTGAGAAAATAACCTATCCATTTATCTGTTGGCCATTAGTATAAGGAACAAATTCAAAACTTTTTCCATAAAAACAACCAAAAAATGCCTTTTTTTTTGACTGCTTCTTTGGGGGTGCCCTATTTGATTGTTAATGTGCACTTAAAAGTGCCCACCCTTTTGAAAAGCTGGAGACAACGCTGGTAAATGTCATGGTTGCCTGACTACAGCTTATCTCATCTACACGCCTCTGTCACCTTGTTAACTCCTGCTGCCAATAAGATGTATACATTAGTAACACCATTCTCGGGTATATGGCACTCCTGTGTGCACAGCAGTGTTTTGCGGCAAACTGCAGTGCTGCCTGCAGTTTGCCACAAATTGCCACTAAATGCTGCCAAAGGCTTTCACCTGCTGTCAAGCCTGGGCGACAAAGTGTGGCAGGCTGCGGCAAACTGTGGCAAATCACCCTCAATTACCACACTTTGCCACAAACTGCTGCAAAATGCTGCCGATCACTGCCAGTTTCACCCTAAGCACCCCAGAAAGGTAAGGTAGCATCTGTTAATGCTTAACCAGCATGCATGAAAAGCTTACAAATTAAGTGACAGTAAAACGCAGCAACAGTGCCTCTTTCAGAATTTAACATGCCACCCAGACTTGGTAGCAGACGAGAGTCCTTAATTGGCAACATGTAGCAGTGATCTACAGTAAAGTGCAGTGGGGCTACAGTTCACTGCAGATCACCACAAAATACCCCGGTTTTCCACAGAAAAGTGCCATATTGTGCAGAATGGTGTCACTGGTGATATTGACAGCTATCTATGATACTTTGTTGTGAGCTGCTAGTGAAAGTGCACCCATAAGCATATTCTCAACCATGAAGCTACCGTTTCCTGATGCTATATTAAGGTTTCTCATGAATGCCTGAGAACTTTTAGCAAAACCATGGGAGTATCTTTATGGCCTACCCTGTAACAGCACATTAAGGAATTTGAACTAGCAAATTGCTCTCTGAGGGAACTTGGCCTATTGATCCTAGACCAGGGTTACCCTCTGTATATTTGCTGTATCCTGTGGGGATGTCTGAGTCAGCATGCAGCATCACTGAAGCTACTTTAAGCAAGCTTACTTGGCCTCCAAAAAATTCAAACCAAAAAAAAGTTTGGTGTCCCTTGCCTCGGGTCATCATGGCCTGTATGGCTGTGATGATGGCCTCGGTATAGCCAGACTAAAGCCTTGGAATAGCTTTTGCAATTGTTGTAGCACATTTCGGAAGGCAACTTTGAGACAAGAGAATCAGGCGGACAGGACTGGGTGTAATCAGCAGAACCTAATGCATATGCCATCAGGAGAAGTAAGCTTTTAAAGGTCACAGAGCTGGGTTGTACAGTCAGCCTTGAAATTATCTTTCAATTGGAGCAGCCTTTCAGAACTTGCTAATTCCAAAATTCAGCTTGTTTTACTAATTTTATATTTATTTCAGAAGCTTACTTATTTTCATGAAATGTGGGAGTTCTTAAAGTTCTTACTGAAATCTGAAGTTATTTTTGAACTTTGTCATATAGGATCTTGATCTTTTATTTTTTTTGTAAAAAGTAGCAAGCATTCAAGAAAGAATACTATTAATTATCAGTTGGCTTGTCAGGGTAATTTCTGTCAATTTGAATTTTGTAATATATCAGTTCTCCATACTTGAACAAAAAATTCTTTTCGTGAAGAATTTAAATATGCAATAGTCATCTGAAATCTAGGTAAATATACGAAAAAATCGGGGACTGGTATGGAATGATTTAACTCTCCTAGCTCAAATTAAAATGTCATTCCAGTAAGACATGTCTGATACACTGTCCTGCATGTACGGTGGTAGCACCTGTGTCACATGACCTTTTCAACCAATGAATGAAGCAGGTTTTAGTATCCCTAGGTGTCTCCATCTGCAACAGGTGGATACCAGGGAGAGGTTACTTGCAGTGCCACCTACAAGTAACTTGCCCCATAATCAAACTTAGGCCCAGGTGAGAATAAACATCTGTTGTAAAACAAAGTGTTGCATGGTTGGCTTAGCCTCAGCCAGTCCAGAATTAAAGGATACTTTCAAATTCAAGTTCTTTTGTCACCCAGACCTCAACATGGAATATATATATATATATATATATATATATATATACATGTTGAAGATGGGAGGAGTCAGTATTCTATTAAATGCACCATGGCCTTTCATTGGTTTGTCTACTACTTGAAACCAATGAGTGACAAATCAAATGAAAGATTACAATTAAAACCTTATCCTTCATACCCATGGAGGAAAACCCATTCAGGTTAAGCTTCAGACATAGGAGAAAGTAGGATAGAGAACATTGGGTCTTCACATTGCAGCCATCAAGTAGGTCCTGGCATCTCGGCCTATGCCATTTCTTATTGATTAACAGTGTTCTGTTGCATTTAACTGAGTTTGCATGATCAGCTGTTTTATTAGTGTCTTGTGTCATTCATATGGGCACAGTGTACATCATGTGTAGAACTGGGAGCTGATTGGTTTTCAAATATTTCATTTTTTTTTTTTTTTGTATTTTGTGTCAGCAACTGGAAAGTTAAGTTCGTAAGAGATATTCAGATTTTGACCCCCAGAGAGAAGAGCACTTGATCTCAGAAAGCTTCAGCAGTTCATATTTTATGTATTTATGTATATGTACAGCAGCAAATTAAATTAAGTCCTATTAAGACAACTGCAACTTCAGGTTTCCAACTGCAGCTGAAGCTACAATATACCCATCAGTAGTGATCGCATGACGCGCCAGTCTTCCTGAGAAGCAGGGTGCAAGTGGTGATTGAGACAGAGTCACAGCACAATGGACAGTCCTGTAGCTGAAGTGCACTGTCAGTTCACTATATTTGAAGTACAGGCTCCTAACCCTTTCCTTCTTGAATAAAGACTGAATCAACAGCTTTCTTTGGCATGTCAAGGAAAGCTATTGACTTGTGTCATGTTTTCTTCATAGTTCTCATCTACAATTCTCATGCAAATTATTTTTCATTACTCTTAAAATTAGTCAAAAACATTGACCACCAGTTTTTGCCAGTTTAGGGGGCAAAGAGTTGGCTTCTTTTATAGCTTGAATAGAAAGGTTAAAGTGGATTTATGAGTCTTGTGTGCTATATGATAGACTAAATCTCAGTATAGATATTCTGAAAAAGATTATACTTGTGTGCAACATTACAAGCCCAAACAACGTAGAGTATATAACATAACGGGCTGCCCATATCAGCCAATTATCTTACTGAGTAAGATGGAGTCAACAGCTTTTCTTGGCATGGGTTGGACTCAATGCTCCAACCCACACCAAGGAAAGCTATTGATCCAGGGTGTGCCGTCATGAATAGTCTTGCATGCAAATGCCAGTAAAAATGTTTTCTGGTAAGGAGAAATTTAAGTAAAAACATTAAGACTGAAAACAATTTACGTCACAAGACTTTTGAGTGATTTGAGCAGGAAAGGGTTAAAACAAAACAGAACCTTTTTTTCTGTGTTTGGTAAAGTGCCAAGTAACTGTGAGTATCTTTGTAACTTGTGGCCCAATGAGTCTATACAAACATTCACATAGGGCTACACCAATGTTTCTGCCATTGCAACCGTAAGGTCCCCCCCCCCCACATGTATATGTAGTAGAGCTTTATGACAAGCCAAGTTTAGAGCCAATGTCTGCAAAACAAGTGTGTGTGTTTAAGAAGGATCTAAGCACAAACTGATATCAAAGTCAGCACATAATGTGAGCAGTTAAAAAACTCTGCCCCTTTTGAGAGGTCACAACGTAAACGTAAACCCTGAAAACCAAGTTGCCGGTTTGAGCCATCATTGTCATTCTTACATGTTTTATGTCTTATGAGAGTTGTGCAGTCTGCCTGTGAACTGCATGTTGGAAAATGGTGAAAAGAAAATTGTTTGTTGTGCAAGGTACTCAGATGGCAAATATTATTAGATAGCATGTCGAGGGGAAGATGTCATGTCATTTTTTTCATCCTACGGTGGCAATTTGGGATACATTTTTTTTAAAATCCAGTTCTCATATTTTTCCTTCTTCCTACACCAATATTGCTGGAAATTCTGTGAAACACATTTATAAAAGCTGTGACCTTATGAAACAAAATACCACCATGAAGATTAAATTTGGAAAGACTTCAGTGACTAGGAGTCCGATGAATTTGAGACTTCCTTTATGTCATAATACACTGCCACAGATTTCTTCCAAGCCAGTAAGCGTCTGACGACACTGACTGTTCAATTCAAGCTTGCTTTTGCAGAGTTGTTTCTGGCATCTAGTTGATCAGCCATGCTTTTGTTTTCTTGCAGGACATCACAGGGTGGGGAGAGAATGACAGAGGGGTGTCCTACACATTTGGAGGCGATGTGGTGAGGCAGTTCCTCAAGAAACAAGACTACAGTCTCATTGTCAGGGCACACCAGGTGAGCAAGTACATACAAGCACCCTCATATCTGTACATACCCCTTGAGCACCCTCATATCTGTACATAACCCTGGAGCACCCTCATATCTGTACATACCCCTTGAGCACCCTCATATCTGTACATACCCCTTGAGCACCCTCATATCTGTACATAACCCTTACACAACGACACTAATTCCCTTGTATGTGCAGATAAATATACCTCTAAGGGACAACATTGCACCTTGTAAAATTTGATTTTTTTTAAACAAAGTTCAGAAACATTAAATCATCTATTAATAGTTGTCTATGTATTACAAATTTGATTTACTTTTACAAATTGTCACTTATCCTTCATGAATTCATATGTAATTTTATACAGAGAGAAACTTTACAAACCTAATTCTGTAAGCCCATGTACTGTTTGAACACTATCAAGTCCTATATTCTAAGAGCAAAGTCCTATTCCGTACCATTTAATGAAAAACTGCATAGTTCTAGATCATAATAGCAAATTAATTTATAAAAGGAACAAATCATATTCATAAAATTTGAAATTTAGAAGAAAGTATTAGGCATTATTAGCCTTTATGAAATCGGGTCATCACTGGAGAACCAGCGCAAGACTTGTTTCAGTGCCATTAATCCCGGACAAGTCATTCTGCTAACTGGCGGCACCATGTTTGCATTTACAATACAAACATTCCCGGCTGATGTATTACGGAATAAAGCAAATATGATGCTCCTTTGTCAATAGACCTACTTAAAAATGTAGCCCACATTACTTAAATATAAATAATAAACACCTAACATTCATGTTTGGGCCTACCAAAATTGAATCATAAAATAATAAACCCCACACTTACCTACAATGCTTGGTCTTACAACAGACCCAACTAGGCCTATCTGACGGAGTGATCAAATCAAATAGATTACACCAGTTCTTCAACTTCAAGTAAAAAGCAAATGTAACGACGTGACGTAAAGAGTCACATTATTAATTGCATCAGACATGAAAACTGGTCAGATCAACGTTGTCCTACTTTCAGTAATAAAAATAGGCCTATTTATTATAAACTCACTGTATTTTACAGTTAATACAATCACTATTAATGACTAGTTCTGTATTAATAACTCATCAATTATATCACATTTAATGAAAATGTTTTGAAATTTCTAGGTTTAAAAGAGCAAAATGAATTTAATAAACGGTTCATCAGTGGGAAACCTTCAAATGAAATTTCCGTCATTAGACATGTTAATTGTCAGTCTCGATTCGTCTTAGATGCATTATGGGTTAGGGGTGGGGTTGGGTTGGGCAGTGGGAGGTTCTGTACCTTTCGGAGCAACTATTCATGCATTCATGTACTTTTTTCTTTCTTATTTTAACTAAAACTTTACTAATTAGATATGAAATCTAAACAAATAAGCAGTTCTATGTAGATATCTAAATTGCCAAGTCAAGCTAGGAAAAAAAAATAAAAATAAAATAATGATAATAATAAAAGAATAAACATGTCTGATACCCTCTGTGGCTGGGACCCAGCTCGAGGCATTCTCCCAACCTATAGGTAGTTTCTACTTCACACAGAGGAAACCAGGCATGTAGATATTAGAACATAAAATTTATTTATATATGTACCATTACCATCCAGGGCCTGGTAGAAGATCAGTGCTGCGTCACTGAGCCAGTGACTCTGGCTACAGAATAAATAAATCAAATCAATCAAATCTGATTTATGATAATTTTGGAGGGGTAACAGGGCTGACAATTTTCATTGTATATACGTGTACATCATAGTCCTTTACAGGGGTGCAGTAATTATATCAATGGGACTTCCAAAGCTGACAACACAAACAGGAGTCTTCTTCCCAAAGCTGAGGACACAGGAGGCAGTCTCCTTCACAAAGCTGAGGACACAGGAGGCAGTCTCCTTCCCAAAGCTGAGGACACAGGAGGTAGTCTCCTCCCAAAGCTGAGGACACAGGAGGCAGTCTCCTTCCCAAAGCTGAGGACACGGGAGGCAGTCTCCTTCCCAAAGCTGAGAACACAGAAAGCAGTCTCCTACCATCAACCCTTTGCAAAAAGGAATGGTCTTGAAATACTATTTAGTCATAACCCATGAATCTGCTGTAAATGACCCTTTGATTGTACTTATCAATGATAGGGCCCAAAACAGTCCAAAACCTTGGAACACCCTTACATGTAGTTCATCCTGGATGAGTAGTTCCATGCACATCTCATTGTAAATCAGCCTGAAAAAAAGTGGAATTTGGTCTGTATATTTACAGCAAAGAAGCATGTGAGGAAAGCTAAATGAATAATTGTGTTTGGGACAGATAGTTTGGCTGTAACGTCACTAGAGCCTTCCTGAATCCAAACCACCAAATTCGATATTACCGATTCACAGGATTCAGGATCGGTTCGCGATCGGTTTGGATAAGCTTCTGACGTTCGGATTCTGTATGCAACGTCCTCACACTGTGATTTATTTTCACGGCAGCAACAAGGTGTGGCAGGTCATCACGTGATCTCCTGCTCTCACAGGTGGTGATGCAGGCACAGTAAAGCTGACATGCTCATATGCTTACGCATAAACAAAGTTGAATGTAAATGGAAGCATCAATTAACTGTGGACTGTGTTTGTTACATGTTCAAGCCGTGCTGACCTTCCCCGCATGCATCGTTTTCTGTGTGTGTCAAAGGAAGTTTTTCAATACACATATCAAGCTGCGTTTGTGTCTTTGTGGGTTTTTTTCCCCCTCTAAACCAAATCCGAACGTTTCTTGGTGTTGGACTCGGTAAACTCTGCCAATACAGATATATCAGTATCGGTAAAAAAACAAGGATCAGTCAGGCTATAAATGTCAGATTCTTCAATAGCCCTAAAACTTAGAGATCAATTAACACAGTGCAGAATGATAGATCAGTATACATGGGTAACGACTACCAGAAAGTACCAGGAAGTGGTTCTGGATGAAAAGACAAAAACATAATGGTGTAAATCACAGTGAGCATAGTATAAAATAATATATGTAGATGAATATATATATATATACATATATATATATATACATATATATATACATATATATATACATATATATATACATATATATATATACATATATATATATATATATACATATATATATATATATATATATATATATATATATATATATATATATATATATATATATATATATATATATACAGGATTTAAAATCATTGATCAGTTTTTGTGGTGTAGAATGATAGATCAGTGTACATGGTGTAAAATGATAGATCAGTGTACATGGTGTAAAATGATAGATCAGTGTACATGGTGTAAAATGATAGGTCAATGTACATGGTGTAAAATGATAGATCAATGTACATGGTGTTAGACACACCTTCCTTCTTTAGAGGTACATGTATTTACAAAGAGTGTTTAAAATGTTATTCTGGGTTTTCACATATTTAATTGGAAAGCAGAATATGGAATTAGATATGCTTTATAGTTTGAAAAGGAGAAGTCCATCATAAATGTGCCCATCCCAGCCTCCTCTGTTAGTGGTAAGCTTTGCAAAAATGTGTAGTTTTGATGTATTATGATGTTTGACACTTAACGAAAGTGAAGAACTGGAAATCTTCTGAAGACATGACTATGTTTGATTGGTCAAGGCCCTTTCATGAGCTTAATCTTCCAGGTTAGAGTAAGACCAAGTCAACAGCTTTCTTTAGTGTGCTTTGGGCATATATTGCACCCAACTTGTGCTTATGAAATCTGTTGACCTGAGGCATGTTATTATGAGAAATCTTATTGAAGCACGTCACTAAACATGTTTTCTATAGGCAAGAAATTTAAGTCAAACGTTAGAGCACACCTCAATTTGCAGCCAAGTAACTTTGAACAATTGGAGAGGGAAAAGGTTAAGGCCGCCTCTGTGGCCATCCAAGTCAGCTTCCTTCCTGGCCCAGTTGCACACTGACAGGCTGCTAGCACTGGAGAGTCACCAGGGCGTCACCATTATGGTTATAGCCATTAGGCTTAATTAAAGCTCTCATCTCCTACTGGGTTCTTAGGGAAATAATCATCCGCTGTAGATATGGGCTTAAAGGGTAAAACGAAAAAAAAAAAAAAAACAGTTTAATTGGTTCCTCTGAGAATTAATGTAAAACTACTGCAGCAACCTTACTGTATACCAAGATGCCATATACACAGAATACATGTAAATATGAAAACACAGTAGTACACCCTTCCAACAGAGACCACCCTAGAGGCAGTCCCAACAGTAAGCATATAAAGCAGGCAGTCCTTCCCTGGAGGTTAGTATGGATAAATAGCATCAGGGACCGGACAGAAATTGTATTAAAAGGCAGAAGGTCTGTCACAGAGGCACCATAGTCAACAGATGCAATGAATGTTGCATAAATTATTCAGTTGCCCTTTTTAGCTCGGCCGACTTGTCAGTCAGCTGAGCTTACAGTATGGGTCTTTGTCTATTGACTGTCATCTATCCTCTGTCAACATTCACATTTTAACTACTCAAAAACCATTGGCTAGATCCACTTGATAGGGATGTGCTTTGGGTGGATCTCTACTAATTTTGTTTAACCCTTTCCCCCTTAAACCGGCCGAAACTGGCTGGTGGTCAAATGTCGTCTGCTTCAGCGTTTTCAACTAATTTCAACAGTGTTGAAAAACAATTTTGACTGAGAATTAGAGATGAGCCCTATGAGGATCATATGCCCCATGCTAAGGAAAGCTGTTGACTCAGTTTTAATTTTATGGGGAAAGGGTTAAGTGGTTGTGCTCCAGTAATTTTTGAGAGCCAGAGCATCGCCACCTAGTGGACAAATTTGTTGACCCTTTAACAGAGTATATTTCCAGCAAGTTGAGCATAATCTGTCCAGTTTCACAGTAGTTGGCAAAGTGGCTTCAAACAAGATTTGCCCCCCCCCCCAAAAAAATGAACAAAGAAATTCATTAAAAAATGCATAGATTTTAATTGTTTTTCTAAATTGGTACTGATTAGTTAATGCATTTATTCCTATTGATTACAATGTAAATCCATGAGGATTGCAAAGGTAATTTGCATTTTTGACTTCATCTCCAAAACTTTCAGTAAGATTAACTTCAAACATGGTGGAGACATAACTTAAGTGAGTCTCTATTGATTTATTTACATGGTCATATCCTAGCACCAGTTAATTTTTGGATTTTTTAATGAATGTTGTTGGGTTTTTTTCAACATCTTTAAAAATATTTACTAAATTCAGTTGGTCAATGGCTTCAAATATTGCACAGGTGTACCTCTTGATACGTCTAAACCTTCACATCACAGTGCTGCAATTTAAAAAAAAATGTGTGTTTTTGCTATTCATGGCTTCTTCTGATAAACCCTATGATGCACTCTCTTCAAATTTGGTGGGAATAATACCTGGACTTGATCTTCACTAAGCATGTTCACACAATGGTGCTGCTGGCATTTCCTGATTTTTTTACAAGTTACCCAATGTAGGAATTAGAGGCAAGGGTAGGTGTACATGTTAGCATTGTGACTATAGGCATAGCAGCAACCGGACAAGGGTTTAAATCAGAAACAGTGCATCCTAGGCCCTCAGTTAATTTTGAACACTGATAGGAAAATACAGTTTCAAATACATAATGTAGTAAGTTACCTGTGAGCCTCAAGGTTTGTAATTCTTTAATTTATATTTAGATATGTGATACGGGGTATAAGTTCAAACGCTGTTAAAAGGCACTGGAATAACTTCTGCATAGTCCACTTACTTCTTGTTACAGACATTTTGTATTTGTGTCTTTTTGTCCAAAACCACTTCCTAGCAGTCATTACCCTATTCTGCAGTCCGAACTCTTTACTCTCCATAAGCTAACCTGTCCCTGTCTAACCTATATACATAGAAGTACTGTTGTCCATATTGCACACGTTCCTCTGTAAAATTTTGACATACATGTAGGCTGTATTAGCCCAAATAAAGTAAAGGATCTTCAGCGAGTAAATACTCAATATGTTTCGGAGCCTTTTACCCTGTAAGCATTTATTTTCAGTAACAGGACATTAGGTCTTCGTATGTTATTTAATTCATTGGATAGGTGACTGACCTTTTAATGGGGGTGTTCTACAGGGATTTCATTTAGTGTTACCATCTATGTGCTCAGTGCTTGTATATTTATTAAAAGTGTGCTTCCTCTTTTCACAATTTGTCTCACATAGCTTGCAAACCAATGGGGCTAAAACTGAAATTTTGTGGTTTTATTTGGCACAATCATGATTCTACAGCTGGTTGTCAGCAAGCACATGACAATATTGGTCCTTTTGTTTATGAATTAGTGCTTCATAGAACTCTACAAAGAGATATTGTATTCTATATATGCCATCAACTGGACTAAATTTATTTCCCCCAAGTGTACTTCATCATCAGTACGTTTTATTGTGTATATTTTAGCAGATCATCTGTATATGTATTGTTCTCAAAACAAAAACAAAAACAAAAACAAAAACAAAAACCAAACAAACAAACAAAACAAAACAAAAAAACAGCCATTTTACACATGAAAGATTGAGCCAAACCTGATTCTGTGACCACTTGGGCAATAATAAAGGACAACAAAACTAAAAAAGAGAGAGGGAGAGAGAGAAAAAAAGCTGTTACATGGATACTAAGGATAAATATTTTCCACATTGTGCTTTGCTAATACATTTATACAATTAAACCCAATAGGTAGTTCATAGGTATAAAAAGATAACAGACTCTCATGGGTAAGGGGATGTATATTTGCATTTGTGCATCACTGTGTGTAATGTTACCTGCTCCAAAGACCACCTCTCATGAGAGACCACCTATCTTTTAAGACCACCCATGCATGGCAATAGAATTTATTTCTCATCTAAATTAACTTCCATGTCTTTTAAGACCTCATGCAATGCTAAAATCATCATGACCACATTCCAAATGAAATTCCTTTCTATATTAACGGATCAGAATGCAAGTGTTGGTTCTATTTAGAGGTGCTCCGGTCAAATTGTGATGTTGCGTCAGTAATGCGTTCCACTCACACCAGCACAACAAATGTACAAGCACCCACTTTATACGTGCACCTGAGGCAGTACCAATGTGGCCTTACAAAGTAAACTGTGAAACAAACCCACGTAAAGTATATATTTATGGAATGAGGGTGAGGCATAGATTCTCTAAGCAATAGAACAGTGAGAGCTTATCTCAAGTGGTAATTACTGTATAAACAAGCAGTTGTGTGATCTGTAATTCGAGATATGGAGACGATATCAAAAAAGTTCTTCCTGGGTCAGCTATGCTCAGTAATGTTTACATAGAATACAGCATCAGTGTTTTCTGGAAGCCCGAGCAGCCAGGGATTTCAGTCACTACTTTGTAAACTGCTGGGTGCTTGACTTGAGTTTCTATGGAACGGTATAGGATTCACAGGAAAAAACACTGGCTACTTCAGCACAGTAACCTCCCTCTTAGAAATTTATGGAGGACCCTGCCTCGAGGAGATAAAATAATGTCTTGCATATTTTTAACATCTGTTTCTCAGTAAAATGATGTTATATAGTGGCATTTTCAGTGTAGAATATCTTTAAAACTAGACAAAGGCATGGATCAAGCTAAGGTTTCGCCATAATGGTCTCATAGTGATATATGGTGCACATTTAAAGTATGGGTGAAACAGGCCAGGTTTCTGTTGAAGTTGAGTCCTTTGATTGTTCTAGTGTAAACATGGTAACAAGGACCATGTGTATAGTCACCTGTCTGAATTACATGTGCTACCAATGGTACATTATAGCAGCCTTTGAATGGAGCTGGAGACTTTCTGTTTGAGTTACAGCTCTCATGCTAACATCTGACTGCATTTTATGAGGTGTACATCCACAGTTGCTTGGAGCAGCGTGTTACTATCTCTGGAGGTTCACATATCACATGTAGTTATTATTGTAAATTCACTTACTGTATTCTTCCCAAGGAGGGCCCCTGTTCTAATAAGACCCCACTGCTACCCCACACAAACACACTTCTGAGAATCTTTATGATAAAAAATCAGATAAAAATTCTACATTGAATGATCTTTTTCACGTTCTACATGTAATGTTCAAAGTACTGTTCTAAATTGAAGACTAATTAGTCTCCCATGAGCAGACGGGTAACTGTATATAGGCTTGCACTTCACCCTGTCTTATGTCCTGAGCGTTCTTCCCTCCATCCAACAAAGAGTGTCTGGGCCTTATTTCCGACACTGTTACACCTTTGCCTACCAAATTTGGTGGCTGGACACTGTAGGATAGGGGTGTGTTATGAATCAAAATTGGTTCATTGTGACCTTGACCTGGATCTTGATCTTGACCTTTGTTCACTCAAATGTTCCAATTGACCTAGCTCTGCTCTCTGCATGGAACTGTCAGCCAGATCCTCTTCAAACTTGGTAGGGAGGAACATAATATAAGCATGGTACAGATCTGTACTACAGCTGTCAAATTATAATGCTCCATTGAGTTTTTTATCTTTAATGATTTAAAAAATAATCAAATTGGTTTTATTTTCAAATGACATTGTTTCCCTGTCCTTCCATATAACTGTGCTATCTGTTCTCTGGTAGGGCAATGTGTATTACTATTGTTCTCTGGTAAAACAGTGTGTTTTACTATTGTTCCCTGGTAGGGCAATGTGTATTACTATTGTTCTCTGGTAGGGCAGTGTGTATTACTATTGTTCCCTGGTAGGGCAATGTGTATTATTATTGTTCTCTGGTAGAGCAATGTGTATCACTATTGTTCTCTGGTAGGGCAGTGTGTATTACTATGCAACACTTGATCATGTTACATTGTAATTTTGTAAGTGCTGTCAGTGCTCACAGACAGGGATGTCCTAATTTCACTGTATTTTCATTTTTTGTTTTTTGCTTATTTTGCTGATGGCACAAAACCATGCAAATAAAAACACTGTTGAATAGAAATTTAACAGGTTTATTAGGAACTTGGTCCAAAATAAGGAAATAAAGCCTCCAGCTAAACGCCCCAAGTACAAAAAAACAAAAAAATGAAAATTATACAAATGAGAATATGTACATTTGCATTTATTGAGATGTGCATGATCCAGAGGTAGGAAACACGGAAGTACACTTGCACTGTCTAAAGTGATATGACTCTTTGTGAGGACTATTCTTTTTGATTGATTGATTGATTTATTTGTTTATTTTTAATTGAAAAATAAGTTCCTTTTAGCTCAGATGACTTGTCAGTCAGCTGAGTTTATGTGGTGGTAAGGCATCTGTCTTCTGTCCGTCCCTCCATCCATCCGATGGCCTTCGGTATCCACAATTCACATTTTCAACTTCTCCAAAACCACTGACCAGATCCACCCTCAGCTTGGTGGGAATGTACCTTGGGTGGATCTCTACCAAGTTTGTTCAAATGGTCATGCTCCATTGAATTTTTAAATTTTTTATGATTTTTTTAATGTTTTTTTGGGGGGGGGGGCAAACCTTAAAAAACCTTCTACAAAACTGCTCACCCAATTGCTTTGATATCACACAGGGACACTCCTAGAGACTCCTAGCTCTCAATTTATTCACCAGGTGGCACTGCAACTTTATTCTATTTTTTAATTATTTTGTGTGTGTTTTCACTATTTTTGACTTCTACAAGACCGTCACTCTGAATTTGCTGAAACTTGGTGGATATGTTCCTTGTGAAAGCGTCCAACAAAGTTGTTTAAAAGGTGGCACTGCTGTGGATTCCTGATTTTTAACAATTTTTTTCAATCCGGGTACTTATCAGTAAATGCACCTTTCCCTATTGATTACTATGTAAATCAATGGGCATTCTAATGCTAATTCCCATTTTCAACTTCTTCTCTGAAACTGTCATCCAGATTCACATCAAACTTGGTGGCAGTGTTCCTTGTGTGGGCATTTACCAGATTTGTTCAAATGGTCATACTCCAGTGATTTTTTTATTTTTTATGATTTTGTTTGTTCTTTTTTGGTAAATCTTAAAAAAAAATCTTCTCCAAAACTGTTCACCCAATTGCCTTGATACCATTCAGGGACACTCCTAGAGACTCCTAGTTCTTATTTGTTCACCAGGTGCTTTGCAGTTATTTTTTCTTGGTTTTATTATGATTTTTGTGTGTTTTTTGCTATTTTCAACTTAATGTGAAACTTGGTGGATATGTTGCTTGTGAAAGGGTCAAACAAGTTGTTCACTAGGTGGTACTGCTGTGGATTTTAATCTTCACTATAACTTGAGAGCTACTTGAACTGGAACCTTGATGTTGCACATGTTAGTGTTCTTCCATAGAGGCCAGACCTACTCAGTACATGAGTGACTGTGATTCTATCACAAGTTCACAGAACCATAAGTATGATGAATCTCTAGGTCAGCTGAGCATGGGCTGTTCATACAGCCCTCTTGTCTTCTGGTGCTTCCATGTTTGCATCAAAACAGTATCAAGCTGTGAGGAAATTGCTCTATTTCCAAAACAGGATTCTCAAAAAAAATGTATGTTGTTATCTCCATGCCTGTCAAGCCCCCCCCCCCCCCCCTCCCCCATTTGGGAGGGGCAGCCACTTTTTGGCCTTGCTTTGGTGCAAATTTGATTAATTTTTTGCAATCTTCCCTGTAAAAATCTGTTTATTTCTTATATATGTATTCTTTGTTAAAGATAAAATCTGATCCGTGGGAACAAAACTGTCTCCCGATTTCTTGCCCTAGAATGTTGACAGGTATGTATCTGTGGAAAGGATTTAGCTACTGGTACCAAATTGATTAGAAATATGCATCATGTGTGAAGTTATGGGGGAAGTGAGGCATAGTCTTATACCAGTCTTATTGACTTCATTCATTTCCCTCTGTTATGGATGCTGATGTAACACACTTGTGCGGAATGTGATCAATAGCTGCAAATCCAAAGCATCTTAAAGGAGAAGCAACTGATATCTCTTAAGTCCATACCTGGGACATTGGCATGGCCAGATTTGTCTGTCAGCCACCCACAATCCTCATGCAATTATACTTGCTGACCCCAGCTGGTAGAACAAAGCAAAGGCTTCCTTATTTGAGAACCCCTAGAATCAAAAGAGTGTCCTTTTGACCAGGATGTATATCCATGAGGTATGAATGACTGGTTACATTGAATCACTGTTGCAACAAAACATGGGCATGTGCCTGGACTCACAACACTATGTCTACCCCCCCTTGGGCATAACAAAACTTCTAACAGTCTATGATGGTACAAACCAACTCTTCACACTGCAGTTAAACCTTAAGCCATTTTACATTACTTATGGCTACTTACTTGTCATAAGCCTTAAACTCAAGTCTGAAGTGAAATTTTATCTCATGCATGACTTTACATACATTTTCCAGGCCATAAATCTTGAAATTCAATTATTTTAGAATGTGAATGATAAACAGTATTTGAAGCATCATGGCCCTTTCTTACAAAAATTGGCTTTTCCAAACACGTGATCAAAGTAGGTCAATGTAACCTACATCGTAATTATGTTAATGAGATCCTAGATCATCGTAATTCTCATATTCATCGTAATGTCTGACATAGAATTGCTGACTTAGTGCAGATTTGAACAGAATTTTTTCTTGGTTTTTAGGATGCACATGATAGATTACTAAAAGTCCAAAATGTTAAATACTGATTCTCAGAAAAGCTTTTAAAAGAAGTGTTACAAATATGGAGATCATGGGTGCAGACATTATCCATACCAATTGACCAATAGATTAGCTTGTGTTAATAGTGAAGAGTGAGGAAGCCCTGCAGAAATGATAAGAACTGGTACAGGCTTGGAATTGGCTTAAATGTAACCCTCAGGCAGTCAGTAGTTCCTGCCCAACTTTTCATTTCGCTGTCTGATACGAGTGATGCTACTGGCAACTCCACATGCTGCAACCAGTTAGGAAATCAGTTTGTTGTGAGTTTGGGTCGTGCACATGCATGTATTTGGGCCATACCACTGCAGCACTAATAATCAACAGTTCAGAAGTGTGCTTTATTATGAATGAGGTAGAACATTCCTGGCAGGTGTAACTGGGTAAAGAAGTGGAAGTTGTTGTGTGTTGTTGAAGGGTGTTAAGAGTGTAGATGATACATTTGTGTACTAAAGCTATATATCTGTAAGCCATCACCTAACACTATAACAGCTGGCAATGCTTCCGCTTTTTCAACCTTCAGCTCCACAGAGTATTAAACTAACTTAAGTAAGTTCTAATCACATTGAAAGCCATACTCATCTGGATTATCATAATGATTCTGATTCAAATCCTCATTAAAGAAGACCTTTTGGGTGAGTGTGTCACCAGAGAGCAATTTAGGAATGGTCTAGGGCAACAACTTCACTCAACTTTGGTATTGAGCCCAAAGTGCACTGGAGAAAGCAGATTTCAGATTTCACTTTATTTGACCATATCAGTACATAGGAACTGCAGACAATCATTTTATCAACCCAACCAGTCAAGGATACCCATGCTGGAACATTGAAATGATGTTGTATTCGCATGGGCCACCTTTCAAACACAAGCTGTTGACTCACGAGTTTTTAATTTAAGGGGAAAACAGTTAACGTATACTTATGGTATATCACTTCTTTTTTAAACATCAAAGTGAAATTTGATGAACAATATAGAAAGACATGACAATGCCAGTGTAGCTACATTATACAAAACCACTACGGCAAGCATAGTGGTTAGTGGGGGGGGGCAAGTATTCTCTGACACCGGATCTTTCTTTTTTCTCTCTCATAAACACTACTGTACCTTTTTGTGTGTTTTTTTTTTCTTTTGTGTGTGTGTATGTGTGTTTGATAGGACCATGGCAATTGATCAGGAGATACCTAAATATATAGGAATATGGCAGAGCCAGTGATATATAGCTGCCCACCGGGTGCTGTCATCAGACAGCAGGCCACCTAGCTTGGAGTTTATATCACATGGTAAAATTATATGAAATGACCGAAGTGCTCTGTTGTGCTCAGCAAAAATTCCCTGGATGTGTTAGTTATGTGTCAGTTGGATGAGGAAATAAAGGAAGCTTGGTGAATGTCTTTCTGGATTTTGCAGGAAATTACAGTGCAAGGATGAGTACATTTAGGTAATTTCTGTTACCGGATCCATCCAGTTTGTCGGCAATAAAAAGGTATCGACAGCCGGCAGTGGACCTGCTATGCACATTTTCTCATTTGACGTCACATTTATCAGTTTAATGGGAAGGGTCTACTAAAAATAACATAGGAAATGCCAGAGAGACTGGAAAACAGCTAAAAATACTGTCTGACAACAAACCAAGTTTTGTAAACATGGTCAAGATGAAGCAATGGCCTTGAAATGGAGCTGGGAGCTAGATTGATAATATGGATGGTGACTTTTGTAGTGATAAGAGTTGAAAAATTATACCAGAGCAACCCAACACACTTTTGGCTTTATTAAGAGATATAGTCAGCAAGGTAACATTTATTGATATATGTCAAAGGCAAGGGAAACATTGTCTTTAGAGCAGTTATGTGCTTAAAAAATAGCAGTGTAATATGGATAAGGGGATCAATAGCATGCAGTCTGGGGATGAATAGCATGAAGTCTGGCAATCAATAGCATGCAGTCTGGGGATCAATAGCATGAAGTCTGGCGATCAATAGCATGCAGTCTGTAACGCTACGGCAAAGATATTTTCACAGCAAAAGTTATGCTCATCTAAATTTTCATAATGATTCCAGAGTCCCATTCCTTGTAAGAAGATCTTTCATTCCAGCACCAACATGTGTACTTCCAGAGATAACAGGGGTACAGGCTAATAGCTTTCCTCAGCACAAAGTGTTGAGAGGAGAGATACGTACTGTATCTGCCCTGTGGCTTCCACTCAACTTTATCCACTCTACTCTGCATTTGAAAATCCCTCATCTTGAGTTAAGTCAACAGCCTTCTGTGTCATGCTTTGGGTAAAGATTGCACTGAAAGCACTCCAAGGAAAGCTGTTGACCTGAGTAATCCTCTTTAACTCATTCTATACCAGTCCCTGATATTTACATATATTTACCTAGATTTAAGATGACAATTGCAAATTTAAATTCTTCATGAAAAGAGCTTTCGTTCAAGTACCAACATGCCTATAGTCTTCAGGCAGTGCCAGAACCATTGACCAAGGCCTGTCACAATAGTATGGAATGAGTTAAATTTCTTTGGAAATGTAGGTGGCCTTGTACTTGAATCAAAGGTCTTCTGTAAGAAATTAAATCTGCAAACGTTGTAGCAGTTCAGAACAACTTTAGTAATTGGTGCTGTCAGGGTGTCAGCTAGGTCATGTTACTGTTGATTGTTGACTGTAAACTTTGCCGTCAATGTCGTAAAGGTTTATGGGGAATTAAACATGTTTAGCACAGGACCTAAGGCTGCATGTGGATGGCTGACACAGAAACTACAAGTTGCTCTAGTGCTATGCAGTATTTCTCTTCAGAAAGTACCACGCAACTTGCCAACAGTGCTGATTTATGTACTAAAGATTGCTACTGCCTTTGTTACGTATAATATACATGAAAGTGTTTACATTTTCATAAATACATGTAAATTGTTTAAACATTTTAAAACTGCCTATTGGAAGGTGTTAGCGGTCATCAAATTCCAACCCCCATTTTGAACCCTCTATTATTCAACCACATCAATAGGGTAAACTTTTCATTGTACTAAGAAAGACGAGCTGTGTTAACCTGGAAAGACGTGGCTCCAATGCTTCATTTTCCAATTTAAAAATGACAAGAAATGGTGCCGTGTCACAGGGTCATTTCCTTCTGAGGGCCCTGCATTGGTGATGCACTCAGGTGCCCTATGCTACAGTGTAATCGGGTTGGCCATCCAGCCATCCAGATTTTGTTTCCAGCTGATAACTAATTTTGAAATAACTGTCCAATTTCCTTCAAATTTTGTCACAGTGTTTAGGAAGATTGGACCTTACCTTGGATGGATGATGACTTACCTCGATCTCAAGGACAAAGTCACACATCCATTTGAACAGAAATGGTTTTTGTGTGATAACTCAAAAACAATTTGATGAAAGTTCAAACTTGCTAAGAATTTACCTAGGTAGGACTTCACAAAGGATTGTAATTGGGTGTCCTGGACCTCAAGGTTAAGGTCACATGGCTATAAAAAGCTCAAGCTTGTGGTGTCTTTGATGACCAATACATTGCCCTAATTTGCATATAGCAAGGTGAGTAATCAACAACTTTCCTAAGCACAGTTTTGTTGTGCCCAAAGTTGACTGCATGTGGACAGTGGTTGACTCCATCCCCATAGAGTTAAATTAAGACTATCTATAGACATCTGTGGCCAGAGTTTAAACAAAATTACTTAGAGCTAGTTGTTTATAGGTTGCTACAGAATAGTAACAGTACCAATATAGACAAATTTATGCAATCAGATTGGAGTTAGGTGGGAAAATAAGTGCATGGTTGCTGGTTGTGTATATTCATTGCAGCAGCCAAGTGGCTTTCATAGCTGCATTGATATAGGATTTTGTGCTGTGTGTTTGGTATGTGATGGGGTCCTACCTGGACCAGCATATTAGCCTGTGATCACATGGATTCTGGTGCACAGTCTACAGTATCAAGGACAGCATCCACACAATCAAGACTGACTTAGGGCCAGGCAGGCACACACAGCAAACACATGCATGGGCTCAATTTGTTTTACAGCATGTCCCACAACCTAATTCAACCTAGAAATGAGCTGTACGTTACAGCCCTTGTGAAGTCACTCAGTTGTTGTGCATTCTGTAATTCCAAGAGGCTGCTCACCTATTGCACTCCCTCACTGTTACTTTGTCCGACATCACCACAAGGGGGCACTAGTACCCCACGAGATGAGGAGACATAGGTTTTTTGAACAAATTTTGATACATGGGTCTGGTTTCTTATCTATCCTATTCTGCCATATTAAACCCTAAAATTTCATATAACCCACTGCATTCTGCCATATTAACCCTCAGAACTCATTGTCCATTCTATTCTGCCATATTACCCTTAAAATTTCTCATCCATTCCCCTCTGCCATATTAACCATTGAATTTCTTATTGTCCATTCTGTTCTGTCCTATGAACCCACAGAACGTATTAGCCATTCCATTTTGCCACATTTATCCCCTTAAAGTTATCCATATTCTCCCATATTTAGCCCCTAGAACTTATTGTCCATATTCTGCCATATTTAACCCGTCAAACCCACGAGACTGCTACAGCAGTACATTGCTTTTTTATTGTTTGCAAACCCTTACCTCTGTACAAAACTGCTAAATAAGCAGTTTACTTTCTTAATTGCTTCAAGTAGCACTTGACAAGATTTCTAATGTTGGTCTGCTACTGTCAGGAGATCAGAGTCATGATTATGTTTACATTTGTGATGCATATAATGAACGGTACTAACAACATTGGCAACAGCAGTAACAACAGCATTATCATCCGTTTGGTTGCTGATTTTGTAGTGTAGAGCTGGAATTTCATTTGATTTCTATTGTAATACATGTGAATATTTGTGTATAAAATTGCATGCAAACTTGTGTGAGACATTTGTACATAATTTTCATCTCATATGGCATCCAATTGTACAAAAAGAAAAAAAGACCATGATGATATGCACTATGTTTTGGCCATCAAATTTGTTTTGTTTATTTTGGCTTTGAATTCAACTTATAAAATATAGCAGCTAGGTGTCATATGTAATTTGTATTGCAAAGCCAAAAATTATGTGTTATCTTTCCTGTCTCTGGAATATACAGTGAAATGCCGTTACAACAACACTTGTATATCCAATATATTCACGTAACAACACAAATTTTTGAGGGAGTTGAAAGTCACGTTCCTTTGCTGTTTGACTTATTTATCAGACATGTTTGGGTAGGGACAGATGGTGTCTGTATAACGAGGTTTCATTGTACATACAGTAAAACCTCTCAAACCGAACTCCTCTGTATACCCAACACCTCTCTACCCTGAACACCATTTCTCGGTCCCAAATATATACTTCCAATGTAAGCAAACCTCCCTATACTGAACACCTCACTATACTGAACACTTTTTTGCAGTCCCAAGGGTGTTCGGTATAGGAAGGTTTTACTGTATAGGCAAGAACAGTTGTCAAACATTTTATCTATGTCCCAAAAATCTGCTTTTACCCTCATTCCTGGGAGCCTAGGGTGTGGCTGAAAAATGGTCTGAGCTTGGAGTTCAAAGGGTTAAGTTTGCAAGGCAGGACAGGGGGATAAAGATTTCCTGCCAAGAAAGGAAGGGAAAGTTGGTGATGAGCCACCAGAACTAGTGGATAATTTTGCTTCAATATTTTAAGAGAAAAAAAAAAGTTGTGCATTCGTGTGATTTCTTAAATAAACGTTTTCAGTATGCTAGCATGAACATTTCAATTTCCTGGTAACTGAGCGGTGTTCATGTGCCAAATGAGGCTGTGCAGCACATGTATTTTTTTCACTCTTTGCCACCATACAAGCCAAATTTAGCTCATCAGATCTTGATTGAAGTAATCAGTGGGTAAGTTATAAAACAGGCTCAGCCATTATAGTTCATCCCTCATGCCACAAATCAAAATGCATTTCAATTAGTTCTTGTGATCTCGGAAACTAAAGAGCTCCTAAATGTGAAATCATTGGGCATTAAAAATTTTCTCTGCTGATTCTACAGGCAGAAAATTGTGCTTAGCAGCAGAGGTGAAAGAAAGGCATGTAGCACTCTGCTGACTCAACAGACTGCATCATCAATCATCTCAAACCTACACTTTGGCTGGCACAAACCATACATACAGCAAGCACTACTTCGTGAGGGATGAGCTTTGTCAACAGATTGAGTGCAGATTGACAAAGTAGTCTTGTACTCACAAAATTCACACTTCAGTGATAAAGGGTCCTATTCATGCTTGTCATTTGACCTCAAGATTAATGATCCAAGTTTTGTCATTTTTCCACTTCAGATTTGACTATCTAGATATTGTCTTGATTTTGTATCATGAAGATACATGTGTGTGTGGAAGAGGAAGCCTCAGTGGGTAATGACCTTGGTGCCTGAGGGCTATATTCTTTGGTTCAGTGTTGCTTGTGGAGAACTCAGGAGAGTGATGCCATCTAGTGGCTGTTTTGCCAGTAGGTTAACCACATTATGAGTTCATCAAATGAAGTGAGACACAATTAAACAACCACCAGATTACGCATGAATAAAATAAAGCACTATTTGGACCCAAATGTAACAAGAACTCTCTTTACGAGCATCATCCGTGTTCATAACTACAATACCAGACAACTTAACCACTTCAATAGTTGTAAGCTCCACACTAATTTGGATAAATTTTCAATAATCTATGGGAAACCTTTGATTTGGAATCCTATACTAACTTCTATTGAGAAAGCATCCTCAATATTTGTGTGTTTAAAAATATGTGAAGCAATACCTCTTTGATATGAGTTAATGTATTGGTATGGTCTGGATTAATTATCTTCAGAAGTGAGTGCATAACTTATGCTGCATTGTACCTATTGTCTTTCTTCTGTTTGTAACATGAATTACTAATGTGCTGTCTTTCTTGAGGAAATAAAAGCCCGGTGGGGTTTCCTCCCCCCAGCAGAAACCAGCTGCCAGAATTATAACTCAATCAATATTGTATGCATGCACTGTGTTTTCCTTACTACAAAATGTTATGTTATGTTTTACAGTGGTACCTGCTTTTTAAGACCATTCCTTCTGCCAGCCAAAAATGGTCATATAAAGGAGATGGTCTTAATCTGAAGGTATATTTAAAAAGAATCTAGACTGTTGTGTCATTAGAAATGCAACAAGACATATGGTCTCTCATGACAGTGTTCTTCAATTGCAGGTACAGCTAGATACACTTCCAGTAATTTCTGTTTGTTCTGGTGAAGATTTCAGCAAATAAAAGCAACAAAAATACATGATACAAAACATATGGCAAATACATTGTAGGTCACATGATGTAGGTCACATGATATAAGCAGGAAAGTCAGATTCTCAAAGCCAAATCAGTGCACCGCAATGTATACAGGTGCCCCATAAACCCTTCAAATATATCAAGATTTTGCGATCAAGAGTGAAATATAAAAATAACAGGTTCCTAATTACTGTCCCTGGAGCTGCTAAACTTGTGTGAAAAAATAAAAGTTCATTAACTGAAGGCTGTCTTTATCATACATGGACTGTAAATTCACTTAGTTTCACTTTGGTTTTATTTTTGCTTATTTCACACAAGAAACTTGACAGTAAAAACACAGTCATAATAGGACGCTTGTCCAAACAGTGAAATTAAAACTGAGTTAAATGCCTGACATGCAATAAACATGAAAATTGAAACATATGGAAATAAGTACCAGTACATTTACAGTATACACTGGTGATTAATCTGTTTTGGTTAATGGGTAGAATTCAACTGCTTCAAATAAAATACAGTAAAAGCTCCCTATACCAAACACGGTTGGGACTGCAAAAAAGTGTTCGGTATAGTGAGGTGTTCAGTATAGGGAGGTGTGCTTACATTGGAAGTATATATTTGGGACCGAGAAATGGTGTTCAGGGTAGAGAGGTGTTCGGTATATGGAGGTGTTCAGTTTGAGAGGTTTTACTGTATTACCTTAGACTTTGGTTGCAGAAATACTACTGGGACTATTGTTCATCATGCATTCATTTGAATGATGATCAGTTTCACTGATGATAATATTGATCAGTTACATACTCCTTCAGTTTGTCATGCAATCATTTGTCTGGTGATCAGTTTCACTCTTTCATGATATTGATCTGTTATGTACTCCTTCAGTTTGTCATGCAATCATTTGTCTGGTGATCAGTTTCACTCTTTCATGATGTTGATCTGTTATGTACTCCTTCAGTTTGTGCTCATTTGGCAAGAAGATACTTTGATGATTGGCCATTGTGAATTCATTTTTTATGTGTATTGTTTGTATGGTACTCAATGTATATGTGTGGCAATCTGGTGGACATCAGATGTTGCTAAGTCCTAAAAAGTAAATATGTTGGCATTATTCAAGGTGATTACTAATAATTTTCACACAGAAGTTCATTTTAAACTGTCACATTTGATAGCTACAATGTGGTGAGGTGATCAGTACATTGTACTGTATTACTTGAAGTGGTAGCCTATGACTCAGGAATAGTTTATTTGAAGAAAAATGTGCAGTTGTAAGTTAACATATACAAAGGTAATTTTCCAAAAGAAGGTACAGGAGACTCTCATGAAGACATATCAGTTGTTGCTATCATGGAAGCCACCCTTATTATAACAGCTTAGATACAGTAAGCTGATAATATATAGAGTAAAATCAATGCAATGATGGACAAATATGTCAAGTAACATCAGGCAATTAATACATTCTCTTGACCGAGTATTTTAGGATTACATGAGAGCCTTTCAATTTTCACATTCTGTCTGATGCTAATGTGTTGCAGATTTTGTTAATGTGACTTCTAGCATAGAAAGCCGAGCATGTAGGAATAATAGACAACAGGTCATTATGAGATTGACATATTATCCTGTAATATGGAAGCCATTATAACATGTTCGCTGATACTGTCACCATTATGATAATGGTGGCCATTATAATATGGTAGCCATTATCCATTGACGTCAAACTCCTCTTGATATTGTCAAATGCCAACAGTACCCACAGCAGTATGTACACAGGGTGAAAGGCTTCTTATTTTGGTTTATTCTAATGATATTGAAAAAAACATAGTCACATTGTAAGTCCCTGCAACGGAGCTATCACTGCATAGTGTTACAAGAAACATTAATTGAGGCCGCTCTGTTTTGAGCTAGGTTGGTATGATCAGGTAATGCCCCAGTTAGCAGACAGTTAACAAGCTAGCATTGATATTGGACAAGTAGGTGTTATATCAAGGTTATAATGGGTACAAACTGAAGACAATAACTTGATTGGACATATGTGTTAGATGTACACATTATGGTTGATGATCTTAATGGAGATTAAGTGGGATATGCAGTGATCCTAAAACTTCCTCCCCCCACCCTCCAAGCAGGGCAAAGCTGATAGTGATAAAAAACTTGTTTTGTGGATTTAAGATGATGTCAGCATCAATGAAAAACACTGTTGATGAGATCTATATCATCATCAGATCAGTCCCTGACAGGTTAACTCATTCCATACTATGGTGACAGGCCTTGGTCAGTGGTTCTGGCACTGCCTGGCAAGTCATGCTGCAACTGCCCTTATGGCGGCTGCAGCATGCAGTACCAGAACCATTGACTTAAGACTATAGGCATGTTGGTACTTGACAGAAAGCTCTTTTCATGAAGAATTTAAATATGCAATTGTCATCTGAAATCTAGGTAAATATACATAAATATCAGGGACTGGTATGGAATGAGTTAATGTGCATGTATAGCTTCCCCGGCACTTAACACACAAGTGGCACCAAGGAAAACTGTTGACTGAGATCTTAACGGAGTCAACAGCTTTCCTTAGCATGGGTTGGGCAAGGAAAGTTGTTGACCTGTGGCACATGATCTTGATAGGTTTCATCTACAAGTCTCAGTCAAATTGTTTTTCCTCACTGTTGAAGTTAGATGAAAACACTAACGCAGATGACATTTGACCACCAGCCAATTTGGGGGTAAAGGGTTAATCTATGGGGAGGATGATCAAAGTGAGCAAATTACACACCCAGCCAGCATTACCAAATTAAGAGTGGCGCAATGTATTCAGGAGAAGGGGGCAGATGGTATAAAACGTTAATACTTCCCTTGTTTGTGGCCTCGGTGTATTCCAGCTACATGGTCAGACTACAGCTTTCATGGAATTGATGCATGATTAAGCCATTGTTATGTATAGTGATCCCCTCAAATAAGGCCCCTGCACTCAAAAGCCACCCATCTTATGAGGCTACTATCCTCATGCAGGGAGTGTCGACTTCGATCACATTGACCCCATCAAGAAAGCCATTATTCTAGTGTGGTATAAAGGGTGGCATTATTATGACAGTGACCACTGTACAGGTGATGATATTATAGCATATATCAGTTGTGTGTGAAAATTCATTTTTACTCAAAACTAAATGTGGAAATTTAAGTCAGTGCTACTTGTATTTGCATCATTTCTTGGCAATAAGAGAAAACAATAAGATTTGAATTTTTTTAAATGTGTAAATTGCATGGATGTGTCGACGCAATGTGTTTACCTGCAGACAAATATCCCAAGGTGACCTCAGTTAGTCCTGCCATTAGGAGCTGGTCGACCCACTTACATCATTCCAGCCACCAGGCATTATCATTTGGCTTTACGTAACTCTGTAAATTGTAGTGTTTAACACATTAGTAGTGGCACCATGGGTCAAATTGAGGAGAAGGGAAATCATTGTTCTTACATAAGCATCATTAGGTACTTTCCAATAGCTACATACACAAGGAGATATTAAGTTGCTGGCAAATTCAGGAAGAAAAACAACTTATGATGCTGTGAGAGTGGGCACTGTGGCTTGATGGTCAGTGTGCCTTTTGCAGTTATCCCTTGAAAGCCAATGTTGATGAGATTCGGGCACTTTGTTACAAATAGCACCCAGTGCATCATATCTCATATTTTATTGAAGGCAAGTACAGATAGTTTGAAGTGAAAAAAAAAACAGAGATCATGTGACCTTTTCTTCTTCTTTTTTGTAGGTATTGCACAAAGAGTCAAATTGACAAAGGACTACAAGTGGCAATTTTGAAAATCTAATTTTCAGATGCCTGTTTTTCTGAGTGCCCTAGGTCAACCTTAGAGATGTTAGTGTCAGTGGCTGTAAAGCTAAGAATCTATTATAATGTGAGAAAGTTTATGAGGGTGATGGGATAGTGAAGAGTCTTTTGTAATTTGGGGAAATCTGCAAAGGTGAAATAGGGCAAAACCCATGTGTCAACATGGCACTCAATTTCAGTTTTATTTATTTATTAATTTTTTTTTCAATGATATACATAATTTTATGAAGCCATCAGGGTTTCCACCCTGGTAACATGGAGTTCTTTTTGGATATATTTACCAATAAAAATCCCCTTTTTCCATCATTGCAAAATCCAGCTGTAAGGGTCAGTTTAGACATATGTCTATATTACTAGGTGGTACTTTTAGGAGAAAAACTGTTGAAGTTAGTGTATTTGTTGCCCTTCTATATTGTTGCATCCAAAGATTACCAGTGGTAGTAATGCTATTGTGTGTTAGGTCTTAACCCTTAAAGTGCTAATCACTGCTATAGTTGCTTTCTCATTACTGTTAAACATACAGTGGTTAAAAGAGTCAAATTCCTCGTGAAGATACATTTCATTCAAATACCAGCAAGCTTTGTCTGAAACAAAAAGTAATCTTAGTCAACAGCTTTCCTCGGGACACTTTGCACGCAATGCATGCAAAGTGTCCCGAGGAAAGCTGTTGACTCAATCTTAAATCAGCACTTTAAGGGTTTACTGTTGTTGGGAGAAAATAATTACCAAGTGTGTATGTGATAATTAACCAGTTTTGGGTCATTTTATTTTGACAATTTTTCAGCGTTCAGCAGATGACCTGATAGTGGAAAGCACAAGTTGTTATTATGCATCTCTGTGAGGGGAGGCATGTTGGGTTTAGTAGAAATCAGGCTCCGCAACTAGTGCTGTAAATATTATGTCACTGTACCTCTGCTTTGAATTTTGATACACATACTCTACAGTTCAGGGGAATTCTGATATAAGAATTATTATCTTGTGTTGTTTTTTGTTTTGTTTTTTTTAATTTTTTAATCAATTAATTTTTTTATGACCCAGCAAATCCCACATATTATATCATGGTGAGAAAGGATCCAAGGCTCATGGTTGCTATTAAACATTAATAGGAAAACACCTATTGGGTAATTTATAGCTCTGCGGACCATTGATCACAGAGCTTATGCGATTAGTCCTGTCTGCCCATACATCCATCCATAAACTTTTGTTTGTGGATGTCAAACAGTCCACAGTTTTCAAAATAGCCCTATTTAATTTTCAAGACTTATCAACCATATTAAAATCTAGGTCAAGTTTGATATTGGTGGCACCATGTATAGTATTAGATAATATATGGGCCAAGATGTGAAAATGTTGAGAATGCTATTGTTCAAAGGGTTAAAATGAATTATCACAAAACTTGGCAGGAATATCAGTCAGGCTAAGAGATGAGAACACATTGACATTTGGTGGCACCACCTACAGTGTTGCAAAAGATGTGGACCAAAATGTGTTAAAAACACATTAAAATCAATATGTTGTGACAGAATAAGGTTTACCATACCAAATGTGCCACAGGGGTGTTTTATATTGCATAATATGGATCACCATGACCAACTTTCTCAAGGTCACAGACAGAATACATATCAGGAAATGATTTTAATGTTATGGTCATAATGTCTAAGCTTGTGCACATCTATCAATATACCATTACAGGAGCAGTATAGTGACAAAGGTTTATCATGTGGATTACTGGTGTCACCACTGGTGCTATTAAGGGGAACTGACATTCATAGGTATTACAAGTACATTTGATTATTTTCATTATAAATGGTGATGGAACTTCTAAATTTATAATAGGCCAATAATCAAATTTTGTAAAGTTTTGGGTGACCTTGACCTCTTCTTCAAGGTCATTAAGGATGTAGTAAAGGACACTAAATTTGATATGTTGAGAAGTATGAAGGCTAACAATACTAAGTGTGTCACAAATATGTATCATAGAAGTACAGTGGTGCATAATTTGGGTAATCTTGACCTACTTTCTCAATGTCACAAAAGGAATACATTTCAGGAAATTATTTGTTATGGTCACTATGTCCGAATTTGCACATGTATCAATATACCATGACAGGAATATTATACAGTCAAAAATCTATGTGTGGAATCATGGTGGTGTCACTGCATGGAGGTATTAAGTTGGAACTAGCATCATAGGTATTAGTTTGATTACAAATTGAGCTGTAACTTGTAAATGTATATCAAATATGCATTAGGCCAGTGATCAAACTTTGTGAAATTCTGTGTGACCTTGACCTAATTTTGGAGGTCATTAAGCATGTAGTAAAGGATACTACATTTGACAGGTTAAATATTAGAAGGATAACAATGCTTAATGGGTCACAAATGTGTAGAAGTTGAATGTTGCATAGTATGGCTGACCTTGACCTACTTTCTCAAGGTCATGGGGAATGCATATCAGGGAATAATTTCATTGTGATACCCATGACGTAATAAAAAAGAGATGGAACTCTAGAACTTAAACCAAATATCCATCAGGGCACTAGTCAAATTTTGCAATATGTTGTGTGACCTTGGCTTATTTTTCAAGGTTATTACGCATTTAAAAAAAGAGAACTAAATTCAATAGGTTGATAAGGAAAAAGGGGAATGATACTAAATGTGCATTGCAGGAAATAAATTTTTGGTGATGGCCATCACATTATATGTCAGCAGGTCATTAGGTCCATGGGCCTCTTGTTTTTAAACTGAAATTAGAAAGAAACTCATCGAGACAGGCACAATTTTATCTCCGGCCAGTTTTGGCTGGTGTAAGGGGCAAAGAGTTAAGGCACCCACCCCACCTCCCTCCAGGTAGGACTCTGAGGGTCACAGGAAATAATGGTGTTATTTTTATCAGCTGTGTATGTAGATCTTCCATTAAAATGAGAATGGTCGAGAGGTAAATCAAGCTGTGCTGCACCTTGCGTGAATCTTAAGAAACGTAGCTCTTAATTGCTGCTGGTCATGTTTGTAAGTGCTGTCACTGTACGCCTGTTGGCATGCCACAGTTCTGCCCACTCCCTGTGCTTGTCTTCAGAATAATTTTTAACCTTGATGTCATCAATCATCACTTAATTTGATGGAGATTTGATGAAAAGAAGTGGTCTAGTAATTGTGTGACAATAGACGTAATTAGTAGCTCTCAAGTGCTGCTTCATCATCATGGTTCAGGGTAGAACCTGTAATTTATATACGCATGATACTTGAGGTCAAATTACATGCAGCATTGAACAAGATGATTGTCTAGTGACTTTGAACAGCCGATGTTTTGCATCATAAAGCAGTCAGGGTCTGTCTTATTTATGGCGTCTATTGATTGTAGTGGCAAAGCCTTATGTTTAGATGGAAAAACCATGTATACATCAGCAGATAGGAGGCTCTGTGCAGTCAGAGACGCCAACCTGAGTTCAGACCAATGTTTTATCTTTCTCATACATGCCCACCCCTCTCCCCAGGCCTCTACCTCCTCATCCCCCACTCTGTGTGACTGACAGCACATGTTCCTTGTTACTTTGATAAGTGGACACTCTTATTGTGACTGACATGTTCCTTATTACTGTGATAAGTGGACAGTCTTATTGTGACTGACATGTTCCTTGTTACTTTGATAAGTGGACACTCTTATTGTGACTGACATGTTCCTTGTTACTCTGATAAATAGACTCTCTTATTGTGACTGACATGTTCCTTGTTACTGTGATAAGTGGACACTCTTATTGTGACTGACATGTTCCTTGTTACTGTGATAAGTGGACACTCTTATTGTGACTGACATGTTCCTTGTTGCTGTGATAAGTTGACACTCTTATTGTGACTGACATGTTCCTTGTTACTCTGATAAATAGACTCTCTTATTGTGACTGACATGTTCCTTGTTACTGTGATAAGTGGACACTCTTATTGTGACTGACATGTTCCTTGTTACTGTGATAAGTGGACTCTCTTATTGTGACTGACATGTTCCTTGTTACTTTGATAAGGGGGCACTCTTATTGTGATTGACATGTTCCTTGTTACTGTGATAAATGGGCACTCTTATTGTGATTGATATGTTCCTTGTTGCTGTGATAAGTGGACACTCTTATTGTGACTGACATGTTCCTTGTTACTGTGATAAGTGGACACTCTTATTGTGACTGACATGTTCCTTGTTACTGTGATAAGTGGACACTCTTATTGTGACTGACATGTTCCTTGTTACTGTGATAAGTGGACACTCTTATTGTGACTGACATGTTCCTTGTTACTGTGATAAGTGGACACTCTTATTGTGACTGACATGTTCCTTGTTACTGTGATAAGTGGACACTCTTATTGTGACTAACAACATGTCCCTTGCTTTTGTGATAGATAGACATATTCCATGCAACTGACAGCACATCTTCCTTGTTTTTGTAATAAGTTGACACTCACCTTGACTGATAGCACATGTTTCTTGTTATTTTGATAAGTTGACACTTACAGAAGTTGTACTGTTCAATAATTCACAAAACCCTGGGTTTTGTGTAAAAAACCCAGGGTTTTATGATACAAAACCCAAGGTTTTGTGCCAAAACCGGGGGTTTTTCTCACAAAACCCAGAGTTTTTAAACAAAACCTAGGGTATTGTTTGTAAAACCGTGAGTTTTGTAACAAAAACCTGAGTTTTGCTCGCAAATCCGAGGGTTTTGCACGAAACCCTGGGATTTGTAAACTACCCAGGATAACAAAACAAATATCATAATTTTTTAATTTTGTTCAGTAATGTGCACAAAACCCAGGGTTTCGTAGACCAAACCATGGGTTTTGTTTGCAAAACCCATGGTTTTGTATCAAAACCCAGGGATTTGTACACAAAACTCTGGGTTTTGTAACAAAACCCAGGGTTTTACTTGGTTATCCAATCTTTTCACAAAACTCACGGTTGTGTTTCAAAACTCTGTGTTTTGTCATGATAACCCTAGGTTTTGCAGTTGTTTTGTTCAATTATTTGCAAAACCCAGGGTTTTCTAGCTTCACATGTCCCACGGTTTTGAATAATTTGCAAAACCCTGGGATTCGTGACGTCACAAAACCCATGGTTTTGTATTTTACCACAAAATTGGTCATATGGATACACCAACCACTCACAACACGGCTTTCTTGCTGAACTTGCTGTAGTCCAATATCATGTTAAGATGGCGGATCTCGGAAAACTTCCATTGATTCGCGAATTAAACTTCGTGTATTGTATAACTGTGTGCACTTCATGAGCTCATATTTTAGTGCTACAAGAGAAAACATGCAATATGTATATCGTATATGTGTTTTTAAGTAATTTTACAGAATTAGACTGATTTTCAGTTACTGGGACCTTGCGACTGGGCTGAAGTTTTAGCAGCATAAGGCCTCTGATCTGCCGCGTCGTTAAAATCCACCATACGTTGTGTCGCTGCCTGCAGTAATTATGCGACTGTTGATTACAAAACGACTGCCACATCACATCGTGGTGATAATTATCTCAACACGACTAAGTCTTAAATTGTTACATGGTATTCTTCAACTCCACCTTCATTCCCACCATTCAGAATTTTTCATCTATTTCTGTGTCAGCTCTGGTGAAAGATACTAAAGCTCTTCCCGGGGAGCTCTGCAACCGAAAGGGTGAAGACCCTCGTCTGTAACGGCATGTCCCTGTGCCAGCCACTACCCCCATACAAACGACCAATTCCCAGTACTGAGTTGTGTATAAGTTTTTTGTTGACAGGTACTGCAAATAACACCAAGATAGCCTGACGTGACACCTTTTCAATAACTGTCGAATGGTTCAGTGTACACCCACGTCCACCAATTGATGTATAAAAACTATAAACACAACAAACTAAAAGCCAGTTAGACATTTTCTGGTGTCACAATATTGTTCTTTTACCCGAACCAACAACTTCAACATTGAGAAATTTCCAAGTCCGTAATTTCTACTCGATTAAATTAATTAATTAAAAAATAAAAGGATTTGATTAGGATTGATCCGGACACCAGTGGACCCGCTGTCCGACATGCTAAGGGTGTGGTCACGTTAGCTTCCAACTAGGTTTCTGTCTCATATTACATAGTGGTCAGACTACGCGGCTTTGTTTACTGCTTCACATCTAGGTCATGCCAGTCAAAGCCAATATGACCGCAACCGATAACTGTTGAATACTTCAGAAAATAATGGTTGAAAAATAGGACCGAAAGCGCTATTTTGATCAAAATTTCCAGGGCTCCATCATATATCGTACGATAAATTAATCATTTGCAACGGATCGAATGTTTTACGCAAATTGAAGAGCTCGAGGCTGTGCATTCAATAGTCCATGCGGCTCTTTGCGCCGGCGTGTGGATTATTTTGAACACTGGATGCACAACCTCTCCTCCTTCAACTAATACATAACTTATATTCTCATCATGTCGCAAAGAGCTAGACTTTGCGCGTGGTAACCAATAATGATCTTATTGATCACAATAACTGAGCCACTCGTAGCTTGACGCTATTTTTAAGTTGAGTAGCCTAGCAAGACCTACCAAGTAACAGTTGTCATGATTGGTTGGTTGCAAAACCCTGGGTATTGCTCCTTTTCAAAACCGAGGGTTGGAGTTTTGCTTTTAAACTGTGGGTTTCGTGCTCAAAACCCAAAGTTTTGCTACAAAACCCACGGTTTTGTTCATGAAACCCACGGTTTTGTACACAAAACCCAGAGTTTTGTAGCAAAACACAGGGTTTGATATGAAAATTGATTAACTAAGCAAAAGCCAAGGTTTTGTAACAAAACCCTGGGTTTTGCTAATGAAACCCAGGGTTTCGTGATAAAACCTATGGTTTTGTTAGCAAAACTCAGGGTTTTGCTACAAAACCCACGGTTTTGTGAATTATTGAACAGGAAAACTTCCATAGACACTCTGCCTGTTACTTACAGCACATGTTCCTTATTATTGTTCTAATTTGTCTCTCTACATGTTTCTGTGGGCAAAAGAGTCAGTTTCTTTGCTTATTTATATGCAGTGACAGGTGACTTCTTATTGTCTTGCCAGCATTAGCTGTAGATGAGACCTAGCAGTCCATCCACACAATCTGGTCCTCTGTCAGTCAATCTTTCCATCCTTCAACAAAAAACTTGAAGTGGCCTACAGTTGCTAGGACTTCCTCACTTGGGTGGATGATTGGAGATATGAACCATCACTGTCACATTTCACTGATCATGTCATGCTTCAGTAAGCCTGAGAGAAAAACCCGAGTGCCATTATTTCATTAACTCATTCCACCCTAATGACGCTTTTTCCCACTAATATATAAATGTCTGCTAATTGTATTTTACTAATTTAGGGATTATTTTTCAAATTTTTGGATGAAACTTGCATGGAAGATCATTCCAAATTATATGCCCATGGTCAACAGCTTTCTTTGGTGCACTCTGGGCGCATTGCGCCCAGAGCGCTCCAAGGAAAGCTGTCGACTCGGTCTTCTATCAGGATGGAATGAGTTGACTACACCAGCTAGGCCTTTCATACTTGGGTAGATGACTTATTGTAATCATCACTAGGAGTATGTGCTGTCACTCTCACAATTCACTGATGATGATCAATGGTGAGACATTCATGCCCTGGGGCAGGGCTCAGGTATATCTGATTACCACTTGTTTGTGGCAGAACGAAATATTGGGCCCAGTCACATTTTAGTCTCAAGCAGGGTGGAAGAGAAGTGACAATGAGTGGGCAGTCAGTGGCATGTTACAGTATATGTACATCACAGGCAGGTTACCAAGTCATCAAGTGATTACGATGGTGGCCAAGGGAGTCTTATGACCTTCATGTGATTATGTTTTATTCTTTTATTGCCAGTAATACCAGTTGATATGCTGCACAATTAGAGGCAAAAGTACAAAAGTAATCTGAAGAGTACAAAAGGCAAAATGGCAAGGAAGAGAGGGGAACATATGATGCGTTCACAAAGTGTTGTTGATAAATGTCATAGCACAGTGAGGCAGTGTATGTATCAGAGATTACAGTTACAATTTATATATCTGTGATAGCGAGGAAACCCTCACAACTGTCAGATTAACAACGGAAGTTAATTATATGAAAGTATAATGCAAAGAGGAAAGCAAAAGAAATGGGAATTATTAAAAAATGGAAGTATTTATGAAAAACAGTAGACTGTTTTGTTTCTCAAATAAGTCAAATCTTGATTGCTTCAAATATTGGTCCATGGTACTTTACTGGGAATATGCCAAGTTTGTGCAGAAAGGGAGATTGTGAAAGAGGTCTACTTGTCTGCCACAGTAAGAGTGGGATGGCTTGATTAAACATAAAGGTCACATGTGGGAGCATGGTTTTACAACACACTGGTCCTCTTCTAATAAGGCCCTACACAAGAGAGGTCACCCTCTTTACAAAGACCACTCCTTCAGGGCACCAAAGTGATATTTCCATTGTATTTTCCCTCTCAAGAAAGAACACGCCTATAATGTGGCCACTTTTTTGTTGCATTTGTGGTGGCCTTGTTAAAGGGGGTTTATTTTGTACAGTTTTATTTTGCAACCCCCCAAAAAAAAAAAAAACTCACAGATTAAGAGCATATTTGCTGCACGTGTAGAACTTATTTATCCAGGATTGTGGACTATCTCTATGGCACATCTGAAGACAGAACTGTCATGGTCCTCATGTTGTTATTTTATGACTTTTTTTAATTTTTGTTGTATCAAACTGGATTTTAAAATGTACAATGACTGCCCAGTGTTCAGTTTACAGTATATTCCAAAGCAGCAGACACTGCTGATCAAACTGACATGTCTAATTAGAGTGAATTGATGTACCGGTGATGTGATGTCTAGAAGGTCCATTAATCTACCACTGGCATTATGTCCAATTAAGGTGAATTAATGTATCAATGATGCTATGTCTAATTAAGATCAATTTATCTACCGCTGACATTATGTCCAATTAAGGTGAATTATTGTACCAATGATCTTATGCCTAATTAAGATGAATTAATGTACCAATGATTTTGTGCCTAGTTAAGGTTGATTAATGTACCAATGATCTTATTTCGGAGCCACCGTGGCCGAATGGTTAAGGTCCTTGCTTTCTGTGCGAGGGGACAGGGTTCAGGGTTCAACTCCCTGGCAATCCAAAGGTATTCGTCCTTGGCTCTTCACATGCAGTGATCGCTTAACTGTTCAAGGGCTTGGTGGGACATGTTTGGGTTACCTGTGCCTGATTATGTCAGTGGCGATGATGGGGGCTGCAAGTCTCCTGACTCAGTAGTGGCACTATAAGAAATGCACACACGTGTGTGAATGGTTGTTTGAGTGGTGCATGCGAGAGGGCCCTAGGGAAGATAAGCGTCAGCTTACCAGGTTTATACCCTCTATACAAAAGGTCTTCTACTACTACTACTACTACTACTACTACTACTACTACTACTACTACTACTACTACTACTACTACTGTATCTAATTAATGTGAATTAATATACTAATGATCTTGTGTCTAATTAAAGTGAATCAATGTATCAATGACACTATGTCTAATAACCCATGTGCGAGCATACAAGAACAATGGTTTAATTGGCCTGTTAATAACTGAATACACAAGTCACAACCCAGTGGTCTTGCCTGATGTCCTGCAAGGGTGTGGGTATTTTACAAAGAAATACACTAGGAAGATGTACATTTTTCCTAAAAACTACCCACAGATACCAGGGATACATTTTGTATGAAAAATTTTGAAAAGAAAGTTTTTCATTCACACTTATCGCTTTACATACTTTAATTCTGAAATGCTCAGTCAATGGTGGAATATAAATTTTATTCAAATTTATCACAGCTTACCAGACTTTCTATTGTTCTATTCACTCATGCATTTCACACACATACACTATTAAGATCAACTGATGTACCAATTTTACTTTTGTAATTTGTCTGTTTCAGGTTGTGGAAGATGGATACCAGTTCTTTCAGAAACGAAAGGTAAGGGTCATTTAAAATTAGATATACGTGTATTACTGCGAGAGGAGACAGCTAAGTTGACAAAGAATCAATATTCTCATCAAATTCACAGCAATGTGTATTGCTTGCTGTTTCTTATATGTTTAGACTAAAAAAGGAGTTCTAAGAGGCTTTAAAATAAGTCAAG
The DNA here is from genome assembly GCA_964020975.1 of Hermodice carunculata. Lineage (NCBI taxonomy): Eukaryota > Metazoa > Annelida > Polychaeta > Eunicida > Amphinomidae > Hermodice > Hermodice carunculata. Next base: position 97,010,138 of record OZ026613.1, on the reverse strand, counting down.
TGCAACATGGTCCTAATGGCCTTCGTGTTCGTAGGAAGTCTGGGTTGACAGGTTACCAGCTTGGTTTAATTCATAGAGAATTAAAAGAGAAAAGATACGTATAATATTATTTTGTGAAGACCAGATCCATTTGCCTTGTTATGTATTGCAGGTCGCCTCCTGGTAACCTGAACAAGCATTATCCTCTTATTTTGAGTATAATTAACTGAATTTGATATGGTATTATCTGGATTAGTAAATGTAAAAGCATCATCTGGCATTTTAGATTGTGTTGCTTATGCTTAAAGGGTTAATTTGTATCTTGTAGTGGCCACAGTAAGTTGAGTAGTGGCTTCTCTCTGGTATCATGAAGTGTGAAAAAAGCTCACCAAAGCTACAAAAGTATAAAATAAAGCAAATTATGGCCTACTAAAATATAGCACAGTGAAACCTGTGTATAAAGACCACCTGTAGGGATCACCAAATCATGGCCGTTCAAAACAGGTGGTCCATCATTAGAAGTATAAATTATAACATGAAGAGTACTATGGGACAAGTACTAAGCAATATATCATAAAATGTGTTTTTTCAGGACACATGGTCTCTCATAAAGGTGGTCTTTCAAAAGAGAGAGAAACAACTGTCTTGCATAATGCTGTACTTGTTTTATGAATCCCTGCCCCACTTTAATTCATTGACAAAAACAAAAACCTTTCTATTCAGCTGGATGCAGTTGTCATGACATCTTCCATTCTGTGTCCTGTTTGTACAGCGGTTATGTACGCAGTGTGACTTGACTGGCTGAGAGGGACTGTCTGTTTATTATGTAGTATAATGTGTATATCACTTTGTCACTATTTAGGAAAGCGTACATCATTTTGGGTGTTTTTGAAAGCCATTCTGTTGACAAAGAACTATCCTTCCCACTACCTTAAGAATTGCCAAATATGGTACAATGTCATAAATGTTGAAACAGAAATGAACCAGCTGTTAATTCCCGACTGTGGCAGTTTTCAATTTCATTAAATACTTGGGAAAACCCTTAACATCAAATTGATGATCATAACTTTTCAGACGTTGTCAACCCTTGTGGATAATCACTGTACGATATAAGCTCTTGAGATTTGTAAACTTTTGACCAACAATAATGAGTTGGGCAAGTTTGTTTGTGTTGGTCCCAAGTACAAGGATCCAGACCCAACCACCACTTTCTCCAGGGAGTAGTTTCTTGTATACTCCAGGGAGTGGGGCATCTGGCAGATGAATGCACCAAGGCTGTCTCCAGTTTAGTTATGAAATTTGATGGAAGAATAAGAGTGAAATATCAATATTTACAACACTTACCCCCCCCCCCCTTTTTTTACATTTCATTATATTAATTTCAAACCATTATGATGGTGCCGCAATGTATGTCTATTATTTTTTATTTTTGGTATAAGTTCTCACAAATTATTGTATTCTTGGCTGATTTGACCCAAAAATTAAATGAATCTATGAATGAATGACTGTTATTGCAGCTAAATCTGTATCTGTACATCACCAGGTGCAAAATACTTTGATTTAATCTTTCCTAGGGTTAACTAACCCTAAATTCCATCAAGGGGTTCCTAAACAAGTAAAGTGTATCGACAGGACATGATAGAGAGTTGCATAAATTGAAGAGGTGGGAGCAAGAAGTGACTTCGAATGCCAATGCTAGAAAGTACCAACTTCTATACACTTTCATATAGCTTTGGTACTTTGTAGCACTGGGGTTCAAAGTCACTTAACTCTTTCAGTGCCAATCACATCTAAAGTCGATCTACTTAAGTCAGACAAGTCTGAATTATCATTAGGGTCTCAGATTCGTATTCCTCGTGAAAGTACCTTTCATTCAAGTACCAGCATGCCTATAGTTCCAGAGAAAAGCTGTTGACTCAGTCCAAAATTTGCCACTTAAAAAGTTAGTACATTCTTGCTCCCACCCCTTCAATTATAGACAGATGAGGATTTTCAGTTCTTATAAAATGCAAATCCTGTCTTCCAATTTAAAAAAAAAAAAAGAACAAACATGCAGAATGTACTCCCACCCCTTCAATTATTCGCTGATGAGGATTTAGTGTTTTTTTAAAGTGCAAATCCTGTGTTCCAATTAAAAAAAAAAAACACGTACACTGTGTGGTATTCTATTATAAGAGTTACAGACAGTGTGTTGTTGAGTATGTACATGTAAAAGCAGGACCTTGCAGTGGGCAGTCAGTGAGCCCTGTCATAGATCAAAGCCCCACAGTGGGAACCAACCGGTTGACAGATTCATACCTGAGCTGTATGCACATTCATGGCAATTTTCTATTCCATCTACCTGCCTGTATTTATTCTTAACCCTTAAAGCACTGATTTAGGACTGAGTCAACAGCTTTCTTTGTTTTGTGTAATGCGTGCAAAGTGCCCAGAGGAAATCTGTTGACTTAGAATACTTTTTGCTTTAGACTAGACTTGCTGGTATTTGAATGAAAGGTATCTTCATGATGAATTTGAATCTTTTAACTATTATAATTATGTTAAATGGTAATAAGAAAACGACTACAGCCGTGATTAGCACTTTAAGGGTTAAAGTGTTATTTCCAGACTGAGTCAACAGCAGTCCTTGGCACACTTTGGGACCAATGTGGCCAAAGTTTGCCAAGGTAAGCACTTGATTTAGACCATTCATTTTGTCTGAAACTACCAAAGTTAGACCAGGCTTTGCTGGTACTAAAATGAGAGGCCTCTGTATGAGCAAATTGCAAGTGGGTTTAGTATTATAGTTCAGATAAGTGTGACTTTCTCATGATTTGTGCTCAAAGGGTCAATGTGGCAACTGGCCAGGAGGACTGTGCTAGTTGCCTTGTTACCAAGTCTTGATCATCTGTGATTCAGTCCAGGTGCCACAAATGTGAATTACCTTATTTGTCACGGGCAACACAGGCATATCCAATTGATCATGTGCAGAGAACACTAATGAAAATGTCAGGCAGAGAATGTGGATGACGTGTAACACTGGGCGACAGATAGGTGCCTGCTGTTTCTGTGCAGTATATTATTGTGCAATCATGTTTTACAGTTGGTGACATTATTCAGCGCACCAAATTACTGTGGGGAGTTTGACAATGCGGCAGCCGTGATGATTGTATCAGAAGATCTGACCTGCTCCTTCCGTATCCTACCTGTAAGGTCACATTTCTTTTGTCTCCTATCAGGGTTTACTTTTTGGTATCTCACTCACCATGCAGTGTGATACGTGTCATGTGTGCTATAGGGTGCAACAGAGAATGAATTGAGTTGTCCCTGGTGAAAGTGGTTGAAAAAGTGTGCATTTTCGTAAAATGACATGCTCCAATATATATTAAACTTCAGTTAGGAGTGTTTGAGATGACAAATATAAAAGACCTTTCACCAGGAGGAGTCCACAGTGTAACTCATTGTGTACCCAGTCCACAATGTAACTCTTGAGTACCCAGTCCACAGTGTAACTCATTGTGTACCCAGTCCACAATGTAACTCTTGAATACCCAGTCCACAGTGTAACTCATTGTGTACCCAGTCCACAGTGTAACTCGTTGTGTACCCAGTCCACAGTGTAACTCATTGTGTACCCAGTCCACAGTGTAACTCATTGTGTACCCAGTCCACAGTGTAACTCATTGTGTACCCAGTCCACAGTGTAACTCATTGTGTACCCAGTCGACCTCAAAAGTGGTTTTCATATCATCAGGAAACTAAAGCTATGCCGAGTCAACAGCACAAAAAATATTCCCAAATGGTATTAACCCTTTCCCCTTGAATTCAGCTAATTAATGTCCAACCTGGAAAAGTGAATTCACTTTTTTGCCAAATATCACAAAAAACATGCCCTACTGGCATACTAAACCTTTAAGCTATTGACAGCAAGTTTTGCAGAATCTGTCTGCACTAAAGGTGCAACTCAAAATTTAAAAATTGTATAAACACAAGTGTTCTGTGTAAAAATGTTTCATAAGTTTTTTTATATTTCTGGGAAAATATTCAAACTAAATAGGTTGAAAAGGTGCCATTATAATCTCAACATGCACATCTGCAAAACATATCAGGGATTTTTCATAACTGTAGCTGTTACACTGGTGGTACAAAAATTGGAAAATGGTTGATTTTGTGAAATTGATAAAGTTTGTGGGACCCTTCATTTCTTAGAAAACCCCTGATATGTTTTTCCTCAGGAGAATTCTTAGAGTAAATCAGTTTTATTTCATTAAAATCAGAGAATTTGTTTTAGAGAAATGTTCTTGTGAAATGGACATTTTAGAGCAGATATACCTGCTGTCAGTAATCAAGATTCAAAAGGTTAACACAGTCCATTGACTACCATGGTAACATTGAAAATATTTTGTTAATTTCTTCAGATTGTATTGGCCTAGAACTACTAAATTTGGACCTATGATAGACAACATGCATGTCTACCAAAATGTCCAAATCTCAAAATTATTTACAATTGGTTGAACGTTGCCTTAAGATAGAATTTAATGTTGAGTGAATGGCTCTCAGTGACATGGGTCAGACACTCAGTGACATGGGTCAGACACTCAGTGACATGGGTCAGACACTCAGTGCTGAACCAACACCAAGGAAAGCTGTTGACTTTGGCCATGTTATCTTGACACACCCCATCCACAATTATTCTTCTTGAAATTGTTTTTCATAACCGTAGAAATTAGTCAAATACCTTTAAGCAGACCAAATTTTGAGCACTATTTTTTGCCAGTTTAAGTATGAATGGGGTAAAGGCCTTGGTTAATGGTTTTATATCACCGGGATATTCATCCTTCAGCTGCCACTGGAACAGGACTCACCACCCAGGACATGCACAAATAACTTAACATTTCCACTAGGAGCACATAGGTAGTCACTCTTTTAGTGCCAGGTTTTGGACTGAGTCAACAGCTTTCTTTGGGCATGTTCTACCCAGAGAAAATGGCCATGGGGCAACAAGAAAAATTGTTAACTCGGATCACTTCTTTTATTTCAAACCATATACACGCTGGTACTTGAATAAAAGGTCTTTTCAGGAGGAATTTGAATCTGGAATCATAATAACTCAGATGAGCCTGACTTTCGTTTTAATTAACAGGTAAAGGGTGATTGAAAGTTTCTTTCTTGAGGAATGAATGTGTCTCTGGCAAAAGTATGACCCATAAGGTCAGCCTGTACTAAAAGGGTAAAAGACACATCAGTACCATAAACTGTGATATGTGCAGACAAACTGAATATGAAAATTTCTCACTGAATCAATCATATATAAATTTTTTGCTTGATCAATCAAATTCTGATATTTGTGCGAGAAAAATTATACTGAGCTCATGTAGCTAAAAATAGGACACACATTTATTGGGGGGGGGGACTTAGGAAGACCTAAATATGAGCCACACTGCTCAAGTCCTGCAGATATATATATATATATATATATATATATATATATATATATATATATATATATATATATATATATATATATATATATATATATATATAGAACTGGTAGTTTATTCAACAATAAAAATGTTTTACAGTTTACATGTGTATATATATATATATATGTATATGTATAGAACTGGTAGTTTATTCAACAATAAAAATGTTTTACAGTTTACATGTAGTCACAATCCAAGAACCAGCCCATTTCCCAGAATCTTATACACTTTCTTGTGGTTTATTTTACATACTACTTTTTATTGTAGGAGGGCTAATTTGTGATGGCTATACTTTTTGAGAGGCATAGGCAGGGTATCTTAACTGCATTAAACAAGAAGGGAAAAATACAGACTTCATCAACATTAATTTTGACTCTTTAGAAATAATAAACATAATTCTAGGTTGAGGCTCTACATTGGTGACCCAATGACTGATTTACAAGCTAGGTAATAGGGTCTTTGAGTGAATGGTACTGTTCACTTGATATTCTGAAAACTACTTGAGCTGAGACTTGGATATTACTGATGGTGGGCCTCTGCAAGACACATGTTGAGGCTGCACATGGGTAACCTTGAATTAATTTCAAGGTTACTGGACTTTTTTTAGTGCGTGCATGCAAGATCAATTGGGTGCACCACTATAATGGTCCTCATTTTTGCATACATGTTCCTTTAAATAAGAATCCAGGTTATGTTATGTATCAATAAACTTATATTCCCAAGGACAAAAATTATGCAATGTATCAATAAAGTTTCACAAGGACAATGACACAATAAGGTGGAGGGCAAATGATACGCCCCTTTGCCTTTCAGGGAGCAGACAGGCAGAAGAGTGGTAGAATTTTCAACTGTTTCACGAAGACAGGATCCAAACGCTCGACCTGACGTAGAGGCTGGTGGCGAGGCAATAGGTTCAATCTTGATACCAGTTCTGCAGCATGTGCAGTTATCATGCATGTTATTATTTTGCCTGCATTAATCTACTCGGGATTTGCAGGACACAGAGGGTCAGGGATGACTGGCGCCACTTTGAAATGGGGCTTCCAGGATTAAAACAGGACAACACATAATTATTTGTTCAGTTGTCTTTTATGCCACGGTATACTTTGTACGTTGCGTACACTCCAATCTTCTGGCCTGTAGTGAGCATGTTGCCTGCAACTTTAACAAAAGTTAGACTGACTGTAGAAGTTTTATTTACTTCTAGGGATGGAGGGATGATTGTTTAACAATTAACCCTTTTCATTTTCAATTCAAATTGCCCCAAAGTGCCCATATGTGAATTGCTATTGCTTCAGTGTTTTTATTTCAAAACATTGAGTCAACAAATTTCTTTTGACATAGGTTGGATGCAATGCGCCAACCCATGTCAAAGATAGCTGTTGACTCAGCCTTATTCAAACCAAGAGCGGGATACATCATCCTGCCACAGTTTAACCTACAAAGTAATCACCTTGATGTACTGTAGTTGTAGAAGTATTCAAGCTTTATTATTGTGTTGTTGTTTTGCTTAAAACTTAACTAACTTTACTCTTTCTCAAGGACATTTAACATGCAACATCTAAAAACATGTCAAAACAAGTTGACAAAATTTTGCAGGTTGAGTAAGATAGACTTAAAATGCAGCCATCGTGGCTGCCTACGATATAAAGCTTATACATGTATATAAAGCATGTATAGAGGGTAATAGTACATCATCTTGTCAAGCAGGTACTCGCTGCAACTTTCAACTGCTCAAAGCCACCATGCCATTGTGTGGACATCCAATCTTGTAAACACTGATTACGTTATCATGACAAGTGTTAGGTCACTTTTCTCGATCCGGCTGAGATTTATGAAGAGGTGACCATTGATATTTGGATCACATCAGTGAGTGCCAAAGTATCGGGGAAATGCCAATGCCAGTGGCTTGGTTTTTTTCACAGCTCTCATTCAAAACTTCCTCAAGGTGTACAAAAGTGGAAGAATTTAACTGCAGGGCATTAACAGGTGCCTATATGGAAGGGGTTAATGTATCAAAATGATTGGGGAACATGCATTGGCTCCACATAGAGAAGAACTGTCAAGGTTGTAAAGCTATGACGTAAACAGCCAGAAACATGCCAAGGATCAGTTTCCAATTATATGCACTTTTCTCATCATTTCCTGGTCTTTATCCATTGCGTGCAAGTCAAAAATTATAAGCATGATATTTCTGTGAAAACAATATTGATATAAAGTTGATAATCTAGTTTGAAGGATGAATCATTAAAAATAATGGTGAATAACATCACAGAAATGAGGATTCTGTCCCTGTCTGAGGTAACATGGAGGATATGATGTCTGCCACCCGTCACGGTACAATATATCACTTCACAAAAGCTGTTAGAAAAATTAAACCATAAAGGATAGGGAAATATGAAGATTTACACCACTGTTTCAGTGTGTAACCACTGTGGCTGAAGTCATTACAATTGATATACAGCGCACAAGTCAAAATAGGAGAGAGCAGATGACAAGTGACAAATGAAGAAGTTGGTAGCTGGTTTCAGTGAGATTTCTTTGAGAATCCTCAGTATGGTTATGTCGCATCCATGTCCTCTGTATGTTAACCATCTGCTCTCTTTCAGTGCTGATCATAACAAAAGCTGTGCTCACATGAAGTACCCTTATGACTCATGACTCACATTTCATAAAAAGACTTATCCTTTAAGCACCAACATGCCTGTGTTTCCATTAAGATGAAAGAGACAGCGATCCAGGGCAACAGCTGTCATTGGCATGGTTTGGGTGTATTGTAGCCAAAAGATGCCAAGGAAAGCTGTTGACTCAGTGTCCAAAATAGCACTGAAAGGGTTCATATTTGGAATGCATTTGCAGTGACTCAAATGCAAATAAAATCAAATTTAATTCGAAAGATATTATCAATCTTTAGGGCAAGGCTACATGGCAGTCTTAGGGCAATGCTACATGGCAGTCTTAGGGCAATGCTACATGGCGTCTTTAGGGCAAAGCTACATGGCATCTTTAGGGCAAAGCTACATGGCATCTTTAGGGCAAAGCTACATGGCATCTTTAGGGCAAAGCTACATGGTAATTTCCTACATTGAGTTTAAAGGTGCATTTATTGCACATTTGCTTAAACTTATCAAATCAAAAAGTAGACAGAACCTTCACTTAGAGCCCCATTTTGAATAATTATAGCATGAGTTATTAACCCTGCATGTAATTCATATATATACATATATATATATATATATATAATGCTTATATCTTTTCATGTCCATTTTTTGCAGCCTGACAAGGGAAAAATCATCTCCATTGATCCAAAGAACAGCAAAAAATGAAGATGAAGCCAGGAAACCTTTGAAGGGATGTTCTGCAGGCAACATTATTGTTTCAATTAGATAATTTCAACTAATCAAACAGAGCAGAATGAAAGAATTGAAAAGATATAAAACTGTCAAGGAGGCAACATGAGCAGTATAAACCGAGTAATGGTGGACAGATAGTACCATTTTTATAGACACCCATGTTGTCAGTGAACAGAGGCATATTTACATGATATATGGCAAGCCTTCTACTGTAATATTTCATCCCAAGGTAGTTTTTGGACACAAACCAGAGCATCATATGGCCACTGATATGGGAAGATACACAAGCTGCCAGTGGCGATATCAATATCTCCATTCATCATGTCATTGCCTGGAAATAATAATGGAGAAAAATGGTCAAATTAGGACACTTTGATTGAAAAATTGGAGCAGAGATACAGTTCTTTTTTTTTTTTTTTTTTTCCTTTTCCACATGTACATTTTCTACCCCTCGGCCTTATCGACCGACGGGTACTGTCCTGTCCGTCCGTTTGTACACCCATTACCTGTGCGGACGCGGTTACTTTTGAACAAATTGAGCTACAACTGAGAAACTTGCACTGTGGAAGCATCTCATGGAAAAGCTCAGATGAGTTTGACATACAGCAACTTTGACCTATTTTCAAGGTCACCTGGAGGTCAAAACATTGGCAGCCAACCCTTGTGGAACATGTAACTGAATTATATACCCTTCAAAAAAAAAGAAGAAGAAGGAAAGAAATAAGAACTCCCTGCCTGCTGTTCAGGGAAATATAGGGAGGGAAACTATTATATGTATATGCACATGTTTATGTACATGTATATGTATATACATATATTTGTAGGTGTACACTGTTAGGCAACTAATGCTGCACACAGGTCAAGAAAAGTGGAGATCGATTAGTTGATGTTTACTCCAGCAGAAGGCACTGTAATAAGTGTCAGCTAGGATTGTGTCTTCCCATTACTTAACATTATTATCTCCAACCAAATTATAAGTGTAAAAATTAAGTGTTAAGCAAAGAGATATCATGCATACATGATAAAGTATATGTGTGCAATGCTCATATGAATTTCAGTTCAAAGTATTTTTGAAATTAACAGTTTTATTTAACCTTGTAAAAAGTGTCCAGTACAGAGATATTCTTCCAATGATCAATCAAAATTCTAATATGAATTCCTGTTCAAAATATTTCAAACGAACAATTTTATTTAACTGTTTATTAACACGCATTTTCCTGGGAATACACAACTCTAGGCTGCATAGATGTACATGTATGTACAGTGTAATAAGCACACTGTTTGTACTTGTGACCTCCTATTCAGACTGAGTGAACAGCTTTCGTTGGCGTGGGCTGGTCACTTGCCACACAACCCACACCAAGGGCAGGTATTAACATTGTGAATGGTGTCTGGGTATGTCCTGTTACATCATTCAAGTTGTTTTTCACCACTCATGTAAATACAGTGCTCCCTCTTTATAACGCTGGTGCTGGGATCCACAGAAGAGACCATGTTATAACAAAACTGCCTTATAACAGAGGGACTTTTAACATAGAAATAATGGGAAAACTATGTCAGTGGGAACCATGGTACACACCGTGTTATATCAGAAATTGCCTTGTAATGAGGGGCATTATAAAGAGGGAGCACTGTAGTCAAAAACATGAAACATTTGGCCACCAGGAGATTTTGGCTGGACAGTTAGAAGGAAAGGCTTCAGGGCTCTGGTGAGTTACACGACTCGTTTTTGACATTTTGCATTTCATGGGCTTCTGGTATTGCATGCTGTAAAAAGTGCACGCATTGAACATACATGTATTCTTAAGATTATGACATCAATTTTAAAAGGTAAAGTGCATATATCTTTGCTCTTTCTTGCTTTTATTTGCATCTTGCTATGGTATTTAGCAAAAGATCATAATCTTCAGAATATGTGCTTTCAGAATATATTGACCCTCACACTTGATCCCCCACTGAAGACTATACACCTTGTCCTTATGTTTGCCTGTCTCTCCATCCATGTGGCAAAGCTTGTCTGGGCCATGTCTGCTATACCATAACACCTACACCTATACCTATACCTACACCTTCCAAATTTGGTGTGTTGACACTTCATAGGATTTGGGTGTGTTGCACACCAAAATTGACACTTGAGCCACTATAAAGTTTTAGCTTGTCTGCACCATATTTCCTTTACCATAATACACACACAGCTACCAGTAGGCGTAAAGACACTTCATAGGATAGGGGTGTGTTGCACATGCAAATTGGCACACTGTGACCTTGATCTTCCCATGAAGTTTTAGCTTATCCACGCTGTATATATTACACTTTGGCTGATCATCCTTCCAGACCTTACATGACATTGTGTTCCTGTCCTTCCATTCTGCCCTGGTGGAGGACTATGTATGGCTACGCAATACATAGTCCTCCACTTTCTCTTATGTTGTTTTACATACTAGGAAACAAAAAAGCTTCTAAATTGGAAGACCTCAAAAGCAAACCTCGTGACTCTTTTGAGGCTTTGAGGGCAAAATTAAAGCCCGTTACATCAATCCTTTGAATTGTCAGCAGCTGAAAATGTTGCGAGTTGATCCTTGAAATTTAAAAAAAATATGTGTATACATTGTATCTTTTAATTTACACAATCATTAAAAGAAAGCAAATTTTGCATGTAGATGAGTGTGCATGGTTTTTCTGACCACTACCATGGATTATCATTTGACCTAATCATTATGCTTGAATATTACACTTCAGCATTATGGAAATAATGTGCTGTTGATTACATCTAAAAAGCAGTTGAACACTCAATACAATGCTCCAAATAGGGAGAAAGATGATAAAACTTTATGCTATTGGTTTAAATATATCTTTTTTCCCCCTAACATAGTTGGGATATACACCATTGTCCTTTATCCCCTGCATATAGAGGGTATTTTAGTCCCATCCATTTTTTGTCCCGCCATCTACCATGGCGTATTGCTGAAATATTTACTGCAGTTTCACCAAATCATCAGAAGTTTGCTTCTTGTTGGCAAGAAGTGTATCAAAATTGCTTCCCCCTGACAATTTTTGGAATTCTTATGAATTTTTTAATGCGTACATTTGGCATGATGATCTAAGTTGTGATTTTTTATGGATTATAATCTGAGAACCTTTTCAGCCAGAGCTTTGAAATTGTATTGCATGCAATTAAGTTCTTGTATTACTGGGCCCATATATTGGTGCGTAGTTTATATGCATGACCTTGACCTGAAGGGTGCAATATGCATGACCTTGACCTAAAGGGTGCAGGTCAGTGGATTATTCCCTGCATTTACTGCTTGATGCCTCATCCTTTGGAGGTTTTTTCCTTCTTTTTTTTTTATTTCATTGTTTTGTATTGTGTGTGTGTGTTTTGTTTTTTTTCATTTTTGTCCATATTTTCCCTAGGTTTTACTCATTCTGCATTATGGTGGTAATTAAGGCTCTAGTCAGTGGGCTGTAACTCACCTGCTAAGAGGATAAAATCCAGGCAGCCCAAGGTTACTGGTGCACTGGATACTATTCGGTTATAAGCCCTGAGCTTGAATGTAATTGCCAATATGTAGCTCACTCTTCCGTGCAAGGTCAACTAAGCATGGCACAGGACTGTCACAGTCCTTTTTTTTTAACCTTTTAACTGTTCTGGTCTACATGAGACAAACTTATGCCACTATGTAGCAGAGAACCAGGCATTGATGTAGTAGATATATGGTAAAATATATTCATAATCTTCTGAAGTATTGAGTTGATGCACATTGCTTTTTTTAATTTTTATTTTTTATTTCATATCTACGTTTATGGATTTTCTCATGAGCTTCATAAAATGGCCTTTGTGCAGTATTTTGCACTTAATTTGATTCACTTTCAATGACATTAATGTTTCACAATTGTGGCAAGATATTTGTTTGCAACAATAATTCTGGGGTAATTCATTTCATTTAAATTAAAAAAGACCTAACCCTATGGGTGAAACAGGAACAGGAATTCTGTGACTGTACCCTAGTAATAAAGACGTATTGCATACGACTGGTACCCTGTGAGCTGCCAAGTGTAACATAACTTGTATTTGAATGGAATTGTTTATTTTGTGCATAAAATCATTATTAAATCTATAAAGTTGCCAGGGCTTATCACACAGCTGCCCAACCCGGACAACTCTGTTGACAAATTAGAAGAGAAAATCTGTAAATCAATTATCATTGACAGTATTGAACAATCTTATTCAATTTTATCCACAAAATTGTATGGTTTGGGATATAATTGATTGCTGAAATTCTGCATATGAAATAAGTATGTTTAATGAGGTAGTGGACAAAATGGTGACTGTTGAAGCATTTTATCTACAAAATGACTCCAGGGAAACACAAAATGTAACTGTTAATTTAAAGCTGGTGTCCCATAGTACCATGACATCAGAGTATTGTATACATGTACCAGGCTGTCCACAGAATTTGTATTTTGTGTAGTGTCAGGGATGGTTCAACCTTTTCCTCATTTTGGTAAGCACATGCACTGTATTCTTGGTGGAAGGAGGCCATTGTGCCCTCCTCTTGTGAGACGCAGTGAAGGGATGATCGACAAGGCAAAAACATGTATTTGACAATGACTACTGTCAATTCACCGGATTTCATGATCTTTTTATTTTCGATTATTTCACCCATGACACTATATCATGAAAACAAAAACACAAGGAAATAGTATTTGGACATAGGTTAAATAGGAGCTATGTCCAAAATAGTGATATTGAAACATCAGTCAAATGTCTGAAGGCAAAACTGAAACGTGAAGGTAAATAGATTGAGAGCGGAAGACTGGGGATGCCTTCTGTTACCAGCCTAATCTGATGCATTTTCTCTTGGAAACAAAAGTAAATCAGGTATTCCTATATTGTGGTCTCTCATTAAACCAGGACATTTTAAAACTTCAGAGAGTACATGTACTTTGTAGACAGAGGTAGGCCATAGAGGAATGGGGAACTTGGTGTTGAATTAAGTCTGTCAAAAATCTTGAAAATATTGAACCATGGGCTTGGCTTGAAAAATATATCACGAATGACTTGCCAGTCATGTTTGACCCAAAGGACCTCAACACTCGTGTATCGGCATGCAACTCTTTCCAATTTAAAGTTACCAGGCAACATTACATGTCATAATGACCATCTGTAGACTTCTTTCATCAAGAGTGATAAAGTTTACTCAAGAGCTTTCCTTGATGTACCCAAACTTGACCAAGGAAAACTGTGGAAAGCATACACTGGTGTTCAGGTCCTTGAGTTGTGCTTAGAATGTCAGTGTTAATGGGCATGTGTAATTGCACACTGGTCCCTGTGTAATAAGGCCACCCCTCGCCACCTCAACAGCAGTTTTTGCGTTGACACCCAGAACCAGTCTGATCCTCAGGCGCGGCCATTCCAACCACACTGCCAATGTGTGAGAAATGATCAGCCCTCTGATGGGAGGGGGTGACCTTTGGCTTGGGGTGTCTTATTAGAGGGACACAATTGTATAAGAATAGATGTCTTTATTTTATAGATTCTTCATATTTTACATTGTATACTATTGTAGAGAAATGTATTTTTATTTTAGATTTAGATTTTATTTCTGTGGTGATGGGCCTTTGTTGTGCCATAAAATGGTCTATACATGTACTTTAAATAATATATAATTACATTGTTTTACAATTTTAAGAGTGCATATCAAAATACTCTGTGGATCTAAAGACAAAGTAAACAATGATATCTAAGGGAACTGGTATAATTTTACTATATGAATTTACATTACTGCAACATTTTATTTTTAAATACTGTCAGTATTATTTTAAGGTTGGCAATACTACTGCAATATTTAATTGCTAATTGCAGACATGAGAACTGATCAGCTGCAAAATGCTGCTAATTATAGACATAAGAATTCCTCAGCTGCAAAAGGCTGAAGCTTGCCCCAGAACAGACCAGGTTCCATGTTATCTTTACTTCACATCGTCTGCCCATCTTTGACAGGGTTTTGTTTATAGGAACGGAAATAAAACTATGCTGTTACATGTACCTTCCTCCTAGATGGAGATACCAATCAGGAATTTGGTCATTGTCACCTTTGCCAGTAGCATCCTCTGGTGCCTATTGCACTGCAGTCTGTTACCATAGTAACCATTCTAAGCCAATTACAAACTGAGTCACTTTGCCAAAGCTAAAACAGTGACCTTGTCAAGCAAGGGCAGACCCCAGGAGAGCAGACATAACACAGAGCTTGGGTCTGCTTCAGAGGCAAGGCTGAAGCTTAAAATCTCCTGGGTGAACTGAATGTGAAGATGCATCTGTGAGCTAGGAAATATATGATATTAACCCTTTCCCCCTTGAATTAAGACTGAGTCAACAGCTTTCCTTGGCATGGGTTGGGCACTTAGTGCCCAACCCATGCCAAGGAAAGCTGTTGACCTGGGGGACGTGATCTTGATAAGTCTCATGTACAAATTCTCAGTCAAATTGTTTTTCATAACTGTTGAAATTAGTTGAAAACACTGAAGCAGACGACATTTGACCACCAGCCGGTTTTGGCCGGTTTGAGGGGGAAAGGGTTAAGGTGCACTGCACAGGACTACCATCCTGTGAAAGTTCAGATACATTGATAGAAATTCAAGAAATGAATTCATGATCCTTTATTATAATTTTTCGAATTCATAGATTTGTACATCAGCATAAGTACATGTAAATATATTGGTAACATCCTACATGTTATTGTGAATTACTTGATTTCTGATGATGCATTATGGGATAATTTATTTATAAACAGTGTTGTAATTGGGTGTGGCTGACTTGTTTTTTGAAGAACACTTAATCCTCTAATGAAACGTAGGGAGTTTATAAAGATCTTAAAGCCCCTAAAACAGTGACCATCATGACTAAGTAGCCATGCTTATTTTAATACATAAGCTGAATATCCTCATGTCTATAATTAGTATATTTTTATTTCACCTATAAAGTACATGTATGTAGTTTATATCCTTAGGTGTAGAAACGTATTAGGTAATTTCATGTGGTTGTTTTCTTTTTTGAATGGAAAACTTTTGTCATTGGTTTTGAGGACTTGACGTGTGGAAGCATTGCAGGTTTGCCAGCAGCTTTAAAAGTAAAATATGAAGAGAGTGAAATGGTTTCTTTTTGTCTTCATTGAATAACTTGGTGAACCAGATCTGCCTTAAATTCAGAAATGGAATAATCCAGGTCATACTTTTTACGAATTAGTTGGGAAGCTTGAAAGTCGTCTATCAGACAAGTTTATACATGTATATAGGACTGTTCATTTCAGGGTCCAGTAAGGATTAACTAATTGGAACTATATTGTGTACAAAGACACAGATCAAATGCTGTGTATGATAATTGATAATGGACCCATACATTAGGAGAAAAACTCCCAAAATTCTGTCATTACCATTCAATATTAACAATATTTTTCAGAAATCTCAAGTTTTTATATATAATATCTTCTGAGGGCTGGTTTAAATGTTTGTATCTTCTTGCCTGCACATTGGGGTGGGGGTGGGCCAAGTTTTGCTTTTGTGGGTTCATTTCTGTGTGAAGTGCCCTTTTCTTTTCTCATCTTAATTCTGGTTTCCACAAGGATTTACATTGATAGAACTGCTGTGTTTTCATGTTAAACCTGTTGACCTGGTTATCATTTTATTTACAAAGTGTCAGTCTCTGTGGATACACTGAAGACTTGGAAAAACTAATGTTTGATTAATCTTAAATTAAATAAAATCATTAATTATGCAAAATTACATTTCTAGAGCCCTGCTCAATTGATGAAAACTTTTTAAATAAATGTTCACTTTAATTCAAACTTTGTTACAGTGTGTATCTAGGTAGGAGTTTATGGGTGACCTTGACATGAAGGTCAAAGTCACGTCATTTGAGCAAAATTGGTTTCTGTGCCATAACAGTTACTTATAACAATTTGATGACAGTTTAAACTTGCTCAGTATACTGGGTAGGGCTTCACTTGTGATTGCAATTGGGTGTCCTTGACCTCAAAGTAAAGGTCACACAGCTGTAAAAATCCTATGCTTATAAATTTGATGCTTGCAAAGTCCTTGATAACCAGGTCATGCACTGCTCGTTATATGTGGTTTTGTGACTGATCACAAAGAAAAAGTGTTACACAGTTTAGGTTGTTATCAGTGGTCACATCCAAACTTGGTCTTACAAAATGACGCGAGTATATCCCTGTCAATACAAGGGACATGCAGCACAGGAAAAGCGGATACATTCTGATATTAATGTAAAATATAGAGCTAAATTGAAAGACTTCTAAATTACTCTAGTGCTTTCAGTGCTTAAAATACCTGTATCTAAATGTTTGTATGAGGAACGTGCATATAGATATGCCAGTACTTACTTGAAACGTCCAATTTGTATATTAAATGTACATAATACCAAAGTGACTATATGAAGACTGTTGTGAAAGACGTGGTACATACATAATTGTTGTGTAGCACTTGGACAAGAGCCGCATCAATTGGAGTATATCGCTTGAAGTTCTTGGCGTGGCGAGAATCGCTATAGCTTTAATGATGACAGTCTTTTTGCTGTAAATATTACATAATTATCATGTAAAGCTACCAAATCTAAAGGTTGTATCAAGTTACAGACTATATAACGATGTACGTAATCAGTGGGCAAGAAGGCTCACATAAGGAGAAATTGTGGGTGTAATTGCCTGCTGGACTGATCATGGTTAAGTTTGTTTTTCAGAATAAGGGAAATGAGCTGTTACTCAAAATGTACTCATTGAGTGATTAGGGGTCACTGCTGCCTTCAGGGCTGCCAGTGAGGCCTGCTGTTTTGAGATGACAGCCTGAAATCCCGAGTGGAGGGCCTGAAGGACAGTCAAGTGGGCAAAAGTACCTAAACTAGCTGCCTTAAAATTAGGTTCATATAATGGTGTGCGACGGTAGATCACTATTGTTGAATATTGTTTTTGTAAGTATTCGTGCCTATGTACTTTTTTTGTTAACGGTATAGATGTGTAACATTATTTTATGTAAAATATCAACCTCCAGACGACCTTTTATATAACTATGTGTACTCATGTAAAAATAACCTGTTTCTGGCTCTGATGTGTACTCGTGTACAGATAACCGGTTTCTGGCTCTGATGTGTACTTATGTAAAGATAACCTGTTTCTGGCTCTGATGTGTACTTAATTGTGTAAAGATAACCTGTTTCTGGCTCTCATGTATACTTGTGTGTTTCTAGGACCAGAAGTTGCCTTGTATGGATTGCATATAAGTGCAAATAAAGCTATCATATCTGCCAGTGCAGTGTTTTGTTCAGATATTTTGATATTTCCGTCATAAGTACTGAACGGTTGTTGCTGTGAAAAGACACATCTTGCCCATTGCAAATAAAATTGTGAATTTCACAATTCCAGTTGCAAGTTCCATATTGAATTGTGATTACTTCGAGTTTCACCATTGTTGTCTGCCCCATGCACCTCCCACCCCCACCCCAGGTGACAACATGACAGACAGTCAGGGTAGGGTTGTTGATCTGTCCCTTGGTCCACCACCATAATTATGTCCAGAACCATTTCACAAACAAGGGTGAAATTGATCTCATAGATGCATTATGTGATCCTTTTGTGCTATCTGGACACCAAAGTAATCAGAATTGCATAACAATATCATACACGATGGTTATGTTACTGAATGGCAATCCCCTGGGATTTTTGGTCCACCCTGGGAGTTAGTGCCCAGCCCATGGCAAACAAAGCAGTTGACCTGGGGCACAGAGTTCCAATAGGTCTCCTCAAGAGTCCTTGTGAACGAAAAGTTTTCATGAATCTTTTTTTTTTTTAAATGAATCTGTACATGCTGTAATATGTGTATTTGAAATAAAACTATATATGTATGTATGTATGTTTGTGTGTTATAAAATAGGCAACAAGAGGAAGTGTGAATGTAAGTCCCCGCCCCCTCCCCCAAACATACACACACGTATGACCTTGATATGAAGGGATAAAGTGTACATCAGCAAAAAAAAAAAAAAATCCATCAACAAGCTGTCTTGAGAACTGCTTTGTTAAAATTGGATGACAAATTTTGACAGCAGCAAACCCAATTTTGGATAAGCAGGTCATGACCCATGAGTGTCAAAGACTTTACAAAAGTATCAATACGCTTGACTTTAATGTGGGATGGAAGGATGCAAAAACACATGTAAGCATAACATTTCCCTAGAAGTAGGTCAAGAACATGTAAACAGTATCAAATGCCTAACAATAATAGGCAGGTTCATTAATGATGTAGGGCATCTTGGATCACTAGTTGGCTTTTGAGGTTTTGTGTTCATAAAAAAAGGCACAAACAACATACCTTTTTGGATGGCCATATGACGTAGACTTTCAATATTGAGAGACCATACGAAATCTCTGCAGCGAAATTAAGATTTTTTGGAGCATTACCTCAACTCCTTAACATGAGAAATGCTTATTTTGGATAAATTTTGAAGCATTTTTCTAGAACTGTGGAGCAAAATTGTCGTACAATACTCTGGTTGGCCAGCCTGTATGAAAATAAGTCCACCTGATCCACAAACCATCCAGAAGTAAAAAATGGTGAAGAAAATTGTCTTTGGATAAGTAGGTCGCAACTAAATACAATTAAGTCGCCAATAAATGACTGATGCTCAAGTTCTGTACAGGGCATTTGTGTTTTCTCCACAAGTTTATGCATGCTCATCAATAGGTCAGTCACCCACAAATCTGATCAGTTTATCTTGCCCTCAAGAAACACCTTTGGTCAAAATCTATACTGGGATATTTGAAATACTGTCGTAAGAAGTGATGATCAGACAGACATTTAGATTTAGAAACAGCCCAAAAAAATGAAGCTTCCACATAAAAACACTCTTGTCCATAATTATAAGCTATCTACAGAATTCCATTTTGTTTAAAACTGTGAAAACATTAAGATACAAAGAAAAACATATTTTCTGACCAGCGTGCCTGACCCCATAAAATTAAAGATCAGTCTTTGACAAAGTACCTTTGAAAAGACTCCTGTTCATCACCAAACAAGTCAGTGACCCTGTCATGTAGTAAGCTCATCTCTGCCATACAATTACTATGTTATGTGCCAAATTTTGCAAAATAGAATCAGAATTTCATTGACTAAACAAAAATCAGAGTGTGGACACAGAAGCATTTAAGCAGGCATTGAATCACCGGCCAGTTTGTCAGCTAAAGGAGGGAATTAAAGGAGGTTTCATCAAAAAAGGTTATCTAGGATTTGGGTCATGTGGTTCAATAACAAGTAATGAAATCCATAATCAAGGACTTCTCACCTAGTTATACTACTGCACCTGGTGTTTGGGACTTTGCAAAGTAAATCCTTGTATCCATGGGTATTTCATTAGTTTGTCCAGTTTCCCAGAGTCGACATAGCAGCTTGAAATCTTGCAGTTGTTTGCAGACATTTTGAAAACATGAAACTGCCTAGAACTAATCAAAATCAAATCCTGTATACATATCTACTAGTATTTCCGCATTCACTTCACAAACTACAATAATGTCCAGAATGAGTCTTACTTATCATTAAGTATCACAAAATCACACGGAGCAATCCTGGTGGCAGAACAGGTACTAGACATTTGGTAAGAGAGGTATTGGTCTAAGTTTGATCCCTGCAGCTCTGCCTAGTCTGGCACTTGTTCATTTGCTGAAATGGCAACTGTTGTGGGAATTGTTCCATGGGGGACTTGTTCCAAGTTTTTAGACAACGGCAAAATATGGTACATATTATGATAGATAAGCCATAATAGGTAAGCCATTGCCAGAACTTTTGTGATGCCCCTCATAAATGAGACAAGGAAAATTGGGATGACGATCTGACAAAATACAAAGGCAGTCTCTAGAGACTGTGTGTTGCCTGCTGAACATTCCTTATTTCGTCGTGTTCCTGATTTAATGGTGTTGCCATTTTTTTGTGAATCAGTTTCCAGTGCTCAATAACTACATGCATCTTGTTACACTGAATTAGGTAGATGTCAACCAAAATTTGATTTACATGTAGTTCAAATTCATGTGGCAGAGGAACAATCTGAACTTTTGTGACAAAATTTTGTAAAATCTGTGGTTTTGTTGCATCTCCGATCAAACATAACTCAAATTCACTTCCTCACTGATGTTGCAGTTTCAAAACAGAAAGAAACAAGAGGCGCATGTACTTAGTGCTCTGCAGACATAATTTGATGACCCATCACCAAAATTAATTTCCTGAAATGCCCCCCCCCCAGCTCTGAAGACACATTTGTGGCACATTTAATTGGTATTGTTCCCCTTCTTCTTTATCAACATATGTATCTAATTTGGTATTCTTTTCTTAAGGTGGCAACAAGGATCACACTTTAAACAAGAATGGCCTTCAAAAACACCTCTGGGGAAGTTTTGAAGATATGCAAGATTTTTATTAAAATTTAAAATTGTTTTAAGGTTGTTTGATTTGAACATATTAAATGATTCTAAATCAGAGGACAATGTCAGTAATACGGCTATAGCCATGCAACAGTTTGGATTTCTAGATATAGTCGTCTCTGAGAAAAGCAGTTTGGATTTCTAGATATAGTCGTCTCTGAGAAAAGCTGCAGACAAGATGTAGCAGTGGCCTGCAAGAACTTTGAGAAAAAATAATTTCTGTGTTGGCACACACACATAATTCATGAAACTTTATCCAAAAATCAATGCAGCATGTCCATTTGAACAAACTTGGCACAAACCCACCCAACAGCTTTGGAGACGTTGAAAATGTAATTGTGAACAGACGACAACAGATGGACAACTGACCACCCTACAAGCTCGGCTAAGTGAATAATCAGCTCCGCTAAAAATGAGGCCAAAATGTCACATGTGCTAGCTTTGGAATAAGCCCGACCATCTGATATTTTCCCCTAGGTTTATTATTTG
Source organism: Hermodice carunculata (assembly GCA_964020975.1). Lineage (NCBI taxonomy): Eukaryota > Metazoa > Annelida > Polychaeta > Eunicida > Amphinomidae > Hermodice > Hermodice carunculata. The sequence continues at coordinate 96,988,379 of OZ026613.1, read as the reverse complement.
TATCCAGTTAGCAACATTTTACCATGAAATAACGTACCCCTACACAGGGGGTTCATGAATGTGGAGCTTTGTCTGGCATCTTCTCTCAACCAGCCAATGATTTCATACACAATGAAGCAGTGTACGTGTTTTAGTATCATTCAGTGGCCACCCCCTAGAATTTTGAATGGCTATAGTACTTATCATCCTAAAATATGGAAGAACAAACATATCACTCACAATGTAAATTGGATAAGCTGCACGCGAAAGGTTTGATAGGTTTTGCTTATAAAATCTTAACCTTCCTGTCTCGATATAAAAACCATTTAAAGCTAATTCAAATTACCCATGTTGGTTAATTTGCTTATTAGCGGATAGTAGGCTTGCTGGCTATGTCTTACCTGTCAATGACAATGAGACAGATTTCCAAGAATTAATGTTGTGCATGCATTGTAAGAAGAGTATATGGCGAAAAGCACCGCAACTAATTCTCACAATAAATTTTCCTGCAATCGACCTGTCATTGTGGTGCTTGGAGAAAAAAAATAATAATAAAAGATAAGCCTGTCTTTCAGCAGCTGTGTTTATTAAGCACTATTTGTTATCTCATGCATATTGGTATTATCAGAAATTGCTGTAAAAATTTGCCACTTCTGCTCGGAAGAGGGCAGCACCTCTCTAGCAATTTAATTTGAACCAGGTTTCTGACAACTTGACTTGTGCATGTCAGGATATTTGATGAAGTTCCAGTTTTGCCTCATTGAATACCAAAACAAATATTTGTGTAATGACCGTTTTATTTAGCCTTTATCTGGCATTTTCAAAATAAGCTATCAACATGACATGGTTGGTATTCCAATCGGAAGCTGACAGTAAATTGTATCAAGTTCAAATGGAGAAAACTGCAAGGTGTCAGTGAACCATCACACATCCAAAGCAGCAAGTCATTAACAGACAACAAGGCTAACTCATCTTTGTGCCTTCTTTACACAAGATAACCTTCTCAGGCTGCATTGTCATTTCTCAGTTCTTCAACAACTACCCTTCTGTAGTTTACCATATGAAATAAAATTCACATACATTTTGTAATTTCACAGCAGCTGCTCTTGAACTTTTTTTTCCTCATATGTATGATTGCCAAATCACACATTGACAAATGACTTAACTTTTCAGTGCTTTGAAGTACTGATCAGAACACTGATTCATACACATGTACACAGTACTGTGTGCAGCACCCAGTCACTTGGATCCCATTTTCAAACACATAAATGTTCCAACACTTCACATGGCTGTCCCACTTAGCAGTTGCTGATGATGTGTGGAGGCTTTCATCATGGTACACCGTTATGTCAATCGCCATATACTGACGTACACATTACTTTGTTTTCCTTCATACATCAAGGTACACATCCCTATGTTCACCTCCATACATCAAGGTACACATCACTATGTTCACCTTCATACATCAAGGTACACATCACTATGTTTACCTCCATACATCAAGGTACATGTCACTATTTAACCTCCATACATCAAGGTACACATCACTATGTTTACCTCCATACATCAAGGTACACATCACTATGTGTACCTCCATACATCAAGGTACATGTCACTATTTAACGTCCATACATCAAGGTACACATCACTATGTTTACCTCCATACATCAAGGTACACATCAATATGTTTACCTCCATACATCAAGGTACACATCAATATGTTTACCTCCATACATCAAGGTACAGGTCACTATTTAACCTCCATACATCAAGGTACACATCACTATGTTTACCTCCATACATCAAGGTACACATCACCATGTTAACCTCCATACATCAAGGTACACATCACCATGTGTACCTCCATACATCAAGGTACGCATCACTATGTTTACCTCCATACATCAAGGTACACATCACCATGTTAACCTCCATACATCAAGGTACACATCACCATGTTAACCTCCATACATCAAGGTACATGTCACTATTTAACCTCCATACATCAAGGTACATCATTACATTAACCTCCATACATCAAGGTACGTGTCATTATGTTACCAAGGTACATCACATTACGCTCCATAAATCCAGGTAACCTCTATACTTCAAGGTACATCATTACATTAACCTTAACAGTTAAAGGTACAATGTAGTGGGACATCAAGGTACATGTCACGATGTTAACCTGCATACATCAAGGTAAATCTTTACATTAACCTCCATATATCAAGGGACATCACATTGACCTCCAGACATCAAAGTACAACGTACTGGTACATCATTCTGTTAACCTCCATACACCAAGGTACATGAGCTCCATACATAAAGGTACAATGTACTGGTACATCATTATGCTAACCTCCATATATCAAGGTATAATTCATTATGTTAACCTCCATATATTAAAGTTGTGACATAAACCTCCATACATCAAGGTACATAACATTAACCTCCATATATCAAGGTATGTCATTGTCTTAACCTCCATATATCAAGGTATGTCATTGTGTTAACCTCCATATATCAAGGTACATTACATTACCCTCCATACATCATGGTACATATAACACTAACCTCCATACATCAAGGTACATGTCATTATGTTAACCTCCATATATCAAGATACACCCTATTAACTAACCCCGACACATCAAGTGACATAATTACATTAACCTCCATACACCATGGTAAATTTCATCTTAACCTCCACGCATCAAGGGACATATCATTGTTAACCTCTATCCATCAAAGTAGGTGTCATTTTGTTTACCTCACTTCCAATTCAAAGACAGCCTCGTAATTAACTCCAAAAAATATATCAAAGGTACTTGAATGTTATCATATACATTTTTTCATCCATCAAGCACAGAGTATATACCTCAACCAAAAATGCAAATTCCCAGAACATGTATTCCCCAAATGAGGTCTCTTAGTGAATCAGGATCCATTGGGCTACCCGCATACAACAGGCAAACAGATCTCCCTTCTTCACAAATAATAAGCAACACATCTACATGTATTTAAATTCTATGAATACCTAGCCTACTGGTAACCTGTCATGTAACTTTCTTGACATATTAAGGAACCTACGACCAGGTTAAACGGCAGTGAACTTATTTCAAAAACCTGTAAAATACAATATAGAAATGATTATATTTGAAGCTGGACTAGAGATTCATCAGTTGTATGCCCACTGACCATCACACCTGCACTATGGTCTCACCATACACTGCTGACCAGACTGGATCTCAGTCTCGGACCATACAACAAAGTCACTTGTATTCTGGCCATTTTAAGTCATGGGATACAATCATCATACAGAACATTAACCTCTGTCCCTGCTCCAAACACATGATGACTATAAGTCAAATCTTTATGCTACTGATATCCAGTGTCAAATACACTGTTAAGTAAATATGGCGTATGCTGGTAACATGCAACACTTTGTGCCCACTGATCTAACTACTGAAACTTAGTGGTTTCTTGTCTCTAGTTGAACAGGTTGTATGTCACACCAATTAGTTTAATGGCTTGTGAATATTCAACACTGTGCACATTTTATAATATAGAAAAATAAGACAGCTGTGTTAGAGGGTTAACATATTTCACTTTTAACGCTAGATTAGAAATTAAACACTCTGCAGTGACACATGTATGATGCCCACCACAGAAAACTGTTATTTTGATACCAGTAATTATCACATTTAAGTTCTGTCAAGATATTTAATTTTGCTAATTTTGTCACTACATTTTGTATATATTTGCCATCACATTTATGGGAAGTTGGGAGTTTTTAATTCTACATGATATTTACTTTCCCCGTTTCTTACACACTTGCAAAATTCACAAAATTAAATGTGCGTGACTATGAAGACTTGGGGCTTGTCAATCTGGTATCTGACTGAAAAATGATTCCTTTTATCTAATTGACTTTGTGGTCCATCTGTTAACAAATTATGTACTTTAGTGCCAACTGTCTGGGAATTTGTGGAAGGAATTTTCACCTTCCAGATAAAATTTTAGACAGGGTTACCAGATTTGTCAAACACTGGCTGAACTTGATAGTCACCGGTATGTACAATGTATGCTCAATGCTAGTGAGCTTGAGCATACTAGCATGATAAGTCACCTCTCTTTTTTTAACCCTAAAGACCCTAATGTTGGTACAGTGGTACCTGCTGTATGTGGCCACCTTTTCTGCCACAAAAAAGTAGAAGCATACAGCACATGACTTGACATGGCAGATTGGAAAACAAAGACTCATGACAAGGAAATGTGGCCACAAAGAGCATGACCTCTAATGGTAGTGGCTGCATATAGCAGGTACCACTGTATATTGGCATGCAACTTTCTCCATCACCTTGAGAAAGTAGGTCAAGGTCATTACAAATTAACAGCAAGTCCCTCATGATGTCAAGTGGCCTGCTCCTTTGTTTTTCCTTTTGTCACTTAATGATATGCTGTCAGCCAACAGCTTTGCTTGGCACAGTGTGCCAAGGAAACCTGTTGACTGTCTCCAGATGGTTAACAAGAGGCCCATAGGCCTAATGCTCTGCTGACACTTAATCTGATGACAATCACCAAAAATTAATTTCCTGAAATGCATTCCCTCAATCACCATGAGAAAAGAGTCAAGGTCATCCATATGATGCAAGATTAAACTTCCACATGAATACACATTTGTGGTACATTTGGTATCATTGCCCTTATTCTTTATCAACATGAAGGATTTAGTGTCCTTTTCTTCAGTGCTTAAAGACCTTGAAAAGTATGTCATTGTAATACAACATAAAAAAAAATATGACCATTTGCCTAATGCATAATTAGTGCAAGTCTTGCAGTGCCATCTAAATTTATAATGTCATGGGCATCACAATGAAACCATTCCGTGACATACATTCCTTCCATTACCTTGGGAAAGTAGGTCAAGGTCACCTGTATTTCACAATATCGAACTTTACATATTATACCCATACATATCAAATTTATAGTGTCCTTTACTACATCCCTAATGACCTTACAAAATAGGTCAAGGTCACCCAAAACTTCACAAAATTTGATCACTGGCCTCACACATATTTGGTGTAAATTCAGAACTGCCATCTAAATTTATAATCAAACTGATGAATTTAATGTACTTTTAACACCTCTGATGCTAGTTTCACTTAATACCACCAATGGCACAACCAGGACTCCACATCATAGACTTGTCTGTATAATATCCCTGTAAAGGTATATTGATACATGTGCACAGGCTCAGATGTAATGACCATAATACAAGAAAGAAAAAAAAATGTCTGAAATGCATTCCCTGTGACCTTGAGAAAGTTGGTCAAGGTCATCCATATTATGCAATATAGAACTTCTACATATGATACACATCTGTGGTACATTTGGTATCATAAGCTTTATTCTGTCTCAACATATTGATTTTAATTTTTCAACATATTTTGGTCTGGATCTTTCCTAATACATGTACTGCAGGTGGCAATACATGTACCAAATTTCAACTTTGTTTTCATCTTTTGGCCAGATTGACATCCCTGCCAAGTTTCATGATGATTCTTTGAAAAATAGTTTTGTTTTGTTTTTTTCCAAAATTTTCACATCTTGGCCCATATATTAAACAATACTATAGATGGTGCCACCAATATCAAACTTAATCTAGATTTCCTTACACTTGAAAAGTCCTGAATGTGCTATAGTCCTAACTTAAAAACTGTGGACTGTATCGTGTCCACAAACAAAATTTTACAGACAGATGGACAGGCAGACACAAGTAATCACATAAGCTCTGCTACCTATGGTCAGCAGAGCTAAAAACAATCTGTTCAAAAATTAAATGTTACTAATTTGTGTACACGGTCACTCACTGTATTTAAAAAAAAAAAAAACAACACTCTCATATAAAGTGCCATAAATCATACATTATTCACAAGCTTACAACTGTGAGATTAATTTGCAATTTGGTGAAGCTAAAGAAATAAATACATGCTTAAATGCCCGATAACCATAATGCTTTTACCCCTCCCCCTTGAAAAAAAAAAAATCATGATAAATGTCTGACATAAAACTGTTGGAAAATCTAGACTACAGCTGGCTTGACATTAAGGAGTTTTACTTGCCCATCAGCATCTTTTTTTCTAAAACTTACACAACTGGTGAAATAATCTCCATTTTGCTCATGATTTTTACTTGTCCCAGACAACAGGGCATGCCTTAATGTTAAGCCCTGCTATAGCATCAACAAAAATGTGTGCCCCAAATGTTTCCCTCTTCTTCTGATAAACAGGGTTCACACAAAGAAAGCATGAAAAAAAATATCCATGACAAGTTGCATTTGATGGACTCTTGTGACAAATCTGGGAACCACAATAAAATGACATTATATTTTTAGCTCACATAATACTGCAGTAGATTTAGGTCATTACCACAAAAACTGAATGATATAAATCCACATTGTATGAAAACATAATCACTTCTCTAATTGTTGCATGAGCAATAAAACATATTAAATATACAAAAGTGTACTAAATTAAATCTATAATTTGTTGGCCTGTGGAAAATGCATATGCTATGGCACTTACTGACTGAATTAAGTTTTCCTTCACAATTTCACAAGGTCACAGATACCCTGGTATTTACCTATAATTCCAAGACAAAAACTACATAAGGAAGAGTGAAGCTAAAGACACAATCACTGGCAGCTATTTTAAATCACCAGTGAGGAAGAGTGGCTCCACCAGTTGGAGGCCAGCCTTAAGTGTCCAAAATTTGAAGACAAATTGACCGAGGCTTCACAGGAAAGACAAGGGTTTCAACAAGCAGTTAGGGAGGCACTCCCCCAGAATAGAAAAATACATTCATCTGAAATCACACCTTGATAAATAATTATGGTTATTGCATAATAAATACTTTGCTATATATGTCATCACACCTTAAGTTTGCAACTAGTTTTGGTGTTGGATACCAATAAATAATAACATAGATTAATCTAAGATTGAGAATTCATTTCAAAGATCCACAGCTCCATAATTTGGCTCTCGCCGGAGAAGACCACTTTATGTAGGTGGGTGAACTGCCGTCTTACAGATGATCGTTCTTAGTCCATGTCTAGCATCCTTTGCATCAAAACACTGAAATGCCCTGCCTGACTGATGGTCATTCTTAGTTCGTCTAGCATCTTCTGCATTAAACAGTGAACTGCCCTGCCGGACCAATGATCATTCTTAGTCCATGTCTAGCAGCCTTTGCATCGAAAAAAAAAAATAATCGCTGGTCAGAGACCAGTACATATTTCCCAATATTTTCCACAATATGGGGATTTTTTTCTTTGTGCCATTATTCAAAAACTAAGTGAATGACTTTTCTTAAGCTTTTTGCTTTCTCAAGTTGTATACTTTTATCATAGAAGCTCATTTGGGCTTGCTTAATACATGAATCTGCCCTCCTTCCTGTCAAGTTCACTGTCGCAGCCGGGGATCCCAATTAATGTATCTTCTATTAACCCTTTCCCACTCACATTGCCCAAAAATGCCGAGATGCAGATTGTCTCAATGTTTTACTTCAATTTCTTGTTATTAGAAAACATTTTTGCTGAGATTTGTATGCAAGACCATTCACGATGGCATGTCAATAGCTTTCTTCGGCATGGACTGGGCACATTGCACCCAGCTGTGCCAAGGAAAGGTATTGACTCAGTTGTACTCTGACAGGATGGGTTAAACATGTTCCTGTGATACAGGGTAGCTTTCTTTGTGAGGGCCGTCCATGCAGTTGACCTTGGGTGTCTGTACAGTGATACAAGGTAGCTTTCTTTGTGAGGGCTGTCCATGCACTTGACCTTGGGTGTCTGTACAGTGATACAAGGTAGCCTTTTATGTGAGGGCTAATTATACAGCTGGCCTCAGGTATCAGTACAACAGATCTCAAGTTGTTTTTAATTCCCTGAATGCTGTGCAGGTCTATGCATGTACCTGTACAACAGGAGGTTTTGTTTTGAGATATTTATAGTTGTAATGTAGCTTAGCATACGTGAGAGCTCTTTTTACAGTTGATCTCAAACTGCTGGCTCATACAATGTATCAAAGGGTGGCTGGTGCCAGGGACCTGCTATCATTTGATCCCTACTCGCACCAACTTTAGCCCACATCACTGCAACCTTCTCCTGCTCTTCACATACTATTATAATACTAGCACCTTCATGTTGACACGGAAAATTCACAAGTCTGATGAAAGTATGCCATAACTGTCAATGTTTGTTTCTTTCAACTGAGATCTGAATACAGGCTAAAAGTCAAAACCTGGCAATTTTTAACAACAGACTATTTTAAAATTCTCTTGAAGAGGCTGATCTAACACACAGGATATCAAATTCGCGTTCGCATTCTCAGCAAAATTTTGAGCTTTCGACTTCGGTTGCGTCCACAAACCTCCTTAAGTTTACTGTGACCTGTTTAAAGTAGATACTCAAATCACTTTGCTTTGGAGTTCTCAGACTCTCTTTAAGTTTCTTTACTATAACTATTCACTGAAACCAACTGTACAATGAAGCGGTCTCTATGTTCCGATGAAACAATTATCAAAGGCAGTCTTTAACTCCATGACCCTCTCTCTTTCAAGTAAGCTGCATGGCATTTGTGGGAAGGAAAAAATTTTCAGTCAAAACAGATGAAGATAGGGCAAATGAAGTATTGATTCAGTATTAAATCACAGAATATATTCCAAAATGTGGCACTCTGCAGCAAACAGGTTTCAAACTACCATTTAACACACTTATTTTTGTGCAAGTGGCCACAAAGTCCAAAATGCAAAATCTTGCAAATACAGTGGTACTTGCTGTATGTCAGTACTACCGTCAGCAGCCACATTGCCTTTTGTGATCACTAGGCTTGGACACAGGAGACAATTTCTTTGTAAAATTTACCTATGGTGACAGGTCACCTGCTGTATGTGGCCACCTTTTCTTGGCAAAGGGGTGGCCACAAACAACAGGTACCACTGAAAAAGCAAACAGCTTCCTTCCGGACTGTTTTGAGTGAAAATGACTGTCCCTTCCCACAAGCAGCATTTTACAGTGTTTTGGGGGCATTCTCACTAACACTGTGTCAAAACAGGGCCCACTTTCCTCAACTTGAATGCATCATGCATCCTTTTATTTATCCACAGCATCTTGAGATACTTTAGAATGACTACTGTATTCTTCCTAATTACTTCCCACAACCTTTAGTACTGTCCTAAATAGCTAAACGGGGTAAAAGAATGAATTCTGGTAGGTCCATTCAAAAGTGTGGAAGGGGCACCAGATAAGGTAACATCACTAACCAGAATGAATATGGCACGTCAAATGTATGAACACTTTTCAAAAACAAATTTGCAATTGTTACATCTTTTTAAGGGGATCACAAAAATTAAACTTTTCCCACAACTCTTCTAACATTGTAAGCCAGATTAGATGAAACAGACTGCCAAGTTAATCTTTGGAAACAGTACTTATCTATCAATATACGTCACCACTGTGAGCTTAAATGTGCTATTTTTAAGGAACACAGATCACTCTATCAGCTGCAGCATTCTCTGGCCACAGGCATATGTCTGAACAGAGGTTCTTCTATAGTGAACCCTTTCCAGCAAGTCACAATTATGAGGTCTGGTCTGGCAAAGGTCAATACTCCTATTTCCCTCTTGTCATGACAAATTAATGCTGTACCCAATGAACATGCCTGTCTCTTCCCAACAATGTATTCAATTTACCCAGCAAGATGTTCGAACAAAATTACCAACATACTGATAATGAGCCTATTTCTCTTCCCTATTCATGTATCTTAATTTCCAAACTTTCAAGTTGTGTGTGTGTACAAATTTCATTTACTGTTTGCCAATTTGTTCATTTGAAACTAAAATATGACTAAATTCATGCAAAAAATAGTAACCTACCACATTATGACCACTCTCTTAGGCAAATGAGTTCCGATTCCAGTTGTTTCATTTCATTTGCTGTCCTGATAAAGGTTCCATACAGCTTTTTCATCTCAAATCCCTAACACAGTGTATTCATCCATTATGAAACCTCTTGAGAAATGCCATTCAAGTTGGAAGATACATCTGCATAATGAATGGTCATTCAAGACAAGTTTGACTACTCTGCTTTACAGATGTTGAATGTCGCATTCCAGTTCATTACACGTCAGGTTGAAATCAAGTCTTGTGATTGGCAAAAGGGCCACGAAGTAGTTTTTCCTGTTGCCTGTGATGAAATTACTGCGGTCTGTTGCACATTTTTCCACCAATGCCGCTGCGTATCTGGCCCAACCTTGACTCCCAAGCATACACAAATGGGCACCATTTCTATAATGGCATATACAAACACATGCCCTGTTATACACCGACTAAAATGCCATTGTAATCTAGTGTAAAGTACATTTTTTGAGTACATCAGTCACAGTACCACATAAGCATGTTAAATGAATGTAAATACTGATATTTTATGAAGATATCATCTATATTTCACATTGTACAGTGACCATGAACAACTGATGCTCATATAAAGCAGCTGTTTGACAGAATATAAATTACTATATAGTGTTGTCATACCAAACAGCTCTATTCACTTGCATTGTGATACAGCATATAGCTCAGCATGCTAGTGTTGGTACAGAATAGCTCTTCATCCTAGTGTTGTGATACAGACTGCCTCTTAATGCTAGCATTACCATAAAGCATATTAACTCTGATACACTAGTGTAGAGTCAAATACAACCGGACGCAGTATTGTGGCACACAACAAATCCATTTTATACCCTGTTGTAATCCAGTATGACCATACATCAAACAGAACAGTAACACTGAATAGCCATTACTGATCGCCCAGCGATACACATTAACTTCATTTAGGCTGAGCCTAGTGTTGCTGAGTTTGTCTTTGTAAAGAGTTGAGTCAACATTCAGGCCACAGCTGTAAGATCATGTGTACTGGTTAATGCAAACAGATTTTGCAGCACTAAATGAAAGCAACTTTTACTGTACCACAACTTAGCTACTGAAATACTGCTCAATAAATGCAGTATCCAATGTCGGTAAGGCCAAACATAAGTTTGTGTGGAGCACATCCTATGCATGCAATATGCAACACAGCAAAGCAAGAGGATTTGAGAGCAACACAACTTATCATGTTGCATAACTGGTTCTACTAATCAAGTTTGTTTTGCTGCACATAAACTTCTACCAATGGAGTTGAGGCTAACAGCCTGTTCATACCCGACCACAGTCTGCTTTAACTTGAAGCCATTTTGTTCATAAAAAGATATTCTCGGGTTTTCAACAATAATGTAAAGTGGTTCCCAGGGCCTCATTAGAAAATGAGACTGTATTCTAGCAATGTACACGACTGATGAAATTCCTGTAAAGCACACTGAAAATCAGGTATGAATAGACTACCAGATTATTTTTCTCGTTACACGACCCCTTCAGCCATAGGAACTGAGTAGAACTTCTTATCTTGCTGCAGCACAGGTCCTACCAATGCTGCTGCGAACAGGACCATTAAATTATCTTGTTGTATGAGGGTTCTACCACTGGAGTAGAGGGGAGGATTATCTTGCTGTATGACAGGTTCTATCACTGGAGTAGAGGGGAGGATTATCTTGCTGTATGAGTGGTTCTGCCACTGGAGTAGAGGGGAGGATTATCTTGCTGTATGACAGGTTCTGCCACTGCAGTGGATAGTAGGACCATCATCTTGTTGTATGACAGGTTCTACCAGTACAGTTGAGAGCAGGACCATTTATCTTGTTACAAAGGAAGATATCAGTGCAGTTAAAAAAAAGCATAACTATCTTGCTGCATAGCAAGTTCTCTTTTTTTTTTCTCTTGTCTAAACAAAATACCCTACAAAAAAAGTTAATTAATGAGTGAACCTGCAAACACTTCAAGCAAGAACTTGTACTATCTTATCTTTTTGGTTTCCTGTTCTAAATAAACATGCTTTATAATAATTTTCTTTCTCTGCTTCCAGTGTACTATACCAATATAGTCCGAAATCCGAATTCTTGCAACATAATAATACATAGTCTATAACTACAACCAGGAGTTCTTGTACTTATGGCATAAACCATATGATCTTTACATTGTAATATAATTCCAAAGTCACCATAAGGCTCATAAGTTCAGTTTAAGTACTATCACACAATAACTGAAACCCAAAGATTCACTTTCAAACAATAAGAGAAATCCTTTTAGAGTCACGAAAACTTAAAATGCCAACAAACAGAAAGTTATATAACTACAGAAGAATGAAAAAAAAAAAAAAAAACAAGAACACATAAATATAGGGATATAACAAACTAAGGCCATGTGTTACAAGGGACTTGGCTATAGTTCTCCTCTTAATATATCACATAGTTAAACAATAGAATTGTCATGGTAATCAATAAAACTCAAAAGTTGGTGTGGCAGAACACTGAGCACTAGAAATAAACTAGCGCCACTTGTGACACAAAAAACACACAATGTGTGCTTCATGTGATACACGCCAAGAGTGCTTTATGTATTTGTGCATAAAACACACCAGGTGTGCTTCATGTATTACTTTGTAATACACACCATGTGTGCTAATGTATCACTTTGTAATATATATGTGTGCTTCCTGTATTACTTTGTGATACACACAATGTGTGCTTGGGTATTACTTAATCCTTTCACATGTTCATATATCACAGGGTTGACCGTATGGTCTGGCACAAAGTACACTCTCAATAGTGTCTTCTATGCTGTATACATACAGAGTAAATGTTGATGCCAACTGCACCATGTTTTACAATACAATTTTTTCCACAATATATAATTCACAGCTGTTGGATGCCCCTTCCTTACAATACATGTGTGTCTTATCTTTTGTCAATGTAAGGCAGTTTACGTAACACAAGTTTCACAGCTATTTGGATTGTAACACAGAATGTTACTCCCTTACTGCACAGCCAAGAACTGTCACTAAAAGTCTCCATCAGTGTCACAATACAAGCACCACACTTTTATTACACTATCCCTTTATTAACAGGCTAGTTGTACTGGATCACAGCTCAACTGCTGAAACAGCTCACAGCAACCATGTGAAACGTGCCATATTATCTCCAGCTTAACCATTAGCATGTATCATGACTAGCTTTGCCATTAAGATAGACTGTACTCAGCTTGTTGCATCAATGATTCAGTACCACAAACCTCAGTACAAAGATTGCAACCAGCAGACCTTGAAGGGAGTAACACGCTGGTTAGCGGCTGGTGGTTCCCCCATTTATCTCCAAGGCAAGTCCAGTGGTTATCCACAACTATGATAACTACAGTATCATAAAATCTATCCTACGAATGGTCAGTACCTTATACAATGTTTCAGCTGCATGTGGTGATGACCACAAATGATCACTCACCTTATATACCAAGGCCTGACCAGAGCCTTTGACCCCAAATTTCACGCTGTCCCTCTCTAAGCAAAAATGTCGTGACCAAATGAGGTGCAAAGGAATACACTGTAAAGTCATTGAACTTTTGCGAGTGATCGCAGTCAATTTGCTCAGGAAAGGTGATCAAGGGCCTACAAACACAATATGTGTGTACACCTGCACAAATTGGCTGTCAAGCCAATTTTGTAGACAAAATTTATACTTATGGGTTCTCAGGAGGATCGCTGGGGTCAGTAAGCAAGTTTTCATCAGTTATTTACCCACTGAATGTAGAAAAACCCTTTCAGTGCTAAGGCTCCACCAATGGTGTTCCTCAGTGGGAAAGTTGTTGACCTGAACCATTCTTATCTTCTCGGGAACTAGACATATTGGTACTTGAATGAAAGGTCTTTTTATAATGAAGAGGAGTCTGGGATCCCTGCAGTGCTTCAGATGAGAATAATCGTCACTGTGACAGGAACTGAAAGACTTTATAGTGAAATTAAGCTGAAACATCAAGTTTCTGACATCTGTGTGTGAAAGTTATCCACTTCATATCAGCCAACTTGCTCCTATTTGTAATTTCATGTTGGCTGTAAGGAAATTTTGACCTCATTTGTCATGTTCCAGTGACACAGAATTCCAAAAACAAGGTTTCGATTTATTTATCTGTTGAACCACGCTGACCCAGCAATCCCAACAGGTTGCTGTATCATAAATGTCACTTACTTGGTTCAGTAGCCATGTACACCAGTGCATATACATGTACTATGAATACACTCACTTTTGCCCGTACAAATTTTTGTGGTTTCTGCATTTCAGGTATTTAACTGAAATTTTAATTTCACTTATATAGACACAGTTCCCATTAAACCTGTGCCACAATACTATTTCATTGCTTTTTTTCCCATGTTTCTTGTTTTAGCCATCAGCAAAATAAGTGAATATACAAATTCAGCAAAATAAAGTGAATTTACAGCAAAAATGTATCCAAGGCCTGATACTCCTTGCATCCAGAGTCTATCATTATTAGATTAACACAGGTTTCTATGCACATAATTAATGCTGATAAGTGCTCTTACTAAAACACTTAAAACCTAGGACTCCAGAACAGGAAGGCACTGTGCAGGCCTTGTTGTGTGTTGTGATGAAAAAACAGGACACTGAAAACTTACATAAGGTAATATACTGAGGGCTAGTGGCCCACGTTCCTCAAGATTAACATGGGTTACCTATGGCGTTACATTAATATGTACTGTGTCCAGAAGGGGGTTCTCATGTAGGACTCAGATCTCATTGGCTCTTACAGGAGAGTACATGTAGCGAGCCAATAATCACAGCCCATGGTGTGATTCCAAAATGAGCCCCAATGTCCTGGTCTGATAATACATGCATTTGAACATGTATATATGGGGAAATAAGCTTCATTCATTTGTAGAGTTGACATATTGGATAGGAATACCTGAGCAAACAAGAATGGTCAGGGCCCTATCCCACCGGAACCACTGTGAACCCTACATTATACAGCCTGAAATGAATGCGTAGGAGTAATATTGGGTGGTTGGACCATTTTCCCATTCCTGGGAAAAGAATCTTGCCTGACCACAGCTTTCCTCCTCTTCTTCCACAAGGCATATTATTCCATATCGACATTTCACCTGCCATTCTGCAGACAACTGATGCATGTTTTTTGACATCATAACCTGCAAAAACTTCATATTATGAGATCCTCTACCCACGCCTTTAGTACGTGTTTATGTACATGCATCAGAAGGCCTCTAAATACAGCTTAGAGTTAGGAAACAAAATAACTTAAGGAGCTACCACTAAATTGCAGAAAAGAGACTTCATAATCATTCAATTTTCACATATAAATATTTCATGTTACTTTCTTCAACATTAATAATGATATTTTTAAAGATATGTGAGTAATATAGTCAACAAATACTTCTAATCACAGAACACTCTTTTTCTCCTACATATAATTTTCCCTACAGAAAACCCAATCACAAAAGAAAAAAAAAATGAAAACAAAAGAAAACCCTTATGACACATCTTTAGCAAGTCTGAGATCCTAATTACACCCCACCCACCCCCATCCCCGCCCCAGTATTCATCTTAGTAACTTGCACCGTAAGCAATTTAACAGGTACAGATATGTACTCAAGCAGCTAGGAATACATATGTAAAGTCTAACTATATGACTTCAGGATTCAGTGGTCAATTTTCTTCTGTAAATTAACAGAACAGCAAGTCTTGAAAAATACAAAGCCCACAAAACACCTGTTGAACTACCAATAGAAATCAATTTTACATACTGTTAGTTGTCATGTCTATAGTTTGTATCATTTATGTAATCCAGCTGTTGAATTGAATATCAATTGCACAATTAACATGATAAATCTTATGTATGTATTGTTATGAAATACATCATTACATTCTTCATATTAACCAACACTGAATAATTTAACTCACAGATATAAAATCTTTTGTTAATATAACGTGATGGGATGGATGTCCCAATTAGTACACAGAATGCAATAAGGTGCGTACACAAATTCCTAAATAACTGGTAGCCCAAGTTCAAGGTCCTTTTACCATATCCATGTCGTCATCATTGTTGTCAATTAAGCCATGATCATCATGGCTTATAGTGCAAGGTTTTGCTCGTTTTTATTATGGCGTGTCCTCTGTTGAAGATTGTTCAGCATTTCAGATGTGCCACAAAGTGGTCACTGAAGGTGTCACCTGAGTTAAGTTATCAGCATAAGTTCAAAGTGGTGTGGTTTTGTATCCCATCACAAGCTTCAGAAATCATAAAGCACATTTAACACGGCATATGCTTCACTGTCCCAAGGTTTGACGCCCTGACATAGAAGCTCAAATGTCTCGTCTTCTGTAAAACCCATATTCCTGGAACGCTCTTCCATCTCATCCTCATCATGGAAGTTAACATGTCCACTACAAACACATAAATACAGGTTTCGCCATATAATTATATCAAGTACATTTACACTTCAACAAAATTTGATCAAAATCTGAAAGAGCAACTGCAAAAAACCTGACTGATCTTCAATAAGAAAAAGTTTTGAAACGATTTTTTAAAAAATCCTGTTAAAGCTGTCTGGCATGGTTGAATGGAGGAGGAAGTTTTTAACATAAACCAAATTTATTAATAAATATGGAAATGAACTCAAACCCCATCAAGCGACCAAAATGACAACTTGTTTGAAACAGGTGACCCCAAAGACCATGCTAAAATGCTTCGGACATTATCATCCAAATATCAACCTTGACTCACACTGACCAGGAGAATTTGATCAAGATCATTTATGAACCAATATTTCAGTGTTGCTGGTCCACCAACAGATCAGCTGTTCCTAAAACAGTAGTCTCTGCAGCGTTTCACCAGGGCAATTTAATCTAAAAAGGGCACTTGTTAACGCGGGTAGGGACCACATAAGGCCACATCAAAAATAAGCTTCTAGAAAAAGGCACACTTTGAAGCAAAATTCAAGAAATTCTTAATAATTGTATTCAAATTTAGGTGAATATACTACTTTTTACATATCTTCTGTGTCCAGTTTATATTTTATGTCCTCAAAAATGAAGACAAATGCCCCAATTCATGAAGGCAAGATGCACAAATCAGATTAAAAGGAAGAAAGCAAAATAAAAAACATGGGGAGCCAATAAAAGAGCAGGGAGAAAGTAAAAGGCAGGATAAATCTCCCTTCCCTTTTAAGCTACAGAGAACACTGCAAAATCAAAGGAACTGAACTGACTCTTTCTGGATTATATCTCATGTAAAGTGACCAATGATAAAAACTACGTGTATGTGGTTTAACAAGCCAGAGCCTTGTCTGTCTGTCTGTCTAACAGACAGACAGACAGACAGACAGAGAAGGCTCTGGCTTGTTAAAACATAGTTTTTACAAGTGGTCATTTTCCATGGGATGTAATCCAGCAAGTGTCAGTTGAGAAAAAAATGTATGACGTCTTCAAATAGTCCCTGATGAGACCCATATCAGTTGAAAAACACAAGAACACTGAGAGACTGTAGCAGTCATGTACTCAGCTTGCCTAGCATGTACAGATTCAAGTGGCGCCGTAACCTTTCAAATCATTCAGGTTAACCATATGCAGTCTCTTTAGGGGACTATTATCATGTCCATTATCAAAGTCCTGGCTAAAGAGTTCCAGTTATCAAGTAAGCCATGAAATGACCCCATCAGATTGAGGCCAACTACGTAGTCAATCTGGTTCTTCTGATATGCAACAACAACATCATAACCCAATAATTATTCTTTAGTCGTCAAGTGAGCAGTCATATTCACAAAAGTGATCCTTTGGACTTGGTCAATGTCACCTACCTGCCAACTCTGGCTAGTTCTACCATCATCAGCACATGCAATGTCAAAGTCCCTGGCTGGGACAGAGGTCTCTGCTCAGATCCCCCCCCCCTTTTTTTATGACCTTATAACAAATTCTATGCCACCTCCAGTCAGTGCAGGTAGTAATTTCAGCAAGTCTTTTTTCAGGAGTTTAATGATGACATCAAAATCACACTCAAGCAACATTTATCCAAAATTCTTTCCTTGTTTAAACATAATGGTAAACCATACATAAATATTAATTCATATACAAAGAAAGCATACTAGTCACACAATAAATATTCAAAAAGTAACGTTAAATCTTACACTGTTGAAACTTTGATAGATGCTATAAAATTTCTCTTGGATAATACTTTTGTTCAATGCGGACCACTGGTTTTTCAACAAATAAAAGGCATTCCAATGGGTAGCAACTGCTCCCCTTTACTGGCAGATTTATATTTAACCTGGCTTGAATTTATATGAATAAATTGATGAAAAAGGACTTTCAAATGGCTACAAAATTATCAAACAATGCAAGATATATTGATGACATTGCTTGTGTAAATGAATAAAATTTCAGTGAACTTGCTAAAGAAATTTACCCAAAAGATATCCCTTTGGAGGGTAACAATTCAGATGGTTTCAGAGATGTGTTTTTGGACTTGAATATTCAGGTCACTAATGACAGGTTTTGTATTAAAGTCTATCACAAAATAGATGAGTTTAACTTTGAAGTAGTTAATTATCCTTTCCCGGACAGTAATATTTCCAATACTATTGGATATAATACATTTTTGTCACAAATTTTGAGATTTGGTCGTATTTGTTCTAAATTTCAGGACTTTGCATAAAGAACCAAATTTATTTACAATAAACTTGAGTCAAGAGGATTCAAAGGTGTACTTTTGATCAAATATTTCTACAAATTTTGCTGTAAATATCCCGAGATGGTTAGAAAGTTTGGTTTCAATAATTTTAGAGATTTTAGACTTACCTGTTTTGCTACTTAATTTCATCTTTTGACACCATTATGTTTCAACCTTCACCTTTCGGACATTTTAGGCTAGCTTGTTTTCTGTTAGGTAAACCCCCAGGGGCTACAGGTAGCAAGAAGCGGCCTACGACAGTTACAAGCTTGCCTAATTGTACTTGATATCTGGTTAATACTTTCATTGCATTCTTTTGACATAAATACAAAAGACTTCCATTCTTTTCTGACTTGCCCTATAATTCTACTGTTAACATCCAAAGATTATTAGAAAGTTTGGCCGCAATAATCTACAGTTTTTAGACTTGTCTGTTTTGCTACTTAACTTTATCTTTTGGCATCTTTCTGTTTTAACATTCACTATCAGACATTTTAGGCTTACATGTTTTCTGTTAGGTAAACCCCCAGGGGCTACAGGTAGCAAGAAGCGGCCTACGACAGTTGCATGTTTGCCTAATTGTACTTAAAATCCTGTTAAGAAAAATTGTTTTGATAGCATGTTTTTGGCATAAATGCTAATGACTTCCATTCTTTTCTGACATGCCTAAATGCACATTTACTCACTATTAAAAAATTACTCAAAATTGACAGTATTTTCTCAAGTGTCACAAACCTGACACATTAAGTTGACACATTGACTCAGGGTTGGCAGTTAAATAGAGCTTCATTGTTTGAGGAGTAGGTGTCATCATGGAGTTTGTTTTACATCTCTGGTACAGGATGTACATTGTTGCAGTCCTTGTTAGGATTTTCCTTGGTTTGTACAAGTGGTCTAGCTGCAACTGTTTATTTTACAATCACTGGGACTGAATATAATGCCCCAGCTTGTTTCCACTTCAGTTAAACATTGGCGAATGGTTTAACTAGGAAAAGCTGTCCAGCTAGAAAGGGTACATTTTGGTTCAGGGGTAAGTCAAATTGTTCTTATCTGAACCTGTACTATGAAAATTTGGTAATTATGGTTTGTTTGACAGGTATTCTTCTTTGATATGAAGCTCTGCATTTACAAGCAAAACTTCACATATTCAGCTAATTCATCAATTGCCACGTTCATATTTATTCATTATTATGTGGGTTGTCTTTGCTGAATATTTAGCTTAGGCAAGGAGCCGCTACTCAGAGACATGTACGGGTAAAAGGCTCCAAAACATGTTGAGTAGTTACCCGCTGAAGACCCTTTAATTTATTTGGGCTGATACAGCCTATGTCAAAATTTTACAGAGGAATGTGTGCATTACAATAGTAATTCCATATATATACAGGTTAGACAGGGACAGGTTAGCTTATGGAGAGTAAAGAGTTCGAACTGTGGAATAGGATATTGACTACTAGGAAGTGGTTCTGGGCAAAAAGACACAAATACAATACATACCAGAAAAAAACCATCAGACTGCTTTCGATATACAACACCTGAAATAAAAAAACCCTTACCCCTTTCATCTTATAACATTTGGTAAAGATTACAGTTCCTTTGGAGTTTTTTCTCAGGGAATCTAATTTCAAACAAGGTTCTACACTTGATAGAATATTTGCAAGCAGCTGGTTTGCAATTCTGTGAGCAATAACACTTATTTGTCGCATGCAATGTTCACCCACAACACACACTAACCTCGCGAAAAAAAGCATGTGTTCAAGCAAGCTGGTGTCCATGTCATCCAAGTCAAGGTTTCCGCCACACAGTAAGTCCTCTAGTTTGTCTAATATATCATATTCACACTTGTAGGTACCAATGTCTCGCTCTGAAATAGGACATGAAACTTTTTATCACAGTACCATGCTCCAGCAGTGTCTGCAGTTACAAACATCGAACAAGGCCATCCCTAATCACAGAAAAGTTGTCACATTTAGAGAGACGACATGTCTGGAGGGGACTAATACAAAACAAATGGACACAGACTTTCTGCCTGTCTGAGTGACCAATCTGGCCACACAAGAAAGATGGTCTTTGGTGAGAAGGACCTCATTACAGGGGGCAGACTGCTATATAATCCCAATTTGTGGCACAATGGCCCTAATTGTGACACACACCCTTACTTTAGAAACAAAATGGCTCAATGTTTTTTTCAGTGCAATTATAATACCTAGCAAGACTAAACTTTATCTCACTTTGCACCGTGATCTGCAGTGTTCAAAGTTAGGCAATTTTTTAGGGGCCAGCATCTACCATCCATAATTAGACTCCATACTAAAATTTAGTAGCCACTGCCTAATATTAGTAGCCACGGCTAATTTTTGGTGACATGTGGCTACTCACAGGTAGCAAAATTGAGCCCTGAAATGTTAAGACAGTATCACATACAAGTCATGAATATTCCTTTGTTAAAACAGCATGGACAAGAAGATACAGTGAAAACCCATTATAATGACACCATTTGTTCCCTAGAAAATGTGTCAGATAACTGAGTATGTCAGATAAATGAATCAAATAACATAGTAAATGTACTTTCTGTCCCTTGAAAGTTGTGTCATTAAGTGAATATGTCGGACATCCGAGTGTTGTTATAATGAAGTTTTACTGTATATCAAAATATATCTTTAGACTGGTCTACAGTGCAACTCACCCACAAAGCATGTAGCTATCTTTTCAAGGAACTTTAAATGCTCTGTCCTGTCCACCTCATCCTTGGCCTTCAGCTTGGAGCTCACATGGCGCAGCAATGAGAGTGCTTTATCAAAATCCTTTAAACAGTAGCAACACTCACAGTCATCAAAATAAAACTCCTGGTCACGGAAAATTTTTACATGCTTCCTGTCAAGTTTGGCTAACTTTTCAACATAATGCTTCTTCAGCATATCTAGGGATTCCTCATTGGAGTCGGCATGGAAGTGGACGCCACACTCACCTACAATAAAACTTAGTATCAGTATCACATGCAGCATACATAATTAGAATTCATCCATGGGAAAGAGCATCATGGCGTGCACAAGTTCATATTGATACCACATTGTCCGTATTATTCCACTGCCCCCTTAGTTAATTGCTCTCCCCTTTCTATTGAAGCCAGAAGCCAGGTTCCTTGGTGCCAGAAGTTATCAATTTCACACGGTGTGGCAGTCAAATGCATATTCTCCATGTCAGAAAAAAATATTTAAAAAAAAAAACAAAAAAAAAACAAACAAAAAAACAAATTGAAAAGGCTGTTGACCAGATCGGGTAAATATCTGACAGAGAGTCATCATCATCTTATAGGTGTTTTGACACTTCCATTCTTTCAACAACAAAATTCTGCTGGATAAGAAATAGAGACAAACAAATGTATACATAGAACTGGTTTATTGTCTTCTACCATTCAATTATGAATTAACAATTTGTACAAAGCTGCAGCACAGTATTAAAATAGAATATATCTTATTGTTTATGTCTTTTACAAATGAATATCAAATTACTAATATGTACAAAGTTGAAGCACATAAAATGTCACTCTTGTTTAACCATGGATTTAACTGATGATTTCATTGTTTACCTGATGTCAGGTTTTGTGATAAGGACCCTATCACGTTAAACTACTTTGCTCCAGTTAAATACTGTGGAAAGGACTGCTTTCTCGTACACATGGCTATTCAAAACCACATGTAGCCAAGTGCTATTAATGCATTGGAGGCAAATGCTATTGGTACAACCTGCTTCTGTGCACATATATCCTTTGATCTCCAAAATATGCTGTCCTCCTGAATTCTAGGATAAATTTGCGACTGTAGCTAAATTTTTGGTTCCATATTGTCAACTTAATGCTGAAAAAATGTGCCCTACCCATCCAAATTTAATTTCACTAGTACTGATACCTGTTGTAAATTTCTTGAATTCTCTGCCCCTGAACACACACATGAACTTGGTACTCTTTGAAAAACTTGACACTCTGAAAGAAATTTATTAATGGACATCTTGAACCATCTAATCATAAAGTAGAATGCAGAAAGCCACCACAGGAAAAAGGGCTTTCAGATTTGCATAGCTATTAAAATTTGTGCATTTAATATGAATGTAAATCACTTTATATGTATTTATTACGCATGGAATATGCTAGAAAACAATAAAACCATTCTTGTGTACACTTTAGTTTGTTTCAATTTCTTTTCCAGCAGAACAGTACTTGCGAAAGAAAGAAAGAATGTGCATGGAAGTGTCCTGAACACCTACACAGTCTACATTTATCAGTCCCTTTCACCTTCCAATTCCACTAACTTCCATAGTTTATATATGTCAGAGTGTAGGTACATGTATGTACATGAATGGAGCAGTGGCCAGTGGTGCCTGGCAGTGGTCGGCTTTAGACAGCAGTGGTCAGGGGTAGAAAGCAATAAATATGGGTCTGCTGCTAGCCAACAACGAGCTCCCAGAGCCCTAATTGATGTTTAGTGGTGGATAGTAGCAGTACCACTGGCCAACCCCATCTGCCACTATATGCCATTAAAATAACGCTTTTATGGCCAAAATCAGTTTACTAGTGATAATACACTGTCTTAAGGAAACAAACAATCACTTAACTGTTGTTCATCTTTTTTACAATACGGGAATCCCTGCTAGGATTCCTTTTATATTCCCTCTATCATAGCAAGGATTACCAATTCTTGCTCTGAGAGGGTCTCTCAACTTCACTGGATTTCCCACTAAATATCTACAATGCCCTTCATGGGGGGGGGGGGGGGGGCGCAACACAACAGCAGGCTCAACATACTAGCTAGTGATAATCATGCCACAAGGTTACAGATCACAGTTGTGATTGGCTGGTTGCGCATCTGAACAGAGATAGTCCGTAAATGTGAAAGTACTGTGTTTTCAGCAAGCTGTAGCTTCTGTTTAAATAAGGTTAGCTAAGTCAGGTTTGCTGCATCACAGAGTTGCTTCATTGGTGGTCAAATAGGTGCACTGTCTTCCAGGCCAGGTGAGAACTTTATGGTGGGGACGGACAATGATGTGACCCTGGCAAGAGCACAGTTCACACACCTGTATAAAGCTGACATCCAGGTGTTGTTTCGTATTTCAATTATCATAAATTAATGAACAGGGAAATATATGACAAAAATCCATCCATGTTTGTCTGACATTTTTATCTGTTAAATGCCATTCACAAAATTTTAAAATACCAAAATACTGGATTTTTAGACTGAAAAATGCTAACATGAAAAACAGAAGGATTTATAACTGTGGTCTGTGGCCACAAGACAGGTGAAATGACTCACACTCACAGGCCAGCAGATTTAATGGACCTACATGTGGCATCACTGTAGCACACTTTTTGTCGACACAACAGAATATATAGCAGGCCTAACTGTTTTGTTTAATCCCTGATGAGTCACTCTAATGGTGAAACCAGTCAGACTTTTCTTCAATATCCTATTATTATGCTGCTGGGCCCTTGCCTCATATCATGATATTTGCCATGTTGTTTCTTTGTTTTTTTTTGTTTGTTTGTTTGTTTGTTTTGGGGGGGGGGGCTGAATTTTCTCATCACTGTTGCCATGCAGTAATGTATCAAGTGTCTCCACTCCCACCAGATAATAATCAATGCAAACTGTTATGAATGAGGGTATGCCTGTTTGTTTTGATTTTAGAGGTCACTGTACTCATTGAGTGCGTACTAGGTCACAGAGCTAGCCTGCTTTGTTGGGGCAACTCTCAGGTAGCTTGTGAACAAAGTGTTGACCTACATTCATCAGACTCATTTCATTGTACTGTCTGTACACATTTTGGAGGTGATCTAGAAAGATCAGAGACAGGTCTCACTCAATGCACTGGGATGTGTGACTAATTGGAAAACTCTGGAATAATGGTGAGATTTCTCTGTCTATATATGTAAAGCAGCTATTTTCCTGAGTGAGGAGAGAGAATTCTGAAAGATCTGACAGAAGCTGTGTGACTGCAAGCCAGTAGGACTGTGAGCTATTGTTATTGCCAGGGAGATACCCTTTTTTTTACATTGTACCTGTGGAGTGTGGACAGTGTCTTTGAGTGGACTGGTACATTTGGTGTTATAGACCTGCGGCATAGAGGGCCCTTCGGGGGTCATACCCCAACCCGTGGTATAACAAGTTACAACCTATATTTTCTTATAGGTATATATGTCCTCTTCATGAAAAAATAGGTTGTGGAATCTGAAAAGCGTTTTATCATATATATTTCTGCCCGTTTCCATGACAACCTATGCCATTTCTGAGACAACTAAAATTTGTCCTGAAAAATAATAACTTTGGTGATACTGCTTGTGGAAAGGCTAAATAAACATCAAAATGTGCTCAATTGCTCAAATATAGTAAAAAAATACAGAATTTGATCAAAGTGCCTAATTATCATATGTTAATTTATGCAAATATATGAAATTTACATCGAAATTAAGTATTGTGCGACGGATAACATACTATATTTACTAAGATATAGTTTCGTTTATTTAAAAAAAGGCAAAATGATTAGGAACAGTACTCATACAAGTTTTATTTATCATGTTCATATGAGTATACCATATGCATATTACTTAATATGCTAATATGGCTATCATATGTCATCTTCGCTTAGGGAACCGTGATAACAATTGCCAATACAACTGATAAAGTAAGATAGTACTTTGTACCATGTATTCACACCTACACGTAATTTACAGTGAACCATCCCTTGGAGTCCTGCAACAAAACTAATGTATCTCTGGCATCAAACTATAATTCAAGATGCCTTTTAGTAAAGGAAAACAGTATAAGTACATGTACACACTAAATATAGAAAGCTGATCAATGATGGTCACGGTTTGGAGATTCTACGCCAAGATTCAATCATCATCTTCCTCATCATCACTGTCTGTTTCAGTGTCAAAAGTGTCATTTGCACACTCATGTCCAAGGCATGCACATAATTCTGTGCATTTAAGTCCTGTCTGGAGGCAATGGTACTTTCTTGGGACAGTACACTCAATATCGGTGCAATACATATGAGTCAGGTTGCGGACTTCCAGTGGGGCTAGTTCATTGGTATATATCGAAGGCTTGAGGTAGCCATCGTTAGACATTTCCCAGCCGTTACCATTGGGATCCCACACTTTAGGGTTAGGAATGTGACTGTTGTATTGGTGTCTTTTTGTCCAAAACCACTTCCTAGTAGTCATTACCCTATTCAGCAGTCCGAACTCTTTACTCTTCATAAGCTAACCTGTCCCGGTCTAACCTATATACATATAAAAGTACTATTGTCCAAATTGCACACGTTTCTCTGTAAAAGTTTGACATAGGCTGTATTAGCCGAAATAAATTAAATGGTCTTTGGCGAGTAACTACTCAACATGTTTCGGAGCCTTTTACCCGTACATGTCTCTCTGAGTAGCGGCTCCTTGTCTAAGCTAAATATTCAGCAAAGACAACACACATAATAATGAATAAATATGAACGTGGCAAATGATGAATTAGCTAAATACGTAAAGTTTTGCATATAAATGTAGACCTTCATTATGAAAGGAGAGTACCTGGCAAACAAACTATAATTACCAAATTTGTGTAGTACAGGTTCAGTTAAGAACAATTTGACTTACCCCTGAACCGATGTGTACCCTTTCTAGCTGGACAGCTTATTCTAGTTAAACCATCCGCCAGTGTTTAACTGAAGTGGAAACAAGCTGGGGCATTATATTCAGTCCCAGTGATTGCAAAATAAACAGTTGCAAGTAGACCACCTGTATAAGCCAAGTGAAATCCTAACAAGGACTGCAACAATGTACATCCTGCGCCAGAAATGTAAAACAAACTCCATGATGACACCTACTCCTCAAACAATTAAGCCCTATTTCATTGCCAACCCTGAGTCAATGTATCAACGTAATGTGCCAGGTTTGTGATATTTGAAAAAATGCTGTCACTTTTGAGTAATTTTTTAACATTGAGTAAAAGTGCATTTAGGCATGTCAGAAAAGAATAAAAGTCATTAGCATTTATGCCATAAACATGTTATCAAAACAATTTTTCTTAACAGGATTTTGAGTACAATTAAGCAAACATGTTATTGTGGTAGGCCGCTGCTTGCTACCGATAGTCATTTGTATTTCAGTCAAGAGAATGCAATGAAAATATTAACCAGATGTCAAGTACAATTAGGCAAGCTTCTAACTGTCGTAGGCCGCTACTCGCTACCGATAGCCCCTGGGGATTTAACCTAAGAGAAATCAAGCTAGCCTAAAATGTTTGAAAGGTAAACATTAAAACAGAATGATGTCAAAAGAAAAAATTAGGTCGAAAAAAGGCAAGTCTAAAATCTCTTAAATTATTGAAGCCAAACTTTCTAACCATCTCCGGACATTTACAGCAAAATTTGTAGAAATATTTGATCAAAAGTACATCTTTGAATCTTCCTGACTCAAGTTTATTGTAAATAAAAATTTGATTCGAGATGCAAAGTCCTGAAATTTAGAGCAAATACGACCAAATCTCAAAATCTGTGAAAAAAAACGTATTATTATCCAATAGTATCCGAAATAATACTGCCTGGGAAAGGATAATTAACTGCTTCAAAGTTAAACTTATCTATTTTGTGATAGACTTTAATACAAAACCTGTCATTTGTGACCTGATTATCCAAGTCCAAAAACACATCATTCTCTGAAACCATCTGAATTGTTACCCTCCAAAGGGATATCTTTTGGGTAAATTTCTTTAGCAATTTTACTGAAATTTTGTACATTTACACAAGCAATGTCATCAATATATCTTGCGTTGTTTGATAATTTTGTAGCCATTTGAAAGTCCTTTTTCATCAGTTTATCCATATACTTAAATTCAAGCCAGGTTAAACACAAATCTGCCGGCAAAGGGGAGCAGTTGCTACCCATTGCAATGCCTTTATTTGTTGAAAAAACAATGGTCCGCATTGAACAAAAGTATTATCCAAAAGAAATTTTATAGCATCTATCAAAGTTTCAACAGTGTACGATTTAATGTTACTTTTTGAATATTTGTTGTGTTATGCTTTCCTTGTATATGAATTAATATTAATGTATGGTTTACCATTATGGTTAAACATTTTGCTTATTAATTCTGAAAGTGAACTTTTGACTTCATCTATGGGTAGATTTGTGGGCAGTGAAGAAAAATCAAAACATTTGATATTTTTGCTTTTACATCTTTGATTTCAGATACTAACTCGGAAGAATTGCTAATACTCCAAAAACAATTTAATTCACTGTTTCTAGAAATTGCATTACAGTATTTACGAAAATGATTCCTAATTGCAGTCAAACACAATGTTCCTTCTTTTGATAATTGTTTTCTTGTACATTTTGCAGCACCGGCTATGAATCTAGATTTAAAAGGGTTTTTATGTAATTTGGGTATCCAGAACAAAAGTGGAATAGAGGAGTCCTTTTCAGACATTTTGGTATTAAAATTCCTTTTCGTCTCATCTTTATGTGTATCTATCAAATTATCAATGGATTGTTTGTGTAATTTATGTACATCATTTCCTCTTATGTCTGAATTATTGTTTATACCAAGTTCTTTTTTCAAAACAACCAGATAATATTTTTTGCAGATGATCCCAAGATTGTTCCCTGCCTTATCTATGTTAGTGACTACAAAACTTTCTTGTAGTTCTTTGACTGCTTTTGAAACTTCAGGTTATTTTAGATTAACCGTATTGAAATTCTTAATGTGGGATTTGTAACAATAAATTCTTTTTCTAGAGACTTTTTTCAAGTTTGATAACCATCCTTTAAATTTCTGAAATTCTATTTTTCTTTCTTTGCCCATCTCGTACAGTAGGAATCAAATGCATCACATGTATCCTGAAAAAATACTGTCAATGTTCAACTTGGGGCATACCCGAAATTTTGTACCTTTTTTCATAATTTCTTTTAAACTTGAATTTTGTACGATATCTAAATTACTTGTAAATACATGTTTGTGGTATGCATCAACAAAATGTGAATATTTACCGTTAGACATACCATCACAATTTTGATTCGCTGCGATATCTTCAAGAGTAATTGAAGCCAGAAATTGCTTGTAATTCATGATACTTTGTCCAATATTGTTGCCATATTTATAGGAAATGATGGGGAGGGTGGGGGGTCTTTTATTTTGCAATCCTTGAGAATCATGCTACGAACAAATTTCAATTTGAAAAGGGACTGAATGTTTAGTGAATCAATAATTTTGTGTTTGAAAGGAATGCTGCAAAACATTTGATCTATTTTTTTCTTATTAGAATCTGGTTTTCGAATAGTTGTTGTGTAAGCGTACACAATTTCACAAAAACTTTGCGGAAATGTGTGTTCTGAATCAGTAAGACCCAAATATTCATTAATATTTGTTATGTCTCGAAATGATAGTGCTTTAAGAGCTGTATGTAATTGATCAATGCCATTGTGGCACCAGATGGCACATTGGTATTGTGCCCTTTTCACATGTTGCTTAAATGCATCCTCAGTGGGCGGTAGTTGAGCAGCTGATCGGTCTGTGGTGGAAGCAATCATATATCGTAGCTTTTTCAAAGTAGTTTTGATATCTGCCCCTTTTCCTGTGTCGAGAGCTTTGCTACATAAAACAGGTATTGTGATTTAGCTTGGCCGGGGGTGGCTTCTTGAATGGCGGTTCCAGGTTCATGATTTTAGGTTCACGGTACAAAATTATCTAACCTGCAAATACATTAAAACGTGGGTGTTCTTACCAGGCCCAAGCTTCATTTTAGAAAATAATCCAGTTCACCATGTGTATATTATCAATCATGTGTATATTATCAATCATACAACGCATTTTGACAATATGCACAGTCATTCTCAATAACACTGATAATGAGACAATCACAGAAATGTGCCCAGATTTGTGCTTTCTGGTGCCTCAACAACACAACACATAAATTATAAAATCCTAATTTGAAGATGACCTCCTTTGCATACATTTAATGATAGGGTTTCTAAATTGTCTTCACTTCATTTTTTTTTTTTTTTTTGGTAATATATATGCTAAATTTGCTCAAATTCCAACAATGCGTTCTGGAGAAAGCACTTTTGCACAAGCTAGCCAGACCAGACAACCCATAAACATAATGCTCCCCCCCCCCCCCCCCCCGTGGCAGACCCATAAAATTTCAGTAAAGCTGTGAACAAAAAATGTTGATAAGACTATTGGGATTCTATGTTCTGTATGATTTGAAGCACTTTTCAAGGAGTGTAACTTTTTGCATTGGTGCAGCACATAATGTGTGATATACATCTCCAGAATGGCTTCAAAAACCCCAACCTCTTAAGCCTAATTTGCATCCATGTAATGGTGTCCACTTCATATACTCCAGTAAATTTGGTATCAGTATATCCCTGGAAGTATATTACCTTCATCATTTAACATTTACCCCCATTTTTGGTAATTTGGCAACTGCAGCAAACAACATCAACAAATAGAGGTATTTATATTGCCAAATAGATGACAAAATTTTGCATATAATTATAATAATAATGATGTTATTCAAATAATTTTTAAAAAGGTTCATGCTTGTTGAAAGAGTAAGGCTAGTGCTACCTTCTGATGAAATTTGGAGTGCTTATCTACAAAATTAAGGCAGATATTAAAAAATTAGTGAAAAGTAGTCATTTTCCAAAAAAAATAGAGGTTGCCATAGAAACGGGCGTGTAAACATATCAAAAAACGCTTTTTGGACTCCACAACCTATTTTTCTGTAAAGAGGAGACATGTACGCACATTTTGATATAGGTTGTGTTTTGTTATACCTTTGGTTGGGGTTGCACCTATTTTTAGGGCACTTTTGAAGCATTTGCCGCTAGCCTATTAATTGTACCACACTGGAAACAAACTGCACCTATGTGGGATTTGGATCAGCATTACACCTTTCAGTAACACATTGCCACCAAAGCATACCTCTGTGGGATTTGTACCAGATCATTTGGCACCTGTCATAGGGCTTGCAACTATGGGCTAGTACCTGAGGGTAATCTCACCAGGGATTAGGATTTACCTAAGACTGTTTAACTATTGAAATACCAGTGGAGATAAGTTTACCTACTTTGTACTGATTTTGATATCAATATATTGTTATTGTTAAAAGTTATATCATTGTTGTCATTCTTTGTTGACTTCTGCTAATACTCAGAAGGTGGGCATCGTAACACAAACCCATTGCAATTTTAACTGCTGGATATTTGGACCAGAACCATTAGTAAATTTACCTCAACTTGAATACTTTTTACAGACCCAGGCAATTTAAATAATGGTACATTTGTGAAATCTTAGTGGGCATTTTGGTCCTGCATGTTAGAAAAATTCACAGGCCCTCACCCATTTCTATTGAATAAAAGCCAAGGATCAGCAAGTTTGAGAGAAGACTGCACTTGCACACTAGGAAAAGTGTCCCATGACAACTGTACACTGCCAGACCTTTGCATCTTTCCTAGTCTTACATTGCCTATTTTAGCTCTATGCTTCTCTCAATATAGATAGTATTCTGCCATTATCAGATATATTTCATCAATATAAAGCTCCAAAAATAGTATTTCTCCATAGAAGTCAACTGGCCAACAGTGAACAAACACCTCAGATGAATCATCCTATGAAAAATAAGACCCCTGACACAGGATAGAAACCATCACAATATTGTCAATCCCAGACTACAGCACTCACAGGGATGCAACATCAACCCATGAACTTCATGATGATGAACAGAGTACTCACAGGGATGTAACATCAACCAATGAACAGAGCACTCACAGGGATGTAACATCAACCAATGAACAGAGTACTCACAGGGATATAACATCAACCAATGAGCAGATTACTTACAGGGATGTAACATCAACCAATGAACAGATTACTTACAGGGATTGGGTGTCATTCCCATATAGGACTTACAGGGATAAGGTATCAATCCCATCAACTCAGTACTCAGAAAGATGAGGTGCCAATCTCAAGAATGGACTCAACTGTTAATATAAGGAAAGGTATTAATTCCATTAACAACGCCACACAAATATGATCAAAAGTAAAGGAAAATTTTTTAGGAGGTGACAACCAACTCACCACATATTTTTTCTTTCTCAAGCAGGGATTCATCTTTTACTTTCAACTTCATTTTCTTGGGATCGCCATTAAGCTGCAAATGCAAAATGTAATTTTATCATTTATACAATCTACACTATTTTTATAACAACCTAACAAGCATTTCTATCATGCTCCATACTCAAACATCTAATTTTCCATACCCTTTTTAAAACATACCTATGATACAAGATGTGCAATTCAGATCATTGTTTCTGCTCAAATTTTCTAACAAGACTTCATAAACATTTTTACTTCTATTCGTTCACATACTTATGAATAAAGCATTGACCTGTCAAATAGAGGGATGTAATACACAGACCAGTATCTCTCTACCTTTTGTGAAATTTTTTTTACAAAACTACAATTTTTGCACTGTATGATCACTCCATATATATTGGGTAACAGCACAGTAATTGGATAATTATACATATGTATTAATATCAGCTTAATTTATTCACAACTCATATAATCAGAAGACAGTTTATCCATGACCAAAACTTACACTTAGATTTCTTAAAGTACTTGTGTTATTGAAGGTCTGATTCATCACAAGCTTTCCAGTCATTTTTGTGTCTGATAACTTCTCAATCTTAGAATTGACAAATCAGTTGAATCATCAATTTTCAGTAACTTACGCTTGTCAACATCTACAAATGACAAACTTAACTAACAATACAGTTAGTGCAGATGTGTTCATGAACATGAAAATTAGAGGCTTATCAACAAAACAACCAACTACACTCTTTAATTAGCAGGCACAACTTGCTGTATCAGAACTCACAGAATAAATATGAAGCTAAAGTATACCCAGCAGTAACCATTCAACTAAAACATAACAAGCAGGAATGAGGAAACAAGGATGCACCCAGGACTGTTTGGTTTATTTGTGCCCCCCTCCCCCTTTCCCTTGCCTACTGAACTCATTTTTGTTTTTGTACAATATCGCACTATATTTAAAATGGCAATATATTAATATCATTCACATTTAGTGTCAGCCATCAGGCAACACACACACAAAAAAACAGAAAAAAAAAAACTTCTTTCTTTTTGGTCATTTTTCACTAAGTTCTATCACACTCCAACTCTTTTCAGAATTTTCGGTGACATTATATGAGAGGCGCAAGACACTTATATATGTAGTGCCTTCTGGTAGACAACTCAATACATGAATGTTTACTGAAATTGCAGAAATGGGACCATAACCACACACAGACATACAATAACAACACTTTGACATGCTGTAGGCCTAACAGAATTACATGTGGAGTTCCCTTATTTTTAAGTGCATTGAATATTAAGTTATCAAATGATCCCTTTACATGTAAACATGCTCAAAGAGAACAGCGCACCATTGGTTATAATGTAAAATTGGTGATTATCAGCAGAGGGTTGTACAGAAATTATTTAGGAACTTTCATTTGGGAGTGGATTTATAAGCAAGTGAGAAACTTTGAAAATTCGTCAACTGAAATCTTAAGGATCTACATCTGAAGGGATTGAACAGCCCATGACTGAAATAGGATCATCAATATTTCACTCAAATCTGGTTTAAAAATCTTGATTTGCGTTTCATTTTTTAAACATTTCACTTCCAAGAATTTTTCATTCTGATACATGACATGACTATAAATACTCTTATTAATGTAGGTACAGCACATTTTTACTTTATGAAGGGCATGCAACCTTGCCAGTTTATGAAACTAAGACACTACAATTGGTATAGAATGAACTTTTCAAGAGATACTGCTGCCTCTTGGATCTGATCAAAAACTCAATACGATTGTCAGCGTATTTTCAGTCATGTGTTCTTTACTAAGGAAACTTAACTTCTTTCTACATAGCTTCCAAAAGCAATTTTTCAAACTGGTGGTCCACATGTGAGCCCTCCGTATTTTTTAAAACCCAACATGAACATTAATTCTAAATCAATTTTCATGCTTTTGTCCCTTTTCGATACTTTTGTATACTCTTTTTATTTTCAAGAATGAGGTAATTTACAGAACAATTTTTTTAATACATTACTCTTAATTGTATGGTTAATGGAAAGCAGGGTTGAAATGGAGAGGGCAAGTAAACCCAGCAGTCCACTGTTTCCCTGTATCCAGTGCATCATTAGTAACGGATATATGTACACATAAACCAATACATTAAGGACAGTGAGAAAACAAATTTCAGCCATATGTTAGTAGGGAATTGAATGTTGTAGAAACATGAAACTGACTACCAATCTGCCGTACACAGACTCCGTTACCTTAGGCATCCACACCGAACTGGATAGAGGGAAGGTCAAAGCCAGGGAGAGCCACACACTAATTATATATACACCCAAACTGGGCTACCTTTATATGTTGCGTAGTTAAGTTTCGGTGAGTCTGAGTTTTGCCTTTCCCGCCCGATGGGCAATCCCTATACCTTCTCGCCCTCTGCATTATTCTCTGGGGGCTTGGCAGTCTCGGAGATCTGTGTTGTTTCTGTTGCTGGCTTAGCGTTTGCAGTGCTGGCTGGTACTGTGGTTGTCGTGCTTGGTGTCGTTGTCCCACTTGTTGTTGTACTGCTTGTTGTGTTCGTTGCTGTTGTAGTTTCTGCGGGTGCCTTCTCATGGGCAAAATGACACAGGCTGCCAAACCTACATCCAGTGGAAGTCCTGAAGAGGCAAAACAAAAAGACACAATAAAGCAAAACATGTCTTAAGGCATGAGAAACATAATTTCTTGTTTCTTACACTAACCTATTTGATAACCTGCTGACCCAAAATATATTCAATTTGTTGCTTTGAAAAGAAATTCATGTAAAATTTGGACTTTTGGAATTCCAGGTGTTAGTGTACACATATGTCTAGGTCACAATTTATGCTTTATGCCCCCTCCCCCCCAATTCAGAACATTCTGCAGGAAAATAATAATTATAAAAGTTTTTGACAAGAATTGTTTGAACCGAAAAAAACCACTTACCCATAATAGCGACAGAGGGGCTTCTTATTGGGTACATGGAGGTAGCGACACTTGTCTCCGTACCAGCAGCCTTTTGAAGTGTTAAAATAACGACAAGGTTCTTTACTTTTGCCAGCCGCTCCTCCCTCCTGCTATAAAACACAAGTGTTATCTCATTAACATCCCATAGCCCTACTGTCAATCCATCTGCTACGCACAATTATATGCATATTATAATGAACTTATCCATATAGTTTTTATTAATTCATATTACAGGTTTCCATGCAGTTAATCCTCCCCCCCCCTTGGACTGAGACAGAGTCGACAGATTTCCTAAGCATAGGTTGAGCTCCTACTGATTATTCTGGGATGATCTTTATATCTTGGTTACCTTGTTACAAAATAAAGTGTACCTAAGAATGTCAAATGCACAAAATGGTCATACAATTGCAGAATTTAAACAACAGGCCCACGGGCCTAATGCTCTGCTGGCACCATGGCTATACTGCACCTCTTCATTTCAAAGTTGTGAGCCCTCAAGTGGCTTCTGAACATATGAAGCGTATGTGATTTTAGTGTCTTGTTTCTCCACTAGATGACAATTTACTCCTCATATAATTACACTTTTTTATGCAATTCCTGTGATGGATATTGTTGCATGTGGCAGGACAACAATCAGCAAGTCCATAACTTGATGGCCTAAGTGACCTTGGGACAGATCAAGGTCACCCAGATTACATAATACAAGAGGCCCATAGGCCTAGTATTCTGCTGACATTGCCATTGATGTCCAAGCTACACCCTGCCATTACAAAATCACCTCTTTCAACCTTACAGGCATGGTGACCTCACAAAAATAGGTCAAGCTCACTGATATTACATAAAATTCTAACTTTGGACATTGTCTTTAAATCAGTTTGGCAAGTCTCATCCTATTACTTTTCCAAATATGGAATTTTACACCTCACAACACACTTTGGCTCATAATTTGTCAAACTGCGCCACTAGTACCATTAGCAACTTAGACTTTGACCTCCCCCACAATCCCACCAAATTTGGTGAAGATCTGCCAATAAGATGCTAGATTGCTCACAAGATTTTCATATTTTGACCCCTATATTGCATAATATTGTAAGTGGCGTCTTCAATATCAAATGCACAAAGATTTTTATACACCCTATAAAGCTTACTTGAAAACTGTGGACAGTATTGCAGTCACAAGATTTTCACATTTTGACCTGTATATTACATAATATTATAGGTGGTGCCACCAATATTGATGTTGACAAAAACTTTTATACACTTTATAACTCCTAAACATTATATGGGCCTATCTAAAAAGTGCAGGGTGCAAAGCATTCACGAGATGACCCCTTTATTCATACTGGCCATTTGACCTTGACCTTCAACTCAGAGTAAAAAATTTGTTACTGTTCAAAATATGCACCATATATCCAGCTTTCCATATATAGTGTTTGTTCAAATTAGGTAATATTTAACTTTGAGTTATTGACGAAAAACGATCAATTTGGACAAGAACCAAACTCCATAATTACTGGGTCACTGTGACCCAAAAAGTAGGTCACCAAGTACACTTTTATGTATTATGTAATCAAGTGCAATTTTAATCTGCAGGCTCAACCGTTGCCACTGATGTCCAAGCTACACCCTGCCATTACAAAAATACTTCTTTCAACTTCAGGCATGGTGACCTCACAAAAATAGGTCAGGGTCACTGATATTATATAAAATTCTACCTTTGGCCATGGTCCATGTATCCTATACATTTGGCAAGTCTAATCCAATTACTTTTCCAAATATGGAACTTTACATTTTAAAACACATTGGTTCAGAATTTCCTTTACATAGGTGGTGCCACTAGTATCATTAGCAACCGACTTTGATCTCCACAATCCAACCACATTTGGTGAAGATCTGCCAAACATTAAAGATGCTAGAGTGTTAACAAGAGTTTCACATTTGACCCCTATATAACATAACGTAGGTGGTACCACCAATATTGAAAGGGGCTAGATTTTCATGCATCCTAGTTTTGACAGTCATATTGTGCTAACTTGAAAACTGTGGAAAGTATCGGGCTAACCAGCAAAAGTTTACAGATGTCCAGACATGAGAGGTCGCATAAGCTCTGCAACCTTCAGTCAGCAGAGCTAAAAAATGAAATAAAATCGCAACTTTCTTTCCTTTTCACTAGGCTCACGCATGCATATTGCAAGACACTGGCTCATGGTGCCTGTACTGGCATACTTCGGATGGAGTACCTCACGGTGCCTGTACACATGTATGTTACTTGTCAGATGGTACACGAAAGGTTGAGGATCCCTGTATAGACATGTTGTCTGACAGACAAGATTTTCTTTAACCCTTTCCCACTCACATTGCTTTGAAGGGCCCACATGTAAAAATATTATGTTTCAAGAATTCTAATTAAAAAGCTCTGTATGACAAATGCTCATGCGAGATCTCCAAACAGCATGTCCCAGATCAACAGCTTTCATGGGGGGGGGGGGGGGGGGGGGGGGTTATTTGGAGTATACCCAAACCAAGGACAGCTGCTAACTCAGTCTTCTAACCAGAAAATGGTTAATGAGGCTGGCCATTTTCCCAAGACACAGTTGCACATATCAAAATTATCAGTGGTTACACAGTAACACATGACGTGTAAGGGACTATCTTTATGTGTCAGCTTTCTTTTCTTCCACCTGCTTTATGTCTTGTCTTTACCTCTCCTATAAAGGACATATTTGCATATTTTCCAGCATATTATCCAAAGACAGTGCAGTAAAACCTCCCTATACCGAACACCTTTGGGATGGCAAAAAGGTGTTCGGTATAGGGAGAGTTGCTTCAATTGGAAGCACATGTATACACTTGGGACCGAGAAATGGTGTTCACTACAGAGAGGTTTTACTGTACACTACAAACTCTGATGTCTAAATTTATTCTTGGGAGGGGAGGGGGGGGATGATGGTCTTATTCTTTTAGTTAAAGTGGTGATTGCAGAAAGGATATATTATGACACATTACTCATCAATTTTAGTATTGGTCTCTAGTTTATTTCATTCACTTATAAACACTACATGTATAAAATTTTCATTTTCTGAAAGCTGACAAGCTGTAGAATTGATGGTCTCTATTGATATTGTCATAAATAGGACAGGAAGGATAAAATGTTTATACATTGATAAGCATTTCCAGGACTTAACATTATCGCAAACATTACAGTCCAGGGCAACTTGAATCTCAATCCTGAAGGGCAACCCCAAAAAATGAAGCTTTTATATTAATTGAACATACTGGTTACCCAAAAGTGTGAAAAATAAGGATAACTGAGGAAATAGCCAAAAATATTAAATGCTGACCCTATTTTATCCAAACTTGTTAATCCAGGATTGTCCCTGAAGCTTTGTAGTGTATCAAGAACATAAAGCTTAAAATAAGCCAATAAAGCTCTCAACTTCATATCAAAAAGCTTGGACTCATGAAGCTACACTTTGTCAGAAATGAGGTGAAAAAGTGGTTTTTAGGCCTAAATTGCTTTGATGGAGCAGCTGGGCTCAGCTCAACCTCCACATGTCAAGTAAAACGACAAGCAATAATTTTTCCGTGGGGACATCCCTCTATTCCTTTTTATTTATTTATACATCGTTGTTTTTTTTTTTTTTTTTTTAAATCTAATCATTCGGTTTGAACATACGTGTATTTATGCCAATTTTCTGATCACTGAGAATAATCCCGCTCTCCCACCTCTTAAGGAAATCATACAGTTTCACTGGAGTATTATCAGGGCCTCCAGATATGCTGCACACCTGGGAGACAGACAAGTCATTCTAGACTTGAGCAGAGTGAAAAATCTGGCCACATGTTCCAGATTAAAATATCCCAAGACTGATACTGTCGCATCAGTCTCTGGAGTCATAGAACAGAACCCTGGTGACACAGGGGCCTGCCAGTATTGCAGAAGATTAGATACTACTAGCACAGTAACCAGCCACAGAACTGGTCATTCCTATAGAACCCCATTGGGAGGTTCATGTAAACCCAACCTTGTCAGCAGTGTGGCTTACAATATGAGGGACAAACAAAACCCACACTGATGAAAAGAGCGAGTGAACATTTCTTTTACATCAAGAACAAAGATGTAAGCCAGCCACTTGGTAGACATTCTTGCCTGCAGGACCATCATGGGGCTATCCTTCCGCTAACCATTCAGATTCCAGAACACATCCGCACCCCACCTGGAACAGTCCGTTCCATGAATTTTAGACTGCAGAGAGAGAACCACTGGATTCATCAACTTTGCTGTACCAAACAGTTTGGCCTGAATGTTATGGGTAGATAAGCAGACTTGCCAAGCCTCATGCTAAATTTTTTGTGTTCCCTGCTTATCTACTGTGCCATAATTTTACATCAGCCCTTGCATTTTAAGCTGATAGTTGGAATACTGTAAACCCCCTCAAAATACATGTATTCCTTTATAATTTAGTATAATGTTTTAGCGTTGTGATTAGCTGTTAACAGGCTAGGGACATGCAAGTATCCCACCAATATCACTCTCAGCCAATCACGCTGTTCTCACGAGCCAACATACGCAGTGGTTGCCTAGCACAAGGGAATTCCCACTGAATGTCTAATAATAGGCCTAGCATAAGTAAACTATCATGAAACATTGTGAGTTAACAAAGTTGAAATGAGACGGTAACTGCAAATTGTGACCGCTAATGAACTCAGGTTTTGTGCGTCCCCTGGGGGGCGATGACTAAATTCTGGTGGGTCCAAATTACAATGTCTCATTTTCTGCATACGGTGCACAACTTTGTTATTTCTTTGCAAAATCAATATATTCTTAGACTATTA
Source organism: Hermodice carunculata (assembly GCA_964020975.1). Lineage (NCBI taxonomy): Eukaryota > Metazoa > Annelida > Polychaeta > Eunicida > Amphinomidae > Hermodice > Hermodice carunculata. The sequence goes on along the minus strand of OZ026613.1, from coordinate 96,948,772 downwards.
AAACTATTACATGATGTATCGTATCGTAACCTGAGTATCAAGATATGTTTCGTATTGTGACCTAGGTCTGTGGTCCCATCCCCAGCTCACACACAGACCTGGTCACAGCTATGGCTAGTATGTCAAGTTGCTAACCTGAATATACTATACCATAGCACATTCCTGGGTGTCCACTAAAGTGCTTCAGCTATGAGTAAGTTAATTTTTTCTTCTGGTGACCTAAATACTTGAAATCACCTTTCCAAAACATGTAGCTGCAGAATAACAAAGTAAACATATGGCATTTATGAGTTCATACAAACTAAACTTTGTTCACAGTAACAGTTACCAAATCACCAAATGCAACAGCCAAGGTGAATCCAAAATGCAAAATTTTCTATGCCAATCTCCAAAAATGAAAGGTGGCAAATTCACTTGGGAAAGAAAACATCAGCAAGTGTACAAAAAAGGACCACAACCCAAAGACTTTGTGCTCTGCCACGCTATCTCCCAACACTGTGTCTGCTATCAAAACAGTATTTGCAATATGAACATAGATATGCTCAAGGTATGTCCTACCCCCCATTACTTTAAAAACTGGTCATGATCAACAAACCTGATTGCATAACACGAAAATTGATAGTATTATGTATCTATGCGTCATTCTTTGTGAAAATCTTAATTTCATGAAATGTTGTGATAGTGCTTTACAAAGAATGATGGGCTCTGTAATCTTGAAAATTGGTCAAGACCTTCAACAAGGCAGACTACACAAAAGGATGCTTTATGGTATAAATTTTATCCTTGTGTAACTGTTATGGGTATATTGCAGACAGATAGACAGACGGCTCCACTCCCTGAGTATCTCTATGTGCCTCCTTTGGTGGTGGGGGACAATAATGACTGGAGAGTGTAACTGCTTGCAAGATGCACTGAAAAAGTTATATTGTCATGACATTCTACTCAACGCATTAAAAAAAATACACTCCTATATATGGAAAAAGGCCAGTTCAAGGGTACTTGAAATATCCTGTAAAAATGGACAAGACTAAAACAAACAAAAGCAAAAAATAAAACTACAACCCTATACTGTATGCAGAACTAGTGATCAAGATCCTTCCATCATACTCTACATGTTCTAGTCATCAACATGCTCAGAACATTTTGGTTACATCAACAGAAAAACAAACATGACCTTGGCCTTGTGGTAAAAAGACGAACTGCTAAATTCAGTGCTGTTTTCAGTAACAAATAATCAATTCAGGCATCATCTAAATGACAAAATTTTGTGGATTGATTGAGAAAATTGCTCCATTGATGTAACAAAGTCAATATACATTTTTCCCCAAATCAAGTATTCCCATTCTTGCCTTTGTCTGCTACTAGTTATATCAATGTCTTTTTCTAAAAAGTGCCCTGGCAGGGTGGCAATCTCACACTTGTACCCACAGATAAATGTCTGTCAACTTTATTGTCTTCTTCAATGCTTTCTAGTCTATTACATAATATGTTATTGTACTCTGGTGATCCCTCTAAAACCGCACACATCAGACAACAATCCTCTTACACTTTGCAAAGTGACAGTCAACTACTAAACTAGTACAATCAATTCAAGCATCCATTTGAAAATTTTAACCCTTTCTCCCTTGAATGAAAGCTGATGACCTTGGGCATGTGACCTTGATAGGTCTCATCTACAATTCTGTCTGGTGATTTTTCAGTACTGTTCAAGTAAAACTTTGAAAGTTCCATCCATAAATCTTACAGGCATCCTCTCTGTCATACATCCTGTCAGAGGAGTCCAAATGGGAACATGCATGGGTCTCTCCTGCTGCCATTACATCATACCTGGATGACATAGTGTCTTTGCAGTCAACACTTCTCTAGGCTGATTTCCTTGCACATGACTACAGCTCAAAGTATTTACTATCACAAAACAACTAATCATTAAAACTCTTTGAATTGTGTCCAAGTATTTGCTCAAACATACAAGAATCAAGCTTATGGAATAAAACGGAACAGAAAAATAAGTTGCAGTTTATTTCACCTGAATGTCCAGTAGTGTTGGGAACTTTGTGATTTCATCATTAATGACTGGATGAGCAAGACCAACCAATGATCAAATACTATAAGTTTGTCAAGCATATAATTTGGATCTACTCATGTCTGAGCATCCTATGACCTATATCATATGTGCCTTCCATGATTGCTGCCACTTGTGTATCAAGGACTGAAATTCTGCTACATGTTAAAATGTATATACGAGTACTCTCAGTTTTCAAGGAAAACCAGGTCAGCTAAGTTAACACTGCTTTAAATTACAACAACTATAAATGGGATTTTTTTTTATTTGCTACTGTTTTACTGTTGCAAGACTTTTTGGTAAATTTCTTTCTTATAATCATTGTTGATTTTATGATTGATAATCATGCACTTGGTTCATATGTTACAAATGATCGACTTGAAACTACACTCAATCACTGCTTCACCACTACCTATATTAGCCCTAGGACAGTAAAATGAGATCTGCATCATCATGAAAGAGGCTGAACATTTGAGGCTCTATATCAGATCCAACCATGTCATCTCCTTGAATCCCCGTGTCTTTACAGACAAAAAACAGCAACAGTTCAATCTCCAGAGTCCAGATCAATGTTGATTGACGACCCACAGGGTCTATGTGATTTACAACAAAAAAAAAATGATTACTTAACAAAATAACCTGTATCTTAGAATGACTGTATAAGGGATGAAATGAGAACATTGATGTTCTCATTTTATTCAACACTGTAAAAATGTATATCTCATATGTACATGTACATATATTTGGCTGCTATAAAATTGGTGCATCATACCTCATTGGAAAAAGTGGCTAACATACGAGTATTACAGATTAACAAGACACATCCCAGACAGAATTTCTCCATTTGGTGGAAGCTATTGCAGTCATCCCCAACTTGATCATCCAAAGCTGTGAGAAATATGACAGTGTCACTATCTGACAGGCTCTGCCATGGCTATTTATGGGATCTCTCTCATATACTGACCCCATGAGGTCAATCACGATGGCCATACCAGTGACCCCAAGGAAGCTGTGCCCATGGCATGCGATATGGACGGTTGGACCATGCTGGCTGTGAATTATATCCCCCCACCCCACTCCGGTTCTAACATGACCTTTGCTTAGCAAGTCAGTTTACTTTACACCACAAGGTCTGAATCTACCATTAACATCATGCTCACAAGACAAGTTAGTTTACTACATGTACACCCGGCGAACACCACTTTGGGTTTTGAGTTTGACAGATACTGGCAGCGCCATCTTGCGGTTATGTTGAACCCGTTCAGTTATGATTATCACTGCCAGATTGTCATAGAAAACGTTTCATTTGATCCACAACCTGTAATTTTCAATATGTATAGAGTAAAATTTGACTTAAGTATGAAAGCCATACCATACACAACGATTTGCCGCATAACATTGCTCAACTGCAGTACTGTCACGATGACCAAAATCTCACAACGATGCACCTAAATCATGAAAACGGTGCTGGAATTTTTCAGATTGAATGAGGAGAGGCCTTCACGTCTGGAGGAATTTTCAGTCACAAGGCTCAGAAATGGAGACAAATTTCGCCGTATGTTGTTGTAAGGCGCTGTATTCATGTTAATGCATCAGTTATCAGCTCATGAGCTCCAATTATTTTCCTGGAATCAGATTATTTGCTCGTATTAGTACAACTTACAAAACTCCCGCCGGCTGCCTCCATGCTGAACACTTCCCACGGCACTGCGAGCTGCCGGTGGCCTCCCTCGAAGCTTCCGGTATAGTAGTTAATATTGCTACCAGTAGATGTCAGCCCATATGCTCTTGAAAAGACAGGCAGCTGCTGCCATCTATCAGCCCTTGTATACATTTTAAAAAATATTACAATTCTGCACCACAGCACTTATTCAAGAATGTGATTGCTCAATATTAAACCAGAAGGAAAATGATACAAAAAGAAAAACCTGAAATTACATTACATGAAGATATAAACATGACAGACCAATTTTGGAAAAAAGTTGGAACTCAGGTTTTTATCCTGAAGAATCACATCCCTATCCAATAGCTATTAGAATAAGACTATATATGTCGTTTTTTTTTCAATGGCTTGAGGCACTAGAATAAGTTTTTTTTTCTTTTGTTTTTTTTTTTTTTAATGGCTTGAGGCACTAAGGCTTAGTAAGAAAGTACTCTTATTGACAAATATGTGAATTAGTATACAGGCAAAAAGCTTCATGTCTGTTTTGTTAACTTTAAGTGTGCGTTGGACACTGTGCGGCATCAAGCTTTACTGTACAAACTGTTAATCATGGATGTTGGTGGTAATTTTTTTAGTCTTCTTGAATCAATGTATCAGAATGTAAAGTATTGTATCAAGACAAAGAATGGCATTACTGAGTCTTTCTCATCAAATATTGGTGTAAAACAAGGCTGCATCCTTAGCCCTCTACTGTTTAATTCATTCCTTGCAGATCTACAACATATCTTTAACTATGAATGTGACCCTGTTACCATCCATGACATAAATGTGACTACAATGTAGTTTGATGTATGCAGATGACCTTGTCTTGATTTCCCAATCTGCTAAAGGGGTACAAGTCTCTGAATAAACTACATGATTACTGTAACACATGGAAATTGACTATCAATGTGTCCAAAACAAAGGTTATGATTTTCAACAAAGGGGTAAGAAAAATTGTCAACCATTCTTTCCATTGTGGAGTTGATGAGATAGAATAGCCGACAAGTGTTGCTATTTAGGAATTGAATTCTGTGCCTTGGGAGTGTTCACAGTTGCAATTAATAAGCTGCATAATCAAGCATGTAAAGCTCTACTCAAGTTAAAAAGAATTTCCAATAAACAATAATGTTAGATTAGCAACCAAAGTATTCAGGACACTTATATATCCAGTATTATCTTATGGCAGTGAAGTATGGACCGTATATCCCTGCTTAAAGGTTTGAATAACAACAATTTCAACAAGCTGTGTAATAGAGCCACTCCAGAAAGCGTCCAAAATAAATTTGGTAAATATGTACTCGGTATCCACAGAAAAGCAACTAATATTGCAGTAAAAACCGAACCTGGTAGTTTCCATTTGTTGATATAATTAGTTTGTGGTGCTGTGAAATATTGGTTGCATCTACAAAACAGTAACCCTGAAACCCTAAGATTTAAATGTCTGTTAGAAAATTATGAATTGTGTAGAAATGATAAGAGCTGCTGCATAAAAGGTGTGAAAGACATTCTAAAATATGCTAGGATGCACAAAATGTTGCCAAATGTAGGAGGTGTAACTCCTCACACAGTTTATAGCAAACTAAGGCAGCACTTATGCAATATCTATGAATTGAAGTAGTCAGAGCAAATTAATACTGAAGATAATAGTACACACAAATTGCGTACATATTGCAAATTTAGAAAAGATTTTAGCATGGAAAGTTATCGCTTGTGTAACATTCTAGTCAATAAACGTAATAATTTCACTAAACTTCGTGTAAGTGCATACACTTTGGAAATTGAAACGGGGAGATACACAAGACCCAAAACACCAGTAGAATTACGTAAGTGTCGGTTGTGCAATATGGACGCAGTAGAAGATGCACAACACTTTATTCTAGACTATAATTTGTATTCTGATATTAGAGAAGAGTAATGTTATAATCTAACCCGGTGCTGTGTGAACTTCAGAGATCTCTCACCATCAGAAAAGCTCATTTCATTATGTCTTTAGGCAACGGCAGACCATCTTTATGTAAACCAGTGTTGAATTATATCAACTGCGCATTTGAGAAGCGCTCCTGTACTATGGGCCATACCTAACTATGAATCAATGTAATTAGTTTGTATATATGGTTTACCCTGATATGGTGGATAAAATGGTCAGTACCATGGGGCACCTGTTATTAGGGAGGGTTGACAGTTCAACGTGTATGTAACCCCTCATGTTTCCATACTGAACACTGCATGCACAGGTTAGATTGATAGACCTTGTTATAGGTCTGGTAAAACATGTACATATAAATTGTTTGTGTGTAGGTAGATTAGTCCATGACTACACTGTATGCATTGTATGGTTCATGTCAATAAAGTTTATTTAGTAAAACTAACATGATTATTTCCAGCAATATACTCAGCCAAAAAGAAATGCAACTCCTCATTAGATACCAATTTTAAGACTCAAGACTCAAAATGAACTTATTTGACAGCCACACTATATTGTAATACATGTCAAGTAAAATGTTATCAGAGATACAGAGGCAGTGGCAATAAGTTAACAAATTTGACAGATAACACAGTACTTTATCTGTCAGGATAACTCCAGCTATTAAGGGATATTATCTCACTATAGCTGGAGCTACCTTGGGAAAATAAAATTGACAACATGCACGGATATATAATTTGCATCTGGGGGTTGATCTTAATGATCCAGGCTATTTGGGATCAGATAGCACAGTATAAGAATAACCAAGAGACAGGTCACAATAGGACTGAAAGAATGGAATAAAAAAGAAAAATTATCACAGTAGAATTATATGCACAAAAGTGAACCATATCCAACAATTTGTAAGTTTCTGCTACACATGCAGCAATTGATAACAGTACATACTTCAGAATATTAATTTAATAAGTGCAATTTTACATAAATTAGAGCATCCTGTGTATGAATGGGTGTGCACTTTGTCTACAATATTTGGGGGCATTGATCTGATCAGATCAGGAACATAAAAACAGATTGAAGTTTGAGTAGAGCTCCTCGCGAGGATAGCAAAATGAGGTACATCTCTGAAACGTGTATTGTATATATGATTTAAGATTCATTTACTCCAACAATACAGTATACAATGTATATATATGAAGATAATACATTTGGTTGAAACTATTTAGTACTGCGATTGTTGAGGAGACTATTTTCAAGGCTTGAATAGCCGCTTTCACGATAGCCACCTTAACAATTCAGCAGAAAAATACTGACTTATGGCCATAGAGGTTAAAATAATGTATGTAAATATACTGGGATGTTCCAGGTTACATAAGAGTCATGTTTCATGTGGAGCAGAATGTGCCAAAAACATGTTTTCAAAATAATCAGGAAGCTGATTATTAAAATACAAGTCAAAAAACTTGAGGGCTTTTAATTTATTCTGAGTAAATCCCTGGGCTTAGTTTCTACCCAAACATGCTGGCAAAAGTAGATCCTTAAGTAGGTCAGAGCTGGTCTGCTCAGCTAAATACCTCCTGTGGGGTGGTGCTATACTGTATTGAGATAACTGGGCTCTCTTTGAGAATAAGTAGGGTCATAAAGGAACACTAATGCTGATATGATAATGAGCATTGATCAACCAGTGGTTTGTAGAGCCCCTATACCTCATGACATTATATGGGCCTAACTCAAAAATTGTGGGGTGCAGAGCATTCACGAGATGACCCATCTATTCAAACTGGCCATTTGACCTTGACCATCAACTCAGATTAAAAAAACTGTTTGTTCAAAATATGTGCCCCACATCCAGATTTCCATACATGGTCTGTTTGTTCAAATCAGCTAATAACTTTAAGAGTTATTGAAGAAAAACAATAAATTTGGAAAAGCCCCAAACTCCATAATTACTGGGTCACTGTGATCCAAAAAGTAGGTCACCAAGTATACTTATATGTACAATTTAATCACGTGCCATTTTGATCTGGAGGCTAAATTCTCTTTGCCTTTGATGTCCAAGCTACATCCTGCCATTACAAAATCTCCTCTTTCAACTTTACAGGCTTGGTGACCGTACAAAGAAAGGTCAAGGTCATTGATATTACATAACATTCTAGCATTGGACATGGTCTATATATCCTATCAATTTGGCAAGTCTAATCCAGTTATTTTTGCACATATGGAATTTTATATTTTAAAACACATTTTGGCTCATAATTTTTGTCAAATTATAGGTTGCCCCAATAGCATCATGAGCATACTTTGACCTCTCCCACAATCCCACCAAATTCCAAGAAGATCCGCCAAAAATTACAGATGCTAGAGTGTTCACAAGATTTTTCCATTTTGACCCCTACATTGCATAAGACAAATATTTTCATAAACTTTGTAACTTCTTAACGTTATATGGGCCTTACTAAAAATTATGGGGTGCAGAGCAGTCACAAGATGACCCCTCTATCCAAACTGGCTATTTGAGATTGATCTTCAACTCATATTAAAAATTGTTACTGTTCAACATATGCAACCCACATACAGCTTTCGATACATGGTCTACTTGTTCAAATCAGGTAATAGCTTTTCAAGTTGTTGAAGACAAACAATAAATTTGGACAACCGCTAAACTCCATAACTAATGGGTCACAATGACCCAAAAATATGTCACAAGTAGTTTTATGTATTATGTAATCAAGTGCAATTTTGATCTGGAGGCTCCATTCACTTTTCCATCCATGTCCATGCTACACCCTACCATTACAAAATCACCTCTTCAAGTTTACAGGCATGGTGGCCTCACAAAAATGGGTCAAGGTCACTCATATTACATAACATTCTAGCATTGGACATGATCTATACATCCTATCAATTTGGCAAGTCTAATCCAATTGCTTTTCAACTTATGGAATTTTACATTTTAAAACACATTTTGGCTCATAAGTTTGGTCAAATTATAGGTTGCACCACTAGTATCATTAGCAACTTAGACTTTGATCTTCCCAACAATCCCACCAAATTCCATGAAGATCTGCCAAAAATTAAAAATCCTCGAGTGTTCACAAGATTGTCCCATTTTGACCCCTATATTGCATAATATTGTAGGCAGTGCCACCAATTCCAGTAAGTCCTGAAAGTTATATTGGGCTAACTAGAAAACTGTGGAGAGTATTGCACTAATGAGCAAAAGTTTAAAGTCAGATGGGCAGACAGGTCGCATAAGCTTTGTGACCTTAGGTCAGCAGAGCTAAAAAGGATAACACAAAAAATAATCACAGTGACACCTATTGAACAAATTAAGATCCAAATGTCCCCAGAAGTGTCCCTATGCAATTTCATACTTGGCAGTCTTGAGGAACACTTTATAACCCTTCAAGTCCTAATTTAAGACTGAGTCAATAGCTTCCTTTGGACACTTTGTGCGCAATGCATGCAAAGTGTCCCGAGGAAAGCTGTTCACTAAGACTACTTTTTGCTTTAGACTAGGCTTGTTGGTATTTGAATGAAAGGTATCTGCATGAGGAATTTGAATCTTTTAACCATTATATGTTTAACGGTAATGAGAAAACGACTATAGCCTGATTAGCACTTTAAGGGTTAAGATTTTGGATTACTGGAGAATGACCATTTGAACAAAAGTCACAAAGAACCACTCAAGGTACATCCCTGCCAACGAGAAGTGAACCTGGTTGACAGTTTTGGAAAAGTAAAAAATGTGACTTACCATTACAATCCCGATTGACTTGGACTGTAATCAATGGGAATATTTGCATTAACAGATAAGTTCCCAAATTGAACAACGCTTTAAAAATCAGAGATGCAGAATATCATCACCTAGTGAACAATTAAGTTTTTTCCATAAGCCACATTTCTACCAAGTTTCAGAAGAATCTAAGGAACAGTTCTGGAGGAGAAGATAACAAAAACACCCACAAATTTGTTTAAAAAAATTAAAAATAGAAAAAGATTGCAGTGTCACCTGGTGAACAAATTAAATTTGAAGGGTCCTCAGAAGTATACCTGTGCAATTCAAAGCAGTTGGCTTTGCAGTTTCAGAGAAAATTTTTGAAGATTTTGCCAAAGTACGGTTGTGTGAACAGCCTGTACTTGGCTGAACTTGACATTCAACCTATAATAAGTCCCACCCTGGTCTAGTGGTACCCAGAATTGTCCCTATACAATTTTGAAGCAACTGGCCAAGTGGTTTTGCAGAATATCCTGTATTAGTTACATAACGTTACCTCTTGACCACCATTGCCGATATACAAATGTACTGGCACTACTTGGGTGTAACGTCACTGGTACACTCACCTCAATTGACCATCGAGATCGCCAGCTTGAGGGTTACCATTGGTCAGTGTGGGGAGGCAACGTCTGTAGGAAAAACTTCAGAGCTACGTGGAGATGAGGCTGCTGACAGTCTAAACTGGAAATCTTACCACCCAGCATTGGACCGTACTGAACCGCCTGGTGCTCGCCTGCCAACATGACAACTGTCCACCTCATGGGTAGACATTATTGGTTTCAGCTCCATCAGGCTTGGAGATCTTACAGGCCTTGTCTCAAAACTGGCAGGCGCTGGGGGGTGAACGGCATATGGTTCCGTGGGCAGCAGGTTCCTGTCTCAAACCGGCAACATGATGAACTGCCTGATACTGTTTGAGATTACGTGTACTAGGCAGGAACCCCGTAAAGGCCCACTCAGAAATGTCCCGACCTATAGGCCTGCATCGGATCTGACCACGAGAGTGCCATAAGCTGGAACACTGTGGCTGCTTTGATGGGATTTGGAAGGCCTAACGAACAAGTATTGGAACCTAAGCAAGGAGCCAGTTACGCCCGTGAAGGCATACATGCCATCCTCTAGCACCATCATGTCACACAAGCAGTGCTTGGCGAAAGTCGTAGACAATTGGCAGTGGCAGGCCCGCACATTGTCAACAACGGCAACATTCTGCAGGGCGCACCAGGAGGCATTGAAGGCTCCTACCTTGTGAGCTCTGGCTGAGACACTGCAAGGTGCCAGGCTTTTCTAGCGAGGTCTCATAGGCCTTAAGGATCATCTGCTTAATCCACGATGAAATTGTGTTTCTGCAAACTTGCTCCTTTGGCGGGTTACTCAGTGGTACAAGGAGCACTGAACTCTGTCCTCTGAGTCCGTCCGTGTGCAAAGGTACAAGCAAAGAGCTCTCACTGGGCACAGGGCTCTCTCGTCAAGCGGAAGAGCAGCATCCATTGTACGGAGGATAAAACCCTTAAAGTCCGTAGCCAGATCTCGAGCCACTTGGTTCTTTGCAAGGAAGCCCAAGTGAGGCCTAAGGTTCACCTGGGAGTGGTCAGGTGACCATTGGAGTCTTTCATGAGCCAGAGCATGGATTTCACTTCTCCTAGCTCCCGAAGCGAGTATTAATAGAAAACAAGTTTTCCACGTCCAGTACTTGAGGGAAATTCACTTAAGAGTCCTCAAGGCACTCAAAGGGCCACTTCTTCAACATAACTAAAACCAGCGGTATGTCCCACCTGGGCAGGACCTGTCATGTTCCAGGCCTGTCAGTGTGGAAGAACATGGGGAGCAGAGACAGATGAGGATTGCCCCCGATGCGCATGTCTAAGACATTGATAAGAGTTGAAGATATGGTCGAGCGGAAACCCCTCCACTGTTCTTAAGCTCTTGCCGAAGACTTCCCACTGATATAACAGGACGTCGCCGATGTCTACAATGTGCGGAGCCCAGGGGCGAATTCTCTTACTGGTGCACCAATCGGAAACACTTTTCATTGAGCCGACTAAACATCTAAAGAAGATCAAGCCCTCGTCTGGCAAATCCTATCTGAGACTGAATACGAAAAGCCTCTGTTGTGGATGTGCTGTGAGATAACCACCAGGCATGGAGGTTGAGCACTTGAGGGTTCCTATGGAACATGCTCGTCCACGGCTGCACCAGAAGCTTCTGCCATGCCGGTAATTGTAGCAGAGGCTTAGTTCCAGGTCTACTGAGCAATCACTCCAGGGCCGCCACAAGGCGACCAGGATCAGATTGCGATCATGGGACTGAACCTTACACAGTAACCTTGAAAGGATCTGGCAAGGCAGAAAGGTGTACACTCACAGGTTGCTCCAGCCCATGGCTACAGCGTCCACCGCTAGGGCCTGGGGGTCCTGGACAGTCGAGACATAAGCCAGTAGTTTTGCATTCTTGCAAGTTGCAAACAGATCCACGTGTGGAGTTCCCCATCTTACCCACATGGCCTGAACAACCCTGGGGTGGAGTGACCACTTTCTCACTACTGGCTGACCTCTTCTTGACAGTTGGTGGGCCAGGACATTTGCCCACTAACTGTCCCGTGACACGTCTCGCATGCGTGAGGAGGTTGTGGTCGTAGCACCATCTGATGATGCCTTAAGCCAACTCCATCAGCTTCTTGGACCACGTCCAGCCCTGCCTGTTGAGAAAGGCTACCACAGTCCTGTTGTCCCACATTATGAGGACATGTTTGTGCTCCACCAGGTCTCAGAAGTCGAGGAGCTGCTAAGCGCATCACCTCCAGTTTCAACCATTTTATGTGGTGTGCCGCAATCAGAACCGGCCTAACACCTGAGCTCCCCACACGGACCGGGAAGAGTCCGTGTAAATAGCTAGCTGGGCCTGAAAAAGGCTCCAGCGTTTGTCCTCTCATGACATTCTCCCTGACAGTCCACCACTGAAGGTGCAAGCAATCCTCGTTGAGAATTGGCACCAGGTCCTGATCTCTCGTCCATCTGCCCCGCAGAGCGTGCTGCAAGGGGTAACAGTGGAGACGACCTAGCAGGACCTGGGAGTCCATCGAGGCTAGGGAGCCCAATAGGGCGAGCCTTTAGTGCACCAAGTGGACCTTGCCAGTCAGATAGGGCCTGAGCAATGACTGAAGTCTGTCCCACCTGTCCTCTGAAGGACAACAGATGTGGGCTACCAGGTTGAACTGGGTGCCAAGGAAGATGAAAGTCTGCCCTGGCTGAAGACTGGACTTGGATAGGTTCACTATCAGAGTTCCAGAACGGTCTGTGTGTGATGCTATGAATCCAGGCGCCAATGCGCCTCGATAAGCCAATCGTCCAGGTATACACGGATGTGAACGGCTGAGTGGTGGAGGTAACTAGCAACTGTCTGCGCGAACCTGGTAAACACCAGTGGTGCTGTGGCGGGATTTAACAGAAGCGCCCTGAGCTGGTATATTTGGCCTGCAAAAGCGAACCGCAGATACTTTCATTAAGTCTCCACTATTGGCACATGGAAGAACGTGTCTTTGAGATCCAAGGATGTCGTCCACTCCACGGGCCATAAAGCTGCTGCCACTGACTGGGGTGTCTCCATCCGAAAGGACGGGACTTCTAGGTAGATGTTCAGCATCGACAGATATACGACCAGGTGTGACCCTCCGTCCCACTTGGGGACCAGGAAGTTTGTAGAAGCCAGGAGAACCTTGATCCTCTACCAGCTATATGGCGCACTTGCTGCGAAGCATCTGAACCACCTCCAGGAATGTTGCCGCTTTGGGTTCCAAGGTGGGTGGAGCCAACAACCATTGTTCTCGGCTTAACGGAGGGTTGTCTTTGCAGAAAAGCAGTGTGTAGCCGTCTCTCAGAATGTTGAGGAAGAACAAATGGTCCATGATAGACTCCCATTGTGCGCGATATGCGATGAAGCAGCCACCTACTGGGGGCTGCGCAAAGTCTGACGAAGTGGGTGTTGGCAATCCTGAGACCTCTTCCGGGATATAAAAGTCAAGTATGGTGAGGCTTCCTGACTTCTTCCCTCTACCAGAAGGATTGCCCTTCCCGGATTGCTGTCCACCTTTCCTGGGTCGTCGCGTCCCAGAGGGAGCACAAGTCAAGGGATGGGTAAACCTGGTCTCAAAAGGAGTGAGCTTCGGGGCCAAAGAGGCAACTGAGCAGAGTCAGTCTGTGCCTTGGAGTGTGCCTGGTTGGCCGAGGTGTCCCAAAGGTCCTGCACCCAGCAGACAATTTTCACCATCTGTCATCCAAATACAGTTCCTGAGAAGAGGGGCCCTGTGCGGGCTCTACAAAAGATCCGGTCTGAGCTGACTGAGCCTCTTCACAGAACTGCTGGTCCTCGAGAGAGTGAGGCAGGGTACCCAGCTCAAATGCAGGAACAAGCTGGATCGCCAACTGCTCACTCTGTGGCAAAGCTGCCAGAGGTGCAGAAGGGACTGCCTGTACTGCTGTTGGGGGAACAGGAGGTTCCATTCAGTCCGAAGGTGCTGACACCACTGGGGTCAAAGACCCACTAGCGGCAGAAGGTTCCCTGACTGGTCTAGGTGTCTTCCTCCTACTTCCCCTATGCCTTCCATTATGATCCAAGCTCTCAGACCCAGGAGCTCGGGAAGTTTGCGAAGGCACCGATGCTTCAGCTAGCACTCCAGGCTTACGAGTGCTGGCCTCCCGTCCTTTTGTACTTGTGGTCTGAGCACTCATCTTGTCCGAGCACTTGGACCTGGAGGACCGAGATCTAGACAGCTGCAATCTAGGCTTGGCTGACTTCTTTGGCTCAGAGACCAAAGAAGAAACAAGACTTCTTTGGCTCAGAGACCAAAGAAGAAACAGCCTGCTGAGAGTAGGGAAACAATGCATGCAACATCTCAGGCTGCTGCTGGACAAAATTTGGATTAGTGCCAAAACAGATGTGGCAGTCGTTTGGGGTACAGTCTTTTGTACAAGTTCCCCATGTGGCGATCTTTTGCTACTTGACTTGTGACTCTGACGTCTCTTCATCTTTTCCCAAAGAGTATCAGGAGTAGAGACATCGGTCATCTGGGACTGCGGACAAGCTAAAGCAAGTCTACGCTCTTTGCCATCACCCACATGAGACTGCGGACGAGCCGAAGCAAGTCTACGCTTTTTCTCATCTGTGGGTCTGTGGTGTCAGTCATCTCGGCTTGGCGTTTGGCTGCTCTTGCAACCTGCCGCCTATGCCTTGCACGGTCTGACTTTCTCCGTCCCTGCTCACAGACCTGCCATTTGTCTTCCCCTCAGTCCTTGCAATATCTGCAAGTTGGCTCATGAGACCAAACTTGACCCAACTGCAGGCGACAACCAAAGCAGTGAGGATGGTCATTCCAAGCCGCCATGAAGTGTTTCTGTGAGTCCAACTTTTGACCCCGCTCCAATAAAGACGAGAATGCAGACAAAGTACTCACTGGATCAACGCCTATGGTGTGCCTCCAAAAGAAGGCAATCGCCTGACATGCACTGCTTTCCCTCTCTCAGCATTCTGTTTGCTGGGACCCTATCTTGAAAAATCTAAGCACAAGTCAAATGACCAACTTTGCACTTACAGTGGTATCCGATCACAGAAATCAGTTATCTGGGAATCCTTGCAGAAGATTTTCCGCAGAATAGGGCGTGCGTAGGCACAACTGCAGTGGGTGTAAATGAAAGTTCACAAAGCTTCAACTTGCAAGGGAAGCCAGAAATGGCGCCCCAAAGAGGAAGGATGAGAAGGGGAGGATGTGCACCAGGAGTCACCATCAGTTCCACATGACCCGAGAGATGGCACTGCAGGACCATCACATTTTCCGGATCAAGTGGGTGAAACTCAACTCCACTTCTAGGGCATCATGCCCTCACACAAAGTTCTTGGCGAAGGTGGTCAAGAGGTAACGTTATGTAACTAATAGTTACCTATGTTCGCAAATTTTCATTTTCCATAACTTCGTCAAAAATTAACATACATCCATACCATTTTTGCAACCTTTCATTGCCTAAAGTCAAATCATATTGTGATAAATTTTAAGCAATTCTCTTCAGCCATTCTAAAGAAGTCTAAAATAGCCTTAACACTTGAAAATTCATTAAAAAAATCAGAAATAATTGCAGCGCTTGGTGGCCAAAGTAAGAACTAGGTGACCCCAGGTGACCTTATGTGCAATATCAATGGAATTGGCCAAATAGTTCTGGAGATGAAGAAATTGATTTTCTTCAAAGAATTTTAAAAGAGGACTGTGACAGTCCTGTGCTCAGCAGACACGTATATATACTCTTTCAATTTTTTAAAGATGTGTCCAAAAAAAACCCCAAAAAAATCGTAAAAGTCACTGGAGCGTGACCATTTAAACAAATCTGGTAGAGACCCACCAAAGGTACATTGCCACCAAGTTTGAATTCAATCTGGAATACAGGTTTGAAAAGGATGTTAAAAATGTGAATTAGCATTAGAATGCCCATTGACTTGCTTAGTAATCAATAGGAAAGGAACACTTACTGGAAAATGCCCAAATTAAAAAAATAACTAAAAATCATGAATCCACAGCACTGCCACCCAGTGTCCAACTTTGTTTGACCCCTCTACAAGAAACACACACACACAAAAAGGAAATTGCAGTGCCACCTGGTGAACAAATTCAAAACTAAGAGTCCCTAGAAGTCTTCCTGTGTGATATCAAAGCAATACAGTGAGCAACTACAGAAAAATTTTTTTTTAAGATATGCCCCCCCCCCCCCAATTTAAAATCCAAAAAATCAATGGAGCGTGACCATTTGAACAAATCTGCTAGAGGCCAACCCAAGGTGTATTTCCACCAAATTTGAAGTCAATCTGGATGAAGGTTTCGGAGAAGTTAGAAATGTGAATTAGCATTAGAATGCCCATTGACTTACATACTGATCTAGAGGAAAGGTGCATTTACGGATAAGTACCCAAATTTTAAAAATCATTAAAAATCAGGAATCCATAGCATTGCCACCTAGCATACAACTTTGACACTTCCACAAGGAACATATCCACCATAGTTTAATCTGAGGGATGGTTCTAGAGAAGAAATCAAATATAGCAAAAACACAAAAAATCATGAAAAAGTAGAAAAAAATTACAGCACCACCTGGTGAACAAATTCAGAACTGGGAGTCCCTAGGAGTGTTCCTATGTGATATCAAAACAATTGGGTGAGTGGTTTGCCCCAAAAAAGAACAAAATAAATCATAAAAAATCCAAAAATCACTGGAGTGTGATGAATTGAAGAAACTTTGTAGAGACCCACCCAAGACACACTGCCCCCAAGTTTGAAGTGAATCTGGCTGACTAATTTGGAGAAAAGTCGATTGTTGACAACAGATGATGGACAAAGGACCATAAGATAAGCTAAGCTACTGACAAGTCAGCTGAGCTAAAAATTCACAAACAAAATAGAAAAAATATTGCATCATTGTCTCCTTCTGAAACTTGGTAGAGGTTTACCTGGGGAACATCCCTGTGCAAAATCAAAATATTCCATGCAGCGGTTATTGAGAAGTCAAAAATGTAAAAAGTCTAATGATGGACAAACGGCTGATGGGTGTAAACGGATTCCAATAGCTCTGCTGACTGACAAGTCAGCAGAGCTAAAAATCATTTACAATCAGGAAACAACAGCAGTGCTACCTGGTGAATAAGTTTGTTTGACCCTTCCACAAGGAACATATTCACCAAGTTTCAGCTTAATCTGAATGAGTGTTTTGCAGAAAGCAAAAGTTCACGGACAGACGGACAGACATGAGCGGTCACATAAGCTCTGCGACCTTTGGTCAGCAGAGCTAAAAATAGGGAAAAAAATGTAGCACCACCTGGTGCACAAATTAAGAACTAGGAGTCCCTAGAAGTGTTCCTGTGTGATATCACAGCAATTGGGTGAGCAGTTTTGGAAAAGATTTTTTAACATTTGCCCCCCCCCCCCCCAAAAAAAAGAACAAAAAAGTTCATACAAAATCCAAAAATCACTGGAGTGCGACCATTTGAGCAAACTTGATAGAGACCCACCCAAGGTACATCGCCACCAAGTTTGAAGTGAATCTGGCTGATGGTTTCAGAGAAGTCAAAAATGTAAACTGTGGACGGACAACAGGCCATCCTATAAGCTCAGCTGACTGACAAGTCAGCTCAGCTAAAAACTATTAAAGATTAAAAAACCCCCAGCAGGAGCAGGAGCATTTGAACAAAATTTATAAAGAACCTCCCAAGGCACACCCCCGCCAAGTTTGAAGTAAATCTGGTTGATGGTTTTGGACAAGTCAAAAATGTGACTTACCATTGCAATCCCCATTGGCTTGTAATCAATGGGAATATATGTATTAAACACTGACAGTTCCCGAAATTGAAAAATTAATTTAAAATCCCAGATGTGGAATATCAACACCTAATGACTACCTTTGCTTGACCCTTCCACAAGCTACATTTGCACTGAGTTTCAGAAGAATCAAAATGATACTTTTGCAGAAGTTGAAAATAGTGAAACCCCCATCCATTGAAGTGTCCATATGCAATTTTAAAGCAATTAGCTTGGCACATCCCCACCATGTTTCAAGTAAATCCAGCCGCTGGGTTCTGAGAAGTCAAAGATGTGAATTGCTGATGGAGGGACACCAATAAGCTGATGGTTTTTGAGAAGTCAAAGATGTGAATTGCTGACGGATGGACCCTAATTACATTGAACATGGACAAAGCAGGGCCAGAATTTCGCAAAAATTTGGCGAGAATCTATTTGGATTTTTGTCAATTAGTTTTCTTTTTAAAGAACGACAAGTTCAGGAGCATCTTTACGGAATGAATTCTTGGATTCTCACCGAAATTCTGGCCCGGACAAAGGACTGACAAGTTAGCTGAGCTAAAAGTGTCCATATTTCTCATCAAAGAATGTTGGTTTAAACATATTTTATTTCAAAAAAGGATTGGAAAACCTGTACCATGCCTATATGAATTCCTCTCATGGATGGTTGTCACACATAACAAAGAAAGAATGTTGACAGGTATGATACAATGTAATCCAATACATTTCTGATTTTGCATCCAATCATGTTTCAACATTATAAAACACAAAACATAAATTGACCATCTACCTTTGGACATCTTCTATTTAGTTTCTCTCTGTTGGAAAATGTAATTGCAAAAGCAAGAGCCCCAACCTCAAACCCATCCGACTCCTGTCATGAAAAATAATGTAAACACTATCCCCTGCTCCAGTAATAGTTGAACGTCACTGAGCATTAAACTCGCAGTCAAATATTGTGTCAGGTATTAATGTATATACATGTATAAAGTACCCCCCACTCTAAATGTTGACGTAATCCAAAAATTTCTCAATGCCTAATAGGTTCTATACAAAAAAGAAATGATCATCACACAGAAGCCTTGGCTACTTATTTGTTTTAGTAATTTAAATATAAACTACCATTCAAAACTTCTTACACGCAAAGATAAGACTGCTTTGTATGATTTCAATGAAGCCTCTCTCTGAAAGGACAGAAACTTTCTGATTGGCTGACAAGGTCACAATATTATACAGGTGACACTCACACGTAAACATGGCAGATAACAGAGACCAGAGTTGAAGTATCTCATGAAATACACATCGTACAGCACCAAATCTATTTTTATTACCAAAAAAAAAAAAAAAAAAAAAAAGAAACCATTGCTTTCTCCCACATTTGCCCATTGGGAAACAACACCAGCACCAATAATGATGACAACTTATTGCATCCAAAAAGAAATAAAAGATATAATGCTTTCATGCATGTTTCAATTGGCCAATTGCACCTACTCTAAGATGTTACTACATGTTTTTGTTTTGTTTTTTTCATTGTTGATTATACAGGTTACCAGTGGAATACAATATTAGAATAGTCTACCTTCCATTTTTTTTTTTTTTTTTTTTTTTTATATTTGCACCTGTTACACGAACGAGACAACATAAATATGCTTTTCACATTGTTGGAGTGATGCCACTGGTAGCTTGCACAAAGATTGAGTCAATCATTGTCCCTTACAAATGAGTGGAAACTTTTGTTTAAATCAGCAACTTGTGAGAAACAAATTTTATGAGTCCAGTACACAGAACAAAAAAAAAAAATCACATTACATCAGCATAGGGATTGATTGTGTGTGCATATTATATATATATATATATATATATATGTATATATAATATGCACACACACATTCAATCCCTATGATGCTGTAATGTGATTTTTTAATATAGACATGTCACTGGTGTACTCAGTTGCAACTTGCAAATCAACATTAAAAATAGCTAAGTATTGTATTCTTCCTATTAAGTGACTGGGGTGGTAAGCAAATTTTCAAAATCTCAAGAAGATGAAGTAGTAGTAGTAGTAGTAGTAGTAGTGGTGACAATCATAATAATGATAGGCTCACCTAAGGTACATCCTCACTGTGTTTTAAGTTTAACTAGTTCACGGTTTTGGACAAACTACATATACATTCATGTGCAGGGGTATCTACCTCTACACTCACCATGCTAACCTGTTCTCTGATGTCACTTCAAAAATTTATCACAAATCAGCCAATGACAGTACTCCCCATAGTGAACAACCCTAGTGAAGACTGAGCCAAGCTACACTTCTACAACATTTAAAGTGAAAGGAGCACATAGTTTACAAGTCATACAAAATTAGTAAAACACACACAAAAATCCACTGAAAAAATCAAAGCACCACCTGTTTATTGACCAAATTAAGATCTACCGGTGCCCAAAAGTGTCCTGGTGTCATTTGAAAGCCATTGGCCCAGCAGTTTTGGAAAAGATTGTTGCCAAAATTTCATTAAGAATTTTTGAAAATCACTGCGCATTGCCCTGTTGAACAAACTTGGTAAAGATCCACCAAAGGAATATCCACACTTAGTTTCAAGACAATTTGGCGGACAGTTTCAGAGAAGATGAAAAAGGTAAATGTGAATGGATGGACCAAGGATCCTCTACAGAGGGTCCTTGGATGGACAGATGACAGATGGACACCAGACAATAGACTGTCCTATAACTTCACCTGTCTGGCAAGTCAACTGAGGTAAACACAATGAGCCCATTAGTTTCATGTCAACAACTTAAACCTTTTTTCACAAATGGTGAATACATGCACCTCATTGTTCAGTCCCTTAATTAACAACGCTGGATCTCTTCCAGGGAATATGACAATTAAATTCAACATCATCACAGAATAACACATTAACTGCATACACTCGACTTGTTTGTTTACTCATAGGCAAGATGTCTGTACATGGTTGTGCTGGTCTCCAGACCCCCATATAAAGTTAAGTAAGTATGACAGTCTTCAAAACACAATGGAACATTAGTTGTACACAGTAACTAAATGCAATCAAACATCAAAATATGGCAAAATGGTCAATTTTTCTTGGACAATTCCATCTCAGATGGGCAATTGTTTACAAAAGTCCGGCCTAAGTTGTTCTATGCCCAGCTATAAGACAGAATGTCCTGCCTTGTACAGCTCTTACTGCACATACATGCCTGTGTTCTTGCTGCGCTTGCATGGGCAGCAAAATTTGCTGCTTAAGAGACACATTCTGAATCATATTGTTTGCAAATCACACACAATTTTTTTCTACAAATAAAAAGGAAAACTAGACATACCCGCAACGCAAGTGTTGACTGAAGGGTCAGCCATTTGCTCAAATTAGGTCATGGTGGTACCAAATCTAATCAGTTCATCTTGGCATGCTAGATAAGCATACCGCCAAATTTGAGCACAATACGTTGGAGCATTCTCGAGATATTGCAGTAACGAGCATGTAATACCAACCTAACGAAATATACTTTTCCAATTTTGACCAGCAGGACAGACAACGAGATTAAACGGTATTTCACAGGAAGTGGGACACCAGTATCAGCGGGTAATCGACAGCCATATTAAAGTGTATAGACGTGAAGAAAGTGAGGAAGTTTGAAAGAGTGATTTTGATCAAGTTAAAGCTGTACTGTGCCTGAAATATGCCGGTGTACAATTGCAAGGTACCAGGCTGTAGCGCTGATACGCGCAAATTGTCAAATCTTGACAGATATCCATGAATGTGTGGAGTTACCTTGAAGTTCCACAGTGTCACAGTTAATCCTCTGCTGTAGTCACGATAGCGTGTCCCACTTGGTGACAGCAGACCAGTGTAACTATGAATTGAGTCATGCATGCCATCGTCACGATAAGGTGACAAAAGGGAGAACTAAGATTCGTTAGGTTCCTATTAGGCTGCCATTTGCTCAAATAAGGTCGTGGTGACAATTATATCTAATAAGTTCATCTTGCCATATAGGGTAAGCATATTGCCAAATTTGAGCACAATACATGGAGGTATTCTATAGATATCGCAGTAATGAGAATGCGTACATCCGGACGGACATATGGACAACCCAAAAACAGAAAAGGTCTCCCTATGGGGCAGAGCCTTAAAAATCACTTTTGTCACAGTACTGCAGGATGTCCATCATTTTTGTCATGTGCAGTGCTTGCAGGACGCTAATCATTTTCATCACAGTGCTATAGGATGTCCATCACTTTTGTTAGTCCAACAGGATGCCAATTCTGTTGGAACTATCAGGTTAATATAAACAGGGCCAATCCACAGTTTGTTTCCAGCACTAAAACAGTTGAGTTGAGACATTCAATAAATCACAGATTTTGTTCTGAACTGCAGGGCAATCCACTTTATTTTACTGTACCTATAAGAAACTGTTGTCAATCTTTGCCACATAAAACTGAACTGTTTTCCTTTCAAACTATAGTCCAACCTGTTGCAATGATCACCTCTTGTGAGAAACTACACAATGTACATATATTTTTAAGATCTGCCATTCAGGTCACTAGAATCTATATATGCATTTGTCTAATAAATTTCCCCACCTGCAATATGTGACTACTTAATTGCTGGCAATAGAGACAGTCCTAAATAGCAGGTGCCACTGCGCCAGTTTCTTTTCATGAAAGCTCAATAGGCTGGCATGATAGATGTGCCACCTTTGGTACCCCACTGATGGAAGAGAGGCACAGCAAGACATCAAGCAGCTGTCAGTTGTTTCCAGCACAATGAACAGCCAGCATAATCATCAATGGCTTCATTTTGCCTTCAGGACTCCCTCATGTTGCAGTAGCCACTTCTTTACACCGTTTCTGTGTCCACCAGAATAGTTTCCAACCTGTCCACTGCTGAGGATAACTCGATGACAGGGTACAATGATGCTGATGGGGTTGTTTCGCATGGCCTGGCCAACTGCACGACTAGCTAGACTATTCCCGCTCAGTGCAGCTAATTCTTGATAGGACACAGTCTGGCCATAGTCCACCTTGTCAGCGAGGATATTCCACACTGTTTGTGTAAAGGCACCTGCAAAGGGGACACACAACCACATGTAGTCAGCCCTTGAAATGACTAACACAACACTACCATTACAGTCTTGTACTATACTCAATGATTATTGTATGCCTTAACTTTCAGTACAATTTTCATAAGAACAGAAAATGTTTGAATGTGAAATTGTAACAGAAATATCTATGTATCAGAAAAACAGAACAGAGCTTATACAGTGAAACCTCATTATAACAACACTCAGACATCTGGCATATCCACTTATATGACATATGACACAAGTTTTGAGGGACTGTACAGTCAGATTCTTTGGTATTTGACTCGTTTATCTGAAATATTCAGCAATAGGACTAATTTGCTAGGAACAAATGGTGTCATCATATAACAGGTTTCACAGTGTATTTACCTCATGTTTTTCTTAGCTGGGAAACACCTTGTCCATTTTTTTCCCTTTTTGTAGCCTATGACATACAATAGGCTAGCTGCCCTGCTTTTACATGCCCAGCAAGTCACACTCCAGCTGCAGGGCAGCTGGCCCATGACATGCAAAGAAACTGGAGGCACTTCAATGCAAAGCATTTCCTATTGGTTACCTTTACTCATGCATGGGTCATGTGACCTTGAAAATGTCTTCAAGGTCACCAAATGGTAATCAAATGATGTAAATTTGAAATTTAGGTAGCTACAAGCCTCGAGAAATTGAGAATCTCACATGGCTGAGAGTGAGTTACCATTTTTCTCTCACAAGGGATCCCTGTTAGTTGCATAAATCAAATGACCTTCTGACTTTTCCATCAAAAGCTATTACGGGTGAGAGAAAAAATGTAACTCACTCTCCAGCCATGTAAGATTTTATCTATTCTATGTTTAATTGGGTATTAATTGCAAAAAATGTGTCCGAAGCCTACTTTCAACATGGACCTGGTGTGCCATGCTTGTTTACTTTCATCGCAGTTATTTCACGTCACCTCTGACCTATAATAAAACATCCCTTCTGCACATTTGATTTTGTCTACATGTATATGTTAATGCACTACATCACTGATCTAGGTGCATCGCTATTTAGTTTTAACAATACTAGTCATGTGATCTACAGTGAGTTACTACTTGCACGCAAAATGAACTGGGGAAAGTTTGTGCCTCTTTCCTTGAACAACTGTACATACAAGAATGGTGATACAAATGAACAGACACACTACGTTTCTTACCATGCAACTGGTACATTATATTTCTCGCGGTTGTTCTGTCTTTATTTTAAATTGAAAAGTTCTCAGTAATCAAATAAAAATCAATAATATGAATGCAAACATTAATATTTCAGGCTTAGAGACATGAGTAAATAGAATCGGCTGTTTATTTAGCTGATTATTTATGGCAGCACAGTCACATAATCCCTCGTTATCATCCTTGCTGGTAAAGACATCTGGAGGATACACAAGTCTAGCTCCTCTCATTGGTCAGCTGTTCTCAGGAACTGCTGGCAGGAAGTGATGTCATGAAAATTAGGTACTGATAGCATCCCCTATTAGCCAATACTAGTTATGTAATGAGAGTGAGAACAGGGTAGAAGTCTATGGTGTCACTGCCAGTAACAGGGTTAAGGACAAACACAGACTGCCATACCACTTTTCCTGGCATTGTAACAGACAGCAGGCTTGGCTGTGTATTGCAATCTGGGTGACTTGTGGAAGTAAAGTTGTAGCCACTCCACACACTGTAGAACTGGCTTGTATGTGTAACCATTGTCCTGGTACAGCTGACGCTTCACCTGCACATCTATGCTGAAATTAGAACACAGGCGACACTGGTGGAGGACCAAGGCAAAACAGGAGCTGTGGTTCAACATAACACTACTTGTAAGTCACAGTTACACTGCATACGACCCAAAAGGTTCCAGTAGCATTGGATTGTATTGCATTGTAATTTATTGCCTATATTGGATTACATTGCATTGCCTAGTATTTATTGCAAATCACTTTCACAATTACAACTAATCACTTCTGTTTACAGTACAGTACAGCGGTCCCACTCTTGTAAGGCGACCCCTAGTGCACCAAAAATGTGGTCTTATGAGACGGGTGGCCTCTTGTGAAGGGGAAAATAAAATGAAAATAGCACATTTGATGCATGGAGAAGTGGCTTCTGTAAAGGGGGTGGCCTCTCATCAAGGAGGCCTTTATACAAGAGGGGGACTACTGTATAGTTAAAATTTGTAAGCCTGATAAGCTGTGAAAATTGAGATTAACCATTTTCAAAAATATTTATCTGTAAAAACATGAGCTAAAGTGTTGAAAATCTGAATCACTTTGTTTTACCTAGATGCATAATACCAGAGGCACAAAAACAAAAGACATTTGCTTCCTCCTTGACTGAGAAGACCTCATTTGCAGGAATTTTTTCCTTTGAAAATGCTGGACATCTATAATAGTTTGAGGGCTAAGGGAGCACAGGCAATGAACTTGCAAAGCAAACCAGGTCTGGGCATGGCTGAAAGGTTTACAGTGTGGTATAGAGAGGGCGCTGTGTGTCTGGCAGAAAGATCTGAAGAGGTGCCACTGTTGAAGAATCTGGTAATAACTGTCCGGGTACCCGGCCAGTTATGGCCATAATGGAGGAACAAACAAAACATCTCAATTCAAAGGGTTTGCTAACATCAGCAGCAGGTTTTTCCTCCAGACACACAGTGCCCTCTTCAGACAGTGGTCTTAAAAAGACCTTTGAACCTTTAAAGCGATGATTTAAAACTGAGTCAACAGCTTCCCTTGGGACACTTTGCACACAATGCAGGCAAAGTGTCCCGAGGAAAACTGTTGACAAAGACTACTTTTCAATTTAGACTAAGCTTGCTGGTATCTGAATGTTTCTTTATGAGGAATTTGAATCTTTTAACCATTATATGTTTAATGGTAATTAGAAAACAAGTATAGCGGTGTCAGGGATGAGAATGCCTAGAGTACATTCTGGCTACCCCAGGAGCTAATTGGCAACCTTACATACCCCACCCCAAAGATTTTAACAAATTTGAAGCAATTAGACCAAACTCTGAACATTTTATTATGGTGACGAAAAGCAATTTTGGCTGAAAGTTGCCAAACGGCAACCAATTCTCATCCCTCATAGCCATGATTAGCACTTTTGGGATTAATTTGAGGTGGTCTTTAGAGCAGGTACCACTGTATCTGCCACTAATGCCTCTAGATAAACATAACCATGTGACTGTTGATGAGATCAGATTAAACAATTTAGCACAACTCTGTTCATTCAACTAACACATCAGCAATTGCATCCAAACTCTTTGCTACAATACCTCATGTCTGCCTTGAAGTTGTCACCTGATGAGGTGGAAGTCATTTCGAAGGAATGGATGCCATTAGGACAGCTGATCAGCTCATAATCTCCTAAAGGTGTCACCACTGTGTAGGTGTTGGTAGGACCATACTGACACTTCACCTTCACACTCGGAGATGACATTCTCAACACACTTTGGATCCAAGGTCTGGATTTCTGTCGACACCACATAATATCAGTGAAGAACTGGAACCTGTAAATGCTTTTGTATGTGAAGCTCAAACACTATTTCCTTTATCTCACGCCTGTACTGAACAAATTTAAATAAAGTATAATATACTTGCTTTTCAGCAGATAAGACTTGTTTACAAACTGTCTTTTTTTTTTTTTCTTTTTTTTTTTTTTTCTTTAAAGACTTGGACAAGACCTAGCTGGCACTGGTAAAAGCATGTACTGTTTGTTTCTTTGTGACTTCTGGCACAACTGGTAAGGGTGCAAGCATTAAGGCTTCAAAATCCACATCAACCATGGATTTTTTTTTGGGGGGGGGGGGGAGGAGGAGGAGGAGGCTATTATGTTGGTTTACTTGGTGATTTTTTACCTCATCCAGTGAAGTTTACAGTACTAGGAGTAGTGATCCCTACCCTGTATATTCCTCCACGTGGAAGGATGCACCATGGGTGGGTCACTGGACTCATGCTAGCCATTGGCCAAAAAAAAAAAAAAAAACTAGTAAAGATGATTTGCTGCATAGCAAATCAGTGTGTGTGTCCTCAAAGCATATTGGTGTGGCAATGTACAACTTTTCCATAACACAGGAGTAGAAGTTGGAATGGCATCTCTGTCTATTATTGCTTTGAAGTTATTCAAGACTTAAAATTTCTAATGGTGCTATTTTGCATAATTTAAATTGCAACAAGTTTTATTTTTAATTCATCAGGTGAGCAATGGTCAACAACCCCCCAGTAGAAGTTGTCATGACATCTCTATCTATTATAGCGTTGAAGATATTCAAGATTGAAAAATTTGAAATTGACCAAGTTATGGCAAGATGAAACTTTCAAAGGGCCAAATGACCTTGACCTTTGCCTTTTTGAGGTTACATGTTCTAATAAAAATGTCCAGTGTAGCAATACCTACAATTTGAGTCCAACATGATTAGAATTGGATGGAGATTGGCAAGTTATGACTGGATGAAACTTTCAAAGGTCCACGTGACCTTGACCTTTGAACTTTAAGAGGTCCTATGTAAATTTTAAAAATGTGCAGGGTTACAATAGCTACAATTTGAGCCCAATATGATCAAAATTGGATAAAAATTGACCAAGTTATGGCTAGAAGAAAGCCACCATTGAAAGTGGCCTTTGACTTTGAAATGACCTTTGACCTTGAGATGACCTCTACCTGAAGTGAACCTTAACCTCAAAAATGACATTTTGGCTAAAAATTGACCTTTGGCTTTGACATGACCTTGACCTTTCTATGATCGAACTCCTATACACTCGGAACCACATCTACTATAGTATATGAGATATTGAAGATTTAAAACTTTAATTAGCCCTCATTTGCATAATTTTCAAAAGCATGACCTCTCATTATAAAAAGGCCAGACTTTATCCATAGAAGTATAATTGTGCCAAGTTTGGAGTTTCTACATATAATACTTTTCAAATGAAATGTCGGACAAATTTGCCTGGAAAGAAAGAAAGAAAGAAAGAAAGAAAGAAAGAAAGAAAGAAAGAAAGAAAGAAAGAAAGAAAGAAAGAAAGAAAGAAAGAAAGTCTGTGCTGACACACACACTTTAATGAACAAAGTTTGTGAAGATAAAAATTAAGCATAATGTATCTTCCTGAGAAAACCCCAGACAGATACTTTCATCATGCCATGAATCTAAACTAGGTCAACTATTTTGGTCACAGTCATATATGCACACATTTATCATGACATGGTTCACTGGTCTTGACGTGTTTTTTTTTATCATGATATTGGGTAAACAAATTCAATGTCTTGAGTCTTGACCATTGTTTAGCTCCAAGGCTGACCAGGCACTGCATCGTCTCTACTGCACCTGGTCTGCCCAAGGACTATGAGAGTATTTAAAGTGAGAGTAATTCTCGAGTTCGCACATCCAGGAACTTTCGGCACTGGCCAACCAGACGTAACTAAAAGGTGTGAACAACAGTAATACAGTAATTCTTCAACACCATAAGTTAAACTCGTAAACAGTTCGAAGTTCAGTGAAATTTGATCAGCAAAGTAGCCAAGGTTAGCCTGTAAAATGAATAGTGAAGTCAGTGAATTTTCACCGAGTTCCCTATGGGTTGTGATGTCACAGCAAACTCCAGAATAAAAGTGCAGTCCCCCATCTCCTGGACTGATGAACCAATCAGTAGGTTGACCATTATTACTTTCACTATTAGCAGTACATGTGCATGTATGCAGGGAGGGTACTTGTTGATTGTGTGCCCTGTTGGACTGTGGGCTATTGGTAACCAAAGCAGCCAAATAAGATATTGAGTCATTTTTTCATCACTAAAACAGTGATCATTATGCTAAAGGGCAGATTAAGTGGAGCCAAGAAACACCCAAGATTGGTCTGTTTAGCAGGCAAC
This sequence comes from Hermodice carunculata, assembly GCA_964020975.1. NCBI lineage: Eukaryota > Metazoa > Annelida > Polychaeta > Eunicida > Amphinomidae > Hermodice > Hermodice carunculata. Next base: position 96,920,014 of record OZ026613.1, on the reverse strand, counting down.
TCAATTGTTTGATTTTGGTAAAATAAACAGCATGAAAAATGTTAATCTGAGATTCAAAATGCAAGATCAACTACATATGCATATGGGTAAAATTGCATGAAAAAACTGATTACATGCTGAAACTGTCAAAGGCAGATCCAGCCACACAAAAATTGGTAACCTTCATGAAACATTAACAAGTACAACCAGTGAGAACTTGACCTGGTCAGTCTGCTGGGACCATTGAAGGTGCTTTGGTGTTGCACCTCATAAGCCGCTCACTGCAGTTTTATATATGGCACTGGTTGTCTATCAAATAAGATGTCCCTGATTAAAAAAGTTTAAGCATCTGTTTCTTGATTATATGCTCCTGGGCTAACAGACTGTGGTGGTCATTAGTGATACAGGCGAGAAGATTTCACTGTCCATAATATTTTTATTATTCTGTGTACAAACACAGACATTCCATTTTTTTCAAAATTCCTTTATTTCCTCTCGTGTGACGTGTCTCTCTCTCCCCTGCCAAAATTTTTTCTGAAACCTTTTCTCACATGCTGCTGTCACTAAAAATCCAAAAGGGTGCATGACCATAGCTCTATTATTGAAAATTGATCTTCTGATTTAGAAGAATTAATGTTTTCCAATTATGCAAATTACAGGCAACTGAAATTTTTGTATTTCACATCTTCAAAACTATTTTACAGTGAGGTGCCATTCCCAATTCATTATACATGGCTTTTGTACCAAAGACAACTCCTATGGCATGCAAATGAAAGTTCAGGAATATCAACTCATGCTTAATTCTCTTAATCCCCCCCCCCCCCCACCAATACTGTTATACACCCCCTATACCACAACATGTACTTGTAAGCTGCTTATTGCTATCTATCTCCATGATGTCATGCAACCATTTAATGTCCATAATAAATTACATGTGGCCTGCACTTTCAGAACCTGTCTCCTTGGCAACTTACTCTCCACAGTACAATTAACTGTTCCCGTTTCAAAGCTCAAGTCATGAAGCAAATGAGATACAAACTGCAAACTGTGTAATAACCTCAATGGTTCTCCATAAAATACAAAGCATATCTCCCTATTCAAGTGGAACAAATCTCTTGGGCTCAAATAACTGAGTGCTCCCCCCCCCCCCCCCAATCTATACATGAAATAAAAATGAAATGATCTTTATTGATACGTACCGCCACATACAGTATGGTGTAGTAACACATCTAAAATCTTAACTACTCACATCACATAAACTACCTTAGACGTACATCAAATAATTTATACATGTGTGTGTCAGTGCAGATGCATTGTACCTCATTGCCTGGAGCTATAAATTTGAGTCTGCTCTGAATCTCAAGAGATCACTGGACCTATTAGTAGAAAAACACATTGTGTAATCCCCTATCATAAATAGTACAGTGTTCAGATGGCTAGTCCCATCAGAGTAAACCAGTCTTCCATTCCACAATGACTGTTTTGACAACTTTGTGGATTTACTAGTCACAGAATTGGAGTGTGAAACAATAAGTTGTGAATTAGTCATTTCAGTCATTAGCTCAAGCCTGCCATACATGTAGATGACTGATATGATGTTTTTTCTGCATGTAACCAGCGAGATGACACTTGTTCTTCACGGGTACTCTAGTGACAAAGACCACAGAGCTATTATATGATACCTCTAGGCAAAGACAGCATCTGATCAGTTCTCATATTTTTTCCATGTAATAAAGGAACAAAGAGAATTCAATATATACGTATTAAATCTATTTATTTCCCCTTGGATTATAATACTATGTATACATTGGACATGTATTTTTGAATAATGTTCATGTACATACTCTGCCATACCACCAAAAGCTTGGCAAAACAGCTGACCTTCTCTGGAATGCACGTCTCCTTACAGTGGGCACTTTTCCCCAGTCCCAAAGTTACCGCACTGTAGAGTTTTCCTGTAAAATAGGCCTTCCAAATGTGTGTATATCTGAGTTAATCTTAGATGATATTCCACTTTTAAAATGTTAAATGCCTCTACGTAGCATGATTTCAAATGCTGAAATATTTTGTACATCCTTCATCACATGCACTGAACTCATACCAGTAGCAGTTACTTTTGAAGATAAATTATAAAATTCAAATTTATGCTAATTATGCATACTTCTGAACTTTAAATGTTGTAATAGTTTCAAAGGTATAGAGATGTATTGCAACCAATAATTCCAGTTCATTGGTTTGTGATATTGCCACATGCAATGAAATGAAACTAATTTGTAATATTTGGAAGATTTAAAAATATCATATCATCAGGGTAAGTCAAATTGTTCTTATCTGAACCTGTACTATACAAATTTAGTAATTATGTTTTGTTTGACAGGTGCTCTTCTTTCATAATGAAGCTCTGCATTTATAAGCAAAACTTCATGTATTTAGCTAATTTATCATTTGCCACGTTCACATATTTATTCATTATTACATGAGTTGTATTTGCTGAATATTTAGCTTAAACAAGGAGCCGCTACTCAGTGAGACATGTACGGGTATAGCCTCCGAAACATGTTCTGAGTAGTTACCCGCTGAAGACCCTATAATTTATTTGAGCTAATACAGCCTATGTCAAAATTTTGCAGAAGAACGTGTGCGATATGGACAACAGAACTTCTATATGTACATAGGTTAGACAGTGACAGGTTAGCTAATGGAGAGTAAAGAGATAGGACTGCGGAATAGGGCAATGACCACTAGAAAGTGGTTCTGGACAAAAAGACAAATACAATAGGTGAATGGGGAATCAATTTTCAATTCAAAGGATTGTGTTAAAAGTGCATTTGATATATATTGATGGAAAATTTTCACATTTTAAATTATGCTAATTTTGCTATGAAGCAAATATTTTTTATCTACTTTAACTTTTTTTCAACCATGATTCTGTGGCTGAGCATGCCATGATCAGGATATGATGTTTGTATGTAACTTATTCCCAGCAGATATTAAGTAAGCTTCTTTATTGTTTGCATGACTATTAAAGCCGTTAATTAGGTGGTTTAGTATTTAACTTTTGCTTCTTTGAAGTATGAGGCTGAATGATTTACAATAAATCCACTGGCAAATATTTCGTTGTTTTATTTTGTTGACTTCTGAAAGATCAGCCCTTAGCCATCTGAATTCCAATGACACACTATTTGTTCTTCATAGCCCTTCTTCATATGTGAGTTGTCCAAGACCATAAATCAATTTTGTAGCCCTTTTCTGTACTTTCTTGATGTTATGGATATCCTTCTGTAAATATGGTCTCCAAGGTTGAGCATGATACTCTGGATGAGGCTTGACCAAAGATTTGTATTATTGAACAATATTCTCCTATAGTTTATTATCATGTGTTCTCCTGATGATACCCAGTACTTGATTTGCTTTTTCAATGATTCGAGCACAATGGACACTTGACTTCAGTGACTGGTGCACAGTTACCCCCAAATCTTTCTCTTTTGGACAAGAAGTTACTGTCTCATGTTAAAAGTTTCAATAAATGTTTTTGAATTTGAATTTGAACTGCATGAATTTGCGTATTTTATACTCAAATTTCGAATTACTGAAAGAAACCAAAATTTTAAATTTGCACTTTTCTACATTAACATCTGCCCCTTCTGAAGAAGAAAAGTAGGCCAAGGGTTGGAAGTTGGACTTGTGACATACATTTATGTACAAAAGATATATACAAAAATCCAGAAAACAAAAGTGGAAGGCTGAAGCCTACCAAGTATCAAGTAACAAGACATTTGAACCTCCTGCCTCCTTCTAATGAGAAGTTGCTGTTGCATGGTCTCGACTCAATGCCTCATTGCATGGCTGAGTCCAGGGATGTGCTATCTAATTTCTAAATAGCACGGCCCTGCTCAGTGCTCAGTCTGCGAATGAGACTTCAGTTCACTGGACGTTTGTACTTTCAGCAGTTCAAAGATTGTAAGGCAATAGCTTGGATTGCTGCAAGTTGCATAATATTAGACAACTGATATTGCCATATTGTGTGAAAGCTTTCGTGTTCTTGAAGCTCATGCAGAGTCTGTCTGGCTATGGAGGAAAAGCTTATTCCTCCAAAGGCAAAGTTCCATGATTTTACCTCACCGAACTTGTCAAGTCAGCAAAAAGTTACACATGTCAAAAAAGACTAGTTTATTCAATTACAAGGATAATATAATCGTGACAGTCGATGTGGAATCATTGATTACAATGGTTATAATCCAGCTTGTTTAAAACAAACATGCTTGTCATTGTTACCCAAATAGCAGCATATATTTTTCCAACAAACAAGTGAAACAACAAACCTGACACTGTGACAGCACTTCGCAGCAAAATTTCGCGCGTGCACTGGAAACCGGAAATATATTTTACTTACGCCAGATGGCGCTGTTAGCACGTCAAGCGGACCAACCTGATCCAAAAACAGGGACCTGTTTTTAACGCATGCCTGTTGCTGAAATGGGAGAGGTATCTTGTAACTAAATTAAAACACAGTGAAAATTAAAGTTGAAACCCATTTTCAACTAGGATTTAACCAAAAACATTTATCAAAAGGTTTTTCGCAGAGAAAATCCAGCATTTAGCGGTAATCACCGTCCACATTTGAACTGGAAAAAAAAACAGCCTGAGGCAAGGAATAATAATAATAATAATAATAATAATAATAATAATAATAATAATAATAATAATAATAATAATAATAATAATAATAATAATAATAATAATAATAATAATAATAATAATAATAATAATATGGCTCTCTGCTTGTCTGCCACGGTCTTGTGTCAGTGTGACACAGGTGGCCTAGAGAAAGAAAAAAAAAGAGTAGATGAGGCGGGCGGGTGGGGGACCATTGTAATCCTTACCAGCTTGTGCTGCCGTGTTTTCCAGGACAAGAGCCGAGGCAAAGGGTCAAATATTGAGTATCCGTTGTCTATGAGAACAGGCGTAACATTACTGAAGTTAATTTTAACTACCGATGGGGCATGACGCATCACTAATACCAAAACTACATGTATACATAGATTTTGTAATGTTCCCCATCATTGTATGCTTCAGAATATCTGTTAAACATTTTACAAATAATAACATTTATTATACTAATGCTCCTCCTCATGAGCTGCAATAATTCTAACTTTATTCAATAGGTATATTTGTTTAATAATTATTACAAGAGTATTGGACAAAGAATCAGGGAAAACAGCAATTCATAGGGACAATGGACATTATTTCCCCACCCCAGAGTACCTCTGTATTGTGTTCGGTCAAGATATCCATATGTATATGTACACATGCATACACACATGCATACACACACGTGTGTGTGTTCGCAATTTTCCAAACACTCCATTTGGGTTGAAAGGTCAGACCTTTTCTTTTTGATAGGGATGATCTCTCTCTCTCTCTCTATATATATATATATATATATATATCTCTCTCTCTCTCTCTCTCTCTCTATATATATATATATATATATATATATATATATATATATATACATCTTCAACATTTTATTGCTATTACAATGCAATACTACAATACAACTTCAAGTTAACTTTTTTTCATGATGCACATCCATACAACTCAAAGATGAAGTTTTCTTGACACGTAAAAGCAAACACGTATTTGTCTATAAGTTCGTCAAGATAATTTACCAAATCGAGGTGCATACAATGTAAGTACAATGTGGGCTCACTAACCAGACCAAAGTTCAACTCCAATGATCAAGCGAACTCTGAAAAGTGGGCAGAGAAAAACAGGTGAGAGGGAGAGAAAAATAGCCTGATGTCGGACTGGGAGTCGTATGAAAATCGTCCAGCTAAAATTTCGTCGATGAATTTCAGAAAGAAACTTCAAAAATCCAATAAAATATGCTAAGAAAATTCTTTTGTTTCATTCTTTATTTAAAAATCTTCCCTTAGGAGGGGGCTTTATTATTTGTATTACTATGTTGCTTTAAAAAATACAAATTGACACAATATCAGTGTGATAAAACAATCGAACCAAAGACGAGGCTCAATATGGGCTCACGAACCAGACCAAACTTCAATTCAAGAGAGTCTTGACCAACATAGCCATGGCAAGTTTGAAAAACTTCTGCTCTGTGTAAAAGATGATCGATTGTGGCGTCAAATACTAGGAAATCATGCTTCATTGATATAAACTGACACGACAACGTAGACAGTCCAGAAATGCATGGTGCTTACGTGGTATAAAGTGATTGTGCAAGCGGATGATTACAACCTGGTAACGCAATTTGCTATACTGCTATAACCGTTATACATGATAACTGAACTTGGAATAGTAACAAGAATGTCTGCACAATTTGGAAAAAATGTCACAGTAGCGATAGACTGGAGCACTTGTCTACAGTCTTTTGCAAAGATTATTGATCATTATAAGACCTCCTTGCCGTCAGGGATAGGATCCAGTACCAAACCATGCGAGCAGGTAGGGATAGAACAATACAAATCCCAAATTAAAAACGTGTCTTTTAGCACAACAACCAGATATCGTCATATTCTGAAGGTGGTCCCACAACACCTCTGCCTCATGGTGGCAGCCTATCTATTCAATACCTTTGGTGTCATATTTAAATTTAAGAATCTTGCACACTGCATTTACATCGATACCATTTGTGTATATAGTAAACAGTAACGGGCCCAGTACAAAACCTTGTAGAATCACTCTTTTTAAATGTGTCAATTTTTCTATTATATTGCTCTTTGTTGCTTATTTTTAGCCACTCCTCTATTCATAATTTCACAGTGAAATAGATGTGCTACTGAGTTTTGTATGAGTCTAACGTGGGACACTTTATCAAAGACTTTGCTGTAGTCCAAGTAAATAATATATGCTGGGTTACCGGTGTTTACAAATTTGTTACCTGTTCCAAAAAAGTTATGATTATTAGGAAAAGAAGATCTCAATGGCCAGAAGCCATGCTGTAGGTTTTTACTCAAACTGGGGCTGGGCTATGTCTCTTCAAATGGTCAAACAGGGTATCTTTCATGATGGATTCTATCATTTGGCCAATTCATGGAGTTATCATATCAGAGTTAAAGTTAGTATTCTTCAGTTATTTGCCAAGTTGATCTTCTCTTAAAAATAACCATGACAGTTTCACATATCTCGTCAAGCAGCATTTCCCAAGCATTGTACGTGTTTTTATTTTTTTAAAAAAAATCCTCCCTCTTTTAAAATGCTTGAGACGGGGAGTGTATGTAATCTGCACCTTGAGTCGTGCTTGCCTTCAGCTGACAAAGCTTCTTAGGACCCAATTCCGGTGACAATCCTATGTACGTACTTTTGACTGCCTCCTTATTTGAATATCTTAACAGGAGACATTCATATTTAACTGCGATCCTGCTCACTTCCTGTGTTGCCGGGGCAACAGACTGATGCTTCCACCATGATAAGGGCAGATTTGTATTATGTACTGCATAAAAATCCATAAATAACACCTTTTCAACCAAAAGAGAGCCCATTTCTAATTATTTTCGGCATTCTTTATGTTTCAAATATATGCTAATACATTTTCTTAAGATTATTGTGTGTTTGTGTTGTTCGTTTTTTTGAGAAAGTACCTTTGCCCATGCTAAATGCATGGATCTGCCATGATGCCGGGGGCTCCCTCTTTTGCTCAATAGGTGTTACAGTAGGACCGCATTTAGACATGAATACATCCTACTAGCTTTACGTAGGATACCAAGTGCCAAGTGACCCTTCTGTCCAATCTGGGGCTTCCAATATCCAGTCTTAATTATCTAAATTTGCCAACATAAACTGTTTTTATTTTTAAGATAGTTAATTTCGTTTTTGGACAAAATACTGATCTATAGTAAGCTCTCAAGATAGTCAATTTCGTTTTTGGACAAAGTACTGATCTATAGTAAGCTCTCAATTGGAAGTTTGTCTTACACTTGAGGCAGCAGACTGGACACTGATATCTGGCCAAACGAACTTTATTTTAATTCTTGGACTTAGTGTTCGCTGTTGTGCGCAGACATGCTCACGTGACCACTTCGAACTTAATGAATGGTCCCTTCATGCACACCGCCAGGACGCAAACAAGATTATCTTTCCCACAATGCAAGTGGGGAATCATGGCTGCTTGTTTGGAATGCCGAAAGCGCGTAAAGCAGCACCGATTCTCGTAGTTTTCCTGTGTATAGTTCACTGCTAGACCAGTGACAGCCAGTATGGAAGATAGGGTACCTGGAGGTCGGCAAAGATCCGATACCCAAGAGGATTACGGTTACGAAGAAGAAGAAGATCCAGGATTTACAAACTTGAAGTTGAGTCCACAACACAGACATGTCAGTCAGAGTATGCCCAAATTTTCGTCCGAGCCCCACAACAAGTCGGTAGTAATGCAAGAAGATTTACAAAACAGATCATTCACACTGGATCGTAAAAATACGCGGAAGTTCAAAGGACCAAGCATGAAATCGTTTGGGAATTTCATGCAGCGAATGGTCCGCCACATGTCATCTTTGTCATTACATGGCTCTCCCAAAACGAAACGTCGCCCAAGCCGCAGTGCCAGTGTGTGTGAACCCCGGCGGAGCCGAGCTGGGGCTTCAAACTCATCTTTAGATGACTCCACTATCCGTCCACTGAATGCTCCGAACAGTATCTTGGATAAAACACCAGGTGTGTCGGGGATCCGTAATCACGGAAATACGTGTTTTATGAATGCCATATTACAGTGTCTTAGCCATACTGATGTCCTGGCAGAGTATTTTGTGACCGATCAGTACAAGACTGATGTCAAAAGAAACAACAAGCAAAATGCAAAAAAATATGGTACGAAGGGTGAACTTACAGAGCATCTAGCTTTACTGTTGAAAAGTTTGTGGTCGTGTTGTTATACCCCAGATATATCTAGTGAATTTAAGTCAATAGTTGGGAAATATGGGAGTCAGTACAGAGGTTATGGACAGCATGATGCACAAGAGTTTCTTTTGTGGCTGTTGGATAAAGTACATGAGGATCTTAACATAGCCACAAAGAAGAAATATCGTGCAAATAAGGTAAGTTGACGATCATAAAATTATTTCAGGACTAAATGCACGCAAGAATACTCAAGTGTGTACTATATGTCACATGTTTCAAAGTGCAAAGTGGCTGGAGCCAAGAGTAAGAGTTAGAATCTGACCCCTAACGGTTGTTAAAAAGCAATACTGTCATCAAGAATAGTGATATGATGTATAGAAATCATATGTCAGCAGTATATTATCAGTGCAATATAGCTGATATAGCCCAACATCGTTTTTTACACAGGCTACAGCATTGTGATTTTGTATGGTGTATATTACTTGGATTTATGAACAAAATTACTTCGTTTCATACTTCATAGGATAGTCCAATGTTCAGCTGAGTCCCAACAATGAACTATTTGCATTATTAGGCCATCGCAGAGGATTGAGGGCATGGATGGCTAATTCGATTGATGTCTCAGTCAAACATCAAACCATGGCCAGAAGTAGTTGTGACACATCATTGTATCCACAATGCTTCATTGTGTAGAATTTTACAAAAGTGAATTGCTATGTGTATAGTCAGTCAACAGTCCATCCTCATGAGTTCCATGGTTATAACTCAACATGCTCAAGTGGCTTTGAGGTGTCATTAAGCCAAATGAGTAGAGTGCAAACAGTCAGGCATGTATTGTTTGAGAAGTTGTTTCAGGAGCTCCACCAGGATACAGATTACTCATGTAAACATGTTGCTCACTGCTCTTGTGGCATTCATGAAATGCCAGTTACATACACAGGGTTAACAAACTGTAGCTATGTGAGAAAACCCTGTGTTCCCTTTATAAAGAAAGTACACCCATCCACCAGGTCATGCTGTCAGTACAGCAGACAGCTTTCCAACAAGTCCGTATTTTACAGTGAGTAATGTTATTGCTGGTAGTGTTTACAAAGACATAAAGCAACATAATGAAAAAGAGTGAAATCTAATTGTCATCAGGAGAGAGCCAAGTTGCTTATAAATTTGAGACAGGCAGGAGAGGTGAATTACCTTTATGTCTGCAACTTACTGGAATAGAAATTCAGATTGTATTTTAAAAATCTTATCAAGTGCAAAGAGTTGCATAAACTTTTTGTTCATATCGATGTATATTGCATGCTATGAATAAGAATAATGGCTAAAAGTTTATAATAATGTTATGTTTACCTCAGCCGTGGATCTGCTTTTCTACTAGTCTTACAGTAGGTACCTTCCTGCAAACGTATATGATTAAATGTTTTAGTCAGGGAATTCAGGATAGCCTATGGTGCATTTGCATCAGGTATATCCTGAGTATAGTGAAGGCATTAGTTTACTGGAGCAAGTAAAAGTAGTAGCCTTGTGTGCAGGCCAGACCTGTGTATTTTGCACACCTGGTCTCTTTGGGGGGAAAAATCCCAATTTGAACAAATTTATAAAGGTGTAGATAGGAAGATGCACACCCAGATTTATTGGTATGGTGTGGGGGAGGTTTGCACAACCAGTTTCGTAGCTATTAAAAAGTGTATGTAGCAAAAACACTATTTGCTGTCCTAAATCTCTGTTCAAATATTATAAAATGAACATGTGCGTCCATGATTATCTTTAATTCCTATTAATGCATCCCCCCGTGGAATGGATTGCATAAAAAGTGCTAAGTCTCGTCGTCTGCCACTGCAGCACATCTTATTTTCCTGATATTTCTGTCCCTTCTTGACCTATTGTCTTCTAATTTGGTACAGATTTAATCTATGGATCTGGGAAATTTTTGCCATATAGTAACAAAAAACCTTGAGGGCAAAGGTCAAGGTCAAATCCTTGTTGCATTTTACTGCTGACTCTGCACTTTTTACATGTTGGCTTATGCCTTCTTTATAGTACATCATAGGCCCAAGGTAACTATAAAACGTAAATAGGAAAATACCTATGGGCTTTCAGTTTGTATAGTTAATTTTAAACCTGAGTGACTTTGAAAGGTCAAACTGCATACATTCCTGTTGATATATGTGTGTGTGTGTGTATATATATATATGTAAGTCAATGGGGATTGCAATGCTTATTCACATTTTCAACTTCTTTTCCAAAACAATTGGCCAGATTCATGTCAAACTTGGTGGGGATGTACATCAGGTAGTTATCTACCAACTGCGTCCAAATGGTTATGCTCCAATGATTTTTGGATTTCTAATGTTGTTTATTGGGGGGGGGGAGGTAATCTTTGCATTCCTATTGATTACCATGTAAGTCAATGGAGTCTGCAATGGCAGTTCACATTTTGATTTCTTCAAAACCCTAAGCCAGATTCACTTAAAACTTCTGTTATGGATACTCCATAGATTTGGGGACTTTTTTTTTTATATGATTGTGGTTGACCTTCAATCAGGTCATAGGTCAAGGTCACAAAACCTTGCAAAATAAAATGGTTTCCCGGCCACATCTTCAAATGGATATGATTGAAGTCCATCAAACTTTTTCATTATTTACCCAGGTGAGAATTCCATTAAATTTGCGGAGAGGTGACCTTGAGGTCAAAGTCAAACTGTCTGCAGAAGAATGGTGGTCCTCTTAGAGGAGTGGTCTCTGGTGAGAGGTGCCTGCTTGGAGGGGATGCATATGTTTTTTGCACAGAAATGTCGCTTCTAGTTGAAACTTGCCATGGTGTGTAAGCACATAAATCCAAGTTTAGGTGTCTAGTGTTGCAATTGCTTAATCCTTATTTTAAAACTGCGACCTTTTAAAGTCTGCTATGACACATGTAAGAATGGTATGGTAGTTTTACTGCTTGCAGTAGTTTAATTCCCTGTGCAGCACCTCTGACCTGTTATTCTTGATCAAATGTGACTTATTGCACAGTGTTTCTCAAAAACAGTGACTGCTGTTAGAATAACATCAGATCTTTTGCTTCCAGTTTAAACACTGTAATAATATCCATTGCCTGTATGTTTCAATCTCACAACTGCCTGGTCTTGAATCAGCAAATGTGGGCACCTATTACTTGGCCAAAAATGGGACATGGATATAGCCATGTAGCCATATCAAAAGTCTATATGGATTCTGAAGCTGTCTGTGCCAGTCAGTGCATTGTTAGGCATATACATGTCCAAAATTTTGTTTACAAGAATGGGCAACACCATTTAAAGAATCGGTGTAAATAGGTTCATTCTTAGTCTTTATATATTCCAAAATTGTGGGTAACTGTCAGTGTTGTCATTGTTGGCTTCTTTTCATTAACACTTGAACACGTTTGATAGTAAATTTGTGGTCTAATAATATATAGACCTATCCGCCTGTGTATTTTCAATTTTATCGTCAGGGCTTGTCCCTGGCACTGTTGATTATATTTTTTTAAACTTCTGTTTTAGTGAGTTAAAACAACAAATGAACATAAAATACACACTATCACATTATTATTAAAATTAATATTATTATTATTATTATTATTATTATTATTATTATTATTATTATTATTATTATTATTATTATTATTATTATTATTATTATGTATTGTAACAAATACAGGGTTTTGTTAGGCCCTATGGATAAAAGATACCTTTGTGATAACTGATATAAAGGGGGAGCTAAGAATAATGTAAAATGAAATTTTCATTTTGCCTGTTCTGTGTGTAAGAAAAAAGTGACAGTTTGATATTTGTTTATGTACAGTACCACATGAAGGCAGGTTAGTTAAAGTTGAACTTGTTTAGAAAGTTGCCGTACACATGGAATGTGAATTTATTAGATGATCCATTAATAACACACTGGAAAGTTGTTTGACCATCTATGCATGAAAAGTTAGGAAAAGCATAAGAAAGATTGATATCCAATAAATTGAGAGAGTAATTTAGTGTGACTGGAGGGGCTAAAAATCTCTATTTAGTGTTCTGTTAAATGCAAAATCAATGTTTGTGAAGTAAGCCTTGAGGAGAGGAGATACGCCAAAAGCATTTTCAGGTTATGTGCACCTTTACCATTGCTGCTTGAATAAGAATAGTTGTTCTTTAGTCGGTCATTTATACCTGGTGTTAAAGGGTAGTGTAGTTTAATAGGCGTATTTTGGTAATCTATCATTTTTCTGTGTCTGGCTCCATATACATAATAAAGTGAAACATATTCACATAAACAGACCTGCAAAGTACATATACATTTTTGAAAGGTCATGACCAATAGATTATAAATATATACATGTACTGAGATTAGGCCTATAATTGCTAGAAACAGCCACTTCTGAGCTCAAATTTTAGAAAGTATGGAAAAATTAAAATAGCCCCTTACTGGCTCAACCAAATTGTAAGGTGTTTAAGATCACAGAATTACTGTAAACAAATTATGTTGGTGAAAAAGGAGTCCTGTGGATTATCTTCACAGGTATGTGTTAAGAAATTGTCAAGAAGTGAGAACAAGGAACCCATACTGTAGTACACATATAGGGGAAGTTATGTTGAAATGCGAACATACATGTACATAAGTACAACTTCTGTACACTTCTAGAAGACATAGAATGTGGTGATTTTCATAGATATAGCCTGGGGATAAAAATGTGATGAATTCTCAGCCCCACAAGTGATGTAATGTTGACCTGCAATCATTCCTAGGTCTAAATTCAGAACCATCACACACATGAATTTGATACATGGGATTAATGAATGACAAATCCACAGCAATCTGCCAGCCAATGAACTGTGCATAGCAACCAGAGTATCCAATCCACATTGAATCTTCTTTTGTGACTGTCTGCCATGAACTGTTGAACAGATTCTGACAAGGTCGGTTGTGCATGTATGGTAGTTTGAGCAATGTTTAGTTAGGAAAAGATGAGAAAAGAACTGGTAGTTGTGTGAATGGGTAAAAGTAGAAGCATCATGTACAAGACTTACTTCTGTGTGGAAATTGTAAATTTAAGATGACATTTTGGCAAGCACAGCTTGCATGTTTGTCTCAAGTCATGGAGACTGTCAGCATTAGTCATGATCAGGGTTTTACATGAAGCAATAAATCACGACCTTTATGCAGAAAATAGTCAGCTGGACCCACAAAAAATACATTGTGTCCTGTAGGATGCACAAGAACCTGCACAGTCAAATCATTTAACTTTGCATGTTCTTGAAATGTCACCATGTCCAAAGTGGCAGGCAAGTTTCTGCGATCACAGAAATATCGAGTTTGAAGCATGAGAATGGTTACTTAACATGCAGAAAAATATATATCAATCCAGTTTCATATTCACTGAAGGAAATGATATGTGTAATATATAATTGAAGTTTTTTGCCTTGTTACTGATTTTTGTCAACAAAATTACACAGGAAAAATAGCATTATGAGCAAGAATAGAGGAACTTACATATCAAATGGCAAGTGATTTATAGGAAATAGCAGACCTCTAAATTTATGCAACGGTAACCTTGTTTGTATGTACCTTGAACAGAATCCCACATTTTAAAGAAACCCCTTGTTCCCCAAATAATTTCCTGTAACATGAAGTGTTGTTTCAAATTTCAGTTAAATTTACACTGGTGATACATGTGCTTGACACTTTTCACTACAAGCAGGCACTGCGTACATTTGGGAAACAATCAATGACTGATAAATTGATGTATTTGTTCCAATTTATTGTGAGCAGATTCTCATTCTTGTATGAAATCACTGAGCATGTAATGTGTTTCAGACTCCCGGTTTTTAATGTGTGACCTCAAAAAACATACAAAGAGTCCTGGGGACCCCAGAAATGAAGGCCTCTAGGTAAAACCCTGTATGATGCTCTTGGATGAACAATGGAGCATCATTTCAGTAATCCCAGAAAAGTTTCCAGTGACAGGCAACTCAGTAAATAACAAATTATAAATACTCTTAATCTTGCTTGTAATGCTATAATGGAAAAGCTGGGTTGCAGACTTTATAGAATTGAGTGAAAGCCTTGAATTTATTTATCAGTTGCAGTCTGACTTACAATGATCACTTGTGTTCGAAAATAATCAGTTGGTACTGGTTGCCTGCCAATTGACTGAGGCCAAGACAACAAATGGTTGATCTAAAACAGGAATAGGATGGTCATTCATCTGTCCTCTGTTCACAAGTTACATTTTTGACTTCTTCCCTGAAACTATTTGTCAGATCCACTTCAAACTTAGTGGGAAACTACCTTGCCAGATTGGGTAGGTTTGTACCAAGTTTGTTTAAATGATCATGCTCCAGTGATTTTTTTTTTTTGTACAAAATCTTAAAAAGTCTTCTCCAAAACCACCTGGCCAATTGCTTTGAAATTGCATTAAAAAGGACATTTCTGGGGACCCCCAGACCATAACAGGTTCAACAGTTGGTGCTGCATTTTTTTTTTTTTTTTTCTAAATTTTTACTTTTTGTTGGTGGTGGTGGTGGGCGGGAGGTGTCACTATTTTGGACTTCTCCATTAGTGTCACTCAGATTGGTCTGAAACTTTGTGGAATTGTAGCTTGTGGGAAGGTTAAATGAACTGTTCACTGGTAACCTGGGTGAAATGGTATATACCGCAAAAACAATCGGTACACTGCGATACAGCCAGGCCACAATGCGGGTATCGAAATTAAATCCCCCTGTATCACAAAAATTGATACATTCCTTCATTTATGTAGTTTCAGCTGTACACAGTCAAAGACCAAATTAAATACAGTCCAGTTCTGATAATTTGTCACAGTTTTGGGCATTGAAAAGTGCCACTCTATCCTGTGTTCATCTACATTATGTTTATGTGATCTAGTTTTGCATTTTACGATGTTGATGGAATCCCCACATATCAGGGCTCACCAATTTGTATGTCCTGTTGTCAAGGACAAGTAAAATCCCGGTCAGGGCACTAAAAATTTTCAAAGCACTGGTGCTGAGGGCAAGTGAAATGTCAGGGGTACTTGCCCTGGGGACAAGTGGACAGAAAAAGAATTGGTGAGCCCTGCATACATGCATGACATTTTGTGGTGCAACGTTACAATTTCATGGGTGAAGCCTAGTATTCATACATTATTATTATCATGCATTCAAAATGGCATTGCAG
This sequence comes from Hermodice carunculata, assembly GCA_964020975.1. Lineage (NCBI taxonomy): Eukaryota > Metazoa > Annelida > Polychaeta > Eunicida > Amphinomidae > Hermodice > Hermodice carunculata. Next base: position 96,904,000 of record OZ026613.1, on the reverse strand, counting down.
TGCACAAACAGACCGCGTTGTGGTTGATGTGGAGAAGGCACCTGCTGAATGGAAGTTTGGGTTTAAAACCACCACCCATGATGGTGTGAGGACAATGCATCATGACATCCTTGTGTGTCGTACCTGCCATATGGAGGCAAATACCACACTGGAAACTCAATGAACATGAAGTTTCACCTGGCAAGACATTCATACATGTCCAAATAAACATGGGAGACTTGTCCAGAGCAAGCGGCTGCCAATGTCCCCACCAGTTAACGTTGTGCTAGCCCTACTATTAACTAATGACATTTGTCTTGGTTTTGTAACACAATTTAGTAAAGGGAAAACACAACTAGCAGTGTCTTGCTTGTGTGATTCTCTCTTTCAGATGATTTTTATTGTTTAACACACAGCAGCAGTTAACTTATGGGTATATGGCTCACATATTGTACACTGATATGGTCTGATATCGTGTAGTTACTGCTATATTGATGTGGCTTCTTGTTTGTGTGAGTCTTTTCTCAGCTCATATTGTCAGTCTGTGCTGAAAACAGGTCTACACAAGCAGGAAGCCGTATCAATCTTCAGTAACCACATATATGTTGGACCATGTCAGTATGAAATGCAGGCGCCAGATAACCATAACTTAACTGCTGTTGAGTGTTAAACAATGTTAATCATCTGAAAGAGACTCACACAACCAAGATACTGCTAGTTGTGTTTTCCCTTTACTTAATTGTATTAGAAAATACAACACAAATGATTCCCATCAGTGTTTTATAGTTCTTCATTTCAATAAAGTCTGGAACGATATGAATAAACAGCTTTGATGTGATACTATGAAATTGTATATATATATACATTGTATCATCAGTACTGTATCGCGGTATGTATATCGTATCATGGAAAAGCGTATCGTTACACCCCTGTTCACTGGGTGATGATGTTCTGGATCCCTTATTTGTAACAAATTTTTCAGTTCTGGCACTTGTTGGCTAATTAATGCATAGTACTAAATATTGGTTTATCATTATAATGTAAATCCATGGGGATTGCAATGGGAATTCACATATTTTAACTTCACCAAAACCATCAACCAGATTAACTTAGTTTAAACATATTTTATTTCCAAAAAAAAGGCAATTGGGAAGAAGGGCCAAGCCCTATATTAATCCCTCTAGCAATTTACTTCAGATTAACTTCAAACTTGGTGGGAATGTAGCTTAGGTTAGTCTCTACCAAATTTGCTCAAAATGGTCACACTTAAAGGATTTTAAAAGAATTTACATCTCTCTCTTTTTTTTTTTCTTCATTCTTAAGTAGAATATAGAAAAAAATGTTTTTGTCCAAAACTGCTCAGCCAATTCCTTTGAAAATAATTTTATTTTAAGGTAAAATGTTTAAAAAATTCTCCAAAATTGTTTGGTCAATTGCACAGGGGCACTTTTGGGGACCCAAGACCAAATTTTGTTCATCAGGTGGCACTGTAATTTTTTCCCTTCAGAATTTTTATGCGGTTTTGCTTTGCTTGACTTCTTGCTCCAAAATGTAAGTGGGGCCTACATATATATCTGTTAATCTTACACTTAAGCCATGTTTCTGTTGTTCCGACAAGTACAAATTTCTTTTTATCTTGTTGGAGAGTATTTTCAGTGACAGCAGGAACTACTGACACTCAAAAATGTTTTTTTATGTTTACAACTTCAGTTTAGCTAAAAAAATATGTAAATGGCTAAAATAATTTCAGAGGAATGTTCAACATGAAAAAGTGATTAGAGATTATCCAAAGGTGCGGCTTCAGACCTTCCACCTTAAAGAAGTGTGACAGAAGATATCTTATTTTGCAGATCTATCTATATATACTGTATATCAGGTCTTCTCTAGGGAAAAATTAAAGCCTTACATTTTTACTCATGTCCAGCAACTGGTCTGTGCCCAGTGGCGCCATCAAGGTAATTCGGGCCCCAAAACCACATTTTTACCTTTATTTTTGACAAAATATAGCTTTATGTGAAGCTTCTTTAAGCTTGATGGCCATGGCGAAAGCTTTATGGGATTTTTATAAGGTTATAAGTTTGATGACCTTGATTTAATTTCCATACAATATTACATACCATTTTTATCTCTGCAAACTAAAGGCTGCAGAGCTTATACAATCCCTCGTCTGTCCATACATCCATCGATCTGTGAACTTTTGTTTGTAAACATGATACGGTCCACTATTTTGGAGTTAGCCCTGTACAACTCTTAGGACATATCGGATGTATGGATATCTAGGTTGAGTTTGATATCGATGGCGCCATCTACAGATTTAAGTAATATGGGTCAAAATGTGAAAATCTTTAGACCACTCTGGCATCCTTAAATTTTGATTAATCTTCATGAAATGTAGTGGGACTGGAGGAGGTCAAAATTCTTCTCGTCCCATATTTATATCAAATTGGTAAGCCCAGTACCAATAACTCAGAAAGTGCTTAGTTAATGTATAATAAATTTTGATTAATTAATGCAAAAATGACATGATATATTTCCAAAAGCCCAAAACAGGTCTGAATTTGAGAATTACATTCTGAAAATTTCTGAGCACCTTGGGTTCTTAATGTGAGTATTGTGGTAATCCATGTTTGTGAAGATTGTCTCATACTGACAAAGTTCATCGCATACAACTGGGTTTCTCACATTTGTGTTGGTTCTCAGGACAGATGTTTGTCCTTTTGTTTAGTGCCCAAACAAATACATGCACCACAGTTTTTCTCAAACATCTGACTAGAAAATAACAGTGAAAATGATAAAACAGTCACTTAAAATTGTCTGGGCAGTGTTGTGTGAACCAAGGTATTTATGTGTCTTCATACAGGGCGACAGCTACATTGGCTGACAATATTGATCAGTCATTAGCCATACATGTTGATGGATGGCAACCACGTGTGTCCTTTAACCCAAGCTTATAAGCATACTTCAATGATTGTCAGGCTTGAATGGCCACCTTGTTCAACCAAATATACGAGAGACAAGGTTGGCTTTGTCTTAGTTAGATATGGGAAATGCTGTCCTGAGTTTTCTTCAAATTTGGAAACTGACAAATCTTTAAAATTATAGAAAGTCTGATTGCAAACAAAACATGTTGAATAATAAAAAAAACTTGACTTTTTGGATATGTGGGACATACAGGAAAGGGTTAAAAATACTCCATTTCAGACTTCTCAGTCTGATCTTTAAAATACAATGTCAAGCTATTAACCCTAAAGTGAAGTCTTGACAGGGTGAGGGTGGGCATGAGGGCAGACAGAGATGAAAGAAGAAAGAAAGGGCTGTTATGTTTCATAGCAGACACAAAATCAATTGCATTTATAAATATAGCATCACAGCTATGGTCAGTATTCAATGCAGACATCTTGGAAAAACATTTGGTGTTAGACAGGGAACACTTAAGACCACTCAGACAAAATTAATGCATTGTGTACATTAGGTGGGTTTGTCTGCAGCCCCAGTCATACCAAGCCCTAGTTTAGTCTGCAGAATGTTAAATGTGAGTGGAATACATAACAATATAGATACTTTTTTTCACCCAAATGTTCTATTTATTCCATCTTACCACCCCCATATATATATTCAAACCACAAAGAACATTATTAAACTCTCCTTACAAATTTTTGGATGATTTGAACAGGGTCTTCCAGTACGTGTTTCGCACATACATAACTGAGAGGCAAGAGGAAGTTCTTATTTTTGAGCTGGACCATGTTAACAACAAGCATGATGTATCAATACCTGTGTGATTGCATCTGGCACAAAGACATGCAGCTGCCTGATTGTGATGACATTGTCGGGTGTCGAGTTTCCTGTTTAGCAGTCAGCGCTTGGGTGTTTAAAAATACTATGCACTTTGCCCCCCCCCACACCCACACACTTCTGAGCCACTATATTATCAAAATATAATGTGGGAAATTCAGTGCTCACATTTATGCGCATTTCCACAAAAATAAAGTGGGGTCAACAAATATTAAAACTTACATGTTTAATTATTCTGCAAATATTGGTGGGTTCTAACAGTGTTGGAAAGATCATGTATAGGTACCGCGAGTAAACTTGCCCCATGAAAAACCCAACACACAACTGCCAGTCACATGCAAGTGACCGGGTGGAGTAATCTTAGGTAAACTGAACATCATCGTGGGACCTACTCCCATGGACTGATTCCTGACACATTGGGCATTTTCCTCTATCCCCTACCCTTGCGTATTTGCCTGTGACCCCAAATAATTATGCTCCCTCCCTCCCCCCCTACTGGAGGATGGCTTTTTCCGTGCACATTTCATTTTCGTTTTCTGTTATTCCTTTGCTGTTTAACTTAGTTTCATGAAACTTGACACACACATATAGCTTGACCTAAAGGTGTGTCATGAAACAAAAGTAGGTCACTAGGTCAAGTATCTGGTCCTTTGCAATCTTATCTGGGCTATAATTCGCTTGGTCTTCAACTTAGATTAATGAAACCTTACACAAATATGCATCTAGACATACAAGTGGGTCATGTACCAAAAGTAGGTCACTAGGTCAGGTGTCTGGGTCACAGTGAAATATTTCTTAAAAATCTTGTCCGGGTTGTAATTCCACCAGTACCTAGCGTAAAAGTGTGTCTCATTTTGTGTGATTTATATTTTGCTATAGTGCTATTCACATTTGGAGTTGCATATCGATGACATTCACTTAAAACATCAAAGGGACCGGACTTTGACTCATTTTCCTGACAAAACTGGACTTGTTATTAAAAATCTGAGGCATCGTTTTCAAGTTTACATTGTTATGAACAGTTTGCCACAAATTTAATGTCTTTACATCAGAAAACAAAAAAGTTGAATCCAAGTGTCTTCAAGGCTCTTTGAAAAGGAGGATGGGCACTTGGTACAATTGCTGTATAAACATAGGACAACAAACACACAGGACCATGGGAGAAAACAAATGATTAGTTTGTGAGCTTTGCAAAATGTATAGTTTGTGGCAGTTTTTATGCGTGTTGATTTTTTTTGTGTGATAGAGTCTTTACAAGCACTCTCAAAATAGCACTGAACCAGAGGCTCATCCTTAAGCTGATTACTTCGCGAGCGAAGGCTCCGTACTGGTGATGCATTAGGCCCATTGAGCCCAATGGGAAAATGACAAAACTCAAGACCAGCAAATATTTTCAAGTTGCGACATCTTTCAGCATCCAGACAAGAGTTCTTTATTGAATTAGAAATTTTAAGGGTTGTAATTGTTAAATTTAATTTATAAATGATAATTTCTTTTCAAAGCATATGTAATCCATAACGATGAAGTGGTGGTGGCAGCAGTTTGCATACCTGGGAATGTCTGCCCTGGATTTGACTTGTTGAGGTCGTGCATGTGGGGTTCCTCCAATGAGTGACCACCTGCATTATACGACCACTTTTTGGTCGGCGCTAGGGGTTGGTCACTCAAAAGAAGGACTGCTGTGGCACCATTTTCATATTGGGCGTACCAGTCACTTCAACAATACTTTTTTCTCTGTTGGGGATTACTAAATAGATGCATTTAGGAGCACCAAACTCATTAGAAGACTTCATCTTTTTTACCATATGAGTATATAGTGAATCCAATTATAAACTTAGTTTTGGAGCAATTTACGATCTACTACAGGAACATCAGCAAATCAGTTTTACAGGTCAGATCAACTTCCCTCAAATTCTGCACCAAGGGTCTTGAAGGCCATGATTGGTTGAAAAATTTCAGAATCTCCATCTTACCTCCCACCAATTTCAGTAGGCCTACTAAACAATTGCTCTGTCAGTGCGTTTCTGTTGGACAGTGATGTTCAAGATTAGACCTAAATCCAGAAACTTTGTGTGGGAATTTGGGAATCTCCAAAGCAGTCTCAACGATGCCTAAACATGCAAGCAACTCAATCATGGGACATGACGCTCAAATTTCAGGCAAATTTTTCCCCGTAAGTTTGCTATATATGTTGAGATTATACACATGTACATTGAATTGACAGGTGTGCACATAAATTAGACTCTGTAATTACAGCATGCCATTGTCAGCTAAATCTGACCAAGTGCAGTCAATTCAGAAAACATTCTTATGGCTGGATGGTAAGCACCCAACCTGCAGCAATCAAAGCTGTTAATTCAGCACATGTTATTTAAATGGTATGTGTTTTTGTATTTTTTCACAACATGTTACGCCCTCTTGGATCCGTATCTCTAGGGGTTCTGGCCAGTTGACAAGAGTATTAGTAGCAAGCTTCAGTTTAAAAAATGAAGGTAACAATGATGGTAACAACATTGTTAACACAGATACTTTTTGGTTTTGCAAACAGAAAGGTTTAATGATCACACACACACACACACACGATCGATATGTGATTCATGATCAGGCCTACACAGATGTGATATATAGTGATCAAGCCTACATATATATAGGCCTTGACATTAAGGATTTTGGCCACTGGTCCCTGGGCTAGTGGTCTGCAACTTGTACTAGCCCCCACGAGAAATTTGCTTGTCCCACTTGGCTTGAATAACAGTTACTACCCCACAACCTGGCTACCTACTTGATTTCTGTCCAAAAAAAACCCGATATTTTCACTGTCTGTCTAGCGTATATATGATTTACGAGATCAAAGGTAACGGCAGTTACACCGGTTATTGGAGCAGCGCCACAGCAACTCACAGACACCGTCAGTCGGATCAGCCTCAGCAGTGTCAAAAAATATAAAATTCTTCTGCAAATTAGCATCATGGACCATTTATCAGTGTGTTCTAGCAGTGTTGGAAAAAAAAGATTGTGCATATCTACAGGTGCTGTGAGATGACTTCCTGGGAAAGACAGCACACAACTGCCAGTGACATGCAAGTGACAATGTGGAGTAGATCTGCAGTGAACTGAACATCAAAAGCCATCATCCTGGGACCGACTCTCACGAACTGATTCGGCACACATTAAGCAGTTCCCTCTATCCCCTACCTTTGCGTATTTACCAGGGACTCCAAATATTTGTTGCTATAAACACTGGAATCTTTATTTTTGCATGCTGCAATATAAACAAAGCTTCCCATTTGCATGTTACCTTCGTAAATTACAGAAGATTCACACATGTTCACTGGGCGGAAGCCATGATGAACACACTGTAACATGAGCCGTGTGTGATTGGCTCATTCTTGCGTGTGACTCAATTGGCCAATCAGATGCCCAGTAGCGGTTTGTGTACAGTGGTAGGAAATATGGTGAAGGTGCACACACTCAATGTCTGATTTGCAATATTAAATTTTTTGTTTGAATTTGAATTACTAACACCACTTATTGCGAGGAACTTGCCAATACTGTATATGCAAATTGACTATGATGTACCGTTAGCATTTATGGCAGGAATGCAAACAGTGTGCCTCCTGTCAGAGGCAACAACAATGAGAAACAGGATCCTGAAACCAATGCAACTATTAATCTTAATTAAAGTTTACCTAAAATTGAGTTGCTACATCCGGGTAGTGCCCAGCGAGAATACTACTCATAAATTTGTGTACGAATAAACTGAACCAGGTACCCCATCAAAAAATTGCACTAGTCCATTCAGGCTGGGCCCTATTACCATTTGCTAGCCCAAAAATTAAAAATACTAGCCCCAGACTATATATATATATATGTGTATGTATATATATATATATATATATATATATATATATATATATATATATATATATATATATATATATATATATATATATATATATATATATATATATATATATATATATATGTATGTATGTATATATATGTATATGTGTATGTATGTATGTATGCATGCAGAGAGAGGGAGAGAGGGATTGTGGCATGGTTTGTTGTTGATATGAAGAATATCAAGTCACACAGTTAGATACCATACAGCAGAACACGTTTGTGACTAGTGGGCTTGCTTAATGTCAAGCCTTATATTATGTATATATATATGTATATGTGTGTGTATATATATATATATATATATATATATATATATATATATATATATATATATATATATGTATAGATTATAACATGGTTTGTTGTCAATGCGAAGAATATCAATGAGCACTGGGTGCCATACATGCAGAACGAGTCAGCGAAGGGAACATGTTCTGCTGTATGTTATCTAGTGCAAGTTGATATTCTTTGTATCAACAACAAACCAGGCTATGATCTATTTATCTCATGTTTGTTAAGGCCTACTTCCATAAGTTTAGCCACACCAGATGCCAAATGTTCCAGCAGAGATTCATCAGACGAAGCCATCTTATATTACCCAGGAAGTAGCACATAATAGTATATATATCATATATTGGTGTTTCCAGATATAGGTACTCTGCTGAACAGTAGGCCTTTTATAATATGTAAAAATAGTTCACTTTTTAATGACTTTATTATAGGGCCCATAGTGGTCTGGCCTGTATGATATGTGTACATGTACATGCTTAGCACTAAAATCGAACCAAACGCGAGTTATTATGTGTATATACATGTATGTAATATGTAGGCCTACATACTGATACATGAATATTGTATATATATATATATCAGGGCTAGAAATAGGGCTTATCCGCTTGTCCGTACTAAGTGAAAATTGAGACGGACAAGTAAATTTGCTAATGCACTTGTCCAAAATTTACATATAGTTCAATTAGAATATGACTCCACTTTGGTTTGTGGACAAGTGAAAATTTTTCCTTATTTCTAGCACTGTATATATATATATATATATATATATATATATATATATATATATATATATATATATATATATATATACACGTAGACATGATGATGATGATGCCTGGATATACACATGTATGTTTGATATACAATGATCAGTCTTATTGTGTGTGATAGATAATCATCAGGCCTACATACATGGGATACATGATGATCAGGCCTGCATACATGTATACATATATGTGATGTATGATGAACAGGCGTACATATATGACATGATACAAGAGCTATGGATGCACGCAAACATGTACACATGATGATCAGGCCTACATGTACATGTGATGAAAACCACAACTTGCATCTGATGCATAAATGTTGTTGGAAGAATGCCCTCTTGGATGGAACTTCTTGATGTAAAGCACCCAAAACAGTGCATATCATGAATGATTGATCAAAGTTGGCACACTTTTACTACTATGTATATATTTACAGCTCTTGTGAACTATTACTGACCAGCAGAACACTAGGTCATTGTCATACCTCGATGCTATGTGGTGAACATTCACCAGATTTCCCACAAAATGTGCTATATGTGCATATAGGTACAGGTGGAGTAATAGCTGCCATTTAAGACCAGTTTTCCTATCAGCAACGAGTGATTTTATATTTAAGGAGGTCTTACGATACAGGTCATTTCTGAGACACACTAGTGTCATGAAGGGAGAGTCTTAAAAAGATATTGTCTTACATGAGAATCAGTCTTTAGAACAGACCTGTAGCATTGTATACATAATTACAAGCTAGCACAATCAATAAATCTAGGATTTTTCCCCATTTCCATTAGAAGAGGTTTTTTTTTTTTTTTTTGCTTCACCTACACACATCATCTTGTTTGTATGTTGTATGTTGCACCAAGGATGTTGCAACAAACAGAGAGTGTGACTAAAATCAAATCCAGACGGTAAGTGAACCCACAAGATTCAGGGGTCTTGATTTAGTCAGGCCGTAAATAAGTATTCCTGTAATGGTAGAGAAAAAAACTGTGGAAAAGACTGCAACTTGTCTTCTGATGCAGACTCAGATGTAGCTGGATTTTGTGTGTGTGTGTGTGTGTGTGTGTGTGTGTGTGCGTGTGTGTGTGTCATTTTTGACAACACTACTTTATGATACTATTACTGCATTTACCTGAACAGGTGAGAGGTACATGGGTTTCTAGATTTGTGGACATTGTTAGCTTTGTTTGCCTCTTTATATAATGATATAGCAGAGAGATTGTTGTTAATATATATGCACTTAATATGCAAGAAATTGCAATCGAAAGTCAAGATGCAGAATATATCTAAGGCCCTAAATTGAAGTAGACCTACCAGGAAATTAATTAGGTTGGTCACAGATCCATCCTGCACTTTGATGGTCATTACCATTACCAATTTGATGAAGCCCTGGAGCCAAAGAGCACATCCAACAAGATGCTTGGGGTCAGATAGCTATAGTGAGCCCTGTCACCATGGACCACTCTTGTGAGAAACCTCCCTCTCTAGAAAGACCATCTCTTGGAAAACTTTGCTAAAGTACTTATATGTGAAATACTTCATGAAAGAGTCAGAAAAACTATCTATTTTGAGAGACTGTAAATTTGTGGCTCTTAAGCCTTGTCCTTGAAGACAGATTTTACTGTATCACTCAAAGTCCTGCTATTAATCATAGTAATTAGTTTTAGTGTCCAGTGTTTCCCCGGGAGCCCTGTTTGGTCACTGGTATTGCCCCTGCTGCCAGTCGTTTAAAACAGTACTATGCTTAATAATGTGACTTACGTCCAGTCCCAAGGGTTTTTGAATAGATAGGAATAACCTCTGATTAACCCAGCATATCCCAGAATGGACATTATGCAGACTAGGTATAGTAACTTAAATGTGTTGTTGTAGTAAAGACATTCATTATAAAGCACCATCCTGGTGTGATTCAAACAAAGGCACATCGAACACAAACAATTAAGAACTAGAAAAGAAGATTTGCTTCAAAAGTAAACCTGCGTGTGCTTTCACAGCTTAATTGGATGCTACCATAGCATAAAACCTAAGAATTTCAGGACTGATGGACACCTCTGCCTCATTTAATTTGTTCAAGTGTCCTAAATAACCAAAAATTAAAATTTGACATTTTTTATATCTGTGATCCATTGAAAGTGCCTGGTGCACAAACCTATCAATTAAAGGTTGAATGGCACCTGTACCTTTAATAGATTTGAAGATATTCAACATTAAAACTTTTCAGGTGCCACTCATGTAGCTTAAATAAATTATACAAGTTTTGGCTGTGATTCATTTGATGCTTCAATAGCAAAAACTTCTGAATCAATGTTGGAATTGTACCTCTACTTTATAGTTTTGAAGATATTGAAAGAAAAACTAAAATTTTGAAATGGCCCCAATTTTTGCTGATATAGTTTCAACATGTATACAAAATTTTCCAAACCAGACCAGTACTTAATTTCACTGCTATATTAATAACTGTGAAAAATTAAGTATTTCTTTGTGATATGGTGTCTGAGAAAAACTCTGAACAAAATTGGCTCTAAACAAACAAACAAGCCATATGTCTGTGCACACAGACATAATGACTTGGTCCATTCATTTACCCAAACTTTTTCCAAAGCCCCAAAGAGTGTGCATGTACACCCAGCAGGGCTGTCAGGAGAAATATCCCCATTAAAAAATAATCAAAGTAAGAAATAAAAGGGAACCTTGAAATCCAGAAAGGTACAGTGGCTGCATTTGTGAAAAAAGAAAAGAAATGGAGAGACAGAGCAAGGCATGCCCTGTACATGATTGATATATGATGGAACCTCCCTGGTGCAAAGTGATAGCAGTGTGATAGATACTCAAAAGGCAAGGTGCTGCTGTTGTCTATCATGACAACAGAACCCATGGCTTTGACAGAGGTAATATGCACTTCTTACCTCTGCTGGCCATAGGTAGTAGAGCTTGTGCCATCACTCATGTCCGTCTGTCCGTAAACAATAGGAGGTATTCATATGAATTTGGGCTGCAGCATGGAATCGGACTGGAAGGCGGGCAGATTCATGTCTTGAGCTGGGCCAAATGAGATTCATGATAAAAGTAGCAAGCAGAAGGCTTAAGAAAGGTCATTCACCAAGTTAAAAAAGATACAAGATGCTGAACATATTCAGCATATTTCATTTGTTCTTGATCTGTTGATAAAAATATGTTATTTCTGAAGGGCAAACTGGCATAAATGTTACAGTGCTGCCCTCATCATGGCAGACCGGGAAGCATACTTCTGTTGCCTAGTACCGGAGGGAACCAGTGACACTCAGTGGATTATGTAATACAGATGCCAAAAAGTGAAAAAATGGAAAATGCTGTGGTGTACTTGAGTGTATTTTTCAGTGAATTCTTATGAAATATGTGGAGATATTCTGGAGGCTATATTAAATGTCAAACCAGAACAGTATTTAGCGTCAGTACCTGTAGTTATGTATCCACCGTGGGAGGGGATACATATAGTGTTCAGTCTCGTCCACCACCATCGCATATCTTATTTTCATTATATTTCTGTCCCCTTGTGACCTATTGCCTCCAAATTTGGTACAGGTAATCTGTGGGTGTGGGAAATTTTTCCTTTATTATAACAATATATAAGCTTAAGGTCAAAGTCAAATCTTTGTATTTTTCTGTTGACTCAGCAATTTTCACATATTGCCTTATACTTTCTTAATGGTGCATCTTAGACACGAGTAACCTTGAAACTGCAACTTTCCTGTTCATTACTGTATAAGTCAGTGGGGATCCCAATGCTAATTTACATTTTCAACTTGTCCAAAACAGTTGACCTGTTGCCTCCTTAATTAGTAGAGAGAATGTATTTGGGTGGGAAATTTTTCCCATATAATGATATGTTACCTTTAGGTCAAGGTCAAATTCTGTGGCATTTTTCGCTGACTTGGTAATTTTCACATATTGGCTTATACCTATGGTGCATTGTAGGCCAAAGGTTACTAAAACTTTGTCACCATTTACCCAGGTGAGACTTCCGTTAAATTTGCTAAGAGGTGACCTGGAGGTCAATGGTCAAGGCCAAACTTATTGTTCTTTAAATATAAGGGCTACTAGGGATCAATATGCAGGTTACCTTAGCTGAAGTTTCAAGGTCACTGGGTTAATGAAATGAATATTGTATCAGGACGGCAACTCAAGAAGTAAATATTGTGTATTTTGATGTTCATGTGATAACTTGAAAAATGTTTAAACTAGGAGTATGATAATATTGCACATGTGTGATGATGGAGTTCTTTAAGGCTGTGTTAAGAGTGCACATAGGTGACTGACATAAGGCCAGCCTTGAAATAGTTTTGATTTGATATCAGATATCAGGTAAAAAGCCCTTTTCCTCTCTCTCTCTCTCTCTCTCTCTCTCTCTCTCTCTCTCTCTCTCTCTCTCTCTCTCTCTCTCTCTCTCTCTCTCTCTCTCTCTCTCTCTCTCTCTCTCTCTCTCTCTCTCTCTCTCTCTCTCTCTCTCTCTCTCTCTCTCTCTCTCTCTCTCTCTCTCTCTCTCTCACACCATGTTGTTGTCTTTGAAGCACTATAAACTGTAGATTGATTGTCTGAAGTGACAAATTTGATCCTGGTCTGCTCTGGATAATGCATGGACTTAGTCAGAAATGTTTGCCATCAGGTCACTAAACTCATGAATTAGTATCTTCAGTGAAGCTATAAAATGATTGATTGGACTTGTAATAAATTAAGTCCCATTTTTGCGTTTTAATTCCACAAGTCGTGTCTTTGATGCCCGTCTGCTCTGGACAGTGCATACATGCCTGCTGAGAATTGATGGAGGTTAGATCGTTGAACTCATGCATTACAGGGGTCAAAATAACGCCAGTCCTTCAGCCCAGAACTGACATTTTTTTGGCAGGACTGACAATACTTGTGATCGGCCAGTCCCGTGGACTGACGGGACTTACCAGGTAACATTCTGACACAAGTTTGGATCATTTGATATTCTTAATTGTTAAAAATTTCATCAGTGTTTAATGGCTCAGTATTTTTTCAATTTTGTCCTGAAATATACAGCTAACATAGGCATGGAAAATGTCATTTTATTTAGGGTTTTAAACGAGGCAGGCCTTGCCATAAGAGGCGAGCCATCACTCGCCTTCACGCCACACACACCTGAAACACTTTATGTGAGGTGTTGATCACTCATCAGTGCAACAGATTTTATGAAGAGATATTATGGGCAGCTCCCCTGATAGCTTACCTAAACAGTTTTTGGGGGAGCTATTAGCAGCTCACCAGTGATTTGCTCATGGCAAGGCCTGCAAGGGCATAAATTCATTGACCGGATGGGACAGACCAGAGTGTGAAAGACTGAAAGTGTCAGTATTGGTATCTTCATGACAAGCATGACTCACTTTTGAACAATTGGGAGATTGTCATGATCTTGTGTGGAAAACATAACTAGTCTTTGAGTATTTGTCAGTGATGGTTACAAAGTGAGCCAGCAGCTTGAAATCTTTGGCTTCATTGTGATATATATACATACATCCAGGGACCACTCTGACCATATAGCCAATTAACCAAATGCTAATGTTTCGAAAGTTTGTATTTTGGCTACAAATTTTTTAAGACTAGATGTGTCCCTGTGTATATATGAGTCATTTAAGAGCAATTAAAAACAGACTAGTACCCAGCAATTAAAGATTGACGTTTGCATGCAAAAATATGCATACAATGCCAAAATTGAGTTGGAAGCTATATAATAATAATGAATCATTATGGTCTTGACTTTAAGCTATAAAGTGTCATGGGCTATTTTTAATGGACCCGTACATTCAGAATCTGGAAAAATCAGGACAGCTTTTACATGCTTGTCTCTGTGGGCAGTTTGAAAGTTTGCATTAAATTATATGGAGATAAATGACATCACAGACCAGGTTCTGCTCATGTTTATAGAACTGTGACAGTACCTTTCATTTTAAAATCATTTTATGTGGATTGCACATAAAACTACGTGGATAAAACTGATGCTATGTGGGTAAAGCTTCAGTTTCGCTGCTAAGAAGTAGGGGTCCAAGGAAGGGATGATTGTCCAGGCTGCTGCTGCATACATTGGTGCCATAAAAGCTGTCATGGAAGACAAGACTTAACCCTTTCCCCCTTAAACCGGCCAAAACCGGCTGGTGGTCAAATCTCATCTGCTTCAGTGTTTTCAACCAATTTCAACAGTTTTGAAAAAAAAATTGACTGAGAAATGTACACGAGACTTATCAAGATCACATGCCCCAGGTCAACAGCTTCCCTTGGCATGCCAAGGAAAGCTGTTGACTCAGTCTTAATTCAAGGGGGAAAGGGTTAACCTGTTCCCCTTGAATGAAGACTGTCAACAGCTGTCCTTGATATGGATTGGGCTCAGAGTGCCCAACCAAGGCCAACAAAAGCTATTGGTTTAAACATATTTATTTCAAAAAAAAAATAATTGGGAAACAGGGCTGTGCCCTATATAAATCCCTCTTGCACAAAGCTATTGACCTGGGGCATGTTATCTTGATAGGTCTCGCTGACAATTTTCACCAAATTGTTTTTCAGTACTGTTGAAGTACTGTTGAAATTAGTCCAAAACATTGAAACAAATGACATTTGACTACTAGCTGGTTTTGGCCAGTTTATGGGAGAAAGGGTCAACAATCACAGGAGTTATGTTTCTCTTAAAGGTGGTTTTCAAATTTGGGAGCAAAAATGAAGATAAGATGGCATTGGTAGACTAGTAACCACAAGGGTTCAACTCATTAGGAAAAAAAAACATAGTTAATCAGTTAACCAGGCTGTCAGTTCAGATGTTCATGTAGTTACAGTAACTGCCAATGGCTTTATAGATTTTGAAAGTCAGATACAGTGGTCCACGGTAGCAGACTGTCTCTCTCTCTCTCTCTATATATATATATATCTTGTAATCTCTGTAGTTCTAATACCCAAGATCGGCCAGTGTTGTACATTTACTTTGAAATTAGCGCCAAATGGGCAATTTTGCAAGGGGAACCTGCACCAATAATGGTAGTTTACATAAAAGAGGTTGGCTGAGGGGACAGAAATGTGTCCATTTACCAGAATTGCTTTGCAGACATGCTATAGTGCAAGGGGCGCAGGAGTACAGAGTAATGAGCCTTGTGATCATGAAAGCTATTTTAGAAGAGGGGTTTTTTACCTGATGTCTGGCATATTGTACACGCTTGCACAGAACAAACCTGTAGACTGGCTGTAAAGCATGCTGTGGTAATACGTAGCTGTGAAATATTACCTCACTTACCAGTGAACTATCATAATGGTTATTGTATGTAAACATGAAATTAAAAAGCAATGGAGTATGGTGAGTGTGTAGTATTTAAAGGTTGACATTTTATTGCAATTTATGAGACTTGGAAGACTTGGTGTACACCAGTTTGGTTATTTCCTGGTCTGTGTTGATTTAAATATGGAAGTCTTTATAATGAAAACAAAACTGAAGTTGCATTGTTTTTGTAATATCTGTCATTTAAAGGATAAAAAATGGGAACCGGAAAAGGGGTGAACTGCAGTGACATGGAACTTTCACCTCCCTGGCTATTACAATCTGAGGTCAGTTGACCAGTTGATGACCCTGCGCCAAACATTGAAATAGATGCATGGAAGGCATGTGCCAAGCTTCATAACTTGGATCTCTTCTTATTTGGTGACACCATGATGGTGACTAGGACCGTACAATCCTTGTGTCTTTTCATTTGTTCACAAAAAAATGAGACAAATAAATCAACTTTCCCTGTAAGTTAAATCCTCTTTGGACTGCTTCAACAGCTTTCATTGGCACACTGGGTGTATTGTACCCAGAGTGTGTTGACTGATTGCCAATGCATGTATACATGACCTTGATGAAAAGATGGCATTTATGATGTGGGACCATTTCTAACAGAACTAGAAAGGAAATAAATATATGAATGCTGAGACATAAGCTTATGTCTCAGAGGGCTAAAAGGGAATGACTATGCAGGTAACATGGAAGTTAGCATCTTTTTGTTTTGTTTGCTGCAAACAGAATTTTTGAAAATATGTGTTTTTGTTTGTTACAGAGTAGTCATGGACGGTCAGATGAAGCAGTGGCTGCAGAAGCATTGGCCAACCACATGCGCTGTAACAACAGTTTCGTCTATGATCTGTTCCAAGCACTCTACAGGTCCTCACTAACTTGTCCGAACTGTCGTCGACAAAGTACAACATTTGACCCATTCCTGTCTGTATCCTTGCCAATACCACAGAAAACTAAACGGCCAGTGTATGTCACTGTTGCCTATTTGGATGCACATCCAAGACAGGTTCGGATAGGCTTGCTGCTGAATCAATGTGATACTGTGAAAGAACTACGTCAAACACTGGCAACAGACACCAAGATCCCAGAAGACCAGGTAACACAAATTTTAAAACATTGTATTAATTATCAAGGCTTAATTCAGACATCACAAAAGACTACAAATGTGAGCAGATTTTCTATAGTTCTGCTTGTCAATAAAATTCATAAGCGATTTTAAATTTTCACTCATATAATTTCTGATAATGGCACTTGTCCGAATATCAAACCGGCGCAGTACTCATGCAACTGATACACACATGTAAATGCATTTAACATGCATCTTGTGACAAAAACTTGAAACAGTTTCTCTTAGCATCGTAGTCACGTAAATTAAAGAGACTTCAGGTTAATTGTCTGCCTTTTAAAGTTACTTGTCCCTACGATGATTTTACTTGTCCCATATGGTTGGCTCAAAGGAATTTTTGTAATGTCAAGGCTCAATTTTGGCTACCTGTTGGTAACCAATGGCCCAGGATATAGACCCTGGGTACTTCATAAAATTAGAACCATTTTGGAGTCAGAAACACCTTAAACTGGCTTAAATTTAAACATTTGGTACATTTTGTCCCCCAGAAAGCAACAGTGGCACTCAGTCATTACACTTTGGTGGTCAGTGGCATGGCTCCTGAGAATTTTTTGTCCAACAATTAGGTCTGAGTGTGCATGTACATGCATCTTCTAATCAAAAAATATTTTAAAATTAGATCAGAATAAGTACAGTAGCAAACCACCCAACTATAATGACTAAACATTGCCAAGTAGTATCTTATGTTTTGTGAACCAGAAATACAAAGAACTATGCTTTAATTTTGCATGTATATGTGACATTTTGTGATCTAATGTAATGTTAAGTCATGGTGGAAACTGCTGTGCCCAGTGGCGGGACTTAGTGTATGATAGTCAATGAAATGGGCAATGTATAGATGCCCCCCTTGTGTAATCTTCTGTTGTTGATCCAAGTGAGCTAGTGGCCAGGTGTCTTCTGCAGGTTCCAGCTTGATCTGGAAGCCATTGTAACAATGTAGCATTATGTTGCATTTAAAGGTAAACACAGGTTAAGCTATGTCTTCTACAAAACTGTAACCCAGAAGTTAAGTTATGACTTCAATGTTGCATACATATGGTAATAATCCGCAATTAGGGCTTGGTCAGCTTAGAATGACAAAATTCCCAAGGTCACCATCTAGAGTCCTTTTAGTGAACCTGGTTTTTGCATAACTAAAGATGTTTTTGACCTAGGGCTTTCATATTGCACAGGAATTTCATATGGCACATAAATGTAGCCTTCTATAAGAAATGGGTGACCTTGAGCCAATTCCCAAGGTCACAGAGCTACATTACCGAATTTGTTTTTTGCTTAATGAGTGCAGAATTTTTTGAGCCAGAGCTTTTATCCTGTACATGTTCATAAGCTTCTGTTAGGGTTAAATCAGTTTCAAAGAAGGGTGACCTTGACCTAATTATTAAGGTCACAAGGCCACTTAAGTTATTTTGGTTTCTGCATCCACTTCCATAGGTAATGAGTGCCCCGATTGGTACTATCAACAGGGTTAGGAGGGTGAACATAATGACGGTAGGGGGGCAACTATGTTTTACAACCATGCCTTCTTGGAGCTAGCATGGAGAAGTTGTCTAATGTAGCCTGTAATGCATCTGTCGTTTCTATAAATTCTACAGTTTGTTGGCCATTAACATTTTGGAAAAAGAGCATGTACACATGCCAGGACTTGCACAGCATTCCCTGCCTTATCGTAAACCACTACCACAACAGTCTTATCATGGCTTGTATCAAGTTGACAGAATACTAAGTCTGTTTGAAGTTTGCATATGATTGCAACCCCTCCGAAGGGGCACCCTCTATAGTGTGACTCTATATCTAACATGCCTAATTTTGAGTACACTATAAACTTTTTGTCCACATTTAAACAAAAAAAAATCATTTTATGACTTTTTTTGTGAAGTACTTTCCACGTTCTGTGTCAAGTCACATATGCATGCTGAAGACTGGTTTCATTACTCGCCAGCTGATTGCATTACATTGTTTCAGCTTTCCCAGTAGTCAGGACTATAGGTTACACTCGGAGTAACGGGAGAGCCGGGGCGTTTCTTCAGTGTTTCTAGTTAACACTTGACTTGCACTGGTAGAATAAGCCCGATGTCTGAGGCATCAATTCATCGCTGTCAGGATATCACCATAACAATAATTGCACTTTCACTTATTCCTCATGCATTTCCTTCACTTATTTCTTGTTAACTTTTGGCATCTTGACTTATTGATGGTCCGATGATGACCTCTGTGTTTTGACCTCCAAGTCTAGTACAATAATTGGCCGGGAAAGAGCGATGGGGGAGAAGGTCATGGCTGTCCAGGTGCACTTGGGTGGGTTGCAGTATGTAAATCTTTGTGAATGCAGGCTTCTGAAGGGTGTTGCTGCAGCTCAGAACATGAAGCCAGACCATAAAGCACAGTTAGGTATCAAAATTGTTTAGAATTGACCTTTTTGAAATTAAGACTGATGAATTTGAATTGCTTTAACTTTCAAGTGAAGCTTTGTTACAAACTGCAGTTAATATGCTAAAATTTTATGTATTTTTGAAAAATAATCTGTTATTATCCTTCAGTCTTTTCCTTCCTGTGACATCACATTACAATCAGTCTGACAAAATCCAGTGCTTTGAAGCCAGACAGATTTATGGGCACCATATGTATTAAAAAAAACTAACTAAATGCCTGTATGTTGATGATGGCCAGAGCTGTTAGAAAGAAAAGGTTATAGTTGTGTCCTTGAAATGCTGCTTGCTGTCTTCAATATTACGCTTCTTCAAGAACCTCTCAGGTTGTCATAAGAGTGCTAAGTTATGCTTGGTCTGAGAAATACTGTGAATTATATTAATGTAATTTCACTGAATTTCCATTTTTGCTATAAATTTCACTGATGCTTCAAAAGCTGCTAAAATAAGAACGCAGTGAAAAAGATTTTTAACATGGTATGGATTGAAATTGTAACAAAAATAGTGAATTTAAAGTTTCAGTGAAAGGTCCAAAATACAAAACCGCCAAAATTAGAACCAGTGAAAATAAATGTGCTCACAGTAATTATTTGCAGTGGCAGATTACTGACTGTGAACTATGGTATTTTGCTTTGCAATGAAAACCAAAGAAATTAAGTTAGCAACACTTGCAGTTTTTGAGGCCTTAACAAGAGAAATGTATGGAATTAAGATCTGTGACTGTCTTCCTTGATTTTTTTTTTTTTTATCTGTTAAACATATTCCCCATACCTCTGGTATACAGTAACTGTTATGGTCCCAGAAAGGATACATAAGATGCAAATATTCAGCAAGCAGCAAAGAGCGGAATGCAAGTGGATGTAAACATGGTAAAGGCCAAAGGAAATAAGCATTAGCACACACAATTTTTGGCTGGTACAGTTGCTGTTGAGAATCTGATAAAATGTATAGACCTGCAGTGCAAAGTAACAAAAAATTCATGATTTATTTGCATATGCCTCCCTTCCCCCTCCCTCATGGTGCACTCAGGTGTATAAACAACAACAGTTACCATTATTTTCTTCTGCAAGAGAATTTCAAGTTGTCAAGATATTGATGACATGGTGGTTTTGTGTCTTGTGTGCTGGTTACACTGTGGCTGTGATGGTGTGGTCATCTCATCTCAAGCCCCATTTCAAGAGTCCACATGATTGCATTTTGTTAACTTCCTACCAGATTATGACAGGGCTATCCATAAAATAAATTGGACAAACACCATATAAATGCATTGCATTAACCCTTGTCATAAAGGCCAGTGTACTTGTCTCTTGATCGTCTCGATTTATGTGATTGGTAGAGACAAACAGCTTAAACCTTGGGAGTTGGACCACCCCAGAGCCTGGCTTTGAGACTCCTTGAAACATGTAAGGCAATGCTGCCATGAAATTGTGAACAGCAAAATGTGGAACCAGCAGGACAAGCCTGGAATGTTAACTGAGGTGCCAATACATATATGCGGAGTGCTTGTGCAGAGCCAGGAACTGTAAGATTTGGCATGCTTTCATGCTGTCCCTTGTCCAGTGAATGCTTCCCCAATAATAGCTGTACACCAAAAATAGGCTGACCCTTCAGAGATAACTATCTATGTATCAAAGGCATGATAACTGTTTACATCATGTCAGAAATAACAATGTACCAAAAGTAGGTTAATCCTTTACTTCATGTCAGTAGTAACTCTCCGTGTACCAAAAGTAGGTGAACTCGTTACTTAATGTCAATACTCACATTCGGACATGTTTATTCAACTCAAGTGGTGAATGCATAAATTTACAGTTTATGGTGACGATAAAATGCTTGAAGTGCATAGAGTGCCCAAATTTGTCCATTGGTCTCAGACTAGTAGTTCATTATTTATGCTGCCCATTATCTAAATTTCTGTGTTGACACAGTAAACGTTCCTTAGTTTTTGTAGCGGAATAGGGGGGGGGGGGGGGGAGGGGAGAGAGAGAGATTGGCTTTGGGGTTGTATTTGGATAAATTTTGTTGTGAAAATGAAAGGAAAAACAGTCATAAATGGTTCAAATATTATGTTGTCAAATGTTGCGAATTGCTTCCAACAGAAAAAAACAAATGTTTCAACAGCAGTGCCAGACAGTGTCTGCTCCCAGGAAATACATTCACTGTAATCAGAAACAGTCCAGCAAAATTCCCTGAAAAATTCTGTTTCTGGAGTATGATGCATAAGGTGACAGCATGGATCATCATATAGTGTCAATTGATGCGTCAGCAGGACAAACTTCTTTGTTCCTGTTGTCTATGAGCTCATTGAGGTCATGTGCACAAAGTCCATGTTGTTTTTTAATTTCGTTCCAATAACTCACCTGATGTTTTTTGACCCTCGTGACACTGTGCACAGCTTTACATGTCTTTCGATTGTTATGGTGATCACAAAGAAAATGTCAAGTTCAGCAAAATAGTTGTGGAGAATTAACATGGAATGTTGAGGTAATGAATCGGGACAGTGTGACATTGTGTGCCATGTAACTTACGGCTTTGTCCGAAATTTTTCGGTCTTAATTTGTTGTTGCCCCCTCTCTTTTTTTGTTTTTGTTTTATTGGTTTATGTTTTTAATGGCAGAAAAAGAAATACAAGTTCCATACTTGAATGTGTGGGATCAAGAAGTCATCTGTTTGAACACCTCAACAATTGTCACCTGACTTGTATACGATAGGTTTGGCACTGTCTCAAGTATGTACATTGGGAATTACGTACATATTTATGAAGATTTCTGCAAGATTAAGGTCCATTAACTACCATAATAACATTAAATGTGTTTTATTCAATTCTTCAGATTACATTGGGGCTAGAACTTGGAGATTTGGACATGTGACACACAATATATGTCTACCAAAATATCAGAAAATCTCAAAATGAACAAACTTATCCAACTGGCTGGATATTGCCTTAATAATCCTCCCTCATTTGTTAATTGACCAGTTTGTCAAGCTCCCTGGGACCTTTTATGGGTGTTTCTCAGAAAATATGGTGCTCAGCTACCAAACTAAAACTTTTACAACCGATGGACCTTACATGGTATGTATGCTGGAGGGATAACATAATTAACCAGAACAATGATTGATGCATCAGGATTAAGTGAATGTAGTTATGATACACAATCCAGTGGGTAAAAATTGATACTCTTAGACATAAAAAGTGCTTTTATCATGAAATAAAAGGGAATAAAATGATCCATTATGTGGGTAGTTTGCTGCACAGACATTTAATTTTAAGCAGCGATCACACATTATTCATTATTCACATTGTTGTTACAGTTTTTCACACTGTTTTATCCAAACTGTTCCTGACAACATTTTATGAGGTTCCCTGTATGCAAATTAAGGCATCTTGGGAAATTACTTGAATTTAGATTGACAAATCATTGCTTATGGCAACTTTATGCTATCAAATACACATGTTTGGCCTAAACAACATGGTGAAAAGAAATGCAGGCATTGCTATTATTGGTGCATAGTACATGAAAAGTATGAAATATACATGTATGTACATGTATCCTATCATCCCTTCTATAGCGAGATACTTGTCGTATAGCGGCATGAGCCTATTGTTACATGCCTAGTATTATTTTATGAGGCTAATTATCCTCATGCATTAATGACCAAAGTTTATTAAGCACCTTGATGCTTTTAGGTCTATTTCTCTGAAAATATGTCACAATGTCACAAAACATCTGCACTTTTGTGGTGGAAATACCAGATCTGATAGGTCGCTGTATGTGCCTGCTTATTCACAATCATTTATTAGCAAAGTTCATTGAAGACTGTTTCTTAAAAAGTATGACAGATAGTTGTGAAAAACTTTTATGGCAGATAGACCCTTCTAGAAGATGGGAATGCCATTGTTTTATATGCCAGTTGATCCTGCAGCATTTCATTGAGATTGTGAAATGAGCAATGAAAAAATGTTGATATTGCCAAGTAACAACATATATTACCTAAAAGTAGTCTCAGCGCCACAGGGGAAATAAGTGAGGATTTGCTGAGTCACCCTCATAATATATATATATATATATATATATATATATATATATATATATATATATATATATATATATATATATATATATATATATATATATATATATATATATATATATATTTGTATTTGTGTCTTTTTGCCGAGAACCACTTCCTAGTAGTCATTACCCTATTCCACAGTCCAAACTCTTTACTCTCCACAAAACTAACCTGTCCCTGTCTTACCTATATACATACGGAAGTACTATTGTCCATATTGCACACATTCCTGTGTAAAATTTTGACATAGGCTGTGTTAGCCCAAATAAATTTAAGGGTCTTCAGTGGGTAACTACTCAACATGTTTTGGAGCCTTTTACCCGTACATGTCTCTCTGAGTAGCAGCTCCTTGTCTAAGCTAAATATTCTGCAAAGACAACCCACATAATGAATAAATATGAACATGGCCAATGATGAAATAGCTAAATACATGAAGTTTTGCTTATAAATGCAGAGCTTCATCATGAAAGAAGAATACCTGTCAAACAAACCATAATTACTAAATTTGTATAGTACAGGTTCAGATAAGAACAATTTGACTTACATATAGTCTTTGAGATCATGAATGTGCAGAAGATAAGTGTTTTTATGACACCAGTAAGGTCTTGTAAGCGTTTTTCTTTTTAAAGTACAATGTACTACAATTTTTCATGCCAGATGTGACATAATTTTTTCAATATTTTGATAGAGTGAAGTTTTTGCAGACATAAATCCCATACTAACCTTACTGTGTGCGCATACTAGTTTTGGTAATTTGGTATTTAGTTAATTGATTAAAATTGTCTTAGTATTATGTCTGTCTACCAAAAAATTGTGAGAGTCAGTCATGCATATCTCAGGATTGTTTTCTTTAGAAGAGGCATTAAATGTACCATACATAAGTTTTTTTCCCTCCTATGTGGTTTTTTACACAGTATAAGGCTTTTAAGGATCTGTTGCTAAACAAACTTCTGTCCGGCAGTATATATAAACTTCACCTCAAACCTGATGATAAGATCTGTTGGGATTTTAAGTTGCTTAACTACCAACAATTATATTTACATAGGGCCAACTCTTCTGGTCATCCAGTTTACTACATGTTCATAAATATGCTTTTTTTCATGTGTATAAATGTTTATTTCTTCCTTTCCTGTATTTAATTTTAAATTTGTAGCTCCACACTTCTGGACAAAGCCAATTTTAAACCTGTGTGAAATTACTGTTTTATTATGTTTTAATGTGCAAAGTTTTGTGCCATCAGCGAAATTTATTGTGAAAACAAAAGTACATGTGCACTTGAAATGAAATAAATCTAAAGCACTATAGCTGCAAACTTTTTCCCCATTGAACACAAGTTTTAGATGATGGACAATATTATTGTTCTTTAAAGCTGCTTTCCCTTTTATTGAACCCTACATCGCAGTGTACTCTTTATAGTAAACACATTCAACTTAGAATGAAAAGCAGGCGTGAGTGATGCCAAGCATTATGCTATTTGATCTGACCCAGATACAAGTTGTGGCTGATGATGTCGAACTTTGTGTTAGGGTTAACGTCTTTTAATAGTGGGTCTCCAATTTTGACTGGAGCCCTGCAGAGCACATGTGTAAGCAACCGCCAGGTATTGTGGCATTTGCACGTCTGTTATGAAGGATTGTGTCCTTGTAATTGCAGGTTGATTGTATTTATGGCATGTCCTATCATGGTGAGAAAATTACGCACCACATACATGGGAAACCATCATGTTTGCAATAGGTCATTACATATACAAAGGTAACCACTATACATACAGAAGTATCTATCATGCCAGAGACAATCATCTTACACCGGGACACCTTGTTACCTGGTATGATTCATGTGCTATTGTTTAATATCTTTGTAAAATAACTGCTATATATTTGTGTTTGGGAACAACACTTGTGAAGTGAAATGCACATTGACTGTTGACAGATATTCCTGCTGATGGGTCTGTGGCCTACAATACATGTACAGGAATTGAATGGTTGAATAATAACCCCCGGTAATTAACCTTGAGCGCATGTTGTCATAGAACATATGAGGTCAGCCACATGGGACAAATTGTTCATGGTCACTCAACCAAGCACCAGTTCTTTATCTTTGAGGTTAAATTATGTACATATGACGTCTGCATATTTTCATTGACTCAGCATTGTCATTTACACATACATTTTTATTGATATTCACCACTTGGTACAAGGTATGGTCTAATATACAAAGGATCCAATAAACACAATATAATGAAACTGTATAAATGTAATAAATCATTCTTATATGTATGTATGTTTATATGTATGTATGTATGTATGTATGCAGAGAGAGAGAGAGAGAGAGAGAGAGAGAGAGAGAGAGAGAGAGAGAGAGAGAGTTTAAAATGCGATTGCAGCCCCTTTTGGGATCCTCATGAATGTTATAATTTCAAAAATTTGGTGGTCAGACTGACACAACTTACATTTTGCAGGTGGTTAGTTATCAACAAATTTATTTGAGCTCATTTGTGATCATAATTACCTTGAATCCTGTGGCTTTTGGAGAGGAGCAGCTGGATGAGTAGGAGACAAGTGTCACATCTGTCTCGACACACACAAGATGTTTGCTGGTACAGTGAAATAATACAAAGCATGGAGGAAGGGGCATGGACCTTTGGATGCTATGTGATGTTGGCTGATGTGATGGGATGATATGTGATGTGGGCTGATGTGAGGGGTGATATATATGTGATGTCTGGCAGCTCCCAGTGTGTATGTTGCATGCCTGCCATTGATTTTGCAATGGTTTCAGAGCAGCAATCAAGTTAAAATATAGGTGACAGCACTTGGGGATACATGTAACAAAGTAGTGACATAACATGCAAACCATCAAAAGCAAGTCACATACCCATTGTTAGCCTTTAACCCTTTCCCTCTTGACTAAAAATTGTGAACAAACAGATTCCATGCCGCTGCTTTGGGTGCTGGTCTGATGGAGCCCATCAGCAGTTTCCATTCAAATTATTTTTCATTCACACTAAACTTAAAAATTCATGAAAGCAAATTACGTTTTACCTCCTATCCAGTTGGTTTTGGCAGGTGGAGGGGGGAGAAGGTTAAGTCAAGGTTTAACTGGAATCACATCCCCAGTTACTGATCAAACTGATCAGTCTGTATATTAATTTTTGGGAATTTGCATGCAATGTAAATATATGTGAACTTAAATAGTAGGGTTTATGCTTGCCTCCAGAGTTCCCAGAAGACTCTAATTAAAGTTTCTGGGGATGGCACTTACTGGGCGACCCTGTGAAAGTCTTGAGAGGGCAAGGAGGATGCTCTGTAGGTGAGGGTTGTGGTGATAATCTTGACGTGAGGTAAATCATGCCTGCTTGCCCTAGCCATGATCAATACCAAACTTTATGTGATGAAATGACCGTGACATACAGTTACGTTGTCTTAGCAGAAAGTACTCTTAACTCATTCCACCCTGATAGAAGACCGAGTCAGCAGCTTTCGCTTGATGCGCTCTGGCCGCAATGCCACCAGAGCGTACTAAGATAAGCTGTTGACCATAGGAATATAATTTGGAATGATCTTTCATGAAAGTTTCATCCAAAATTTTGAAAAATAATTCCTAAATTGGTAAAATGCAATTAGCAGACAACATTTAGATATTAGTGGGAAAAAGTGTCATTAGGGTGGAATGAGTTAATGCAGATGTGGTCTTTGTAGATGTGGTCTTTCTCTGGAAATAGTCATTGTGTGTGTTGATGCTAAATGGAGAGTCATTCAGAAAATAAGAGACTAACCATATTTGCTGTGAGCTGAGCACAGTTGTGTAAGCCAGTCTTCACACCTCAAAAGCAGTGTGCCAGATAATGAAAAAAGAACTTCACTTGTTTGCTAGTAGGTAGTTTTGATTTTTTTGTGATTGAATTACCTGTAAATTTTGGGCAAGTACAATGGCAAGTTGACTTGTCTGTCATACATTTTACTTAGTACGGCCAAACAGACAAGCCCAACTTTAACTCATTCCATACTATGGTGACAGTCATTGGTCAGTGGTTCTGGCACTGCCTGGCAAGTCATGCTACAGCTGCTGCAAGGGCAACTGCAGCATGACTTGCCAGGCAGTGCCAGAACCACTGACTTTAGACTATAGGCATGTTGGTACTTGAATGAAAGCTCTTTTCATGAAGAATTTAGATATGCAATTGTTGTCTTAAATCTAGGTAAATATGCAGAAAAATCCTGCACTGGTATGGAATGAGTTAAATGCAGAAAAGGATACAGAGCTACACTGAACATCACTTGTGCAATGGTGGTCGAGAAGCAGTCTTTTTTATTGGAGTGACACATATTGTGATACCTAGTATTAAGGAAAAAATCTTGACATTCTTCTCTGAAATATGAGTAATCTTATTAATCGTTCTGATGCGTGGGAAAGTGGGAAAGCATATACATGTACATGTATCCGGATACTGATCAATTCTATGAGGCTACATGCACCCAGGAGTTCTATTAATTAGCTGGTTGCTGTGAATAAAGTATACCAAGGGTTAAAATGAAAATGTTTAAAAAAAAACAAAAAAAACCCCCAAAAACTGGATGGTGCAGTTGTGTGTGTCTTTACCACAATAAGGTTGTTTGAGTGTGAACATAGGTGTTTTTGTGCCCACTTCCCCTTCATTTGGAGACCTTGGAAGGCTGCTTGACACTGGGGTTGCACTTGTGTATTCACCCTGAAAACAGGCCTTTTATCAATGCAATTCCCATTTATGTGAATCAGTGTGGAATAATAGAGTCCTTTATCTTTTGTTTGTGGTGTTATCTGTGTCATTAAGGAACAAGAGCCTTCATCAATTTTTTTAGGTGGATGTTATTAAGATCTGAACTTTCCAAAGGGTTACCTTTTATCTGGTGAAAAAATAATGATATAAATGTGTGCAATGTATTGGTTGTTATGTAAGGTTTAGAGTTATTTATAGAGATAAAATCTGAAAATAGAGGTAAAGTATTCAAGCTACTTGTTGCGAGACATGTCTCAATCAATCTTTTAACCCTTGCCAGGCGAGAATATTTCAAGACTTAAGGAAATGTTCCCTTCATGTGAGCTGGATGCTTCATAGCCACATTAACCCTTTCCCCCTTAAACCAGCCAAAACGGGCTGGTGGTCAAATGACATCTGCTTCAGTGTTTTCAACTAATTTCAACATTAATGAGAAACAATTTGACTGAGAATTGTAGATGAGCCCTATCAAGATCACACGCCCGAGGTCAACAACTTTCCTTGGCACGAGTTGGCCACTTAGTGCCCATTTCATGCCAAGGAAAGTTGTTGACTCAGTGTCAATTCAAGGGAGAAAGGGTTAAGAGAAGCTCTTGACCTGTAGTAGGCTGCTCTGATTCTCAGCTACAATACTCAGATAAAATCATGTTTTCAATGGTAACTTAGAAATTCCAGTTAGGCTTAAAACATTGAGGATGGCTGTTGATCCAGGCTGGTTTAGCTACTGGTTGGCGTATATTTTGCAAACATCACAGATTTTATGTTGCCTCCCTGCACCCTACCCCCAATGTTCTGAATGTACTTTGCTCACCTTACTAGGTACCGTTTTTTTTTTAACTGCCCAAAACCAACCAAAGGTAAACTGGGATAAGTTTCAATAATTTTAATTAACTTATGTATGTAGGAAAATAATTTGAATGAGAATTGTAGACAAAGGCAATCAGAATAGCATGTGCCAGGTCAACAGCTGTCTCATGGATGGGCTGGGAGCTAAGCATCCAACCCACCTCAGGACAGCTGTTGACTTCATTCAAGGAAGAATGGATTAAATATATATTGCTTATATATGTGTGTATTCACATTTATATTCATGATCATGTTGTTTCCCAAATTTGGCTTCAAGATAGAATTTCCTTTCATTTTGTTTTCTCTCTTTGGCCCTGAGTTTGATTCAGCCTCAACATGGAGGGGAAAAACCTCAATCAAATGTCTCCAACTGGACCAACTTGGGAAGAAGTTAGGGCAATCCCTCAGGAAACTTCTTGATTATTGACCTGAACAAAATAGATGTACACATAAGTCACACTACACTAAGATGGCACCAGTCATGTAAAGGCATGTTGATACCGAAATTAAAATTGTTTATAAATATGAAGAATTTGAACAGGATATTCTCATTGATTTCCAAGTAAATGTGCACAAAAATCTGACACTAGTATGAAATGCGCTGGAAGGGGGAAAAAATGGAGAGCAGAGTTATGCAGTGCATTTTTTTTTTGGTCACATTGTCATCATAACTGTCAGAGTGCCAACTTTAACCCTTTCCCCCTTGAATTAAGACTCAGTCAACAGCTTTCCTTGGCGTTGGTTGGGCACTAAGTGCCCAACCCATGCCAAAGAAAGCTGTTGACCTGGGGCATGTGATCTTGATAAGTCTCATGTACAGTTCTCCGTCAAATTGTTTTTCATAACTGTTGAAATTAGTTGAAAACACTGAAGCAGACGACATTTGACCACCAGCCGGTTTTGGCTGGTTTGAGTGGGAAAGGGTTGAGGTTGTCCACAGCATTGTACCAAAAGTGTACCAAGGAAAACTGTTGACCTGGACAATATCTTTGGGGCATGCTGGTACTTGAACAAGGGGCATAATTGCACAAGGAATTTGAAGGTGGGATCAATTCATAAGTGACTGTTGTCTGTACAAAAACTCTAAAGGGTTAATCCTAAGTCAGTTGAAGTGATTTGGGAAATTGTAGGTACTTGTCTGCATCCACCACACCACACACACACCACCTTCTCTGTTGGGGTTAGTTTTAACTGCTCAGTCGTTTCTGTTTTATGTATAATGGTCATTATAATACAAGAGTATGTGGGTGCAGTATGTGCTTACATGAAGTCAGTGTAAGCCTACACATTGCCACAAGGCATAATTGGCCATGGGAGAACATAAACATTCATAGTATATTTATAAGCACCTGGGGTACACTGTTGATCTTAAGCTGCAGCACAAGGTTTGTACCAAAGCATTCCAGTGTTCACTGCATTTCCTGTCCCATAAACTATTGGCATAATCGTGTCCTGACACTGCACTGTTTTCACTGTGTATGAGATCAGAAATGATAATTTGATCCTTTTATGTTTATGCTACCCAGACTTGGCTGTTATTATTGTTGGTGTATAAACTTAGGCCAGAACATTCGTACCTTCAAAATATCAAGCTTGGTTTCGGGAACATTGAAAATATTGGTCTCTTTCCAAAGTACAAAGAAACATTATTAACTATAGCAATTATGTTTTGAACTTGATATCTCCATTTTTACAGTAATCAGGAAAAGAAGTCTCCTCCGCTTTAATAGTCCGGTGTCCAATTTTCACATCTGTATGCATCAAGGTCAAAAGTACCAACACCAAAAGAAACCCTATTGGTCCTTTCCTATTGTGTTGGAATGTAACCCTGGGCTCAGGATCCACCATTACCAAGATATAAACCAGTATGTCAGATTTGCTGCTGTCCCTGGGGTAAAAATGCTAACATGTACATATACCTATGCATGTATTTCTTATTTCAATAATTCATTAAATATTAGGAAATACCAGCGGTACCCTGTGTAGAACAAACTTATTGGAGATTGAGTTCAGGTACATTCTCACAAAGTTTGAAGACGATCCAATGTGAAGTTTTGGAGGAGAAGCATATTTAAAATTATATATATTACACCATGCAATTTATAGTAAGGTCTGTAATCTACATTTTATCTTTAAAAAATGTTTACTGGGATGTGTATTCTATATTTTGCCATGAAGAATTTACATTGAAGTCTGTGGTTTGCATTTTATCATGGAGAATTTACAGTGACATCTG
The DNA here is from genome assembly GCA_964020975.1 of Hermodice carunculata. Taxonomy (NCBI): domain Eukaryota; kingdom Metazoa; phylum Annelida; class Polychaeta; order Eunicida; family Amphinomidae; genus Hermodice; species Hermodice carunculata. Next base: position 96,872,492 of record OZ026613.1, on the reverse strand, counting down.
ATCTTGTGCATACCTTTTCTCGTACAATGCTATACATAAATTCTAGTCTGGCCCAGTTCCCAGTTTATTGGTTTAAATAGCTTCATATACAAAGCGTGGAAGGAAATTCAGCTTCAATTTTCCAGTTTGCATAATTTCATTGATCACATAGACATGTCACACACCTGGAAAGTATTCATGAGCCAAGACATACTTGAAAAAAAAAGTAGATTATACCTGAAAAATTCTTGTAGGCAGTTACATCCTAGTGACATAACTTGCAAAGATGCCAAAGGCAAAAAATAAAGAAATTGAATTCAATGTCAGGTAACAATAGTTAGAAGAGTGACCGATATTACATTTTAGTTACAGTTAAGTCACAATTGTATTCTCAAACTCCTCTTTCTAAAAAATAAAATGAAACAAATGAAAAAAACGAGAGAGAGAGTTAATAATATAAGTAGTATGTCTCTTTGACGGGTATAGCTGTCAAAGGGGCAGCTTGACTATGTCTTCCCCAGAAATTGGCAAGGGGGGGGGGGGATGATACAGGACCCATGTCAAATTGAGTTACAAAACACGCAGATATTAGTGGGTTTTTGGTAGAATCTTTGTAGCCGTATAATGTCAGCTGCCCATTCAAGGCCAGCAATGACTGGAGCATGTGGATAAATTAATACCCTCAGGCATAGTAATAATTATGGCAATCCTAATATTGTGACATCTTTCCACATTGGCTCATGCCCAGAACATTCCAGCACTTGGCTTCACATTGGAGGAATTTAGATAATGTCTGAAATTTACTATTCAGGTTGTCACATACCATTTATGATGATTAAAGTAGCTGTACACACTTTGTTGTCAGGAAGGAAAACATGAGGGCCTTAATTGTTATTTGATCAAATGATGGCAAACAAAAGCACAGACATTTGGATCAATATGTGTCTGCTCATGCTTTATTGTTTGGTTTGTTTGAGTGTGCAAATGTTTGCTGAGCTCACAGGGAGAGGAGGATCAAGCCATTTCAAACAGTCAGGCTTTATTAACCATTTGAATGTTATTTTGATATACAATTATCACATCTTTGTGCATATATAAATAACACATAAAAACGTATTGTGTAGTATTTTCTGTGCTTTTGACAGTATCTTTGCTAGAATAAAGGGTTCTTTTTAATCACTTCTCATTGTTTACCTCTGAGGTTATAGGATGGTCCATCATCTGTCTGTCCATCCGTTCACAATTTGCATTTTTGACTCCTTCCTCAGATTCACTTCACATTTGGTGGGGATTTACCAAGTGTCTTCAATTTGTCATGCTTCAATGATTTGTTGATTTTTTATTTACTTTTTTTTGTGTTTTGTGTTAGGCTAAATCTTTAAAAAAAAAAACTTCTGTGAAACCATATAGCCAATTACTTGAAATTGCTGTGGACCCCAAGATCTTAATTTGTGTCTGTCTCTAAACTTTTTGCTTGTGAACGCAATACAGTCCACAGTTACTGATTAGCCTCATATAACTTTTATGACTTACAGAGTGTATGAAATATAGGTTGAGTTTGATATTGGTTGCACCACCCACAGTATTATATAATATATGGGTCAACATGATATATACATCATGTCCAATGCTAATACATGTATGTTATATAAAATCATTGACCTTGACCTATTTTTGTTAGGTCACCAGTCCTATCAAGTTGAAATATGTTACCTGATTTTGAATGCTTACAGTTTTTAATCCAAGTTAAATGTGAAGGTCATATGGCCACTTGGAAGTTGGAATATAGGGGTCCAATGCTATAATGTTATGTAATATCAGTGACCTTGAATTATTTTTGTTAGGTCACTTGGCCTGTAAAGTTGACAGAGGTGATTTTGTAATGGCAGGGTGTAGCTTGGACATGTATGGCAAGGATAATTGAGCCTGCAGATCAAAATTGCACACTACAGCTTTGGGTGCCAGTGGATTAGGGTGTGACTTATTTTGGGTTGCAAATATGAAGGTCAGCTGGGGAGGGGCTGTTCAGATAGCCCTCTTGTTACATTAGTAGTGTTTCAGGTATCATGTTTATCTGCCATGTGTGGTCAGGTTGCCATGTTTGTGTGACGCTAAATGATGATATTGCCACTTGCCCCTGTGTGGTCAGGTTGCCAGTTACAACATAGTCATGTTTATATGCCCTGTATGGTCACTTTGCCACATATAACATTGTCATGTCTATGTGTGCCTATTTGGTCACATTGCCGCTGATAACATTGTCATGTCAATTAGTCCCTGTTTGGTTCCATTGCCACTGATAATAGTGTCATGTCTATGTGTCCCTTTGTGGTCACATTGCCATGATAACATTGTCATGTCTGTGTGTCCCTGTTTGGTCATATTGCCACTGATAACATTGTCATGTCTATGTATCCCTTTGTGGTCACATTGCCATTGATAACATTGTCATGTCTGTGTGTCCCTGTTTGGTCACATTGCCACTGATAACATTGTCATGTCTGTGTGTCCCTTTGTGGTCACATTGCCATTGATAACATTGTCATGTCTGTGTGTCACTATTTGGTCATATTGCCACTGATAACATTGTCATGTCTATGTGTCCCTGTGTGGTCACATTGCCACTGATAACATTGTCATGTCTATGTGTCCCTTTGTGGTCATATTGCTACTGATAACATTGTCATGTCTATGTGTCCCCAGTTTGATCACATTGCCATTGATAACATTGTCATGTCTGTGTGTCACTATTTGGTCACATTGCCACTGATAACATTGTCATGTCTGTGTGTCCCTGTGTGGTCACATTGCCACCTGCAATATGATCATGCCTATATGTCCCTTTATGGCTATGCATCTATGTTTTCTAACTTCTTCAGCAACGTAGATTGTGAGAACTTACTTAAAAATATGTTATGTACAGGCTCAAATCTGGGGTCAATGGTGAGGATTTGGCAGCATTTATCATCATTATAGTTAACATCAGTTTTTGCATGAAAATTTGGATGAAGTTGATTTAAGGATTGTCAGGGTGCATGGTGGAGGGTAGCTCTGCTAAAACGTTATACACAGTGGTGCCCCTCTTATAAGGCCACCCCAAATGCAACCAAAAAGTGGCCTTATAAGAGGGGTGGCCTCTCTTGAGGGGAAAATATAATGGAAATACCACTTTCTGCACAAAAATGCTGGCCTTCCAAGAGGGGTGGCCTCTGGTGAGTGGGGCCTTACAAGACGGGGACCACTGTAATAGTTACCAAAACCTCTGAAAGTGTTAAACAAATAGATTGTAACTTGGTAATTCTTAGAAAAATCTTGTATTGGAGGAGCAGTGTTAGACTAATGATTGTAGGTTAAAGGCTCTTTTCTGTTCATCAGATAATTCACTGTATCACGTCCATGCTTGATCACTGTCCATGCACAGCATTCCTCCGGTACAGCATATTCCTATTGGTTAGGCTGCAGTTTGGTCCAGACTACATCAGCCCTGTGGATAAGGTTATGCCTAAATCTCATGGATTCAAGGCATTGGCTGAGATCACATTCACCTTTTAGTTGCATTAGTTTGAGCTCCTTCAATTAATGTAAGCTATTAGGCAAAATGAAATTTCATGTGCTTAAAGGTAATTGTGGTGACTATGTTTGAGGTTTCTCAGTGCTGCGCTGGCTGTGAAGACAGACTCGGTGCCTCGACTGTTTTGTGAGCCAGAGGGTCTCAGCTCAGGATGCTGTAATGCAGCGCCCTCAGCCTTTCAGCCCCATGAACATTAGTGTAACAGTATGTTTAAGCAGGCACAGTTCAGCCATTAACAGTGTAAATACATGTCAGGTAAGACTAGACTTGTGGCAAGGAAGTGGCTAAATAGACCTTGCGTTGTAGGAATTACATACTGAATGTTGTATGCCTTTCCTAATAAATGTGAAGGGGCGGGGGGGGGGGGGGGGCTGTGGTTCAATCCTTTTCTGGTCAGAATTATCTGATTCAAGAGCTTTCCTGAGTACAGGCTTGGCCCATTACACCCAAAATGTGCTGAGGAAAGCTATTGACCTGTTTACCTGGGCTGGTCCATCACAAACGTTTTTCTGCAATTCTCTCCAAAAATGTTTTATATTGACAAAAAAATAATAAAAAGCATAAAAACAGACAATTAACATGTAAGCACTTTTGGTGGGTAATTTGAGCCGGAAAGGGTTAAGGTGAAAGAAGTACACCACTGTACACTGTTAAAAGAAATTCAGCAGGTAGAGTCATTTGAAGTACACCTTAAAGAAATACAGGAGGTAGAGTCATTTGAAGTACACCTCAAAGAAATACAGGAGGTAGAGTCATTTGAAGTACACTGTTAAAGAAATACAGGAGGTAGAGTCATTTGAAGTACACCTTAAATAAATACAGGAGGTAGAGTCATTTGAAGTACACCTTAAAGAAATACAGGAGGTAGAGTCATTTGAAGTACACCTCAAAGAAATACAGGAGGTAGAGTCATTTGAAGTACACCTTAAAGAAATACAGGAGGTAGTCATTTGAAGTACACCTTAAAGAAATACAGGAGGTAGTCATTTGAAGTACACAGTTTGTGAGGAGTATAAAGATCTGGAGCTTGAACTTACTAAGTGAGTGACAAACTGGATTGGCTTCAATTTTTCACATTTATCAATATATGTGGAACCTTCAACAGTGTAAATGATGTCAAAAACAAAGCAGCCAATTGAAGATGTTAGAAAGTTTGGCTCTTTCAAGGTAAAAGCGTGTCATATGGATTGAGAAAACAGGCTCTGAGGTACTCATCTAAAGATGTACAGTATCAGCAACTGTTGTATTATAAAATTTAACTGCTCATGCCTTATCAACCTTGTCCCGCTTGAACTGACCAAAACTAGTGGGTGATAAAATGTCTACTTCAGTGTTTTAAGTTAATTCCAACAGCAATGAAAAATTATTTAAATGAGAATTCCAGATGAGACTTGCCAAGGAAACATACCTCAGGTCAACCCATGTCAAGAAAAGCTGCTGGCTTGGTGGTATGTTTTAAGATATGTACAGGTACAGGCACTGAAACATGTTCTGAGTAGTTGGCCCCTGAAGCCCCTTTAATTTATTTAGCCTGTTACGATGTATGTCAAAATTCTACAGAAAAACGTGTGCAATATGGACAATATTACTTCCATATGTATATAGGTTAGACAGTGACAGGTTAGCTTATGGAGAGTATGAAAGAGTTCGGACTGCGGAGTGGGGTATTGACTACTAGGAAGTGTTTAGATACAAATACAAAACTCAGTGTTAATCAATGGGAAAAGGGTAATCCCACACAAGTTGACCCTCTCATCTCCATTTTCTTACTGTAACAGATTATGAGGTACATGAATGAAACATCTTTTTAATGAGGAATTGATGGTCTAATTTCCATTTGATAATTCATGCTCTGTATTCAGAAACCAGTTTATACAAATTCAAATGAACAGATTCAATTCAAATTGTGCTGTGCATGATTTTTTCAAAAGACAGAACAGGGATCAATTTGGGTACCCACAGCTTTCCAAATGCCCCCCCCCCCCCCAAAAGAAAAAGAAAAAAGAAAGAAAAGAAAAAAAAGGCAGCTGTATTATAACCAATTCATTAGGAGATTAAGGCTGCTAATTTTGTTAAATGTATATTTTGGTCACCAAAAATAATTATGGCTCTTGTTTGTTTTTGCAGTGAGTGGCTCGATTTTTCTCTATCAGGGACGCAAATTATTTTTAAACCCAAAGTAAATCTGAAGGAAAACACTATTCCACCTGAAGCATGTAAAGAATGGGGACATTTTTGAAGTAATCATAATGCAGACAGCACTGGAGCTAAAATTACGACCAGAACTATAATTGCAGGACAATGTAGAATGGGCGGTCATCGTGGCCAAATAATTACTGCAGTGAAACAGTGGCAACATGGGGTCATTTTGGCTGAAGTATTATATTCTAATTTGAATCCAAACTTTAAAGATGTAAAGCTGTTTTATGATGGCAGTCAGGCAGGAAGACCAATTGGTATGTTTGAAATTTATTTTTGCTGGCTGACACAAATAACATGAAGAACATTTTCACAATATTAAAATCAACTTTTTGAAGTTGATGCGTCATTGTTGTTGAATTGTGGGATACATTTGGAGCAAGATAGTGGCTTGGAGTGTGTCTGTGACTTTGGTTCTGCTGATTTGATTTGTGTGAAACGTACATCACCACTTGTCTGGTCTTATGACGTTTGCTGTGAAAATCTGCAGTTTGTTCAAGGTTTATATTCAGGTTTGACAGCTTGGACATAAATACAGGTATATAAGATGTAAAAGGCAGGTGACCTTCCATCATGTCCATGACAGTAGTATGTCAAAGTGTACACATAACATTAATATCACACTGTCAGAGGGAAAGACGGAAACATTCTATACTAATGTTGTTTTCATCTTTGTATTTGCAGATTATTTTGACGGAGATCTACTATGATGGGTTCCACCGAACTTTCAATGATAGCCAACCTCTGACAGACTTGCACGAGGCAGACAATATCTATGCAGTAGAGACGCCACCACCGGTTATAGAGTCTGGACCTAATGCTCAGTATGTGTCCCGTTACCAACTGGTGGTATTGCTCAATAAGCAAATATCTGGCAGTCAAGGGCGCAGGTGAGTCAAATATCAATACAGGGAATTACATTAATTAACTCTTTCACTGCTTAATCATGACAAATGTAATGCTCGTCATCTGAATTATCAAAATGATTGCAGATTCATTTCATTATATCCCCTGCAAACAAAATTTGGAGAGTATGCTGTAATCAGCTTGTCTGACTCCCTTTGACTGTCCATCTGTAGCAGAATCCTTGCAAGCAAAATATCAGAGGATTCACAGGCCATTTCAAAGTCAAATTTACATCAGTGGTACTTTTATTTCTTATCCAGAATACATTTTAGTGATCTTGACCTCATTTTCAAGGTCACAGTACCCACATGTGTGCAAAGTTGGTAAGGGTATTCAGTCAGCCAGCAACAAGTGCTCTAGTTTGTCATAGAGATTTGACTGAAGTATCAATCTGCCTGTAGTTGTAGTGAAGACCTGAATGGTCAGGGTCGGTGGCTATATTCAGTGCACTTCATAGAAAATTCACCCAAAGTGTGCCAGGGTCAACAGCTTTCCTCTCCACATTTTGGTTACATTTCACCCAAAGCATGCTGAGAATAGCTCATGAGCCATTGACTTTGTCATCAACTCAGCACTGAAAAGGTTAATACTATTCATGAGGATTAGAAAAATCTCTGTCTTCTAACAGTAAAAAAAAATGATTACAAAGATTTACATTGATCTCCTGGTAAATCTTTGAAAATTGATACAAAATGAGATAGTACACTGTAAGTGATATTTTGAACTTGTTTTATGGATGCATGTTACAAAGCCTGAAGTATGGTATGAGAAGTTGTGTTATCTGAGGGGACTAGTGTATGGACTAGCCTGTACAGTTACATAATCAGTATGAATCATGTACACATTACTATGTGACAGGCAACACATGTATCATTTAGCTAAGTATGGGTATGTAATATTTTCTCTTGCATTGCCCAAGGGCTTACATATTGTTCTTGTTCAATCATTAGAAATATTTCAGATTAGAGATTTGACAGCAGTTCTGTTATTGATGGTTGAGATATTACCCTGAGAACTTTTCAACTCCATCAGATGCCATTCTGTCTGACTGCTGGAGTGCTAAAGGCCATTGCCAATCTTGAGCAGATTTTTGAGTGCTCTCTTAACTCTTTGTCTCTTAAACCGACCAAAACTGGCTGGCTGTAAAATGTCTCCAGCTTCAATGTTTTGACTTATTTCAACAGTACATGTAATTAACAACAGTGGGAATTAGAATTCTAGATGAGACCTAAGTCAAGAGTTTTTCTGGGCATAGTACCCAACCCTTGCCAAGGAAAGTTGTTGACTCCATCTTAATTCAAAGGGGGTGGGAGGGTTACATGCATAAAGGTTACTGTTTGTAGGAAGCATAAGAGGACATTTGATTTTAATTGTTCTGATCATCAGTTTTGCTTATTTTTCATAATTGATATTGATTTGTTCACACACGTGTCATTAATTTTGGTAATAAGTGTGCAAACAGACTTTAATCCTCATACAAAAAAGACAGGCAACTACTAATAAATGTCAGGGAAGTTCTATGTTTACAGCTGCAGGTAGCTTCATGCTAGCTGTGTATGCAGGCTCACGGTCAGTTGTGGCAAAAGTCATGATAAGAAATTCCTCCATGCAGAAACACTTGCAAACACACAGATATTTCATGATCAATCTTGAAGAGCAAATTTCTGTTTGTCATTTGGGAATCCCCTGCAGACAAGACATAGGAGATAGAGCAATACATGCATAGTTCATGACAGCTCTGAGTTGCTGGCTCGTAGATCACCAAGAGGAAAGTGTACACAATGATAGCCGTCTTTGTGCATACATATCGATACATGTATACATATATATATACTTATGTATGCACATATTGATAGACGGGGCAAATTCCACCACATTCTTGGAATACTTCAAGTGCAATAATACAAGTGTTGCTTGATTAGCTTGTCTATTAATTGAGGATGTATTGATCTCATAGCGATTATTATGCAATATTGGTACAGTTCTGCACAACAGATGGCCTGAGCCATTTTGCCTACAATAAAACAGAACCAATAGGCTTCCTTGGCATAGGTTGGGTGTTGAGGGCCCAACCCATGCTGTGGAAAGCCATTAATCAGGGGGATATTCCTGTGACAGCTTTCATATATTCTTATTTAACTCTTCTAGTGCTGATTTAAGACGTGGTCAACAGCTTTCCTCAGGGTACTTTGTGCACAATGTGCGCAAAGTGCCTCATTGCTGGTATTTCAATGAAAGGTATCCTCATGGAGAATTTGAATCTTTTAACCATTACCTGTTTAACGGTAATGAGAAAACGACTGTAGCCGTGATTAGTACTTTAAGGGTTAAAATGTTGTGTATTAACAATAGATTTAAGCCTTGCCTGCTCAAACTGCCCAGAACAACCTGGCTGGTAACTGCTGTCTGCCTCAATGTTTTCACTCTAAATTTCTATCATATGGAAAATATTTTGATGCAGGATTGTGTATAAGAAATTTCGTCAACAGTGTTCCTTGTGCCCGACCCTGGCCAAGGAAAGCTGTGGACTCAGTGTCATTCAAATCAGGAAAGGGTTAAGTGAAAATGTCAAAGCCGATGACAGTTGATATGCTGTGGTCTGGGTACATCTGTCTGCTATGAGTGGTACAGGCCTTATATATAGTCACAACCAGGAATTGTCAGAATGTGTTTTTACCTGCTTTTGACGGACAACAGTACTTTCTTAACTGTTGTGAAACATACGAATATATAGAAAGTGATTGGCTATGCAAACATTACAAGTATAATTCAGTCCAATTTCAACAAAAAGTATTGTCAAAACTGACAGGATGTCTGTCAGCTCCATTGTAATTGTTTTATATGCATGTTTTCGTAAACTGCACATTTATAACATTTTAAAATTGTATAATATTTGAAAGAGAACTTGTGTAAATACAGCTCTTTCAGTTTTCAATTTTATTTCATGTTAGATTTAGAATGGAAGAAAAGGACATTTCACCACTATGCCATATAGTATCCTAGGCAGAAAAAGCCTTTCAGAAAGTCCATGCTTAAAGTCTTATGCTAAAACTGACTATAAAATTCTTCAATTTTTCTCCATCCATATGTCAGAAGTAGGCAGAGGTACAAAAAAACAGGCAGAGTACAGATATTGGCTAACAGATTTGTGGTATTGATGATCCTGAAGTGCTGCTTGACATTTGACTTTGTGAGTGAAATAGGGTTAAAATCCAATTTCAGGTTTGGAGGGCCGATGGTGTTGCAGGTGCCACGAGACACCTCATACATGGACCTGCAGAAAGATATCCTGCATAACATGTCTGGCATGCTGAGGGAGGATGTACTCACACAGGTAATGCTCTGTTCATCATATTTAACTCAATATTCCAGCATTCACTGTTTTTTTGTTTTTTGTTTTTGTTTTTTTTGGGGGGGGGGGGGAGAAGAGTGCAGAAATTGAAAAGTACAGTCAGTATTGACAATACAGTGGTCCCCCTCTTGTAAGGCCAACCCAAATGTGGTCAAAAAGTGGCCTTACAAGAGGGGTGGCCTGTCTTGAGGGGGAGAATATAATGGAAATACTATACTTTCTGCACAAGAATACTGGCCTGTCAAGAGGGGTGGCCTCTGGTAAGAGGGGGAGCACTGTATGTGGCCACATACAGGCCTAGGGCTGTATAACTTAATTGAAACATAACTGGACAGACATCCAGCAGGTCAGCCAAGTAGACATGAAACAGATGTCAAATATAAAAAAAAAAAAAAAAAAAAAAATGAACAGTGAAAGCGAAGATTATCATTTGTTTTAGATGCAGCAAAATATTAAATTTAGTTTAGATGCATTATTTGCCTCCAGAAGTTGGGGGGGGGGGGGCAGTTTCAGGACGCTGGAGTATCCAAGTCATTTATATTAGTCCATGCATGATTTTGTAGCTAATTGATATTGAATGAACATGGAAGTTGAATAATTTATTTTTTTCATAAGAAGAAGAGTTTCAATTCAAATACACCAGTGAAAGAGGTGGACTGACAGCCCTCTGGTTTGCATTGGGTGGACAGACCATTTTCTAAGTATGGAATTCTTCCTGTTCCCCCACAGTCAAGGACACCATGTGCAAAATGTGGTGCTGACCTTGTCTTGTCAACATCAGATTACAGGAAGTGTTCCGTGTAGGGTCTTATGTGCAATGATCTCAGGATCTGGAGGTTCCATGGATCTGACAAATGTAGCTGTCACTGCAATGATCTGTGCAAAGGAGGGACAGGAGTATGCACCAGTAAGCACACAGGGAGAGGCAGATTTGTTTCCTACAGATGAAAGTTTTCCATATTTATGACCCTCTCCTACTGGAGGAGGTTTATAAAGTAATCACCTTTTCTTTGCCTCCGTGTGTCCGTCCATCCATCTACTTTCGTGTCCGGCCTATAATTCGCTTGTCCTTCAACATAGATTAATGAAACTGTACAGACCGATGCATCTAGACATAAGGGTGTCTCATGTACCAAAAGTAGGTCATTAGGTCCAGTAACTGGGTTGCAGTTATATATTCTTGTAAAATTGTATCCGGGCTATAATTCCTTTACCATGTAAGTTGGATCAATGGAACTTCACACACAGATGTATCTACACATAAGGGTGTGTTAGATACCAAAAGTAGGTCACTAGGCTGTGTATCTGGGTCACAGTGACATAGCCTTATAAGATTGTGGCCGGGCTCTAATTCCTGTACTATTTAACTTAGTCTCATGAAACTTTACACAGACACATATTTTGACCGAAAAGTGTGTCATGAAACCAAAGTGGGTCACTAAGTCAAGTATCTGGGTCACGGTGATACAATCATATAAAACTATATTACACTTTATGTCTGGGCTGTAAATCTGTTTTCCTTCAAGTTAGATTAATGAAACTTTGCCAGGGTTTCCCCTCGAAATTTTAATTTTATAGCCAAATTTGTGTGCATAATACAATGTTTGTGACACTCCTATTTGTTAACCATTAGCCAATTGTAAAAAATTATAGCCAAAGTAGTATTTTCATAGCATTTTGCTTCATTGGCGAGTGACAGGGGAAGGCCTGCTTTACACACAGGTGCATCTAGACATAAGAGTGTGTGATGAACCAAAAGTAGGTCGCTAGGTCAAGTATCTGGTGTACGCTATTCATGTCGAGGCTGTAACTAAGTATCTGGTGTACGCTATTCATGTCGAGGCTGTCACTAAGTATCTGGTGTACGCTATTCATGTCTAGGCTGTAACTCTCTTGTCCTTCAGGTTAGATTAATGAAACTTTACACACAGGTGCATCTTGACATGAGGGTGTGTCATGCACAAAATGTAGGTCACCAGGTCATGTATCTAGGTCACAGTGACACATCATTATAAAATGTCCAGGCTGTAATTTTTTTTACTATGTAACTTAGTTTCATTGTTAAATTGTGTCCAGGCTGTAATTCCATTACTATGTAACTTAGATTAATAAAACTGTACACATATTCTTGTAAAATCTTGTCCGGGCTATAATTCCTGTACTATTTAACTTAGTTTCATGAAACTTCACATAAACATATATATATATATATATATATCTTGATCTATAGGTGTGTCATGAAACAAAAGTAGGTCACTACACCAAGTATCTGGGTCACAGTGATCCATTTATGTAAAACTACATTACACTTCATGCCCGGGCTGTAATTGTGTTGTCCTTTCACTTAGAATCATGAAACTCTACACACCAGAGTATCTTGACATAAGAGTGTGTCATGCATGAAAGTAGGTCAGTAGGTCATGTATCTGGGTCACGGTGATAGCCTATTTTTATTGACTACAGTCATTCCAAAATGAGACCTGTTATTAGGAAGGTTATAAATGAGGTGAGGGGGACATGGATCCAGCAATCTCTGATTACATTTTAATTTTGTTTTGATAGTCCCCCCAAATATTTCTGGATTTTCCAAAATTAGCTGCATTTATCAGTTTGAAATTTGAGTTATTTTGTCATCTTAATGTTTAGCACCATTCTGTTTGCAAGCTGTGGTATTATACTTGATATAGTCCAGACTATAGTATTGTTTTATTCTGATATTTTTACCATGCCCCGTATGGACTCACCACCTGCTCGCTTTGGTAGCATGCAGGGTGTAATGAGGGCATTGCATTGATGTGAAGCCCTGTGGATTAAGGTGGCTTATAAAAGACAGGTGCCACGTTTTCAGTCAATAATGTTTGTTTGTTTTTGGTTAATCTCTGCAGTATTTAGTGTGTAGCAGAGAGAGAGGGAGAGGGAGGGAGTGAGGGAGAGAGAGACACACACAAACACACACACTATCTCTCTCTTTGGAAACTTATTTCACACTGCATATTGGGGCTGGGACTTCTTTGCTCACTCTCCTGTGTGGTCTGTGCTCTACTCTGTTTTTAGCATGCATATGTGTGCAATAAACTTTGATTTCTGTACAGTTTTGGTGGAGCCTCAAGACAGCTTTCATCCTCTTGTTGAGCAAACAGTCTGTGAGATACAGGTTCTGAACCAAAAGACCAAAAAATTTGGCTTTGCCTGCAATATGTGTACACTTGAGAGTCTTGGTGCCATTGTACAATTGCCACCAGGAACCATATATCAAAGGAGCCACAGACTGAAATAAAGCTGACAGACACAGTACAGAAAATAGGTATAAAACCTGGCTTTGGAAAAAAAATTCTTTCCAAGTCCCACAAGTGTGTTTTGGAATCGTTTGAATTTGGGCCTCTGTAGGCAAGTCAGTTCAGACACTCTCAGTTGAAGTGTGCGGAGAAAATGGCAGACTGGACCAAGCACTTAGAGTGATCTAAAGTGATTGTGCTCTATGCTTGGAACAGAAAAGATCCTGTGGAACTGATGCCATCAATTTGACTTGAGGTGGGTATCAGTCACTGGGGAAATTGCCGAAGATATAGATCTGTAACTGTGGGTCTCTGGTTGTAGGATATTGCCAGCCAACACACTAAGCTCCAGAAAAAAATGTACCAATCATTGACTGACCACAAGGTAGTTAGGCCTCTCAAAAGATTAAATGAAAATAACTGTTTCTAGTTTAAGACATGGTCAAGAAATTCTGCATTTTACTCCCAACCCAGGTCGTCTATCAGACATAGACCCATTGGTTTTTCCTAAGCATGATAATCAAGCAATTATGGTAGCTAAAATGACAAAAAGCAGAGACAGATTTTCTCAATTTGGCCACAACAGTGATACTGTGGTGAGTTAGAAAAAGAAGAAATAGTGGTGATTGCATCTGGGGAGAGATACCTTTATAAAACTGCAAAGTTATGGCAGAAAAATGAGATCAGGCCACAGGTTTTTTAAATTTGAGACTTACCTTGCTGCAAATACATGACACAGATAATCCAGCTTTTCAGAATCATCATACAGAGTATGTGTTGCTGACATACGATTATAACATGCAGCAGCAACAGTGGTCCCATTTTATTGTAGCTAGGGCTACTATATTTGGATAATCTACCCTGTGATGTAAACAATGTAATTCACGTGCATACACGCTTGCCCAAATGACCCAGTTTTCACTTGAAATCTACAATGTCCTGACTTCAATACAAATCTGCAGACTCCTCTTTCTTTGTATGTGAAACTATCAAATATGTACTCATTTCAGTGTGTTTAAGCCTATGTTGTAACAATCATGTCTAACTTTTCCTTTGTAAATCAATGCTTTGAAACAAAGATGAATCCGTTTTGACCAGCATAAATCCATGCTTGTAGAAGCCACGGTCAGCATCAGGGAAATGGTGCATGTGTCTAATGATGTGCGACAATCATCAGTTCCAGGCAAAAGTTTGAGGTGCGAAGGGATTTGGGAAATTTGACTTGTTGCTTCTATTTAGAACTGTGTCTACGCATGTGGCTGATAGATTTCTTAAAGCTGCTACACTTTATGCAACCGTGCTTAAAGGTTAATACAAAAGACATACTAATACAATGTTTAAGATTGTCGTTTGTTAGTTTTCATATTCCGTGTGTGCTGGTTTGGTTTGTTATTTTCAAAATCTTTTATGATCCTCGACCAGCGAAATGCAGGGCCAGAATTTTGGCGAGAATCCAAGAATCCATTCTTGTAAAGGCTCTCCTAAACTTGTCTTTCTTAAAAAGAAAACTGATTGACAAAAATCCAAATAGATTCTCGCAAAATTTTGCGAAATTCTGGCCCTGGAAATGATCACTTCACATATATCCATGCTACTCGAAGCATGCACTGTGGTTCCTGCTGTAGGCCTACCTGCAAAGTGATTTTGTTTGTGTTTTTTTATTGATCTAATTTGCCATTTTAGAATCAGAAATTGATGATACCAAGCAGTAAATGACCAAAATCATCCAAGTATCAGTAAATGTATATGCCACTTTACATGTTTAGCATCAAAACTGGCTCTGACCAGGGTTGCAAGAAATTCGATCTTCAACATGCACATGCGCAGCAGCAACTAGGCTGGGTACAGTGCTGCCACCTGCAAGAGTAAATCATGCTCATTTACCTTGTTGAAGCATTATATTAAGTTTTTATAACTTGAATCTAGATATGTAGAATTAACACATTGATCAGCAGACCCTTTATATTGTTTACTTTTTATGAAAATAATTATGTGATGTATTACAGTTCCTCAAAATTTTGCGTGTGCAAGTATGATAGAAGCAGCTTTGTATGTGTGCATTTTTTGCTGTTACTCTGAATAGCTCATAAGAAACTTCCAACTGACTGCTAAAATATGGAAATGGATCTTGACTGGAGAGCCTTAAAATGAGTCTTTTTGTACTACATGTATTTGACACATGGTTGTTGGGAACAAAGCCCAGGGCTAGCATGCATAATTGAGCCTTTTTTTTTTTTTTGGGTCATTTTATCACATTATTATTTCCATTTAATTCCATTTCACTACAGTATTACATGTAAAAGACTATCATTTCACTTCAGTATTACATATTCAAGACGGAAAAATAGCTGTTGTCACATTGATTATTTTGGTAAAAACATGCAAGAATGATGCATTTTGCTCACAGAGGTTTCCGTTCATATCAGATTATTTCCTTTTCATGAAAAAAACACCTGAAAAAATATAAAGGAAGAAAAATTTTATAATAAATGGAAAAAAAACCCACCTAACTACTCTGATTTAAAATAGCTTAAAATAAGAAACAAAAATGTTGTTTTGCCTGGCCTCATTTGGTGCAAACTCTCTGCAGGCTTCACAGAACTACTTCACTAAAAGCAACTTATCCGTTTTATCGCCAGTTTCAGGTGTCTATTTAATTTTTTTCAAAGTTAAGTATAGACAGGATACTACTGGGGACAGCCTAATGGCATTGGAAATAGTGATCTTTTTTCCTCCACTGAGAAAGCAAGTTATATTTGTCTTCATGCTTGGAATGATGGGGTAGCCATTTGCAGAGATTTTGTGTGTGAGTGTGTCTGTCTGTCTATCTGTGTCTGTGTCTGTGTGTAGTATGTTCAGCACAGTTCCTGTGAGGGTTGTTTCTTAGAAGTATGAATATTTTAATGGCTTCGGAGATTCTTTTGAACATGATGTGTGTCAAGTGGTAAAGTCTCTGGGAAAATGTCCCAACTGGAGGTCTGTGATCACAAGACGACCACGGAAATAAGCCTCCTTATGTCTGTGGTCCATGGAACATGATCAACTTCACTTATAAATTAGAAAGTTCATGCAATTCCACTGAAAAAGATTAAAGGTTTGGTGAATGTTATCCCAAGATTAGGAATAGGAGGTATTCAAATGAATTGTGATGCTGTGCTGCCACCTGGGTGGGAGCAAGGAACTAGACAGGAAGGAGGGCAGATTCATGTATTAAGCAGAGCCAAATGAGCTACTATAAGAGTACCAACTTGGAAAAGCAAAAGGTTTACAAAAAGTCATTCTGTAAGTTTAAAACGGACATAATGCTGAAAATATTAAGAAAATTTCATTTGTTTGGTAAAAAAAAAAAGTTATTTCCTGATAGTTAAGTGACATAACTGGTACAAGTGCCCTCGTCATGGCAGAGGCGTAAGCTCTATTACCTAGCAATGGAGGGGACCAGAGCAAATCTGCATTTAATATAGGCAAATAGCCTAGAGAGGAGGAACAGAAACTTCATTCAGTCACAACAGTATTGTTGAGCAAGCAACCATTCGTTTGCTTTGTGTTAGTCCGTTCAATTGAAAATATCAATAATTTTGTGATCATACACTGGCCCACTCTGTTTTGCATGCTACCATGGTTTAATACCTCTTTTCTCTGATTCATAGGCATATAGCTATTTTAAACTCCACTGGTGATGCTTTGAAGTAAAATCCCCATGTTCTTGTGGCAAATGTGTGTCACTTTACTTGTGTAAGATGCGTATAATTATTTTATAACTTTGGCAGCCAATGGACCCTTAATAGTACATCCAAGAAGGAAAGTTATGTTCATACAAAACTACCTATATAACCAATTAGAGGTCCATTGAGTGAAAAGTGAACCCTTTGCAATATTGTTACACATCCGTATACTTAACTGTACAGACTTTCTTCCCACCAAGGCCATTGCTGTGTGGCTATCAAAATGTTCTGAGACAAGGCTTGTAAACTTTGCAGTTGGGGCAATCATGCAGCAGGTGAGCATTTGTGGATATGCTTAATATAAACATCAAATGTACAAAAGACAGCATTAGTTCATTTTCAAACAGTACAGAGCACAAAATTGATAGTCCCTGCACAAATCACAAGTTGATCCTCCTTCTCTGCAGACTCCTTGGTATAGGTAAATATGAATGCCTTCTATTCAGGTGGCTACATGACTTAACCATGACCCAATAGAGGTCATATATAAAATAGATAGAGAACTTTCCACACCAACAATGGTCCCCAGTGAGAGAAAATTGTAACTTCCTCTCCAGTCATTTGATTGGGTGTCTATCGCCAAAAATATGCCCTAGGCCTACTTTCAATGTCGACCTGGTGTGCTGTGTTTATTTACGTTCATCGCAGTTATTCCACATCACACGTGACGTATAATCGAACATCGCTTGCACACATTTGCTTTTTGTTAACTGTCAATGCATCACATCACTGATGCAGGTGCATCACAGTTTATTTTGAGCAATGTTTAGGTCGTGATCTACAGTGAGTTACTACTTTTGAATTTCACTCTAGAAAATGATAATTCACTCTCAAAGATAGAATAAATACAAGGGGGTTTTTTTTTTAATGTAAGGTGCAAATCCATGGAAAAGAAATGAACAATTTATGAGGGGCATTGTGTTTTTAGCTGAGTAGGTCATTAACTCTTCTAAATCTAGGTCAAGGTCACTTTATTTACTTCATTATCTTGTTTGTCACCACTTGATAATGTTTTGTGAAAATCAGAAATAAACCCAAGCAGGCATTTGTGAAATTCAGATCCACATTCAGGAGGAGACCCTAGAGGGGGAAAAAAAGGAAAAAGGCGTGTAATTTCAACAAAAGCTCGGTGGAGACAGGAGGGGGACTTCCTCTACTATCATGACCAACTACTGACAAGCAAAATAGTTTCTGTAAAACCACCTCTTATCTTCCATTTCTGCTGGAAAAGTCTTCCACTTTTCTTATTATGCAGTCCTTCCCATCGTGAACATAATAATTGCCAGTCAGCAAGCACAACCAGGTTTTTTTTCAATTCTTTCTGATAGACTTGACTTGTTTTTCCCATGCCAAGGACAAAAAAGACCACCAGAGGGGAACAGAATATGCCAATGAGCAAGGAATCAACACAAAGCTTTTACTTGATTGTTTTCATGAGAAAAATTATGGGTTTGCCACAGTCATGTTGAGTCAAAATTACAGTAAATTTAAAGATGACATTTGGGAGGAAAAGTTCAATTTATGACATGACAAAAGTGGTATAGAACCAAATATTTTTGTTAGAAATGGAGGCATGTGTGGTGAGGTTTGTACAGACTACATTACATATACTTGGAGAAACAGGAACTGGAATTTCAGCTGGTATTCATAAAGAACAAGAAAGGGCTGTCATTAGCCTAATGAGCAAAATTCTGAATTCCAATACAAAAGACTTACTCCAGTAGGCTGCCACAAGTATTGTAATGAATTCAATATCCTACAAATAATGTCAGTGTTGGTCCACAGTGTTTGGTTTCGTTCATTTAAGTATTCTTGACCCATACTTTGGCCTAAAAGCACAGGTAAAGTTTTGTTAATACGTTTTCTGGTTAAAGGCCAGAAAGATCAGCATGTTTCCAGGTGTTGAGAGCTAACTTATGGTGCTTAAACATCAAATTATGGACCTGAAGTAAGGTGCCCAGGTGAAACACACTGTTTTTTTGTTTTTTTTTTTAATTACATGCAACTCAGAGAAAGAATATGTCAGTCTATGTAAAACAAGAGAAAGTGGCCCAAAGAGTTAAACACTTGTTTTTCATGTTAACAGAAGTGAATAGGAAATCAATATGGCTGTGCTGTGTGACGAAACAAGAATTACTTGAAGTAGAAGAAAAACAAGGGTGGGGACGTATGTGTAATTGTGTGCACTGGTTGCACCTATACTGATAAAGGGCAATTTACCCAGTATATATTTATACTTAGACATTCAGCCAATGCAAGCCTGATAAACTCAATCAGAATTAAATGTTACTCTGTGTTAAAACTTTAAGTGCCAAGATTTTTCAGTTTCCAACGGCAGTTTTGAATTTACCCATGACCATTTCTAAGGGAAAGTAAGAATTTTCTTGTCTGGTTATGGACACAATATTAACCTTTTTCCCTTGATTTGATGGCATATAAACATCTTTCCTGGGCAAGGTGGTCACTAAATGGCCAACATATGCCAGGAAAAGACGTAACATACCAACCTGGTAGGTCTTACTTGCAGTGAAGATGTAAAAAAGTTCTATGTTGATATACTGAAGTAAAAGATATTGAAGCAGGTGACATTTATGTTCAGACACTGGGGCCATTTTGTAGAGGAAATGAGTGAATTTGCAGAGCAAGCAGTTGCTATGTTGATGACATTTTAGTCTGAAGTTCAGACAGACTGTTACTCTTTGTGTCACATCAGCGACATTTTTCTCTAGTGGTAAGGGGATTAGCAGTAGAAATTATTTAAAGTTGTGTCCAATTTGGCAAACATGATGGACATATATTAGCCAAATTTTAGTTTCATTAGCAAACAGGAGGGCAAAATGATTGATACTTTATTGAGTACCCTGTGGGTATGTATAAAAACATATGGTTTAAATTGAAGCAACTAAAATGTAGAATTTCTCTAACCAGTTTGGCATAAAGAGTATAAATATCTTTGGCCAAATCCAGGCTAAGTTAGTCTTTGGCTGATAGCTATCGCCAGCCAAGGATAATTTTAACCTATATCTTGGATATACGTGCACCTCAAGATGTGAAGATGTAGGGTGTGGTAACATTCACTTCACCAGACAGACTCAGCTATCACAATATGAAATTTTATACAGGCCAACTAGACACAGTATTAAAATTTAGGACAGATAGGGGACTTACTTAGGGTATACTTGAGTTTTGTGATTGTGGCTGTGGGACTCGGTGCAAGTCGTGATGCACTTGATGCAGTGTTGTCATACCACAAGACAAATTGCACCGTTGTCTCGGCTGTCTGATATGCATAATGTATGAAAAGGTTGCTTACTTAGGATACATTCTGTGGCAGAAAATAATGATGATGGCTGAAATACGGGTCTGAAAAAAGGGATGAAAGTCCTGTGACTGCATTATTCTGTTGAGGATTCCTCCAGGCCCAGTAACCTGCTGAGCCACACACTGTTGCCAGCACTCTCTGTGTGGGTAATGGTGGTGGTGGTGGTGGAGTGGTATTGGGGGTGGGGAGTGTTAGGGGTCTGATTACGATGACTAGCTCTTCATTTGAAGAAGCCCAGCTGGCACAGATAAAAGCCCATTTAGGGAGGCCAACAAGCAAGCTGAACAAAAACACGCAATGAGACCAGACTGAGACCTGGCCTGTGGCACCTGGGTTAAAGTCTTCTTTGTCCAGGTATATTTATAAATATTTGGTGTGACTTATCTTGAAAAGCACTGAGCCTTGGTTCATTTCATAACAAAATTGTGATAATATTTATCTTACTGTTGACAGCAGTTTGATAACCTTTCACTGGTGTGTACTAGACCCTCAAAAAAAAAAAAAACGCTTTCTGACTGTTGCTTGCATATATAAATTGTACAATTTTTTACATCGGCATACTTGTCACTGTGTTGAGGTTATAGGATGCCCCTTTATCCATCATCCCTCCATCTTTGTCCATCAACAGTTTGTGTTTTCAACTTGTCCAAAACTGTCAGCCAGATTGTTGTTTAACTTGGTAGGATGTACTTTGGGTGAGTGCTGCCAAGTTTGTACAGCAGATCGCAGTGCAGTGAGTTTAGAATTAATGTTAATGATTTTGTGTGTTTGTGTTTTAATTTTTGTTCATTTTTTGGAAAAATTAATAAAATAATATACAAAGAAACCACTCAACCAGTTGCTTTGAAACTGCACAGGGACACTTGTTGGAACTCATGACATTTGTAGGAATGTAACCGGGCTCAATCTCCACCAAACATGTCCATTTAATAGCAACACTATCATTTCCTGATTTTCAACATTTTTTAAATTATGTAACGATCAATAAGAATGCGTATTGTCATGGTTTTGGAAAACTAGTACCTGTGTACACGTATGTCTATGTAATTTTCTCCCAAATGGTAGACCAGATCCACTTCAGACTTGATGGGGATGTACTTTGGCAGGATGTCAGTAAAATTAGGTCACTGAATTAAGATTCTGTGTCATTCATATCTATATACTATCAGCCCGAAATTAAGCTTGGCTCAGCTCTGCTCATCTTAAGCTGAGTTCAAGCTGAAGCTCAGTTCAGCTCATGTTAGGTTGGAAGTCATTTTGGGTGCAGTTCTGTCTGTCAACATTGGACATAAATTTCAAATTCTAACCCCCCCCCCAAAAAAAAAAAGACAAAAAAGTAGGAGCTTGATCCTCTTCATACATGGTGGAGATGTAACTTAAATGGGGCTCCACCATGGTCATGCTTGAGTGATTTTGTGTGATGCAGGTCAACTAGCTTATCAAAGTTACCCTCCAAATTTCCAGGTTTGTGCGTGGAAGGTCAGCTGAGCACACAATTGTTGTAACCCTCTTGGGGGGGGGGGGGGGGGCTCTTCAATTTACACAGAAACTTTGCCTAATTTTTGGTTATCAGCCAAGGTTTCTATATCGGTATTTGTGCAACTTTACTGGAAGGTTTAACATTAGTGGTTTGCTGAATATCCACCAGGTGGCAGTAATAGTCTGCAGCTACAAGTGTGGCATGAACTGCATGATCCATTCCAGTATTTTATAAAATTAAGTGGACTGCAGTTTTTCCTGAAATTTTTGTTTGCAATGCTAACAAATAAAATTTTATGGCTTTCCCATGGTGGGTGGGGGGGGGGGGGCGTAATGTGGACAGATGTCACATATCTGGCACAAAATTAACACATGTTCAAAATTTGAGAGATTTGCTTCTCAGCCATTGTAGCAGTAACCTTGATAGTAGTGTTGTATTTGTTGGATGTAGGGAGGTGGTTGGAGGGTGCACTTAAGTTAATGTACCAGGTGATGTTAGTATTAGTTGATTCAAAAGCGTTTTGGAAAAGTTAAAGGATTGTAGGTGTGCCCTGGTACTGCTGATAAAGATGAAGATGCCTTTGCTCAATGTTGAACACAGGGGCAGTGGCACCTTTTGTTTGACCAGGAGTATAGATCACCATTGCCTTCATACAGACAAGAAAGTAGGAAACATCATTTCAAAAAGCTACTTTACAACAGAAATAATTAATATTTATTAATGAGTACAATATTTGAGTGAATACATTGCATGCAATGTCTGTCCCATACGTCACAGTCTTCCTTTTCTTTTTTTTTGTGACTTTGTGATAGAAATCTGGTGTCTTTTCAACTCTTTACTCCAAAAGGCAACTCTTTCTTTCTTGCGTTCTTTGTTTCCTTTCCTTCTTTCCTTTCTCTTGCCTTCCTTCCTCCCATTCTTTCTTATAAAAAAACATCTGTACATTTGTTTCATTTTGTTTTGACTTTGTTTTGTGTTTGGTATAATATCGGTTTGAGTGATTTGTCTATTCTTTTACCAGAGTCACTGGTTAAGCATAGCTATACTGATCTGCCAGGCCATGGCCCTCCCACCATGGGAGCAAAAAAAATGGCAATATTTCATGTCAATGACTTGACATGTTTGACATGGTATCTGATCACTGAAGGGTAAAAACATTCCATACATTTACTTATTCAGTTATGAACATTTTTGCTGGATGCTAAGTTGGACTGGGGTATTTACCTGTAAGCTTGGTCACTGTATTATTCAAAAGGGGATTGAGGTAGGTCAAGTTCAAACATGTTGCGGTCAAGTTGAGATGGCAAATAAGATAAATCAATCCCACAGTTAAGTGTACAATTTTACAAGAGTTCATTGATTCAAGTTGGCATATAATACACTGTAACAAAAACTTCAAGCCCAAAGGGTGTTAAATTTTAATCAGGCCTGGAAGTGGCAGCCCAGTTTATGCAATCATAGGCTTAGTCTGATCAGCAGAATCAATACCATCACAACAAGGCTGTCCCGTCACAACCTCACATTGCTTCCTAGTGTCCAGTTCTCATGGCCAAGTTCCCATATGGCATTTAATGATGAACAATCTTGTACAAAAGTTAATTACAAAAATGGATACGATTTGTGTGACCCACATATATGGCTTATGCCACAAGTCCACAGTCGTGAACCAGTTAAATATGCTGCGTGATTTATAGTCTGGTGTGGTCCATGACGATGGATGCCCAATCCACTGGGTTACATGCACACACCCCACCAACCAAAGTTCTACTACAATTGATAAACATGCATTTACATAAAAGCTGGTTTGATAGACAAGTAAACTTCACCCTTCCCCTAATTAGGACCATGTTATGTTGACAAGTGGCCAGCAGTCATTACTGTCATCTTACAGTTCATACAGAAAACAAAACTTCTGGGCATGGAATATTATCACCTGGAAGGGTCTGCACCAATGGATGAAATAGGTTGCCGTTGCTTCCAACATTCTAATATATACTGATGAGCAAAGTAGACGGTTGGTAATCATATTACATGGGCATCAATGTTGTATAAACCGATTACATATATTTATAATACTGGATCAACCCACCTTGAATTGAATGCAGAGATGGACAAATATTCATATATTGATGTATTTGTGTCTGGCACACGCCAGGGTTGATTTATTGACCCAGGCTACACTTTATCCTGATGCGTGTCAAGTCCCAGTGACCACAGCCAGACAGACATGCACTGGCATTGACATGACTGTTAAGTACCATGGCATTGATCCTTGCTAAACAAAGAAACCACAGGGACAACCTGTCAGTCCATCTTTGTTGCACAAGTTGAAGGCTTTGGGTGAGTCCCAGCCACGATGTATAAGCATAAAGTATTTAGAGAAAAAAGAAGTGCAAGGTAGTGTCAGCATGGTGTCCTTGTATTAAGTGTTTGCATGTCACTGTCATGCTGTATTGACATTTCTTTGATTACAGTGTGAGCAGAAATTCAGGAATGGTGTGGCAGTGTCATTATGTGGACTTCATTAAAGAGGAATCGTTCTAGTGCAGTCTGAATGTAACAAATCAATGCTTTCGCCGTAACAGGTTCCTTTGGTGTATTTTCAGAAACTGGGTGTGATATTTGAGCTGCGTGTGGTGGAAGGACTGCCAGGCAAGAGTTACCTGCCACACGATGTGGACTTACCTCTCTTTATGCCCACTGTGGACAGGTAAGCATTATCCTGCTGAATTACTGTGGAATTACCATTTTTATGCCCACTGTGGACAGGTAAGCATTATCTAGCTGAGTTACTGTGGACTTACCTCTCTTTATGCCCACTGTGGACAGGCAGGCATTATCCCACTGAATTACTGTGGAATTACCTCTCTTTATGTCAACTGTGGACAGGCAGGCATTATCCCACTGAATTACTGTGGAATTACCTCTCTTTATGCCCACTGTGGACAGGCAGGCATTATCCCACTGAATTACTGTGGAATTACTTCTCTTTATGTCAACTGTGGACAGATAAGCATTATCCCCCTGAATTACTGTGGAGTTACCTGGCATTATTACACTGAATTCTATGGACTAACCTTTGTTTATGCCCACCGTAGACAGGTAGGCATTATCCCACTGCATTACTGTGGAAGTACCTGGCATTACCCCCACTGAATTACTGCGGACTCACCTCTCTTCATGCCCAATGTAGACACAGGTAACCATTATCCCACTGAATACTATGAACATACCTACCTTTATGCCCATTGCACAGAGACAGGCAGGCACTATGCCACTGAATAACTGTGGACTTGATACCCACTGTACACAGGTAAGCATTATGTCACTGTGTTACTGTGGACTTGTCTCTCTTTATGCCCACTGTGGACAGGTAGACATTATCCCACTGAATTATAGTGGAATTACCTCTCATGTCCACTATGGACATGTGGGCATTATCCCACTCAATTACTGTGGAATTACCTCTCTTTATATCCACTTTGGACAGGTGGGCATTATTTCGCTCAATTACTGTTGAATTACCTCCCATGTCCACCATGGACAGGTGGGCATTATCCTGCTCAATTACTGTGGAATTACCTCTCTTTATCTCCACTATGGACAGGTGGGCATTGTCCGGCTCAGTTGCTGTGGAATTACCTCTCTTTGTGTCCACTGTGGACAGGTGGGCATTATTCTGCTCAATTACTGACTTCATTTTTTCATTCTTTTGGTACAAAAAAAGGATGAAAATTAAATACATCAGAATCTCCAATTACCACCTACATTAAGACCCCATTTGTATATATACATATAGACCACCAGTTCACATTTTTTGTTAATCCTCAATTAGAATAAATACTACTTTATATTAAGATCATTTTTTTTTCAGTCCCATAGGTAATAATAGTGGGGAGATTCAATTTTAGTTTATAGTGGGGAGATTCAATTTTAGTTTATAGTGGGGAGATTCAATTTTAGTTTCAAAGTCCATGTTATGACACATGGCTGGTATTAGTGTCTCTTCAGTAAATGGTCCATCACAGTTTGTCTTGTTATTTTATGTGACACCACCAGATTTTCAGTTGGCTATTTCTGAGAATTTGGGTATCTTTTATTCATTTTAAGGTAAATAGTGCATGACTTAAGCTGTGAACAAAATGGTATTGTATTATGTATGGGTTTGAAGTGAAGTTTTCATGCATATTTTTTTGATGGATCAAAACTTAAGTTGTTGGAAAAAAAATGGCTGTTTGAGATCAAAGGATAACAATGGTGAATAAATGAATAGTAATTGTTGATTGCTGTGGGTGTTACAGGGCATTGACGACTCACACGCCAGGCAGTGGACCGCAGCATTTGAAACTGGTGGTGGAGTGGGAGCAACAAACCAAACAATGGTCAGTCTGTACACACCTGCAGAAACACACCCTTTCCCAGAGAGAAAAGCTCAGAAAAAAAACATTAAAAAATTACTGATGGAGACTTTTTAGCAAGCTAACATTGATATTAGTCATCATTATTGTACATGGACATGTACAGCCATTACCCCTGTCTCTGTTTAGATGGAGCATGAGTCAACAGCTTTCCTTGCATGTTTTGGATGCATTTGCACCTGAAGCATGGTGAGAATACCTGTTGACTTTGACTAGTCCTTTCATCTTGTGGAAAATGTTAGCAAACTGGTACCTGGATGAAAGGTCTTTGCTATGGGAATTTTGATTCTGGACTCATTATAGTACTTCAGATGAACATAGCTTTTATTGTACATGGCACTTAAAGAATTGTATATATATATATATATATATATATATATATAAATGGTGTTAGCAGCCATTAAAATTTCATTTCCTGATGAGACCTACCTACGGTTGAAACTGGTGCACTTCTCACATGCTAGTGCCGATATACCTTTGCTTTGAATTAATTTTATTACTGATAGAATTAAGTCTAATGTAAATTGATATGAGTTTAAAAAAGCTTACATAGAGTGCTGTCTAAGTTGGAATGATAGTGTTAACTCCTATCATTGCTCAGAATCTTTTTACACATGTACAGTGGATAATGTGAGCTAATGCTGTCTTCCACCACCAGGAGTGACGCATGTTTACCACTAAGCTGCTCTGTATCCAGTGGCGTAATACACTTGTATATGGTTACATTTAAACTTAAACAATTAGATTTTCCTTTCTTTCCTTACTAGGATATGTTTCAGTGGTCATATGTTGTAATAAATTCTGCACTGCACCATGCCAGAAAATGTAGCCAGTTTCATGAGACTTTTATCTGTTATTTCTTCAGAAAAGTTCAGCATTTTATCTGTAATTCCATCATGACAGTAGAAGGCTCCAACAGAAAACTTGGAGAGGAAAATGTCTGGAGATTTTCTTTCAAACACATATTAAATCACATTAACACAGATTACATGCCATTAAGACGGAGAGGTGTACTGTGACACATACATGTGTTGAAACTAAAGCACTGTTTGTCCTGACAGCTTGGTGGCCAACTGGGAGGATTACATAGAAGAACATGCCAGTGTAAGACAAGTCAAGCTGGCATACCAGCAACCTGTTATTGGCACCCTCGATGAATGCTTTGAACTGTACACTCAAGAGGAGAGGGTAAGCCATGATTGGAATCACACACACATATATATAAACATAAGTATCAATTGGGCCTGCATTGACAGCAGGTATTTTAAGGAATGATTCAACATTTTCATCAGTTTTGAATTAGTATTTACAATATGTAAGGGAGGAGGGGGTGAATAGGGTCTGTACACTTTCACAGAATATGCAAAATGATGGTCAATTTTTAGCCTGTTTTGTGCAATTTTGCCATGATTTGGGGGAAAATCATCATTTTTATAGTACTAATTTGGAGGGGGGTCATGAAATTTAGTACCCTAAGTACTAATTCAAAAATTATAATGTTGCACCATCCCTAACATCACATCATAGTTCAACATTTTTATCATTTCTTAATTAGTAATTGCTTCCCCAGTTTAGTACATGTACTTAGAAAATGACAACTTTGCTGACAATCACAACAAAACATCCTTAAATGTGGGTCAAAAGGTTATTGGACAATTTGTCAAAGTTAACTTCGCCGTTTTTTCACTTCGTTGGAGGTTGAAATTGGCGACTGCTTGAATGGTCATGATCAAAACTTCGTATAAAGAGGTATTTGTGGTTGCAGCTGGGAGCTGATGATGCCTGGTATTGCAGTGGTTGTAAGAAACGCCAGCAGGGGACGCTGAAGACTCTGAGCCTGTGGACACTGCCAGACATACTTGTGGTACATCTCAAGCGATTCAAACAGGTACATCACAAACATATACTTATTTAGTAGGACTACAACAGCAACATTTAAACTATTTTGGCATGCTGAAGTGTGGAACTGACATTTTTGCATAGATTTAAGCGCCACACACCACAAAAAATACCGCAAGTTTTCTCTTTGTATGACTTAAATCTTGCGAAACTTCCATATGAAAGAGGTTCAGTCTGTTTCAAAAAGAAAAAAAAATATTATTTTTAAACTAACAGGGGCCTTAAACAATTTTTAAGAAAGGCAGAAACTTTTTAGGGAGTGACAACGGAAAGTTTTGCTTGTAAAATGTCTTTATCATATTTATATCTTGGGTGTTATATTACAGTTTCTAAATATGAGAAAGTGTACATTGTCCATTTCATTGTTGAGATACCTTGTCTCTCCCCCCCCCCCCCAAAAAAAAAAAAGAGAGAGAGAAGGAGAAGAAATAGCAAGACCTGTGACTTTGGCGGCCTGATATGTCAGAAAATTGTGCTGTAGGTGCCAGGTTTACAGCTAGTTAGCACAATGTCTCCGTCTGGCCATTCTCTGGGGTTTGGGGTGAGCGTGCAAAGAGTTGGAGGGCAAAGAGACTGACTGACAGCTTCCTCCGTCAGTCTGATTGAGTGCACAAAAAGTTAGACACCAAAGATACTGTATTTTTAGTGAAGGAGCTTTGAGTCTCTTTGTGCACTTAACATGACTCCCCATCCCCACCTTCACCCCACCCTCACCCCTACTTTAGAAAGGCCAGATATCTGCAGCTAGTTTTACAAGGTACTGTATGATAAGCAGAAGGAAGAATATAGTTGGTAATGACTGTAATATTTTATACTTTTGATGTTACTGTCAGGCTGGAGTACGTCGTACCAAGCTGAACACCCTCATCAGTTTCCCTGTAATGGGGTTGGACATGAGCCGGCATGTCTCCAAGAAAAGCCAGAGTGCCCACCACAGCAGTCTTAGTTCCTTGTCCAGTTGGTCGCCCTGGAGACGGCAGAGGAGAAGAGACTCGAACACTGAAGAGTTCATGTATGACCTGTATGCTGTGTGTAACCACTATGGCAACATGACTGGAGGACACTACACGGGTGAGCATCTTCCCCTTCATGAGACAGACGAACTTCATTTTCTCTCAAACATTGTTACAACAGTGTTCAAACTGGGCAAAAACAAAAAACAAAAAAAAACGAGAGAAAATAAAGCAGAATTCTGCTTGGAACTGGTGTGGGTGATGCAAAAAGGAAATAGCTATGAAATATGTAAATTTTATTTTAAAGAAAGCATCAAGACCACAATCAATGACGTAGATATATAATACATGTTGCTGGAGCACATGGTAAGGCAAATGGACTAGAGTGGGGTGAAATCAAGATAAAACTGAAGTTGGTTTAGTATTTGTGCACTACGTACTGATCTAGTTGAGAGACTATCTACCTGTCCACTTGAAATGATGAAAAATTGTGTAGGTTACAAGCAGTTTAACCCTTTCCGTGCCAAATTTTGGACCGAGTCAACAGCTTTTCTGTGGGCGCATTGGGCACAATGCGCCCAATGCATGCCAAAAAAAAATGTTGACCTGGGGTATTCTCTCTGGAACTATAGGCATACTGGTACTTGAATGAAAGGTCTTTTTACGAGGAATACAAATGTGGGATCTTGATAGTAATTCAGACTTGTCTGACTTAAGTAGAGCAACTTTAGTCGTGATCGGCACTGAAAGAATTAATATCTTCGATCTGATGACAAGTAGACTTGAATCAACAGCTTCCCTCGGTGAGGACTGGGTACTGAGGGAAGCTGTTGACCAGAGCCATGTTATCATTGTATGCTTCATCAACTTTCCTATTGTAAATGTTTTCCATTAACAATAAATTGAGTTAAAGTGTGAAAGCAAATAACAGTTTGCTGTTGGATGCTTGAGAGGGATTGGGTGAGGTAAAATGTGTGATTGGGCTGTGTGTTGATGGAGGCTACATGTATTTGTTTTGTCTATATCCTTAGGTCCTGCTTTTCTGAATAGCCTTATTTTGATATTGCTGTGTAAATGTGGACTAGACCTTGCATGTGCTTTGTCTGAATTACTGGTAAACATTAAACAATCTTGGCTTTTGTTTCCAGCATTCTGCAAGAACTCTGCCAACGGGCGATGGTACACTTTTGATGATACACGTGTGACGGAGATGAAGGACGAGCAGATTGTGACCAGAGCAGCCTATTTGCTCTTCTACCAGCGGCGAACCTTGCCAAGTGCCAACTCAGCCAGTCCCACAAGCCCGGCTTACAGGGACCACTGGGTATACAAGATCACAGATTTCACCTACACACCAATGTCATCAGGGGTCAGCAAGTCACATGAAGACCTGCTTGATGGTGGTGAGTGCTCCAGCAACTTCCCCTGTGTGCCGAGCATTGTCTTAGCTTAAGATTCATTCAGTAGCAGTCGTCCATCTTAACGACATATTTTATGACTTTTGCTTTTCTTTTTGGGGGGCGTGGGAGGAGGGAGGGACTGAGAACGCCTACCTCAAGCCACATGGAGATATGTCATCATGTTTTTCTCTCCAGTCTTTTTATATCCGAATTACTGTCAGTGCAGATCTTTACAGTCATGTTTAGCAAGGAGGGAGTTGGGTGAGAAAGCAGTCAAGTTGGCAACAGGGCAGTTGTTTCTGCACAGCAACTTGCTAGACCACTTCAAACATTTCTAAGGGGCTTTCTGGAAGTCCACCATTTAATGACTTCCAATTGTTTCAAGTACACATCAAGGCACTGTATTAAATGGGTCAACATGATAAGGTCGTGATACAGACTTGGCCAATTGAGTAAGCAGCACTCACTTACTTGTCTTCTGTGGAAGTACTTTATTAGTCATTCAGCTGTGATCTGTCAGAACTACTCTGGGTGACATGAATCTTTTGACGCTGCTGGGAAATGCTGAAAATTACAAGTTGAATTAAAAATCATAATATACTCACCAGCATGGTAAGAGGGCTTGATAATAAGCTACCAAAAATTGACAGCATCAATGAACTGTCCAATAGAGAATTATAGAAGAAAAAAAAAGATATAAAACTGAAAGTGCATGCCAGGTCTGAATCACTGAACTGCTGTAGGCTGGATAGGTCAATCAAGTGCATGCTTGGAGGAGTGTATGTACCTTTAGTGCTGGAGACCCACATGGTATAAAAAATTGGGAGGTTAGAGTTGAGAACGTGCTCTAGTGGGCATCTTGGCACCATGAGTATAGTGCTGTGAACCCTGTACATAAGCTTCCTATGTTCACTGACCTGTCTCTACTGGGTTCTTTGTGCCAGTCCCAAGGGTGCCACTATACAGAGGTTTTACCATGGATGTTTGTGTGATTTAGTGGCCTGTCATTTATGTTAGTTTGGTGATTAGCCATACATGTAACCCTGCCAGTGGTAAGTTATCTCTTGCAGTGCCAACTGGGACTAAAGTTGAGCTACAACACAAACTGCTGTGAATTATAATGAGGGCTAGATTCATGTTCCTTGTAAACATACCTTTCATTCAAGTACCAGCATACCTGTAGGTACAGGGAATATAACATTCCAGGTCAACAGCTTTCCTTGGTGCACCATGGGTGTGATGCACTCAAAGCATGCCAAGAAAATCTGTTGACTCAGTCAAAAATGTAGGACTGAAGAAGTTAAACACTGAGTCCAGAGCTGTGCTTGCCATAGGCACATTGAGCATGCCAAAGTGGTGACCTGCATTGTTTTCTTTAAAAAAAAGGCTTGCTGGTACTTGAATGACAGGTGTTTTTACAGGGCCTGTGAGTATGGTATCAGCTATATTGCCTTAAGATGAACATTACTTTTGTTGTGATAAGCACTGACAGATTGAATATGTCTAGAAAGCAGGAAGTGAATGGTATATTGATAATCATATGATTATCAACAGTTGAACATCAACAGAAAGAGGGAAATGAATAGAACAGAATATTATTGGTAGATACTGCAGCTACTAGTGGTGTGGAAATATGATTCTAGGTCCTATGATTGTAAATACACAACCTATATTATTTGAAATGTTTCAGACCCAGAACAAGGAGTGGCAGCTGCAGGCCAACCATTCTCTCGGACAGTGGAAGCCTATGCCACTTTGCGGACTCCATCACGTGCGAAAAGCAGTACAGCTTCCAATGAATTTTCAGACACGGTGAGCCAATATGACAATCTTAGTGGCTTAGCAGAGTCACAGGATAATGCCGAGATCAGTGCCAGCAGCACAAACCATTTGGCGGAACCAGAGTGCTTCAGTGACACATCTCTGACCCCAACTTTGCCCCAGAAGCCAATTGCATCCTTCCCAGCAGCCAACCCGACGAGGGCATACTCAAGGGAAAACTTACAGCCAGATGCAACATCGACTCCGACGAAAGAGAAGGAGGATTTGCCACAACAGGAGTTACAGACATGGGACTATGCAACTGGGTTTTACTTACAAGAGTCGTGTGTATGATATGAAGCCAGAGAATGCTCCCCCCAGGAGGCGTCAGTGGAGACGCCTGCCTCTCGCATCAGCTCGTATCTGTGACCTGCTTCATATACATACATACTCTCCCAGTTGGACAACAGAGCAGCCAAGCTGAGGACTTCACTGCTTTGTCACAGTACAAATGCCAGTAGTTTGACTGTAATATTTGTATATCTGGATGTTCAGTGGTGAGAGCGAAGTCTTGGAAGATTTTGGGAAGCTGTGTGGCAGTAGAGTTGGGCATGTTGGAGAGCCTGGTGAGGAGCCTTCTCTGGGTACGCGTCCAGTAGGCAGGGAGAAGCCATTAATTCGTGGCAAGAAATGTGAACTGTACCAGATTACAGCCATTTTAGTTCTTTTGACCATATCCAAAGGAACCACGTCATACATACTATGTACTCACAATTTGTATACCAAAGTGTTTGTTAAGGAAAGTAATTGTAAGCACAAGTCGTATTGTGTTTGTGTCAGTGTTTGTTCAATGTTGGTTCTTAGGCTTGAATTGGGTTTTCTTGTGCTTTTGTTTTTGTTCTTTTGGGGTTGTTTTTCCCCCCAATGGTGAAGTGCTGCTGTGGTGGTTAACACTAAGGTCTTCTAGCAGGCCAATTCCCAAAGCCGGACTAGACATTTATATTCAGTTTTAATAATTATTCTGCTGAAGATCTCTTAAGTTGAAAACATTTTCCAGATTTTGTTCTCAAAAGGACAGAAATTTGAGGGATTTTGGCATAGGGTATACTAAAGCCCCACTGACAGATGGCTATCAACTAGTAATGTAAAATCTTTAAGTTTGCTTGTAGAAGTTTCAGCTGTTAGAAAGCAAAGTCAAATTAATCCATGTTATGACTTGTGAACAGATTACAAGAATGCTTGTATGGTCATTAATATGTTGAGCACTTTTCTACTGTGTGTGTATGTTACAAGTAATGTCACAGTTGTAAGGACTGGACATCACTCCTCATACGCTGTCAAGATGTACATATATGCTCATCAGAAACAAAGAAGTTAGTCTTGTGTATATGCTCATGAGAAACAGACAAGTTAGTCTATCGCACAGATAACATATATTTGTTTCTTTTCATTTGTTGATCACAATGCCTCCGTAGCAGCAAGGTAGATGACTCAAGTTCGTAAAGAAGGCAGTCGTGGATGCAACCAATGTATAAATAGTTACCCAATAGTGGCTTCTGCACCAGAAACCATTGCATTGGGTTAACATACAGAAACTTGCCAGACTTTTGTAAACCACCGCAGACACACTGAACACAAGGTCTTGTATTGAACTAGTTCACATGAAAGAAATGTTCAGGCAGCATATATTTACATGGAATTGATAATTATATCATTTGATACATGATGATGACATGATGTTAGCTGTTTCTGGTAATGTTTCTGATGAAGGCATAACTTGCATTTATAATGGGAGTGACTTTTACCAAAACACCCTATATCAGTCATTTTGCGTTCTGTTTTGAGTAAGGTTCAGTATTGTTATCAAATCTTGTCTGTGAAGGGTATTTCAGCTGGCTGACCCTCAATTTCTTCTGTTCTGTTACCAATAGAAGATGAATGTGGTCAATAGGTAGTTGCCCCTAATGAATTGTATGTATAGCACTTAAGAAATTTGTCATCTGAGACCAGTGTCCATTCTGCACATATCCAGTAAGACGACACTGTGTGTGTTTTGTTGTATGCTGGTATGGTAACATGTCGTTCAGTTATAGTGGCTATTGAAGAAGCAGATAACTTCCGCTGTTGAAGTGTCAGTGTTGTAAACATACAGGTAGGCCCTGTACATACATTGTAGAACCCAGACACTTTGTATGGGGATAATGTTAATAGTAATGTCCAATGGCTCAACCAAGATTTGTTATCTGTCCTTACTACTTGAATAGGGGATTCTTATTGTTTATTGTGTGCAAAGGGCAACAGATGTTAAATTATGTAAATTTTCTTGGAAATACATTAACATCCCTTCACAAAGGTGCTGCAGTGCATTGTATGCACTTCCTAAATTTTACTTTTTTGAAGAGGCAAAGTGGATTGTCTGCCATATTGGTGTCTCTGGCCTCCCTTGTGTATCCTTGTAAAAATGAATCAGTCAGTCTAGGAGAGTGTAATGTTCTTTGTATGAGATACATTGAAAGGTGCTAAATCAGTAGAGCTCGATAAGGCTTCTGATGAAACATAAATGTAGAAATCCAATGTGTACAGAAAAAAATGACTTGGAGTGAATATATTAGGAGTCTGTGCTGATGAAACTGTAAATATATGCATAAGACATGATGATCCTGTTGGAGGCAGGTATGTGTACATTTCATAGCCCTGGGCATGTTGAGATAATGTTGAAAAACTGTTTAAATGTATTATACAGACAGTTATGAAGAGGAAATAATATGCATTTTATTGAAATTGTTGAAAATATACAAATGTTTATGATATTTAAGTATTTGATAACCAGCAAAATACTTTTTTTTTTTTTTTTTTTTTTTTTTTTTTTTAAATTTGTTAAAATAATCTAAATCTTAGAGAAAACATGAACACGTTTTTCACATCTTGAACGAAAGGCATGAGATAAAAATGATACATAAATGTACATGGACATGTACTGTATGTTTGAGGTTCTTCACTGCACTGAGAGAAAGTTTTATTAAAACTAATAGGGCCCATCAGGGTTGTTAGTATGGTCTCCTCCACAAGATGTCACCTGAAGCAAGACTGAAAGTGTTACAAAGTGGGACAGGGCATTGTGCTTTTTAGGTGGGAAAAGGTAAAAAGTGTTCTGTGGTTTATATGGGTCGTTCTCTAGCTTATCTGGTCATATCAGTAATACAGCCTGGAATTTTTTTATTATCTTTATTTTAAGTAATAATTGTAATTATACACACAGGAGCAACAGTGCTATATCTTCTGTGGTATGTCTGAACCATACAAAATAAAAATATGATAAATAAATAGCGCAATCCAGTCTCTTCATAGCCAATCCAGTCATTGTCTATGCCTAAATCTGTACCTTAATCAGTATTATCACATTCAATTCAGAATTTTTAAAATTCAAGGCCTCAGCAGCCAAATGTGGAATAGTTATTTTAATCTAGTAAAAACAGGCAGTGACTCTGAAGGTGCAGATTATTCAGTGGCAATGGTATAAGATGACAAGTTTGTAAGCATGGCCTATCTGATTCTGCAGGACTTCAGGTTCAGTAAGGAAAGGTACAAGTGACTTTGTGATTGTGGTGGAGGTTGTACCATCAGCCTTGGTGCTTTTAGAATTACTGAATCATGGAACACTTGCTTAGATTTGGAAAGATAATTTCACATCATTGTTCATGACTGATATCTAATATGGTGTGGAATATTGGAATTTTATATGAACAACACATTTTGATTGCAAGACCTGACTTGAGTCTCTCAAATTGCATTTAAAAATATGACAGTAAGGTGGCATGTAACTTATATGCACTAAAGATGGTAGTATATGACAAGTTCAGAACTCCAAAAGGCCAATCTAAAATAAAAGTGATGGGGTTACATAGGTGAAAGAAACCCCACAAGGTAGGAAGGGAGGGGTTTTTTTTTTTTTTTTTTGTTTGCTTGTTTTTCTTTGCTTTGGGTTTCTTTTTAGGGGTTTTGTTTCATTTTATTTTTTACTAATAGATAGCAGAAAGTGTGTTGGGGATTACAGAGGAGGAAAAACATGGATAAGAATGTGTATAGACATGCACGCTACCAAGATTATGTTACATCTTAGATTTTCAGACGTTCATATGATTTGGACACCTTTTATGTTTGGATCTCTCTTTCTAATGACACATATTTTTTCAAAACATCAGACATGAAATTGAGAGTTTTATTCTGTTTTTGTGATGACTGATTTTTTTTTTTTAAATACAAAGTCTGAATACCCTTCCCCCCCCCCCACACACACACACAAAAAAAGAAGAAAAAAAAAGAAAAAAGACAAAAATCCTAGATGTGTCAGCATTTCAGTTACATGTGTAAGGCAGCTTAGCCCATAACTTTCTTCTTTTTTTTTTTTTTTAAATGCTGGCCAAATGGTATCTTTGGTGTTGACACAAGTTTATATGCCTTTCCGGGTTTACTGTAAATATGCTTATCACCAGTTAGTCATCAGTTAGTCCTTGTATTTGCATATTTTTAATATTTCTACAAACTGGCTCTTATATTCATATATTGCTTGCTTGTGTGCTGAAATGTTATGTAGATCAAAACTTAAAAGGATATAGGTCTTTGATAACTTGAATGTCAAAGTTGAAAACTTGGTGGAAAGATACCAGTATTAAAAAGCATTTGAGAGGAAGGTTTTGAAATTCATATTTGATGGAAAGCCGAAAACGTGTCTAGGTGTGCATGCTTTTAAGTTTTTTTTTTAACATTTTCACAAGTGTACACAGAACACACGAGTTGGGGTAGGAGTAGGTGCAAAACTGTACACCACTGTTTCTCCAAAATATACAAATGTTGATCAACGCAGGATTCAAATGATGGTAGGAATAAACTTGATGGGGTGGAAGGATTATATAAAAGATGACTTGGAGTATGCTCATGAAAATTATGACAATTTTGATGGCCCTAAACAGGCTAATCGCCTTTACACAATTATGCCCACACGGAATTCCAGTTACATGCCACATTTGGAGGACGTCAAACTCTTATGGACCCATTTGGCACTAGAACATAGAGTATATTTGATAATAAGCAACATCATTTATGATGACCAGAAATATGCAGACAGCATTGTTGTAAGACTTGCTACGCTGTCTGCCCTCCAGCCTTCCAAAAGTTTTGCCCGTGGCAAAAATTTAATCATACAGTGGTACCTGTCTTGAAAGACCACCTGCTGTGGAAGACCATCTATTCAAAAGTACTTTGTTTTGTATTTTTTGTTATACCTTCCATGAGAGAGCACCTGTCTTTAAAGACCATGATTTGGTCATCCCCAGGAGTGATCTTTCAAGATCAGTTTCACTGTATTGGTCTGAGGGCACATTTGAAGTTCTGCATCATCTTTTGTGGAGTATGCCTTTTGACTAGATACATGTATATGTGACAGTCACCAGGTACATTTTATTAACTCATTCCACCCTAATGACGCTTTTTCACGCTGATATGTAAATATCATCTGCTAATTGTATTTTTTACTCATTTAGGGATTCTAATTTTATAAAATTTTGGATGAAACTTGCATGGAAGATCATTCCAAATTATATGCCCATGGTTAACAGCTTTCCTTGGCGCACTCTGGGCGCATTGTGCCCAGAGCACACCAAAGAAAGCTGTTGATTCAGTCTTCTATCAGGGTGGAATGAGTTAAAATCAACGTATCCAGGCAGACAAATGTCTTGTCTGCTGACGAAACTCTCTGCATGAAAATGTATCCTGCAATATTTAGCATTTATAAATGAAGTATTTGTACCCCGTAATCTAACATTTTAACACTTATATTTTGGGGGTGGAAAACTCTTGGAGAGGTCCAGGTGCAAAAAATTAACAAAAATACAGGTGCTATATCAGGTTAGAGGTGGCAGTGATATTGCATTTGGCATGAACCATATCTAATTTTGTGATCCATTTTTATTGAAAACTTTAAAAAGTTTCAGCTACCAACATGAAGAGACTTCTGTGAAGTTCAATTATTAATTTATAGACTGATTCCGAATCTTTAGTTCAGTGAACTGATTACATATTACGGCTGATTGTATTTATTTTACTCAATAAGGCTGAAAGAGCCATAGGCTTTAATAAGTGTTTTGTTAGTAGCAAAAACAAAAAATAAGTGGAGACAAAAATCAAAATAGGTAAATGAAAATACCAGAAATGATTGTCTGGGACAAGACGGTAT
Organism: Hermodice carunculata; assembly: GCA_964020975.1. NCBI lineage: Eukaryota > Metazoa > Annelida > Polychaeta > Eunicida > Amphinomidae > Hermodice > Hermodice carunculata. The sequence goes on along the minus strand of OZ026613.1, from coordinate 96,834,020 downwards.
CAAAATTGCCGTTTTGATGGAGGTGAATAGTGTTTCTGGTGGTAAGGGAAACTGGGATTAAACCTTTCTTGGTCAGAAAAAGATGGAGTCAATAGCTTTCCTTGGTGTGCGTTGGGTGCAATGTGCCCAAACCCTACCAAGGAAAGCTGTTGACCTGGGCGGTGCCGTCATGAAAGATCATTTGCACAAATCTCAAGAAAAATATTTTGTTATAACATAAGTTCCAAGTAAAAACAAAAAAAGAGACAGCAATTTCTTTTAAAATGGCAAAAAGAACGAGTGTGAATGGCAAATTTTGTTCAAATGTAAAGTCTGTGCATTGTAATGGTAACAGTGGACAAAAATAGCATTCAGAGAATGGATTCCCCTCGGTGCCCACAATCTTTTATTCTTCAATTCTGCATTTTTTTTCCTTATAGACTTTACAGTAGAACACTTTACATACAATTTCCATATTGATTGTCTATGAAATAAAAGAGCACTTTTGGATGTGTTCTTGGGGTCAGTTTCTGGTGACAGAGACCACTGTACTCTGCGTCACTCAGATGGCCATCAAATAAATGCTTCAAAAGTTTCATAACAAGTTCAAAAATAAAAAGAGGAAGCTGGTTTTCAATAGGAATGTGGTCCACTATAATGTACATTTCTGATGAAAATTTGGTGAAGCTGCGTTGGATCCTTGTTGAGATATTATGGTAACCTCATCGCCTTGTGCTCCACTCAGATGGCCTTGAAGATAAATACTTTAAAGTTTCATGAAAAGCTTTTAAATACAAAGAGGAAGCTGGTTTTAAATAGGAATCTGGTCCATCAAACGGTGCATCTCTGACAAAAATTTGGTAAAGCTGCGGTCAATATTTTTTGAGATATCGCAGTAACATCTTCAGGATTGATGCCACTCAGACAGCCTTCAAATAACTCCATATGAAAGTTTCATAAAAAGTTTTAAGAATAATCAGAGGGAGCTGGTTTCAACATGAACTTGGTCCATCATAAGGTCCTGTGACATGAATATGGTACACCTGCGGTGAATATTTTTTGAGTTATCGGGGTAATGTCCAGAAGACGGGCATAGGACGCAGCGGACGACAATACCTTCCAGCACTATATGTGCGGACGGTAAAAAAAGTATAAAATACTCGCTTTTATGCATCGCTTATAAACCGAATATAAACAATACATGTGTAGATCAGCCTACCATAGCTGTCATGGTCAACTGGTCATTGAGGGGACATGCACAAGAAGTCCATGTCGTTTTTGTAGTAGGCTTTCAGAGGAAGGGAGGGAGGGGTGCACACGAGAAGAGTTCTCTTTGTACACGCGAAAGGATGAGGACCATTATGGACCACCCTTTATTTAAAACTAAAATTTAACAAAATGACAATCCTCTTTGGCAGTTTACACATGTATTCTTACTATATATGGAGGCAGACATTTGTAATTAAGAAGACAGGAGTTTTTAGCTTCAATGGAAAATTATGTGCCCATCAAAAAACAGTTGGACAACCACACATCTAAGCATAGCACCTATGCTAGCACAGAACATGTATGTAGAGACAAATCCAAGTTCCATAGGAACAATTTGGGGTTTGAATTAAATATCCTAATTAAGTTTTGAAAACTTTCCATTAGAAAGAGCTATCAAAAATTTATTACCTGTTATGATCCAATGCTGAAGAATTTCCTAGGAATCCCGTGTATGTATCATAGATAGGCCTTTGTGAATAAAAATGCAGGCTATTGGGTGTACCTGTACCCCTATTTTGCCTTGTCCTGCAATGTTCTCAGTTTTAATTCAAGTCCAGAGAATGAGTGATCAGTTCATGCATTGGGCAATTAAACCAGCATCAGAAAGTTCATCATAGTGCCAAACGATGTTAGTTTTCATTTGTTTAGATTTCACTGGGCATGTGCATGGTCAGGGAGAGATAAGCCAACTTAACTAATTGCTGTTTGCTTTAAATGTGATTTGTGCAACTGATTTTATGATGGAATGTGTTGGGTGTTACCAATAATGATGTGTAAAGTTTAATATTTTGCATATAGCACAGCAAATGTTTACTGAGCACAGATTATGTATTTTACAAGACAACTTGGAAACCTTGGCATGATGCTGAAAGCATTTTGAAAATTATGTACAAATTAATCAAATGAGGACTGATTTTACTACTGTTAAAATATGCATCTAAATTTTGTTCCCATGTAGAAATTTTTTAATCTGTAGGTTTGGTAGATGAGAGTGGAGGACAAAGGAGGAGTTAAATTCTGTTGACAAAGTTTCCGTGGAAACCACGGCGAATTACAGTGGGTCATCACATGGATTGACAACTTGGTTTCAAATGTTGTATAAATTTTATATACACAATGCTATTTTTGAGAAAAGCGAAAGTTGTAAATACTTGTAAATGATCAACAATGTTTGATGGTGAGTAATTTTAGTATTAAGTAGATGTAGCTTAATGTAGTACAGTGATTGGAACAAGAAAATAAAGTGCAAGTGCCAATGTAAACATTTTATTGTCTGTTGTCCATCAAACATACATATATTACCAGAGTTAATGTATGCATGGTTTTCCAGGGTTTCAATTGAACATTTGAGTTTCGTATAACACTTTTCCATGAGAAAACCAAAAGGACACAAACTTGCAGTAAATGTTGATCCGATGCTGGCTATGTTGAACCTTTTGCATATGCAGTTTCTCCAAATCCCCAGCTTATCTGTAGCCTGGGGAATCGGGCAAATAGAATTACATGAGATAGTGTCAAGAAATTGAGATTCCTGCAAGAGTATGGCCACTGAGAGGCTCCTGTCAGCAGACATTTCTTGAACAATTACACAGCTTGAACCAAGTTAGATACAGTGGTCCCCCTCCTATAAAGCCATCCCAAAATTCAACCAAAAAGTGGCCTTATAAGAGGGGTGACCTCTCTTGAGGGGGAAAGTATAATGTAAATACCATAATTTCTGCACAGGAATGCTGGCCTTTCAAGAGGGGTGGCCTCTGGTGAGAGGGACCACTGTGCTTGGAATCGTGTTTCTGTTCTCTGGTACAGTGGTTCGTCTTGAGAGACCACCAGGATTTCAATAGCATTAATCAGTGCAGATTTTCCGTGACCATTACCTTTTTGAGTGAAGCCTGTCAGACCTGCCCTGGAGGAAGCCTCCTGCTTGAGACCACTGTGTTGGTTTTGTATTGAGATGTAACCAGGCCAGAAATGATAACAGCTGTCAGGTGCCTTTATTTTTAACCTCTCCATATTCAGTCATGGGGACAAGAAGTTCACAGATGAGGTCTTTGTGACCATTAGCATGATTTCTGGGCAGCATCTGAGCATTGTCCTGACATTGAAGCAAAAAGCTTATACAGTGGTACCTGCTGTATGAAGCCACACTGCTTTTTGTGGTCACCTTGCTGGGACACAGGAATCAGTTTCTTTGTAAAGCTACCTGCTGTATATGGCCACTTTTTCTTGGCAGAAGGGGTGGCCACATACAGCAGGTACCACTGTATAACCTTCTCCCTTTGAATGACAAAAGCTGACTGGGTGTTTGGTGCCCCATGCTCTGTCTTCACTACATCCACAAGGAAGAGTATTTTGAGTGAGAATTGTAGATTCAACTTACCGGACAAGAATGGCATGCCATAGTTTTTGTTGGCACAGCCAGCCCAGACATGCGAGGCGCAGCTGAGCATGTCCTTTGATTCATCGAGCAGGTTCAGCAAAACGCCTATGGATCTGCCCAAAGTTCCTTACCTATCTTAATGAACATTTCTATTGTTTGATCGAAATTAACATCCGACTTATTATCGTATTTGCATTGTGCATACAAATATTTTGATGGAAATTTACAAAGGTGCCACATAGAACTATTTTTGATTGCCAATTCACTCGCGTGTGGCAATGCGTAATATTGTCCTATTTACAAGCACCACTGCATCCATCCACCAGCAAAGTGTAATGCATGAAACATGTTGAACACGAGCAGAACCGTCAGTTCAACCTGTCAGCCGTGTTAGACTAGTGTCTAGGAGATTGCACGACAGGCAGGCAGGTCAGGAATAACTGCAACGGTTCAAATCCCCTTCTTGCCTTCGTAAATTTCAAAGTTTTGGATAAAAGTGTAAGGAACATTGCAAAATCTATCATTTCTGGTCTTCAAAAGTAATGCTTCCAAAACAGTAAGTCATCAGTTTCTATAGGAGGTCCATATTCGTGGAAGTTAAGGTATGGTCTGAAACAATAGAAAGCTTCAGTTGCAGGTCCTTCGTGGAAGTTAAGATATGGTCTTAAACAATAGAAAAGTGCATTAAGTTTTCATAAAATGTACATTTTTAAGGAAGACTTGTTGAAACATTTCTTTCTTGGCCAACTCACTGGCTGGATTTGATTTTCTGCAACAATGACCACAGGGTGTGTTTTTTTGTTTTTTTTTTGTTTTGTTTTGTTTTGTTTTGTTTTGCATGGCTGCCCTTGACAAAGATTTTAGTTTTGTTCAACCAAAGTCAGTCACACAGAAGCCCAAGATAACCAGGGACAAATCAAGTATGCCCTTGGGATCCTGGTAATTCAATTTCAATCACTGTTTTTAACCCTTTCATGGTCAGAATAAGAGTGACCAGCTTCCATTCATGCCGATTGCAAGGGAAGCTATTGACTGGGGGGGGGGGGGGGGGGGAAGGAATTATCAAAGGTCTGGTCTACAATTCTCAGCAAAGTGGTTTCCTCTTAGCATGAACTTTCAAAACTGTATAAAACAGATGACAGTTTGTTTACATCCTGACACTTGAGGGCTATTTTAGGTGGAAAGGGTTTAAAAAAATTGTAAACTCTTTCAATGATAATCACAACAGTTGCAGTGATCTATACTATAGTAAATTCACTTTTTGTTCCAAGTAGCAGCATGTCTAAATTTCAAAAAAGAAAAACTGATCAGGTCAAAAGCTTTCCTTGATGCAAACAGTGCTTCGAGATTACACCATTCATGGTAGTGATTTCCTTGTGGTATAAAGGTAAGTACAATGAAAACTCATAATGACACCATCTGTTCCCTTAGAAATGTGTCCGGTAACTGAATATGTCAGATAAATGAATCGACAAAGAAAATGAACTTTTGCCATTCAAAACTTGTGGCATTATAAAGAATATGTTGGATATCCGCGCGTCATTATAATGAGGTTTCACTGTAAAATACATATGCGCTAGTGTGTAATATAACCAAATAAGGATATTTAAACACATATGCGCTAGTGTGTAATATAACCAAATAAGGATATTTATGCCAAAGCTAGATTTGACCTTTTTCAATACTCTGTTTTGCTCAATTTCTTGGAAACATTCAGAATGTGTTGTTTCCAGTTCAAACCAAATGCCAAACAATTTGAATGGTTCAGCTCTTTGTAATGCTGTACCATGGATTTCCACAGAGAAATTATTGGTGTTCTAATTTTCAGAGTGGTATTTCATATTGTATTCTTCTCTATGTTTACCAATAGTTTAGTAGTTTAAAACATTTCATAATTACATTTAAATTTAAAACATTTATTGTTTTTCATTTTAATATGTCCATATCTTTCGGTTAAAAGAAGACTCCTTTCATCTGCAAATAGGATACAGGAAATGTGAAATTTAACCTAAATCATTAATGTACATATGCATTAACCCTTAAGATGCTAATCACAGCTATAGTTGTTTTCTCATTACCATTAAACATATAATGGTTAAATATTCAAATTCCCCATGAAGATACCTGTCATTCAAAAGTAGTCTTAGTCAACAGCTTTCCTCGGGTCACTCTGCGCACTTTCAGGGTTAACTGGTCTGACAACAGGCATTTGAGGCACACCACATGTAACCATGGTTACAGTGGTTGTGCTTCACTTTTTCACTCCTGTATACAGCTCTATAGTTGACCAGAACTGATCACAGCCAGCAACTGTAACCTATCGGACATGTCAAGGCACCAAAAACAAACCACAACTGGGGCTTTCATTCTTTGTCGTTTTTACAGAGAATTTGGTTTTAATTTTGTTTATAATGTTGAAATACTTGGGATAATCTTAACCTGTCTAATATGTTTAAGTATGTCAACCAACCTGAAGACACTTGCAGGACAATAGACTGGAATACCAAAGGTCAAGCAATCGATTTTTCATGGACGTGGCTGTGCAGTTAACCTATACAGTGGTCACTCTTTTGAGAAAACTGGTCATATAAAGCAGGTGGCTTCTCATTAGAGGTAAAATAACATGAAAAAGATAGACCTAGGCCCTGGTGAATGTGGTCCTTAAAGGCAGGTGGTCTGTCAATGTGGTGGTCTCCCAAAAGAGGGACTACAGTCATTATAAAACATGAGCCAAGTAAAAACAATGCACAGAGATTAAAGATCAATTGGTTTATTCAAATCACTGCTTGTTTTTCAACAGTAAAGCAAGTATAGAATTGGTGGGAAAATTTGTAACTGGCTCGTCAATACAATTACAACACACAGGGTTCCTGCAAGTAGCCGGTGTCCACAAATTGCACGTTGTGACTATTTTCAAATGTTAAATTTCAATCTCGAACCTTAATCATTAGTATGAAAAACATACCACAGTATATCTTGTCTTAGAAATGTTAAATTTCAAATTATACATTCGTGAAAGAAAACTTGTAACCCCTATCAATTTACACTTTTATTTGAGTAGCCTGACACAAAGGAAGTCATATTTCTGAATCCCCCTCCCCCCTCCACATTGTCATGTTATAAATCTTCTGTCAGTTTCAACAGTACAGCAAAAGGCATTGGGATGAACACACAGCTTTGGGCTGAAATAAATGAGAAAATATCACTGTGAGGATGACAATTTGTATGAATAACATGCAAAATATTCACTGCATGAGGAAACACCTACATATAGTTCTTTGTATGATATGTAAAGATAGCAATTTTGAGAAGTTCTCTGGGGAATTCAGCAGATGTTATCATCATATATTCTATGATTATATTTACAAAGGGCCATTATGGCTCTATGCCTATAAAAGACACGGCTGGCAACAACCATTTGATATGTGATACACAGCAAGTGACTGCACATTTCATATATTTTGGCAAATAGTCGTTATTTTTATATGTATATTCAATATCCTTTAGCAGCACCATATATAGACGTGGCACTTCTAACAACCCCTGTCTTGTATGAAGATGGTCCACTTTCACAACCTGGACAATGCAGTGTGTCTAAATCTAATGATATTCACATGCTCATACTTTTTTTCTACAAAATTAAATATATAAGTTTTCTATACACTGTACATGTTATAATTTTTGATGCAGTTGATATGATGCAAGAAAACTCTATTAATCATCAATACTTTTTTTTACTGAAATACTGAAATACAATGCAAAAACTGTGCCAATAGCACAGCATATACACATATCACAGACTCTTTATTTTTGTCAGCCATCAGCATTTGAAAATAGTAAATTTTTTCAACACATATCAGCAATTTATCAAAATTACATAATTAACATATTCCTGTTTCTTTTGGTGTGCTTCATTATTAAATATAATATATATATTATAGGTACATGTGCACTAAACTGAAATTAGGAGCCTCTGCATTTCTTTTTCAGTAATTTGAGAAGCATTTTAGGAGAACGTACATTTTTCATGTATAAAACCACAGCATAACTTTCATTTCAATAAGTAGCCCAAAATTAATTGTTAGTATTGGTCAAACTGTAGTTATATGCAGGTTTTCTTATCTTTTGTGGCAATTAACTGGCAGATTCCAATATGTTGAGCTTTTGCATCATAATCTGACCAAACAGAAGGGCTGGCTTGTCTTTGGAAGGTTCTTTTTTGAAGACAGAATGAGCAAGTGTCAACACACATTAGCTCAAATCTGAAAGGTCACAGTGACATGGACATCTCACCACACCAGCTTTGCCTCAGGATTCCCTTGGTACTAAACTTAAGCAAAGTTGGTTGTTGCATGCTACAAATATCATATAAACTGACAAAGCACCCTCACAAATATGCCTTCTCCCAAACTAGCAGATATTAAAAGATAAACAGGACAGCATACTTAGCTATTTGAGATAAACAGGACAGCATACTTAGCTATTTTGGATTTCACTGAATCACGATCAACTCATTGAAGAGTATACATGACCAGTGAATAACTTGTAACGGTTTCCCATCTAGAATGTTCCTTGATATGTTCGAAATTTGATGGAACAACCTTGATCAAATGCTCATTACCAGGACAATTGTTGTTACATGTCTCACTAAAAAAAGTATGATCATCTGTGTTACAGTTCAGCACCAAAGAACAGGAGCATGCCAAATGTTTGAGCAATTTGAATAAGAATGGGTTAATGATTAACTCATTGCACTCTGATAGAAGACCGAGTCAACAGCTTTCCTTGATGCACTCTGGGAAAGCTGTTGACCATGGGCATATAATTTGGAATGATCTTCCATGCAAGTTTCATCCACAATTTTGAAAAATAATCCCTAAAGTAGTAATATACAATTAGCAGACGACATTTAGATATTAGCAGGAAAAAGCGTCATTAGGGTGGAATGAGTTAAGGGATGAAAGTCCAATGTCAGCATTAGTACTTAACAGTTTGTTACTTAGATATTTTGGTTCACTGAATCATGTTCAAGTTATTGAAAAGCACACATGACCGGTGAATAACTTCTAACTGTTTCCCACCCAGACTGTTCCTTGATATGTTCGAAATTTGATGGAACAATCTTGATCAAATGCTCATTACCAGGACAATCCTTGGTACATGTCTCACTCAAGAAAGTATGATCATCTGTGTTACAGTTCCGCATGAAAGAAAAAGAGCATGCAAAATTGTTGAGCAATTTGAGTAATGGGTTAATGATTAGTATTAAAGGACCAAGTCCAATGTCAGCATCAGTATTTATACAATTTGTTACAAATGATATGATGATGAGTAGTCAATTCTGTGATGGTCAAAGATGACTTTCCCATCTCCATCGAAATACATACACAATAGGCAGACAATTTCACAAATACTCGCCATCCACAAGTCACCCAAAGGAAAAATAAACATCATTCATGCAAAAGTACATAGTAGAACAGACATACTGTACTTAAATACTGCATTTACAATGCACAAGGTACGCCCATCAATACATACAGTCCACACTGGGGTTACAGCACAGCCATATGTTGAACACTTGCACAAAATGTTGAGTAATATTACAGTGGGCAACCATGCAGATACCTTTGGAGTTGACAATCAGTTCTAACACTGCAATACATGATCACCTGTACGCACATAATACGTGCACTTTAATCCTTTTCAAACCACGTGTGAATATGCTCTGTGTTTCTGTGTGTTTTTCATTTCATTGCATCTGTTGATGTTCTCTCAAGACCAACCCTATGTCCATCCCTATGGTTCCTTCCAACAATTTTTTTTCTTGAACATTTCTAGCCATGCAAGAAAAGTTGTTGAATGGAAGACTGTAACTCATTCCACAGCAAGGATTTTTTTTTTCATAAACATCAGACAGGAAGTGAATAAGGGCTGCAAATTGAGATTCCTCACAAAGAAAGACAAAAACTTTTAATTAAAGTCTTCAATCTGTGGTGCATCTACTTGCATTGCCAGGACAGTCATGTGCCACCTGCCACAAAGGCAGCTGGAGCAAACCTGTCACGCAATGCAAAAACCAATAACAAAAGCCTTACCATCCTGGTATAGAATGAGTTCAGTAACAGCAGAGTATCCCACATGGCAACAAAGTATCCTATATGTCAACAAAGTATCCAAAATGTCAACAAAGTATCCTACATGTCAACAAAGTATCCAACATGTCAACAAAGTATCATGTCAGCTGGGTACACAACAAGGTGTATATCAGCAGGCTACATTATAGGTCTGCAGGGTACCCTGCATTTCAGCAAGGCATCCTATGTCTGCAGGGTATCCTAAATGTCAGCAGGGTATCCTATATCTCCACTGAAAATCTTTGATAATGCTACATAAATTCAGTCTTTGGTTCAAAAAAGCCTAATACTGTCACTTACACGGTTTAATGACTAAAACAGTTTAAGACTTACCAGTGGTCACCTTAAATACATCGATGGCACATGAATAGTTTGGTTCCTTTGTAAGAAAGCACAAGGTACACCATCCAAAAATTATTTTAAAATATACATTTTTTTATTTAAAAAAATACTGGTATTAGTATTGGTCTACTCTGCACAATATCAGGCATTCAGTAAAGTTCTGAAGTCTTACAACAGTTTATCTATACAATGTTTAGATAACATTACAAGCTTCACATACATGTACACAGACCCATCTGATGGTCAAGATCACAGTTGCATAAAAGCTAATGTATCACTGTAAATGTTCTGCAATTTTGCTTTATACAATTTTGCCACACTAATTAAGTTAACTGAACATGTTGCAAGGTAAATACAGCTCCTTCAAGATCCAGTTACTGACTCTGGCCACCTTAGCTTGGAAATCATGTGCATGACCAATTTCACAGTTATAATGTGCCTTTGTTGCCAACTAATTAGGTCAACAAGCTACCGTGATACACATTGTACACTTCAACATCCATGCAACTCTGGAAACTAGCCCCTAACAACCATGGATATTTCTGACAAGTTAATGGATTGCCGTGTATCAGCAGAAAAGCCTGGCACTTTAATTTATATTGTACACAGGCACCCTCTGGTGTTGTTATAATATAGTAGTTTTTAACACATATCCTCCTGGTTTGATATCCCCATTCACTGTCTATGGCTACATGATGACCTCCCTTGCTGTCCTACGTAGCTGTTACAAAGTACATGTATCATGCAAACTACATGTATCATGAAGGATCGTGCAATCCTGGTAGCCAGAATTGGCAACTGGATTTTGATAATGGGGTATTAAATAACATTTGTAATGCTTGCCTCGGTCTTGACCAATCAAATGTAACTTGCATTAACTTGATTAGCTTTGCATGGCCTGCAAAATAATTGTTGTTTGTGTGACATTTACATCCCTTTTACATGGGTGAATTCACTGGAATAGTTGTGCTTTGTGGCTAAAATATATTGTGCTTAATATGGTAGACAAAATACATAACTGCTGTTGGTACATTTATCTATTTATATGTTTTAAAAATTATAATCTAGTAAACAAAAATAAAGACCTTTACAATACCGCAAATGTGTGGTGAATTTATTTTTATTTATATCTGTACACCTATATATCATCAACAGTGCAACTTCAAAATATATGTAGTACAAATAGTGATACTTTAAAACAGTACAAACTGTACCTTGTTTTGTCCATATTTTTTTACAATTCTTCTAAGTCCAAAAGATATTTACCTTTCACAAGTTTTTTTTTGCATTGTGTGTACAATGAAGCACTCCATGGAACTGATATAAAAACTTTATTTTTCCTCAAAATTTGCTTCCTCAGTTTTACAAAATTAGGTCACCTAACTATACAATTGGATAAAGTAGTCCCAAAGTTTTTTGTTCTTTTTTTTTCATGGTTTTCAATAGCTCTTTCTGGTTATCAAAGGCAACCAAATGACCAACCAAACAGCACTATGTCTAAGATGTCAAAGGTCATGCTTCATTGTTGCCTGGAGTCTCCTCATTAATATTCGTTGGGGTGGGTGTTCTGGGGGGAGGGGGCTCCATGTTATCTGATGTTGACATAGCTGGGGCTGGAGATGGCTCTGGTGGGCCAGGAGCGTTATCTAGCTGTGACTCTGTCCGTGTTATCTGGGATGGGGCTGCAGATTGCGGCCGCGATGTTAAACGTCCACCTGAGGCAGGTCGTGGCGACACTACACGTGCTGAAGCAGGTCTCATACCACCCCGAGAAGATACTGGTCTTGGGGTAGCACCGGGCGGTGTCTTGCGAGGTGGTTGTGGAGACTTCTGTATGGTTGTGCCTCCCTTCAAGTACATCACACAGTACCATTAGCTAAGTCATGCAACAATAAAGCACATTAATATCAGCTGCGGCATTGCTCATATAGCTCCAGAAGGGAGAACCTGTATGTATGGGCAGGAGACTGATCCCTGTAGGAAACAGGGCAAAATCTACTGCTCTTGCAGATGTTACATTTTGTTTTTGTCACAAAAGTCCTTTTCATATTCTCCTCATACCCCTTCACCTTGAAACCATCAGCATGTTTCAAATAAGTATTCTTTATTCCCATAAATACTAGTGACACTGCTGATGTATTCATCAGTATCCATGCATCAAGGCACATGCATATCCATGTTCCCCAGCAACAGGCCAAGTGATTTTGACAGGAAATTAAAATGCATGTGTCTTGTGTCACTGTTAAAGATGTGTTTTTGTCAAAATGAAGTGACTCTAATCTTTTTGACCCCTGCAGCATTTCTATCATCTCCTCCACTGATTACGAACCTTATTTTTCTATTTATGTTAGTATGCATGACTGACAGTGAATGAGATGCCACTCAGGTGTCAAAGGATATTTATCTCAGTTATATTTGTATTGTCTTGACAAATTTCTGCATGAAATTAAGATATTTAATGCTTAATGCCACGTAAACATTTCTTAATCTTTTTACTCCAGAGGGCTTCAAGCAAATTACCAATACATTGTATGCCAATTTTACAGAAATATATTCAATGGTAAAGTGTATCAAAGAAAGTAGCAAAATTTATTATACTTACACACAAGAGAGAGTAGGAAACAAACAAACAAACAAGCTAAAGCAGATGAGCATGACCTAACTTACTTTGACTCCTTGGACAGTGGGCAGACGTGTTTCAAATCGCCCCTTGTATATGTGACCATCAGCTCCCTGGATGTCCATCTCCTCCCTGCAACGTAGACATAAGTTGAGTACTAGACCCATCATGCACTTCACCATTAATATTCCTCGAAGTTTGGTATACAAACTTAATCCCTTTTGCTTAGAATGAGACCAAGTTACACCCCTCTTTGCTTTGGGTTGGTCACTAAAATGTGGGAACCATCCATGTTCAGGAAAAGTGTTTGACCTGGGAGTTTTGTGTTATCCTTACCCCAGTACATTTATTGCAGATTCCCATCAAAAATACTTTTCTTTATCATGAAACAAGAATTTTGTACAAACACAGAAGCTGATAAAATTTTACATCTCTCAGTATAATAAGGTTTCACTCTACCCAACCTGGGTTACAGGCCCCTCAATTTTGACAATGTACACTGAATCTAATATATTAGTACTAGGGGATTTCTGATGACGCTTCACAGGTAAAACAAAGCAGTGAATGATGTTGATTTTAGCAGTATTAATGGTGGTTAAAGGTCTCTGACACACTTATGGGACAGAGTAAAGTAACAAACATGAGTTAACCCTTTCCTGCTAAAAAAAAGTAAAATAAAATAAAAAAAAAAAAAATCAAATACCATCTGTTCCCTGAAAAATGTGTCCGATATCTGCATACTAGTATGTCACACAAATGAGTCAAGGAGCACTGGCTTGTCCCTCAAAATTTAATTGTGCCACTAAATAAATATGTTGAATATCTGTGTGTTGTTATAATGCGGTTTCACTGCAGTTTCCAAAGAATGGAGTTTTCTAACACATTTTTCAGAGACAGTACTGTGCGTGGACATAATTTTTCTGTACACCTCCACTAAATTTATTACAGAAATTGTGAAGTCCTCATTCCCCCCCCCCCCTCCGCCCCCTTGAAAACTGAGTCAACACTTTGTGTACTTGTGGCACAATGCACCATGGGAATTGACTGGTACGAACAGCAAATAAGGAGCACATGACATTTAGAAAATCAGGTGCTTGATGGTAATTTTTAATGGGAAAAAGTTGCATGCATGATACACAGGCACTGAGTCTCTAAGGGTTACACCCTGGCAGGACCTTTGTAATTGTTTCACCAACATCAAATGCTTACACAGGAAATCATATCAATTAACTTTTAACTGTTCTTGTCACATTGAGAAATCAAAGCAAAATTAATGAGCAATTTCTTCACTGCCTTCAATAATTCATATTGTACAAAGTAATGGTCCCTTGCAAAAACAGAAACATTTCAGCATATGGCTAATTAATAATCGCCACAGCAGTCCTCCGACTTACAGGTTACAAAATCCAACTTGGCTGCTATGTATGGCCTTGAATTTAAACTAGCATTCTCAAAACTTCATCCATATATCATCCCAAAAATAAATCCCATTATCCATGAAATCAAAGCTGAAAGTTGTTAGTACTTGACATATAAAGTTTTCACACACGTCGAGTCATGGATAGTGACACCTAACCACTTAATGACGACGCATCGACAGTGTTCTGACCAACTGTCCACGAGGTCATAACTGATTAACAGATAAGTCATACTTACAGTTTGAAATGATAATAAATATACATTGTAGTTCAAAAGGTTTTCAAGCAGTGAATATGTGCCTTGGTACAAGACTTTTTGTCCTGTTGGCACATTTGTGAACTGACCTGTATGTTGGGAGTGGTACGGGAGCTGGTGTTGCAGGATCAGCCAGGGTCTCCTCTCGGAACAGATTGCTACAACAACACCATATACATGTATATGTACTTGAAAAATCACTCCATACACACGCAGTGATAGCTCATATTAACCCTTTCCCCCTTGAATTAAACTGAGTCAACAGCTTTCTTGGCATGGGTTGGGCACTAAGTATCCGACCCATGCTAAGGAAAGCTATTGACCTGGGGCATGTGATTTTGATAGGTCTCATCTACAATTCTCAGTCAAATTGTTTTTCATTAGTGTTGAAATTAGTTGAAAACACTGAAGCAGACAACATCTGACCACCAGCCAGTTAGCGCAGGTTAAAGGGGGGAAAGATTAAATACTACCTCTCAAACGAGACCATATATGTCTTCTTAAGACTACTCTTTCAAGACACTTGGTTACTGTCTGATTTGCCTGTATTTTAGAACCACTTATAGTATGTATCAGACCACTGTTCGCCAGCAGTCAGGCCAGGCAGTCTTCTATTATAGCAGCTACCACTATACATGTACCAGTAACCATTTTTCCAAAATTTTTATCTGCAATTGCAGATTTAAAACTTGCACTGAAGTACTAACATGCTTCATTTAACCCTTTCTTAGATTAAGATGGAGTCAACAGCTTTCCTTGGTATTAACCTAATCCATGCCAAGCAAAGTTTGACATAATGACAACCTGGTCCATGCTATTTATATGACAGCTCTTATCTACAATTATCATAACAAATGTTTTATATCAACCAGATATTTATACAAAATCACTAAAATTAAAACAAATTCCCTTTTACATTGGGCATTTCTGGTGATCAGAACAGCTGCAGTTTTACCATTGCTTGGCAAGTAAGACACCAAATGATGCCGCACCCACTGATCAAAACTTTGACCATAACACATATGATATGTTTTGACTTGAATAAACACTGTACACGAAGGACAAATGATTGTCAGTACATCATATTAAATACTTATGCAGGCTACAACATGTTAAATGAACCTTTTTGCATTTCAGTCACTTTTAGCATTCAACTAGAAGCCGACCAGTGACCAAAAACCCCTCAGCCAGGACGGATGAACAGACAGACGGTGGACGCATAGGTGATGACAATACCCTTGGGTAGGTCAAAGTTACTTCTGTTTGACATAATGACAAAGCTTTGGTGCAAATGCAATGAGCAGAGATACATGTATCATGGCAAGGCCATTTTTTTCAATGCAGCACTGTGACCTAAATATGTGACCCAGTGACCTAGTTTTCACTAGGTGTCTGAGACATCCTTAGGACCAACTGTCAAAAATAATTGGTGCAGCTACAATGAGAACATTAAGATTTGAAGATATCATGGTACCGCCATTTTTCTTCAATGCAGCACTGTGACCTAATATGTGACCCAGTGACCGAGTGACCCAGTTTTGGAGTTTCTGAGGCATCCTTAGGACCAACTGTCAAAAATAATTGATAAAGCTACATTAAATATTTTTTTAAGATATTGTGTTAAAGCTGTTTTTTTCTTTAATGTAGTACTATGACCTAAATATGTGGCCTACTTTTTGATAGGCACCTGAAGCACCTCAATAGCCCCCTGTGATGAAAATTTGGTCTATGTAACGTGAGTATTTTTGGAGATATGGTGTTAACAAGGCACGGACGGATGCGTAGATGATGACAATACTCCTCTGGCCTAGAAGGCTGAGGGGTAAAAAATGAGTGACGTTTGGCACAGATCCCGATTGCATATTTTGAGAGGCTAATTTTGCCTTCCCTAGGACATAAATATTTTCTCTATGAGAATGATTTGGTTACCCTGATAGATAAAAAGTTTCTAAATTGCACTTAACATGACATATCAGTCCTTAAATTACTGTACGAGGCCTTGGGATGTTGAAATCACTGTATGAGGTCATCTGTATGTGGCACATAACACAGACATCCTTAACACATCAACTTACTTGATATGAGTAAGGCGTGTGATGCGGCGGTTGGGGTACGTCAGGGTGTGGTTTCCACCACAAGCACGTTGTGTTGCATACAAATCCATCACCTGCTCCATGTTGGGTGCACTGTTCAGACTGAAATTCAACATTATGCATAAAGCATGTATAAAATGATACAGCTCCAGCTTCTACAGGTATAAGTTACAATCAACATCAAAGCAATTAGTTTTAAGTACAGTGTTTGTAATAATTTCTTTGAAGGCTCAGGTTGGACACAGGTGAATCCCATTTCAGACTTATCTGCTTCAATAAACTGTCACTTAGTTGTGGATCCTATGCTGCATGGACAGCAAGGTTTGCTTTATAAAGTGTACACATGAACTTACTTGATATAAGTAAGGTATGTAATACACTGACATTTAATAAGGAACTCTACCCTGCCCATGTCCTTCACTAAATGATCACAGAATACGCTAGTGCTTTATCATATACTTTTGGAAAATCACAGAAATATATGTAATAAGCAGTATCAGGATATAGGAGCATAAAAGGTATAGAAAAGGCAGACACAATAAAAGATCTAACTCTTTCCGTGCTAAATTCTAGATCAAGTGATCAGCTTTCCTCAGTACACTTTGGGTGCATGAATGATACCAAAGCCTGCCATGGAAAGCTGCTGACCTGGACCACCTTTTCCTGTGTCACCATACACACATTAGAACTTACATCAAAGGTCTTTTATGTTGTAGAAATTGAATCTGTGGTTGTTATGATTCAGACAAGCAGGACTTTTGTTGTGATTGTCCCTGAAATATTTATGCCTCGCTGACACATGTGTTATCAGAATTTGGGCAAATATGGTCAATATAAGGGTGACAGGATCTGTCCCATCAATGAAGACTTCCATGTGAGTGTGTGTGTGTTTTTCTCCCTAGAGCCAGCTATAAACAGATACATTTAAAGCTCACTCTTTCAGAATCACACACAGACCATTATATCTGCATTATCCAAAAAGCTCTATCAGTCGTCCCCATTGTGACGCCCTCTCATTCTCAAGGTCATTCACTCTCATACACATCAAGCCCCTTTGCTATCTTACCTCCATCCCTCATTCCCCTGTTCTCTGGTGATAGACAGAGGCAAGCAAGTAAAGCCATGTGAAAAGACAATGTATGAATTAGCAAGACCAGATGTGAAAAAGAGTGCAATCAAGTCAAACGCTTTATTGAGGCAATAATCTGGCAGTCGTTACGTGAAATGAGTACAGAGACATGCACACGTAGCTTAACAGTTGGCAGTGCTTTTGGACTTCACTGATATGTGTCATTTTTACCATTAACACTCTGTTTTTTAACTTTCAGTTTCTGTTCCTAGATTATTGAAAATCATGCAGCACAGAATGCTTTAGCATCAAGAGATTTCAATGGTTTACTTCTTGTCTGCAGCTCGGGGAGGGTGACCTGCTTATTGGACATTATGTTTACAATTTTCATGTTCTCGATACATATAGTTTTGATTAAGATACATCATATTACAAAACAGAGCTTAAAGAACTGTGATAAATTCATAACATGGTTTGGATAAAATGTTCCTATTAAAATAAGTACTTTTATGCCTGAACCAGCAAACATAGACCTATCTGTGGTTACAGCCTTCCGGTTTGCTGATAACACAAGCAGTTGAAATGTAAGCTCTAAATTGCTTGGACAACAAACCACTTCCCAACTGAACTTGATTAACACAATAAAGGCAGTTTAAACTCTAGGAATAAATTTATGGATACTGGTGTCATTTTATAATGGCAGCAGCAAAGCGCAACCTCACATGTGATTGTGTGATCATAAAATAAGCACTTCTGCACAAAAAATCCACAAAGCTCAACAAGTAAGCATAACATGAACCCAGGAATATGTACAACCTTTGGATTACCCAGGGCTATTGAATGTACAGTCCCTACTCCCTCCAGTATGTTAGCCAATACCATTATGTACCATGTAATACCATATAATCCCTATCTGTAACACATGCCCTAATTGTAGCATGCCCCCTTCTTAGGAAAATGAATCAATATTTCAAACTTTAGAAGAATTGGATCTTGTAATATTTTATGCTTGCTGGCATGTCAGACAGATAACACTGCATGTTTAAGTCATAAACATGACATCTTCAAAGTCATTGAGACTGCATACACACAGAGAAAAAAAACAAAACAATTCAGTTTCAGGTGGACACACTTGTTGTGTACCCCAGGGACTATGTTACATGCACCTATGAGACAATTAGGGATTATACAGTAATGTTATACAGGAAGTCTCTTTCTCGTACAAACTTACTCTAGATGACCTTTCATGACATTTGTAGGCATCTGTGTGGAGTCCTTGTAATGGGTGAACTGTTTAAAGCCCAGCTCTTTGCCGAAATGTATCAAGAATGCTCTAATGTCATTCTGCCTGCGACAGCGGGCCAATTGACGTTCCAACAAAGCTCGGTCAAAGTTTGACATATTTTTGCCAATGGTTAACCTGCAGACAAGGCAGTGCAAGAGACAGAGAGAGACAGACAACAGCCAGGTACAGTAAGAGTGAACACAGAAATGCAGCATGCCAAATGATCCATAGAATGTCTAATTAGTTTAACTGATATTAGCCATTAACTATCTCTTCTTGTTTCAGAATTGGAGGAATTAAGCTACTTTTAACAACAAATCCAGGTCAATATCTTCTTGATATTCTTTTGTCATAAATTGTGGCCAAAAACACAAGAAAAACCGTTGGCTTCAGACTTGTTCAGGCAGATAAGGGTGGCTTCTCAAAAGTGAACTTTAAATCCATGTCCTTCCATGATTAATTTAAACAATCACTTAACAGATAGCATGGCATAATATCAAGCACAACAAATAATATACAACTCTTATACAGTTTATCAAACTGTATCATAATATATGGACCACCCTTAATGCTACAATTGCCACTTCTGTTAAGAAGCATACAGGTGATACTGCATCATGTGATTGGTGTGTACACAGTAACCCCTGTCTTGATAAACCACATTAAGGGCCGCACCAAAAGTAGTTTCTCTAAACAGGAAGTCTTTCATTCAATGTACTTTAACATGCAAAATATAGCTCAGTGTCTTGTGGTGATATTAACTCTTTAAGTGTCAAATTTTAGACTGATCCAACAGCTTTTCTTGGCACGCATTGAGCACAATGCACCCAATACGCGCCGAGAAAAACTGTTGACCTGGGATATTCTCTCTGGAACTATAGGCCTGCTGGTACTTGAATGAAAGGTCTTTTTACAAGGAATACAAATATGGGATCTTAATGATAATTCAGACTATTGTAACTTTAGTAGATCGACTTAAGACGTGATTGGCACTGAAAGAGTCAAATAGATCTGTAGCCTTTTCTTGGAAGGGTCTTTCCAGACAGGCCCACTGTGCACACAAAGCAAGTGGTTTAGAGATGAAGCAATAAGAAGAAACAAGAAACCAATGCAAATGTAGAAAAAGACATGAAAAGAGGACTTGTTTCAAAGCCAATCTGTCTGTGTGCCCCCAAAACTTGCATAAATTTAAATGCTACAACTTTTGTTTGTGTTTATTGGATGTGCTTTCAGCACTAACCTATGAATTAATTTGGGAATGGCACCTCTACCTACAATAGCTTTAAAGATAATCAACATTTAAACTGTTCAAGTGCCACAATTGGCTTAAATCAGAATTCTATAAGCTCTCTTTATGGTTCAATAGAAGTGCCCATGGCAAAAACCTATGAATTGAAGTTGGGATGGTACCTCTATCCATAATAGTTTTGAAGATATTCAACATATAAAGTTTTCAAGTGCCCCCTAATTAGCATAAATTAAAATTAGACAACTTTTGTTTGTGGTCCGTTGGATATGCCTACAGAACAAACCTATAAACTGAAGTTGGAATGGTACCTCTTTCTATAATAGTTTTTAAGATATTCCAAATTTAAACTTTTCAAAAGACCCAAAATTAGAATTAATTAAAATTTTTCAATGTTTGTTTATGGTGTGTTGGAATGGCATCTCTACCTATAATACTTTTGAAGATATTCCATATTTACATTTAAAAAGGGCACTAATTTGCATAATTTTCAAAATTTTCACTCCAATAAATAGTCAAGACTTAATATTTTAGGGGTATAATCATGCCAAGTTAGGAGTTTCTGGGTGTAATAGTATCTGGGAAAATTGTCGGACAAAATTGCTAGTAAAGAAGGAGAATAATAAGAGGAAAGAAAGAAATAAAGAACCCAACAAAAACAGAATGTCTGTTTTGGAATATAGACATGAAGAGAAAGAGCAGTGAGGCCTCTTCCTGGTCACAATAAGACTGAGTTAATAGCTTTCCTTGGTGAAGGTTGGACACATTTTGCATGCAACCTGTGCCTAAGAAATCTACTGACCTAAGGTGTTCCATCATGAAAGGTCTTACGTACAAATCTTGGCAAAAAATTTTTCTAGTGACGATAAATTAAGTAAAAATGTTAAGACAGACACAAATTTACATCCTGGCGCTTTGGGGTGATTTGAGTGGGAAGGGGTTAATTCACCCCTTTCTTCTTGAATTAATACTGAGTCAACAGCTTTGTTTGGCAATGGTTGGGTATTAAGGGTCCAATATATGCCAAGGAAAGTTGTTTACCTGGTGACTGTTATCTTTATAGGTCTCATCTATGTACAATGTCCATCAAAACAAATTTTCATTACTGTTGAAATTGGTCCAAAAGAGTTTGAGCAGACAACCTTTGACCATTGGCTGGTTTGGGTTGGTTTCTGGGGGAAAGGTTCAAAGAGGGAAGTCATGGGAAAGCTGTGGTTTGCACTTGTGTCTTTCAAAGGGCCATACTTTATAGGTACATCATGGCTTAAATAGAGATCTCACAATGTGTTGAAAGTGACTTTTTACCAATCAAACCACCTGCACTAATGACAATATGGCAGCCAGACACTAATTGATCCTATATTGATTGGTTAATGATGTATTAATTTACAAAAATCTTATGAAATTGAAGTGCTTCTTTTTTTCAATACATGTACAAGTATGTATCAGACATGACTACATCATCACTAGTATATCTTTTGTAAATGTAAGTATCTGACATGACTGAGGGTATAATTTGTCTATCACACATGATTATTCAGTCTCTAAGAATGTTACACTCACACATGTGATTATACATTAGTCCCTCCTTTGAGAGACCACTCCATTGAAAGACCACCTGCCTTTTGAGACCACAGTTCCTAAGTTCATCTTTTCCATGTTTTTTTGTTTTTGTTTTTTAGCCTACAATGAGGGACCACCAATTTTATGTGACCCCTTTAAGACTTGCCATTGGGTGTTTTTTTCAAAAAAGTGAATATTGTATTGTGAGGGGAAATCAAATTACAACCTTGTGTCTACTGACCAAGTGCACAAAAATGGGTTGGTGTGTTGACAAGTTTTTTTTATTAATTTAAAAAATATATATCGAGGAAGCTAAAATTAATGGACAAATGCCAACTTTTGTTATTTGTGATATTACATGCTGCATATTATATGTACTTCCATAATCAAGAAAACCAAAATCACATTAAAAATGCAGGCATGGTAGTCTGTCATGTTATGGTAAAGGAGCCCACAGGATTAGCATTTAAAGTGCATGCATAGTGCCCTGTCATGTTCAGTTGGTTCCAACCAACATGGCATAAGGTGACAAACTAAAAAAAACGTAAACAAAATAAACTAGGAGTGGATAAGGGCAATTAAGAAACGAGGGTATTTTTTATGTGACCTGATCATGTCTGTATACATTGTAAATAATTGCATGATTAATAATTGTGTATCAGTTGATGTTAATAAATGTAATCACTTGTTTGAGTATTACCTTGCAATAAAATTGAATTGGACCATGTCTGCATGTTAATAATTCTAAATGTGCATTAATAATGAAAAGACAAGGAAATAACCTAATGCTAAAAGCTAATTATTTGTAAAAGCTAATTATTTGTCAGTTTGTAATGTCTCATTACCATTATATTGTGTGGTTTTGAAATCAACTGATGAAGATGCATGTAAGAGGAAACGAGGCAAACTGCCTATTGAAGCACCATACATATTAAATCTACCTATTCACAGTGAAGAAAAAAAAAAGCAGTCACCAGAACCACAGTAACAAGTGACAAATTTAATTCCATGTTAGAACTTCAATCAATCAATTTAAAGGCATTATCAGCCTAAATGTATGTTAAAAAACCTACAATAATGAGAGTGCGTTGCAGAATTTTTTTATCAGTTTAATGTTTGATCACCTTGCATCCATAGTTGTGTACATAAATTGTGTCAAATAATAGCCTTTCATGATCTGAGGATTTCAGCAAGTTTATAAAGTCACACAGCAAATAAAAAATCAATCTTATCATTCTTCATATGACCCAGAATGACACTAAGAAAATCTTGCTGAAAATCATAACCTTTGCACAGGGTTACAATTTTGTTCACCTTTTGACAGCAGTCACAAGGATCTGTCTATGCAGGCAAATGAAGATTGCGTTTCCTTGTGTATATACAAAATTTCAGCTCAAATGTAAGATCATGAAAGATTCCTATTATTTATACATCTTCCCTATGCCAGTTAAAGTGCTTTACACCTAAAAGTGTCCAAAAACCAAGAGGGGAAAAAAAAAGAAGTTCTACAAAATAAACCTTATGACTCCCATGTATAGTATGGTAATAATCTGTATCTATATAAATCATAAGCGAAGCACGGACAGCTTAATGGATTAAGCATTTCCTTGGGTTTTACCTGGGCAGAAAGACTTCGGCAGGAAGACTGGAAAAGGATTCATAAAGTTATATGCTATTCTTTATGACAAACAACAAATTTCCAATCATTTAGGGCATTATTGATTGTCGAGTCGACATGTTGTGTCACTATTAACATTATTTGTTCATGTCATGCATGGGCATGAATGTTGGAGCATAATTGCATAATTTAAATTGCTACTTTAAAAAAAAACAAAAACAAAAAAAACAGCCAGGTCTTGGACCAGCAACCTTCAGCACCTGTTGCCTGGCGGAGAATAGGAAAATGGATATATCCAAATTGCTACATCCCTGTTGTTAAAAAATAATAGTTTAGTGGGGTAGATATGTGTGAATACCATGATCAACATGGTTGTCTCCACATGAGCCAATATAAAGTAATGTGGAAACAGATATCTTGCATGTTGGCAAGAACCAGGATGCCCCAGGCATTTACAATTTCCTAAGTGTCACTTTGCAGATCTTAAAAATGTGAAATATCCACACGGCATAATTTAAATTGTTATACTTGTATGTAGCAACGGATATGCATGCATGACATTTTGGCCACAAATGTAGCATATCCCATGAAAACTGTCATTTCTGTGTTTGCCTGTGGAGAAACTATCCATGTCGGATTTCTGACTTTATGATCCATTTCTTTGGCATATAGTAACAAATCTACAGAGACAAATAAATTTATCATAGTTGCCACACATTTTAAAATGGGAATGGGGGGGGGGGACCCAGGACAGTACATATATATTTTAGCACGAGACAAACATAATCACAAAGGTCTCAGGTTATATGTATATAAATATCTGAATATAAATGCATGTGCTTGTGCGCATTTTGTACAAATGGCATGACTTGCAATCAAATAAAATTAAATGCTGACAAAAAAAAATAAAAAATACATATATAAAAATAGTTGCAACTTAATTTAATATGCTTGCTTTCAAAATATGCTGAGCAGCAGAGCACGCAGTCTTAACTATCATTAACTTAACTACTGTGGCTCACTCCTAAACATAAAGCAATATGGCTCAGCACACACAAAGATCGCTCATGAGTCAGTCACTTTGGTCAAATTATTTGTTTGACAACGTAATTATTAGAAATGGATACATATGTGAACAATGTTAAAGCAACAAACAATAGAAAACCAGCACATGAACCATCTCATAATTTTCCGATGAAAAAACAAAGCAGAAATTTGATTATAAGACAACTTACTTTTTGGCATGCTGTCGAATCTGATCCAATTCAAAAGTAGTGTATGGGCGTGCAGACCTAGTTCCTGGTAAACCATTCTGAGCCGGGATGGAAGCCACTGGACTGGAAGCAAAGAGATGGAAACAGTGCATTGATACAAACTGATAACTCATGTAACACTGTCAAAGGGGGGGTACAGACATGGGAACACTGAGCCAAACTGACTCTCTCACACAGAGAGGTGTGGACGTGGCGACAGAAAATTGATACAAAGTGACAGATATCGAGACCTACACTAATACTCTCTTATAGGAAAGTAAAGACATGGGGACCTAGAGCACTGATATATGATCAGGTAAACCACTGGGACCTGCATCAGATACACATATCTTAAGTGCTTGTGAAATATTGTTCATTTACTTCTATACATACATTTATCACATTTTTGTCAATTGTTCTGACTAATTGGTGAGTTAACTATAAGTTTGAATTAGACACAAGTAAACATCAAAATCTCAATCTAATATTTATTTCATAATTTGTAGAAGTACAAAGCGGTTAAGCATTAGTTTTCATCCAATTTTTCTATGATGGACACTCCAGTAACCTGTCAGAAGATGGGGGAAATTCCTGTGAGACTTTGTAGTGTCTGCCTGGGACAGCTAGCTGTCTTGACAAGGTATGTGCTCACACAGGTTTGACTGTATTTACCATATAATTTTCATCAGCTATGGTCAACATAACAAAATTGTGTCCCTACTAAAAAGAAAAAAGTCATACATGAAATAAAATAGAGAGCTAACGATGATCACAAGTAATCTCTGGGATGCCCCCCCCCCCTGCAGTTATAGATTAATTGCCCATATTGCCAACCAAATATGACAACTTTATCTTTCCTGCAGAGTGATTGATGAATATGCTGCACTGAAGTTAAATTCTAATGATGTAATATATTTTTAATAACAGAGATGAACAAAATATGAATAAAATTCTTTCTGGCACTTTTGAAAACATTGCAGTAAAAATCAAAGTCAATAAGTCGACTGGGCAAGTGTGGTGGCGAGCTGGAATGCCCGTTTGATCACACCAACAAGAAATCACCAGACGGGTTTCAACCTTAACTGGTCTCATCAATGGCTGATCTGTGATGGATTGGGCATGCCTTTATATACCATACGGTAACACCAGCCTTAGCAGCGTACACTACGTAAAAAGCCCAAAGTTGAATGATGGTCTTCATGTCATGCAACTGCCAGGTTTGGTATGTTGAATTGTGCATAGATTCACGATTCCCAAAATCTGATCAGCCAATCTTTGTCTTATAATGCGCATCTCTGTACCAAAATTTAAGAAGAATCCATCCACACACCTTGCAGATACCATGGTCAAAAGTAAAATTGATAGTAAATAGGCTGCAGTGATCTAAAAAAAAAAACTGATCAATGCATATTTTTGTGTCATATAGTTTATTTCTCGACCAAATTAGGGAAGAATATTGGTTAAAATAACTCAAAATCAGATCATAGTGACCTGAACATCTATTCAGAATTTGTTTAAATGCATCTATCTCTCTCTCTCTCTGCTCACTTTGAGAAAAATTAATGCATTCAGGCATTTTCATGACATTACAACAACAAAGTCAAATTCACTGTAAAGAGGTCACAATATCCACACAATAGGTTACAGTAACCTAAAAATCTAATCATGAACTTTTTGTTTTATGATGCATCTCTGTAACGACTTTGAAAAAAAATCTATCCATGTACTCAAAAAATATTGTGGTAACAAGTCACTGTGTCTCATAAGCAGGTCACAGTAACATGAAAATCTAATCAGCTGAGTTTTGTACAAGGATGTACTTTTGTAAAAAATTTGAGACAAATCTCTTTACACTTTTTGAAGATATTGTGGTAACACAGGTTGGAACAGACATATAGATGTACAGGAACATGAACTGATGGATGGACCTGAAAACATACCCCCCCCCCCCTTACTGGGAGAGGCAAAAAAGTAGTGTAATAACACTGTATTAACATTTGAAGCAAAATATAAAAAATGCACACAAAAATAACTTTCTTCCTGTGACGGCCTTACCCTTGCTGCATCATGTCGACTGGACGATCACAGGAAATGCAATGGAACCGCAGCAGTTGTCTGTAAATTAAAGATGCACAACTTATAAACACATGAAAATCATATAATCTCTGCATGCACTCTACAAGACCACAATTAAGCTGTTATATTCATAACTACATACTTATAGTAACTGTATGCATCTTTCAGGAAAAATAGGTGCATCAATTGTCTGAACATACTGAAATACAGTTTTTCGTTAAGACATACATGTAATCAATGCGTTAACAGTCAGTTAATTGTGCATTTATGTCTGCACCACATACTTCATTATTGGGGAAAAGTAGTATATAATTTATGAAAATTAAAAATTTGCAACATACTTGCGAATGCCTGCAGCATCATCATCTCCTTCATGCCAGTTCAACTGGTTCAGTCTTCCACGTAGGGCTCGCAGCTGCTTCTCCAAGTCATCTCTGATTGGACCAAATTCCAGCCTATCCAATTTACCATCCAGGTCATTGGCCAGTCCTCCAAGTGCTTTCTTCCATTCATCCTCCTGGACACAAAAATGAGATTAAACTTATTTTGTAATATGTGCAAATTATTATTAACTGACATGTTTATTTAAAAATAACACTGGAAATATTTGGTTGTGCTGGTTTTGAGAAGTTTACCCAAAACATGATAAGGTGTATGTCTCTTTTGGCACTTTGCAGTGCTCTTGCTGCTCTGATGCATGAAAACTAACATTGTACAAGTGTAGCATACACTATACAAGTGTAGCAATTTAATTTTGAAAACTACATTGTCAAACTGTAACAATATGGGAACTATATCATACAATGTAACAATCTAAAACAAATACCTTGTATGTGCATGTGTAGGAAGAAGTACATGGTGCATGTGTAACCACTGGAAAATTACAAAAATCTTCAAGAGTGCTGAAAATCAGCATATGTGCTTGTCAAGAAAAATTATAAAAAGGGATGAGGAAGAATGGAAGGTTCCTGTGTCCCTCCACTTCCCATTGTAATTTGGAACTTACCTGAAAACCACGGCAAAGAGAAACACCACATTGTTCATTCTAAATCTAGTTGTATAAGTTACCTAATTTTCATTGTCCTCAAAAGTAACTAGCTTATTCGAGGTTGCTGTACCACACAATCCAATGGGAATACACAACTCCGGACTGCATAAATTTCGTGCAGTAAGTTGTATATTCAGTCAGATATGTGTGAAATGGCCAATTATGACCTCTACCATTGTTGGCTTTGACAGCACAAGTTTAATAATTTTTGTTATGATCAACTAATGAAAACAGACAATTATATTGTCTTCAGCAAAACCTAAAACACCATTAAAATACCTAAACAATTAAGTATTCAATAAGCATTCTTTCAAGACAAGGGACACTACTGTTTGAAAGGTTGCCAACATAAGTGCTGCCAGAATGTGAAGCACAATGTGTCACGTTTCTACTCTTCTATCATCAGGACATTCTGCTGCATATGATGCAACTAGTTTAATACAGCCTCATCATGAGGGAGCTATTTCTTTGTCAACATTGAATACCAGTAACCGTTAATCGTCGTCGTCACCGTCGTCGTCGTCGTTGTCGTCGTCATCCATCATCATCATCATCACAATCAATATAAAAAGCTGACTTAACCCTCTCAACCCTAAGAGCTGATACATCATCTCTAATTACAGTTGCAAAATACTTAGGGTCTAGAGGGTTAAGACCAAGATGTCATAAAAAAGTTCATCCTCCCTGGATAGTGTGAAGATAAGCCTTGTTTACTGGATACATCACAATTACTGGGTAGTAAAGGTAACTAAAGTACAGACACAAAGGGTCATTGATCCTTACTGGATAGTGAAAATAAGCTTTGGTACTGACATGAATTGCAGCTTAAGTGTTGTCACTGCATAGAGAAGATAAGGTTTAGTACAAGTGAGGATAAGCTTTGGGATAAACACAAAAGCTCGATTATCATCCTGACTAGTTGTGAAGATAAGGTTTGGTACAGACACAAAGGAGCCTCCTCACTGGTTAGCAAAAGGCTCATCATCACCTTGTGGTGACAATAAGACTCAGGTACAAAAAGGCTCATGTTCCCTGGGTACTAATGATATGCTTCAGCTATGGGTAAAATGTGCAACTTTGACTTACATGGCCAGAGAGTTTATTGAGAATATCATTGATCAGCTTGCTAAGCTCATCACAAGTCTGGTCAAATAACGAGCGGTTTACTTTCCCATCCAGATGGCGCTTGTCTGCTTTCTGTAAATGGATCATGGATACAGCAATGTCAGTTGTTAGTGTTTTCAGCCTGGTGTGCTCTCATAAAACTTTGAAAGATGAACACTTTGAATATACTTCAATTGTCTCAAATTCTAACCATCTATTAGCATATTATAACAAGGACATGCTTAAAGTTAAACACTTTATTAAGTGTTTGGAAAATCTATTAAATTTGCAAAATTTCTCCAAAGGTAATTTTTTTTCTTGTTTAAATTTCTGAGACATTTACAGCATGGTTAATATAAACATAATTCTTACCACCAAAGGAGAAAAGTAAAAATTAGATTTGTACAGTATCTGCATTAGGGGTATGCTTTGTCAGTGGCAGCCTTTCAAGGAAAGGGTTGATAAATCAAAAGCTTACTTCACAAATTCTGCTGAATTGTGACCCTACATTGTCATAGACTTTAAGATATACAGATCTCCTACAAATCCCAAGATTGCCAACCCTATTAATCCTTTCAGTGCCAAATTTTGCACTGAGTCAACAGCTTTTCTTGGTGTGCATTTGGCGCAATGTGCCCAATGCGTGCCAAGAAAAGCTGTTGACCTGGAGTATTATCTCTAGAACTATAGGTATACTGGTACTTGAATGAAAGGTCTTTTTACAAAGAATACAAATCTGGGATTCTGATGATCATTCAGACTTGTCTGAGTTCAGTAGATTGACTTTAGACGTGATTGTCACTTTGCTGTTTCTTATTTCAAATTATATATGGCACAAATATAGTGTGCATATTACCATGCTCTATACATAGATATAATGCTTGATCTCTTACCACATCCACCTCCATCTGTACAAAGTCTTTGTCTGCCTTGACCTCATCCAGCTTGGTGGTCACCTCACACAGCGACTGAAAAACAGTTCTCACCTATCATAAATGTTTCACAATACAGGACTTTTTATCTGTCCCCATTTTATGGTCTGACAATTATTTGTTGTAGAATGGTCTTTGCAGTACAGTGAAACTGCATTATAATGACACCATCTGTTCACCGTAAAATTGTTCAATTATCTGAAGATGTCAGATAAATGAGTGTAACAACAAAGGAACTTGATTTTAAGTCCTTCAAAACTTGGGTCACTGATTGAGTATGTTGCAAATTTAAGTGTTGTTATAATCAGGTTTCGCTGTAATTTGTTTTGCTATGAAATGAGTGACAGTCTTTGAATTACATTACTGGTTGATGTATTAACTTCATTTAATAGTAGAATATGCATCAGAGTTAAGGTATACGTAAACTTTACAATCTCTACTTAATATCCAGGGTATTTTATTTGAAATCCACATTTGACCATCATAGACACATTTTAATGACTACAAAATCAAGTGTCTAAATAATACACGTCATTTTATCAGCAATATTGTGCAACTCACATCAATCTGTGACTGTTTTTTCTTGTTATCCTCAATAATGGACTGTGTTGTCTTACTGAGTCTCTCCAGTTCTGCCTGTAGGTTTTGTAAGGCCTGCTGTAGCCTGCTCAACATTTCACTGTCCTGCCATAACAGACATAGACAATCAATGAGGACATTCATATATAACAATGTAGCCAGTTTGTAATACAACTGGGATAAAGTGACTTTATGTCTCAAGTAATATTTTGTTTAGCTGCACATTGTACATCCTGTCAAACTGAAAAGACATGCCACATTACCCTCATGTCAGTATGGACAGCTACCTTGGCGTTGTGCACAAGACCTTTTTATGTATAATTATAGTAAACTTACAATGAAAACACTACAGTCACAACTAAGTACCCTTTCATTCTTGAGTTATTTTAGAGCTCTAAGATTTCAATTGGATGAATTTAATAAATGCCCCCCCCCCCAACCAAAACAAACAAAAAGTTGTGTTTGATCAATTATTTTACATGTAATTTGTGTTAATATTTAACTGCAAGTCTTCACATACTGTGTGGCATCCTGTCTTGAGTAGCCAATTGCAAACAACTGTGACCAACATCAATTACAAGTAATTCCGAATGTCATACACATTTTTACATGATTGCATTTCAAGTTACTGTACAACAGCGAGGGCGTCTCTACCTGCTTTCACAAAATGAGTGCAGCAGAGCTATATTAACACATGCAAGCAGGTATTTAATGGCACACAAGTGAGGATTCTTTGTTTTTAGGCATGTACAGATGGCAAATGATTCCCAAGCGCATACATCACCATGTATTTTTATTATCCAAAAGGTCACATGGTAAAAAAAAAAATAAACAAATAAACTTAAAGGAAAATAAAATCCTCAGTCAATCAAACAGCTTGCAGATTTAAAACAATTTTGCTACAAGAAACTATCATGTATACATTTAACCTTTCAGTGCTAAATTGTAGATTGCCTCAACAGTTTTCCTCAGCTCACATAATGTACCTACATCATGCATAGGATGAGGAAGGCTGGGCACCTGGACAATTTGTTTCCACAGAAATACAGGCATAACGCTACTTGAATGAAAGGTCTTTCATGAGGAATTTGTATTTGGAATCACCATCGTACTGCAGATGAGCACAACTATGTTGTGATCTGCAGTGGATTCAAGTTTGAAGCTGCACCGATCCTTGGAACAACCCTCACATGTAATCATCGACATGACAATGACATGCACCAATATATATTTGGGACCAAAAACAGTACATATGCGGAACCTTCACGAGACTACTGAAAAAAATACATACAAAGTATCAAATACGACAGGTGCATTTACTCCATTTGTGCAAATCCAACTTAAAAGGAATCTACTTGTGTTCTCTAACTCTGCCAGATCAGCTAGGAATCAAAAGAAAAAAAGGCTCAAATTTGTACCCAAGTTCTAGCAGAATCCAGAAATAAATGTTACGTGTGGAGGTTGGTGTTAATGGCTCTGTATATAGACGTCTTGAAGCATTAATATGTACAAACCTGCTAAGCAGCCTTACCATGGGGGGGGGGGGGGGGAGTTATGTTGTTATCTGACTACACATCATTGTTTTGACTGGATGGACATGCAGGCAAGGCAACTAACCCTCTACTGCACAAAATAAGACTGAGTCAACAGCCTTCCTTTAGAGGGGTGGGCACATTGTGTCCAACCCACTCCAAGAAAGACCTGTTGACCTGGGCAAGCTATCATTAAAGATCATCACTAGCTCTCAGCAAAAATGATTTGTTGACAAGAATTTCATGTGAAAAAATGAGTCAGATGACAATTTACATGCGGGCACTTTGGGGCAACTTGAGCAGGAGAAGGATTAAACCAGTTAAGGAGGCTTTGCAGGCACATCAAAGATGATGTCATCTGCACATATTCATGCAAAGACATAAGATTTATGTGACAATGGGAGCTGAATGTTAAACATGGTTAATTTACATTAAAATAATTTTGGGCACTGCATGTAGACAGTGCTATCATGAATAATATTTTCATAATCTAAAGATGTTTCACAAAAAAAGGAATCATTTACAGTCTACTGTGTACAAGTACGAATCCACTTGCACTCTGTCTGACAGTATTAATACAACTACATATCCAGTAACAAATGATATTTTGTAGTAATTTGGGTATTAATAAGTACACTTACCTCTGGTCGAGAGGTAACGTTACATAACTAATACAAACTATGCAACATAAAAATATAGAATTAATGCAAAAGTAAAAGTGTATATCTTTGGCATTACCTAAAAACTGTGTAAACAATCTATTTGAAGTACTTTGAGTATGTGCATCTATACAAATCAGAATTAGGAAAAAATGATTTATTTGTTTTATAAAAACATCATGTTTGGAGACATTCAGCTCCCATAACAACTCTATACAGCTAACACCAAGTGATGTAAATCAGCGTTGCATTGTTACATCTTTGCTGAAAAACAACAGATAACTTACAGCATGCATATCATTGCCTGATGTGACAAGTCCTCTCTGTCTACTTGATCACTTGTAGTTTATAGGTTCTAGTGTCCTGATCTGAGGTTTATGAAGCTGATATACCATTCTTTTAGCATATCTGACGTAGCATTCAGTTCCCTTACGACAAAAAAGACCTTGTCGTTAAGTGTTCCCGCTACTTAGTGGCTAGTTATCTGCCAGTTATCCTCGAAGTAGCAGCTGCTTAACATTTTACCATGCAAATGACTTTGCGGCTAAGTAGCACAAAAAAAAGAGATCTGATTGGTGGACAGTCAGTTAAGTCACAATGATAGGCTAATGGTTCATGTTAAGTTGCAGCTAGGTTGCAAATAAGTAGCCACCAGTTTGTGGCTAAGCTACCACTATGTGCTTCTATTGGTAGGTTTCAGCCAGGTAAGCAAGAAATCCTATTGGCTGGTCTTCCACAAAGTTACTTCTAGATGCTCCCACCGGCTGGTCTGCTGCTAAGTAGCCACTAGTTTGCCAATAAGCTGCTGCTAAGTAATATCCCATTGGCTGGTTTTCTCTACTTGCGAACAAGCGACAGCTATTTGGCTGTCCATTATCTTGTGTTGCTATGGTTACGTAATTTTACATATTTCCCATACAAATGGTTTTATAAAATCTATGTTTTTACTGATCGATTAAGAGTGAGTCAGATGGAAGGCAATGGTTCATTTCAAATGCTGATTTCATTCAAATTTTGACTTTCACTTTTTTACTCTACTTATCTCCTTTAAAGATGCATCACAATTATTTGTCATTATCTTTGGCTTAAAGATAAAAAATAATAACTGTTAAATCTAAATTGATACTGTCTGATGAACCTAAATGAACATTTCTAATTTCGTATACATATTATGAGAATGCAGATTGCATTGTAAATGTTTGTCAATCTTCACATTTAAAGCGTTAATGTTTGTTAAAGCTGGAGAAATACAAAGTCCTTCTTTTTAAATTGCTGCTAGGTCTGTTAGAAATAAAGTTCTTGCTAAGCTGCCACTAGGTCCATCAGGAACAAAATTCCTCTTGCTAAGCTGCCGCTAGGTCAGTCAGAAACAAAGTCCATGTCACTAGGTTGGTCAGAAACAAAGTTCTTGCTGCTAAGCTTCCACTAGGGTGGGAAGCAACAAAATCATGTCACTAAGCAGTCCCTAGATAGCAGCCGCTACTGAGTGCCTACTTAGCAGCAGTTAAGCAGCTAGCTGCTCAGTCATTTTTAGTCTTGCTGCCAGTTTTTTCTTTGTGGCTAACTAGCCACAAACTAAACATTTTTGTATGGGTTTCTGTTGAATTGCACAGCATCAAGTCAGAATAGAGACCAACTTTCCGCAAAGAGTAGCCAGAAATATTTTTTTAACTCTGATAGTGTACAGAATTTACTAGCCTCTGAATGGTACAACAGAGGACAAAACCCATCTGGCATTTTGGTACACCCTGTGTCTACCTTGATCCACATCTGCCTGTTTCTATTGATGGATGTACTCAATTGTTTAACAGTATGATATTTTAAATTTTTTGAAAAGCCTACAGGCACACATCTCAGACTCCATGTGGATTCCTACACTGTCAGGTAGCCAAACATCACTAAAAATAACTTCTACCTAGCAAATAATTTAGGTAAGGACCCCAACATCCCTGAACATTTAATAAAACATTTTGTGTTTATTGGCCTCCAAAAACTAAATATGATCCTTGTTCAATCTCATACATTGGTGGTCATGATTCCTGAGAGCTTGGTCCAACTTTGAGGCATGACATTATTGACCAAAATATTTACTTGAAATATGTTCATTATAACTTGGTCAAAGCCACGGTCAGATCAGTGTGTAATCCACAGATCAACTGAACCAATTCACTGCTAAGTTTGCGACTGAGTCAACAACTTCCCTTGATTTTCTTTGGGTGCACCCAAAGAAAACCAAGGAAAGATGTTGACCTAAAATATTATTCTTGTTTCTGAAAGTCTAGGCAGACTGGTACTTGAATGAAAAAGTCTTTCTGTAAGGAATTTGAATCTGTTGCATATAATATTTCAGGTACACAGAACTTTTTGTTGTGATTAAGACTGAACAAGTTAACAGTAAGATCACTGCAGACACTGTCCATATTGCTTTACTTCCTGTACTGGGTGTGTGTGTGTATGTGTGTGTATTTGAACTTTTTACCTCAAATGAGCTACATCAGACCTAAATTGAAAGCCAGTAACAATCTATCTTAGGCCTATCTTAAATCAGAATGCCAAAAACATTTACAAAAGAGGACTTGTCACCAGATTACATTACCACAGGGCACATTATATGTTCTTTCAAAACAGCACCAGAACTATACTTGTTTTTTATTCTTCATTTTTCCAGGAGCAAGCTTTATACATAATGCAGTCGTTTTCACATGTACATATAGTATAGTTTTGGAACTGCTGCAAATAATGACTGCTCCCTGTTGTGAATGCATAGCCTGTTTGAAGTCAGCCACTACAGTCAAGGTGGCTTACAGAACAAAAAGGCTTATGCACCTGAAATCATTGACAGTATAACACAGATACAACAGCAGTAAGATGTCAGGAGGCGGTGTGCAGCAGACTCGTCAAATGAAAGGAAATTGATATAAATGTATACACAAGACATACAGCTATACAGTGTATTCTTACACCTGATGGTCGAGCATCCTTCCGTCCCCGCTCACTGCTTTGTTGTAGAGACTCATTTATCTTAGGGGTGCTGGATTTACTGGCATTTCCCACCTGGGACAAGCCATTCTTTTGGGTGGGGTGATAAGGATCTGAACCTACAGATTCAGAAACAATCTTGGGGAAAGGTTTACTTCCCGATTTTGGCCTTTTAGTGGAATTGCCCACCTGGGACAAGCCATTATGTTGGGTGGGGTGTTGTGGATCTGAACCAACAGATTCAGGACCAATCTTGGGGAAAAGTTTACTTCCCGATTTTGGCCTTTCAGTGGATAAATTTCCAGGTGTTTTTTCAGTAATATTAAAATCTTTGAATTCTTTGTCAGTTGATGTGTGACCAGAACTTGATTCATTCAGTCTGTTATCTGTCAAATCCTGGAAAGAAACAACAATCGTTACTCTGAAAATGAACCATGCATAAACCTTGACAGGAAAATTATAACCAACAGGATGATGGCATATCCTTCATCTACCTAGGTAAAGCACAGACAAAATTCCTTAGTAAACAAACGAAAAACTTGATATAAAGACTTTAAGCAACATACAGTACAGGAGCATGCTCACACCTTTATAAACTTGTTTTTTAACAAAGAAGATTAAATATCAAATATAAATCACTCGTCATGAAAAGTAATAACAAAATTTAATCTAAAAAATTTGTTATTTGAGAAAGTGTCATTCTGAAATAAAGGAATCAAAACTTGAAAAGGGTAATACATCTACAGATTTGTCAACAAAGAGTCTAATACTGAAATAAACAAAGAAGTGCTGGTGGGATCTGAAATAAAGCAAATTTCTGATTATCTTAGTAATTGTGCATAATGAAATGAGGAAACTGAACACAGTACCAGGAACTGGAACTACAAACACATCATATTTAGTACAGCATAACTGACTTGGAGGCATTGATACAGTCACCAATTAAGTTCATGTTCAAGCTGTATATCTGTTCAAGTGAACACAACACAATTTCTAATTTCTGGAATCTCAGAAACTTAAGCTTTTAACTAAAATCCATAAGAGACGAAGACTACAGTTATGTATATATATAAAAGCAAATTTTGAGCACAAATAAGCCAGAGTACATATGATGCTTGAAAAAGTGGAGAAAAGAATAACATAACACGACCATGGAATTTGCATGGTGCCATGTACTGTACACCAAAGTGTGATAAGAATTCATGACATATATATATATAGTGATAGATAGACAGACAGACAGACAGACAGACAGACAGACAGACAGACAGACAGACAGACAGACAGACAGACAGATACATACATATAATGCCCAGAAGTGTTTACCAAAGTGTGATAGCGACTAATGCAAGGAGGTGACAATGAAGACATGGTGAGTACATGATGCAAACACAGTGAAGGTAACGGACTACTTGGTACAAGTACATCTAGGTTATCTGAATTACTTGACAGGAGTGCATCAGTCTACCTTAAGTACTTGACAAGAATGTACAAGACTATTAATTTCCACAAGAGTGCTTAGACTACCTTAATTATTTCACAAGAATGCATTAGTCCATCTGAATGACTTGAACTTGCCAGGGTTGCACAAGGCCATCCTGATAACAGTGCATTAGACTATCTTCATGTCACAATTAGGCAAGAGAGCAAATTTGCAGTTCTACAGGAATATTTGGTAAACAAAATATGACACCAACAGTCAACTGAAGATGAAAACTGAATTTGACTAGCATTTCTATGTTTAATTTTTTTTTTTTTAATTGAAATAACCAACCTTTTCCCCTTAAAACTATCCAAAACTGACTGGTGGTCAACTTTTCCCCGTTTCTATTGACTTATGGTCAAGGGGTTGTCTGCTACAATTTTTAATGCTTCATTTCATGAACTGTTTACATTATTTTGCACAAAAAATGTGGATGAACCCTATCATAATTGCATGCCCCAGTCAACAGCTTTCTTTGGCACAGGTTGGGCCCAACCTGTGCCATGAAAAGCTGTTGACTCAGTCTTAATCCATATAGGACATTTGGGAAAATGCAATTTCAACAGCACACACTAAACACATTGTAGCACTGACCCCTCTGCCCTGACGGTCTAGTGAGGCGGAATGTTTCACGTCCTTGGACACCCCTCTCAATATGTTTTTCACCTCCTCATCTGTACAGTCTACCTTCTTTCTCATTGTCATCAGCTGCCGGTTTATATCCTGTGTT
Source organism: Hermodice carunculata (assembly GCA_964020975.1). Lineage (NCBI taxonomy): Eukaryota > Metazoa > Annelida > Polychaeta > Eunicida > Amphinomidae > Hermodice > Hermodice carunculata. The sequence goes on along the minus strand of OZ026613.1, from coordinate 96,796,376 downwards.
ATTCCTGTCAGCTTGTGATGAAGCTGATTCAGTTCTGAGGCCAATGAGCCATCGGATTTGACTGCAGAGTCTTGCATCTTACTAGCATTGCTGCTTGTCCCTGAGTCCTTGTCATTCAACTGTATGTCATCTGCAGTCAAGCCTACATCAGGCACTTGTACCAGTAAGTCCTTTTCATGATCTAATTCATGTAACATTCTTAACTGTGCTTCAACATCATTGAAATGTTCATTTGTTCTATCAGCTAGATCAAGGAGCTCTTTCCTCAAATTCTCCCATAATTCCTGGGACTGTGCATCATTGATTGGTTGTTCCATCATGCCTTCAATCTTTCCAATGATCTCCTCCTGACTAAGTTTGGGTAGCTCTACACCACTTTGTTCCAAATGAGCATCCAGAACTTTCATGTGTTCAGAAAGGTTAGACATATTTGTCTCAAGGCAAGCAAGCTGAAAGAATGGAGATTGGCGAGAGACAGACTGAAGCAAGCCAGAGCAGAGTTAGTATCAAAGCAAATCATAGCATGTAAAAAGTGCCAAAACACCTTGACTATACTTGGCTACAACAAACTTACTCCACACTTGACTCTTTCAATGCCAAGTTTTGACTGAGTCAACAGCTTTCCTTGGTTGCTTTGGGCACAATGTACCGAAAGCAACCAAGGAAAGCTATTGACCTGGACTGTCCTTATACATGGTCACTGCAACTATAGGCATACTGGTACTTGAAGGAAAGGTCACTTTATAAACAATAAGAATCTGCTGCCATTATATAAACTTAGTGCACATCAACCGGTGTCCGAATTGGCAATGAAAGAGTTAAGTGGTTAAAGGCTTGGGCAGTGGTTTTTGCATTGCCTGTAAAGTCATGCTCCAGCTGCCCTTCTTGCAATTGGAAAATGCTTTGCCAGGCAAATAAAAAACACTAACTGGGCCTGTTGGTACTTATAGGACAGTTTTTTTTTCCTGTGTGTGTGTTTTGTATTTTTTCACAGCAAACAAGCATTTGCAGTGAGTAAGTATTGCTTTGTTCCACATTATTGATTGTACCATAAGCAAAATGTGTTAAACCTGTTGTACCTAATGAAGCCAATTTCAAAACTTTCCTCTGCACAGACATCATGTAAAGGAAAGTTACAGAGAATAACACTCCTAATCTTGATAGAATTCTTGAGTAAAAGATTTCTTGTATTGATGAATTTTAACATTAAACAGTTAAGTTAAAACGAAAAAAAATGGAACATAAAACATTTTTCATGTTTTTCTTTGAACAAAAAGGTTAAATTAGGTCTCATTGAATTTTTAGACTGCAACAGCCAATTTCAAACTGCTTTGAACTGTTAGTTTGACTAGTGGATTTTGTGCCAATGTGCATGGGGTGGGAGTGTCAAAGAGGGGGTAGGGGTGGGGGGTAGCAGTGAAGAGTTTCCAAGAAAAGCTGTGGTTGTAAACTCACAGGAAAAAAAATTATCTATCATCCAGCACCTGCTCTATCAAGTATTCTATTACCAAATAATTAAACTTTGAAATGTCTACTTTTTACCCAAAGCAATTTCAGAAAGATGTTATTCCATCAACTTATCAGGGATACGTGAAATTAGATCAAATGGGGAATTTGACAAGATGCTTGTAAGGAACTGATTTATACTCATTTTTCAATAATTAAATGTCTCAATGCAATGTAATGCATTTTTTAGTATTATTATTTTCTTAAAGATATTATTTTTTTCAAGACATCTAAAATTTTGATCTGTGTTGTAGAAATAAAGCATTACATGTAGAGTAATAACTTGAGTAAAAGATTTCTTGTATTAATGATCTGTACATGTTTCAAGACATTTGACTTTTTGAAATATATAGTGAGGGCTATGCACAAACCCAAATACTAAATGCATGATGGCATACAGAAATGACAAAAATATATATTTGAGCTCTTTTTCATCCCTCAAGTTTAAGCCAAAACAAGAATTGTAATCTTCCACACACATTTTATATATTTCATGAAAGATTTCTTGAAAATTAATTTTACACTATACTGGTGCTGCAAATTGGTCGACACAAAAATGCGTTTTAAGCACAGAAAAGGTTATAATTAAAAAAAGATAAAAAAGCATTAGCAAATATTCAACAGTGAAAATAAAATAACAAGAAAATTAAAAATTCACAATATAACTTGAAACAGTTTAGATCCTATATAAGTGGAGAAAGGGACTCACCTTGTAATATTACGTTATATATATATATATGAAATAAATGACAAGAGCAGAATTGCAGTGTTTGTATGTATGTTATCACAATGACTTACCTTATCTCTGTTTTTCTTCAGGGATTCGATTTCTTCTTGCAGTTTGTTCAGTTTATCTAGCAGATCTCCTGGTACACCTATGTCTGCAAACATAATTCAATCAGACTGCTGAAACTGGGGCATTTGACCATTTTTTTTTTTTTTTTGGTGGATACCTTCTTTTTGTTTAAAATAAACAAAACCTTTCCCCCACCCGTACTGAGTCAACAGTTCTCTTAGGGTTTCCTATTCTGAGAGGGCTTGTCTACAACTCTTGCAAAAAATCTTTTTATTTGCAATAATATAATAGAAAAATCAACAAAGACCTTTTAGCTCCAGCTGATTTTGCTGGTTTAAGGGGGAGAAGGTTGACTAAACTTGCTTTGGGCAGTCACAACCTCGTTCAGGTTAGTCACTAGCTTGTATAGGCTAGTCACAGCCCAGGTCAACTGCCTCATTGAGGCTTCTTGTCATACAAAATAACAACAGTCAACAGTCAATATTCCTCATATATTTATATATTTCACCTAGAATTGTTATTCAATGTGTTCCAATAAAGAAGAAAAAAATAAAAATAAAATAAAAAAACAAAAAACAAAACAAAAAAAAACAACAAAAACTCAATTTGACACAGATGCTATCTAATATTTCACCTACAATTATAATTCAAAGTGTTCCCATTAACAAGAAAATTGAGCAAAAAAAACCAACAACTCTACATGTATTTTCAAGACACAGATGGCATCTAATATTCTGGCATTGCTGGCCAGTTTCAAGAGGCATGGCTAAATGTATGAAAGTTTCTCTAATTGTGTCAGACCGTCATAAGGTTATATATGTCATTCTAATTCATTTCATGCTAAAATGATGACAACCTTGAGCTACAGGTTTGACATTGCCTGGCTTTGGTCAGCTGGAGCATGACTCGCAAAGTGAGGCTACTGAATCCACTGACTTACACTTAACATTTTGGTATTTTATTGAAAGCTTGTTTTGTGCAGGCAATGAGATCAAACACATAATTATTATTCATATTCTAAATGTACATGAAAAATTTGTTATGAGAATGGAAACAGTTCAGACACAATAATAAAACTGAAGGATGTACTTTGGAGACACTGGTAACAATATAAACCCATAATGCTTTAAAAATAACATATAATACAAGACAAGGTATCATTAAGCGTGCAGTTATAATATTGCCCCCATGGGCCCTATTAATACTCATAAACAAAACGGCCCTCTAGAATTTCTGTTCTGCAATGTAATTCTTTTTCAGGGAGGATGGGCACGTTGATTCATCTGTCAATATAAACTCTGTTCATATTACCTGAACCTCATTTTTATTGCTCACGACCAATCAAAAACACATTAATTCATAAACAGTTTACATAAACCTGATGACTTGTTTACAACATTCAAATGCTGCTTACCCAATCCTGCCAAAGCATTCTGTAAATCATCCTTATCTACTTTATTCTTCATTTGTTCCTGAAACACATATTGAAAGACATATATTGACAAGACATGATGATGATATAAACAAAGGTGCCACATTTAAAGGCAAAATGTGGCAGTATTTCAGTGCTACTTCATCAGGAATTCAGACAACAAATTTTATAAAAAGTTGTAAAAACACAACTAGAACTTGGTATTCAATAAAACTGACAAAAAGTAAAAAATAGAATGGAAAACAAGTGTCAAATTTGATGAACATCATGAATCATTCAAAATATTATACTTTGTTGATTTGACTTTCCACAAACAACTTTGCAATCTCCTAGGCAATAAAAAGTCAATTTCCACACAACCAATTTAGAATCAATATCTGGCATTCTAATCTTAGACCATGTTGATCAATTTTCCTTCAAACTCAACACAGTATACCAGTGTTGAGTGGCCCTCCTTGTCACCACCCACCTCTGTAATGAAGGTCACATTCTCATGCAGCCAGTGTGGCATTTCAATTAAGGTGGCACAAACAAAGCTAGGCATTTAGAGGAGTGCTGTCTTCAACCTGCTCTCCTGTTTTGGTTTTTATTTTTTAGACCCATAAAACTATATATATTCTTGTTGCTTAGGATCTCTAGATTATATATACACCAAGAAAAAATTTTAAAAATATGTTTTTTTTTGCGAAAAACGGACATTTTACGAAAGGGTCCGATTTGGAGATTTTTCTTGGGATTCTCAAAAAATGTGGTACTTAAAAACTAAAAAATATGCAAAATGAAACTTCATAGACATGCCCAGGACCGGTTCCCTGCATTTTGGAATATTTTTTTAGGCAGTTTTATGCCTCCTAAACATGAAGAAGTGTTCATCTTCACGAGCATCACAATTAATATTCTATTACAATTTATGTAATGTGTTTATGGAAAATGTGAAGGAACCGAACCTGGACATAAGTTTGAAGTTTCATTTTGCAAATTTTTCGCTTTTAAGTACTATATTTTTCAAGGATCCCGAGAAAAATCTCCAAATCGGACCCTTCGTAAAATGTCCGTTTTTCACAAAAAAAAAACATATTTTAAAATTTTTTTCTTGGTGTATATATAATGTAAAGATCCCAAGCAACAAGAATTTATATAGTTTTATGGGTCTAAAAATAAAAAACCAAAAGAGGAGAGCGGGTTGAAGACAGTACTCCTCTAAATGCCTAGCTTTGTTTGTGCCACCGTAACTCTTTCAGTGTTAATCACAACAGTTGCTGTCCCTAGACTTTTTTTATTCCACATTCAAATTATTTGAAATAAATGTTTAATTCTTGTCTCTTTTTGTGGAGAAAAAACAAATGTGTTGGTTAAACAGTCCACTGCCTAAGGAGTTACAACTGCCTCTCTCCAGAGACAGTTGCTCCTTTGAAATGCCACCTCTCCTCCATTGAGGGTTGGCATCGTGAGATGGTGTCCATCGTAGTTACATCAGTAGGGAAATATGTTGGAAATCTATAGGTTTATGGCATTTTCCTATTGACACTTAAGCATTTTTCCATATTGCTCACTGGCCAGACTAAGTTCATTGTTTCATATCCATTCCACACCATCTGGCCTGTGTCTATGTTAATAGTGTTTAGCTTTGTAAAATGGACTCAGTCACTGACTGATCCTTCATAGTCCTTATCCAAACTATTAGCAGTCAACATGGATACACATGCCTGCACTGATAATGATGTCTAGGTCATTACTATGTTCACAGGTGGTTCTTATTAAATTCTCATTTTAACCTGCACATAAAATATTTACATAGTTGGTCTCTACATAACATTTCTTTTTTTTTTGTGTGTTTTTTGTTTTTTGTTGACTGGGTATATACAAAATTCAGAGCAATTGATTGTTTAGAAACCTAAGTTACCAGTCTATGAATCTACTGTGAGAACTGAGAGCAGGTTATAAAGCAGTCAAGCATTACACATACACACCTCCAGGTTGTCAACGCGTACTTCAAGGGCATCATGTCTATTGGTCAGTTTGCCGATCTTCTCCAGTATCTCAGCCAGCTCCACAGACGGGCCTGGAGTACTGGCGCGTGATGAAGGCGGGCGAGTTGGTGGTTTTACTGCAGAAGCTGGACGACTAGCCTGGATAACAGCGCAAGACACGAGAAGCTGTGAGGCATTTCTACTTAAAGCTGGTGATGTTAGACATTGTAAGGCTAGGGAAGTGTGTATAGAATGGTACTTTATACTGCAGGATCTGTTACCAATGCATCATCATGCAACTTTTTCCCATTAAAAATGATTAGTGAGTGTCTGATGTTATATAAATACTGTCTGTTTCTTTATTGTCATTAAGTTACCCTTCCCTACTCAAATTGCCCATAAGCACCCGGATGTACATTATCTGCTTCATTATTTTTACTTAAATTTCTCATTGCTTGAAAAAATTTCTGCTGAGATTTGTATGTAAAACCATTCATGACAGCACATCCTAGGTCAATAGCTTTCCTTATGCAGGTTGGGTGCATTGTGCCCAACCTGTGCCATTGACTTCGTCCTACTTATACCACAAATGGGTTAATAATAATGCCAGGAGTCTTCAGTACATTTTGGGTACATTTTACCCGCAGTGCTGTTGACTCGATGTCCAGAGTATTATGAACATTGCTATAGAGTTACAACAAATATGTCCTAAAATGCCAAGGTCAATTGGTAAAGAAGTTTTCTCATACATTTTTGGTGCTGACCAGATTATAAAAGACCCACATGTTAAACTAGACTTTGGATTTACTTTCATGCCTCATATTTTTGCATCCTATAATTCTGATGATTCCCTTAGTATATATCCTGCACATTTGTTAAATTGAAATTTAGAATAATTCATTAGTATAAGGATTACTCTTTTGCTTACCATATCAGGAATGTTTTAGTATTCATTATACTGGAGTGGAAGCATCAAGTAGGGATAATGTGGTATAAGTCAAAATACAGTAGCATATATTGATAACACATAATTATCAGCTTAACCCTTTTGCTTGATTTGACTAAGACTGACTTAACCCTTGCTTGATTGGACTAAGACTGAGTCAGCGCCTTTCCTTGGTGTGGGTTTGGCAAAATACCCAACTCATCCCAAAGCAACCTATTGACCTGGGATGCAACATAGTGACAGGTCGTGAATGTCTCTATAATTTTGTGGGTTTTTTGCTCCTATCATCATGAAATTTAAGCACAAATATGAAAGCAGATGACAATTTACATCTGGATACTTTTGCGTGATTTGAGTAAAAAGGGTGAATATGCTGATAAGTCATTGTAGATTTGCAATCATTACTGGTATTTCTTATTAAGGGAAAACAGTTATATATGTAGCTATAAGATAACATTTAAATCCAGAAACTTTGCACTTATGCCATGGCTGAGCACACTGCAGTAGCATCACAGGTACTGTGAAACTTACTTTAAGTGTAGGATACATCTGTACTTCTGGTGTATTTTGCACTTTACAATGAAGTCATTTGGCCAGTGAATGCGTGAGTGGGTGCTGGCATACAGAGTGTGTGGCCAGTTTGTGCTTTGTTCATAAAATTAGACTGCCAAATAGCGGGTGCTTAATAAAACATAGGTGTTCGCTGCACCAGCTGCAGTTATGCATATACATGTAAAGCATAAAACATTCAACTTTGAATTAAAACCCACAGATTCAGGTTTCACCAGAACCAACTGAACATCCAACTTATTCTGCCAGGCAGTAAATGATAACCTCCTGTGTTTACAAAAGTACATGATGCAAACAATACTAAGGTTGGAAACACTGATGGTAATTTTGTGATCTGCAACTTTTCAACCTTTGTCATCATATATACTGTGGTTCCCACTAATCAAGCTGTTTGCCTCAATAGGGACAAGCAATAACAGAAAGTTCCTGTGTCATCATGGGGCCCTGCTAATTGCTTTTTAAAAAAAAAAAATATTATTGTGAAAATTTGACTGAAGTACTGGATTTCTTATTCAGAAAGAAGGGATTATTGAAATATATTAAAAGATTGTTAGATTACAGCTTTTATTTAAAAAAAAAAATAAAAAGATGTCATTGCAAGACTCAAATATGCTAAAATGTATTTAAATTAATCTTAATATACCCGCTAGCTTTAAGTGACTTACTTAATACAATATCTAATGTGATCGAATTATGGAAAATATACACTAATTTAGAACTAATGTATCATTTCTTTTGATTAAATGATTATTTAATTGTCCCAGGGATAAAGATATTTCTTTTGATCAATGATAACACTTTATGGAATACATGTATTGCAATGGTTGGTTCAAAATAAACAGATTATTGGATTATTGGCATCCCCCTCCAGGCCCCCATCATGCACAGGGCACTTCAGTCAGAAGGCCTAGATTGGTGTATTCCACTTGTTGTCACTGTCATTTGCAATGAAACAACTTAAAAACTTCTTTATGTTAAAAATTAAAATTAATCACATTAAATATTGTTAAAAAGTTGAAAAAGTCATATGAATTTTGTTACTTCAGCTACACATTCAAGTAAGAAGCTTATATATTCAAGATTACTGTGAAGTTCAAAGAGAATACGTAACTCTAGCCTGTGTGTATTGGGTTGTGTATTCACCTGAATACACATATAATTTCAAATTGTGACCTTTCCTGTTACTATTGGTGTATTCATGACCTGGTTTACTTTACTTTGTGATTGTGCACCCCAAACCTTGCCAACGGTGAGCACAGGTGACTGTATACATGCATTAACCCTTTCCCCCTTAAACAGGCTGGTGGTCAAATGTCGTCTGCTTCAGCGTTTCCTACTAATTTCAACATTAATGAAAAACAATTTGACTGGGAATTGCAGATGAAACCTATCAAGATCACATGCCCCAGGTCAACAGCTTTCCTTACCATGGGTTGGTCACTCAGTGCCCAACCCATGGCAAGGAAAGCTGTTGACTCAGTCTCAATTCAAGGGGAAAAGGGTTAACTTGAGGTACATGAAAAAAATGACTGTGGATACAGCCCCATAATGCAGGCCATATGGATGACTGCCATGTTCTGTAACACAATCAAACAGTCACAAGACAGCCGTTGTTCTGCTTCAAATTTGTTGTTTGCCACAATGCTGGGGGTAATTCAGGCTCTGCCTATGGGCACAGCCTGATTTCCCCTTGGCTTTTGAAGGGAGGTCTCTTTTGAAACATTCATATCCATTTAAATATTCAATAAAAAAAAAACTTTAAAATTTTAGGTTAAGCCTTTCCTAGTTAGAATAAAACCCAGTCAATACCCTTCCTTGGTATGGTGGGGTGAATGCATTGCAACCAACCTGCACCAACAAAGAAAGCTGTTGACTTGGGGCATGCAAGCACGGTAGATCTTTACTCTACAGTTTTCAGCCAAAACGTCTTTGATTAATGAGAAATTGTAAAAATATGAAAGCAGACAATTTACATCCAGGCACTGGGGGTGGGGTGGGGGGTGGTGGTGGCGGATTTGAGCAGGGAAAGTATACCTCCATGGGAATCAGTTACTGGCAATACTGACCTTGGGTGTGCCACAACGGGCTGCCTACATGTATAACAACAAGTATATACCACTTGTAGTCTTATACAGACATCAGGCTAAAATGCCTTTTTACTTATCTGGATATCTTTTCTTTTCTTTTCTTTTTGTTTACATCATGCTAAAATGAATTCTCACTTCATCTCTTTTGTATCCTTCCTGGAAAAGTGTATACAGTAGCCTTGCTGGCCTAACTGCCAGACCTACTACACTCTCATGCCTGACTGTCATCTAAATAGTTACTACACATTAAAAACTTTTCTGAAAAAGAACTTCCATCAAACTTTCTGACCCACTAGTATAAAGTTAATGGTTTTTACCAAAGGTGCATCCGAAGCATTACTTAATGACCAGGCAATGATGCATGAACCACTGACTGAGTTTTCATTAACTTGGCATGGGGTAAGTTACATGAAATATGTTCAAGTCTTGACAATCCTGCATTATTTAATTCTGTCAAAAAAAAAGCACAGTAAGTTGTGCTCATTACAGAACTCAAACCAATCAAATATTGCACTGCAACAGAAATGAAAATGACAAGAAAAGCACTCAGTAACAACTTTCAGGGCAGAAAATTAACTGAAGAAAAGGCCATTTATTGAGGAAGGGGGGGGGGGGCAGTGTCAAAAAAGGACAATACAGTTTTGAGCTTTTGTTGTTATTTTTCTTATCTTTTTCTTTTGTTTTTTGGGTCAACAGTAGGGTGACCTCTGTATTTAAGTCAGGGACATGACAACTGAGGAAAGCATGCACTGACTGGGTCTGTCTGGCTGGACATCTCAATGACGATCCTATCGGGTACCGGAGGAGGTGTCAGTTCTTCCTTCATGCCCTTCAGTGCGTTCTCCAGGCTGGCCCAGGTCACATAGTCGTTGAACCAGTCTGGTGACGGTAACAAACTCATCTTCTCATTCATATCATTCTGCAGCAAAAAATGCAAACAAACCACATGTGTTTCATCTGGCTCTTCCACAATGTAACTTCTACTTCCCTTATTTGTCTCACTGTACCAGTCCAAACAAAATATACTTTGCATTTTTTAAATTTTTATTTTATTTTCACAAAAATATACAGAATGATATACAGTGAAACCTCATTATAACGACACTCAGATATCCGACATATTCAATATAATGACACAAATTTTCATGTGAAAAAGTTAATTTTCTTTGTTATTTGATTCATTTATCTGACAAATTCAGTTATCTGACACTTTTTTTACGGAACAGATGGTGTCATTATAATGATTTTTCACTGTATACATATGATGATTACAAATTAATGTGACAGGGACTGAAACCCAATTAGGCTTACGTGCCTACGTAATATTCAATCAAAAGTTATAGTAAACAATGAGACTGGACAATACTTGATTGAATACTAAAGACAATGTACACTATAATATATTGTACATTGTTTACATTTAGTAATTGAATATAGAATGGCATACAACATAATTTACAAATTTAACAGCATACATCATAAGTTACAAATTTAATGGCATACAACACAATTTATAAATTAACTGAGATACTATATAAAGAAGACTAACATATTATTCTGATTATTATTGTAATTTTTTAAAAAATTATCTGGTCCAAGATTTGTGCAACACATTGTATGAGAGCAACTTCTAGTATTATCACTATAAATTGGCAAAGGACTGGTTTATTTTACATTCCTGGCAAGTCTTGTGTTATATGCAGCAATTAACGCTTATGTTCTCACAGCTGGAACATAATTCATTGCTGTGCCCATTAGGACACTCCTGGCGGCAGGGTGCGTTTTTTATGGCAATAAGAAAACAAATCAGACCACAAAATATGCTGGTTATGGAACTCAAACCTCCAATTCTCATACAATTTTCACCATTAACATGTCCCCCTTAAAGTAGCCAAACCAGCTAATGATAAAATGTCTGTTTCAATCATTTTTTTTCTTTACATGAATTTTAGCGTTAATGAATTGAAACAGAAACACAGACGAATGATGTCAAAATAGCATGTCCTGTTTATTAGCTAACAGCTTACCTTCGGGCAGATTGAGCACTAAGTGCCCAAGCTGCCCCAAGGAAAGTTGTTGACTTGGTATTAATTCCAAGAGAAAGAGAACAATACTTGACAAAACACATGCACTTACCATCATTTTCTCTAAATCATTGAATCTGTTCACCAGATCCTTCAGGCTGTTCAGCTGAAAAACATGAAAGAGAAAACATAGAACTCAGAGCAAGCTTTAGGTTGCTCCCTTGATTTTTTCTCGCTTTCTCTCTTTTTTGTGTGTTTTCTTTTCTGTTTGTTGTAAATCCACATCAAAGCTATTTACTCATAAAAAACTGGCCATGTATACAGAAGTCCCTCTCTTATAAGTCCACCACAAATGTAGTCCTAAAACTGTCCTTTTAAGAGGGGTGGCCCTTAATAGGTATGTCACACTTTGTGCATAGGAATGGTGGTCTCTTAAGAGAGGTGGACTCTGGTGAGAAGGGCCTTACAAGAGAGGGACCACTGTACTTCATTATATTTGGAATTGACAGTTGCTGTCTGAAAACTATGGATGTCCCAGCTAATGTGACTATGACACAACAAAGACAATACTCTTTAATTCGTTCTCTCAGTGATATATTGCACTGAGTCAACAGCTTTCCCTGTGCATTGTGGGTGCAATGCACACCACAGAAAGCTGCTGAACTCCACCATTCCTGTATTGCTGTCTGTGAGTATAGGAACACTGGTACCTGAATGACAGCTTTTCTAGTCAGCAACTTGAGTCTGGACTAGCTTAAGATAGCATAATAGATGAGCATGACTGTAGCAGCGAAAGAGTTAACACTGTGTTGGGCTATCTTGCAAGGAAGTGTTTGTGCTTAATGATATCTTGATTTGTATAACACTATCTCCTTCTAAGTCTATCACCAGCTAGCCCAGGCCCTATATTATGTTCACAAAGGAGTTTGTTAGTAGATCAACTGCATTATTCCCTCATGAATGTAAATGGAGATCTCAATATGGCTGACAGTGAATGGTACATACGACACAAGCTTTCAATCAAAGATTGTATACTGAGTGAATAGGTAATTCTGTGGTAGAACTGGTCATATGGATATAACAAGGTTCAAAACTTCTCATTCTTATCAAGATTTACAGATAAAAATATCTACAGTCATACAACCTTAAGCTTTTTTTTTTTAAATTTGAAGTCTTGATTTGTATATATCAATGCGAAAAATTTATCAATAGGAAATACAATTTTGTCCATTGTTAAATATTCCCTCAAACCATTATCCTAATTCCACAAAAAATATAATCATTTTCACATATCATAATCATGAACTCACTACATGAGACAGCTTCTGTACATTGTATCATTATATATATGCATGCCCAAGATTGTTTTTCATATTTTAAACAACTTAAAAGATACTTCCCTTCTTTGCACAAGGCATGAATAGTGGTAACATATAGCCTAACCTCAGCTGACCTTGATAAATTAAACCCAAAATAAGTCCCAATCGGAGCTGAGGTGAGTAGAACTTCAGCTGTGGCTTGAACTGAGGTTAAATAGCCAAAGCTTGAGCCAAGCATAGCTTTAAGCTAACTTAGTGACCTAGTTTTACCAAGTTCCAGCCAATTTAGTAGATGTACATCCAACCAATTTTGAAGTGGATGTGGTCTTCAGTTTTGGAGAAATTTTAAACATACGTGTACTTTTGTGTTCCAATATTAACCATGCGAACATGTATTCTAATTGATTTTTAACTTAAAAATTTGTTAAAAATCAACAAATAATGGTGGTGCAATTAAATGTACATGTTTGGTGGCGACTGAGTTAAGCTACATTCCTACACCAAGTTTGAAGAGAATATAACATGTGGTTTTGAGGAAGAAGTTGAAAATTACGAAAAAAGTACAAACATTAATAACAAAATGAGAACTAAGTCACAGCATCACCTGCTGAACAAATTAAAATTCAACATGAATACCTAGAAACATTTGTCTACAATTTCAGAGCCTTTGGCCAAATAATTTTAAAGACAACTTTTAAAGACTTTTCTAAAAAATTCACCACAAAACTCATAAACAATACAAAAATCATTGGAGCATGATCAATGGATAGAAACCCACCAAAGGTACATCCCCACCAAGTTTGATGGATCTGTCAACACTTTTGAAGTCAACAACAAAAACACACACAGGTACACTAGTATCCCTGAAATAGCCATGCAAACATTGTACTCTTATTCAGCATTATGTAATGCCAAAATTTCATTTTAAATCTTAAAATGAAAGTACACCAACCTAGTGAACACCTTTCTTGGAGACTGAGTGAAGCTAAATTTCTAACAAGTTTAAAGAGAATCTAGCTTGCAGTTTGGGACAAATCGAAAAATTATGAAAACACACAAACATTACAATGTAATTAAAAAATACCCCCCCCCCCAAAAAAAAAAAAAAAATTGGAGTGAAAAAAAGGTTTTCAAAGCAACTGACCAACAATTCCAGATGATTTTGTTAAGTTTTATACAAAAAAAAAAAAAAGTTAGTAAATAATAGTAACAACAAATAAAAAAAAATCCATGGACCATTGCAGGTTGAATAACATTTGTGGTGACCCACCCAAGGTACATTCCCCCACCCCCCCAAGGAAAAAAAAGTTTGAGGAAAGCGTCCTTTTCTTTTGGTAACAATAGCATTCAAAACAAAATAAAATGTTTCAAACTGGCAGACTGAACACAGAGCCTTGCATGCACAAGGCAGTTAGTATTGTAGCTTCATACTATGGAGGCATCAACACAGTGTCGTTTGCAGTCAAACAACGACCAGAGTATGTCTGTGTAGAGAAAGTGGGCACAGTGCATGTATTGACCTGTGGCCACTATACTGTACCCCCATAAGCAACTTGGTGTCCTATCATAAATACATATAAGAGAAACCTGGCCTAAGCCCATATTCAAACAATCAGCCTGTAAAATTAACCTTAAGCTTGAAGGTCATCATCATACATGTGAAGTTGCCATTTCACCTAGCCCTAATATACAGCAACAATTATGTGCAACATGAAAGTCCCTGTTGAAAGTTGCAGTTCTTCAGTGATTCTCCAGAAATTCAATTGCTTTAATTGCCCTGGGATCTTCAGAGGTCAAGGTCATTCATATACAATGAAAATGTAGCCCATATTGATGACTACTGTCATAAGCAACATGCAACTCCTAGCTAGAAGCGTTCTCAAGTTATCATCTACAAAAGAAAATTAGCAAAGTTATCTTGTAAAGTTGAAAAACAGGTGAAGGTTATAAGTTCTAACTTAAACAGTTTTAGGGTTACCATCCACGGGAACAAATTAGTAAAACTGCCATGTGCTCTTATAAAATAAGTCAAGATCGCCCATATACTACAATCCTTTATACATAGCCCTCATACAGGACCATCATTATGTGATATAAAAGTCTGAGGAAAATGAGTTTCAGTTTCTATCCAGAAACAAATTTGCCCCAGTTGCCCTTTGACCTTGAGAAGTAGTCAAGGACACCCTATAGACAAAAAGTACAGTCCATATAGAGGGTTGTCACCATTGGCAAAATGGAAGTTATAGTTAAGAGAGCTCTTGATTTAGCACATATAGCAATCCAAAAAAAAAAAAAAAAAAGTTCAGAAAAGCTGCTTTGTGATCTCCCAAAGTCAGTCAAGATCACCCATACATAAACCGCAGTTTACAGGCAATTGCCCTAAAAAAAAAAATCAACGTTGTAGTTCAGCTGCAAATCCAGAAAGGAACAAACATTATTCTTGAACAATCAGTGGGGCAGGCATGTCTAATGACTTTACTGTAACTTAAACACATATTATAAACTACTTTGGATAATGGCCTACATGAATAATAAAACATAATAAAGCTTGTACGCTAACATTTAGTGGTGTTGACCAAGAGACAGAGTTGCCACAAGCAAAAACCTCTCTTCAGAGCCAATGTAACTGAAGACTTCCCTACATATCATATTCCTAGTCCTTTTCAAATGCTTTCTGCTAAATGTTATCTGGCCTACAGTCAGAGATCTTAGTCTTAGCAACCACCATTTCGGTCTGTCTCTCAACTGGGGTTTCACTGCATTGGATATGAGCCAAAGTGTATAATCTGCTGTCGAGACACAACAACTGTCGACTCGGTTGTCAGTTTAACTACATGTGGTTTTGCAAAAGCATTACTGACTCGCCTAGCTACCATAAAACTAATCTCCATATAATTCTAGGTATGTGTTACTCTCAACCACACTTAGTAAATAGTTAGTGATAATGAAAAATGCATGGTCGCTTGGCTGATCAGATATTTAAAGAGCTCAAATGAATGCATGGTGATCAACAGAGATGTTGTTTTGGACACAATAAGATGAATTTAAGTTGAACTTGCTATACATATTTTGAACCATATCTGTGCAACCAGCTTTTCATCAAACTACTTATCCTCAAAGATCATCACTAAATCACCTGAAGCGCAACTTTAACAGGACATTATAAATATATGTACTTTCAAAACATATTGGATTGCTGTTTTATATTTCTATGCTGACACTGTTTTTGTCAAGCCAGTGTGTGTCTTTTTTGCCATGATAAAGTAGCATAGTGATGTCATGAAATGTCACAAAATCTTAAAAGCGATCTGCATTTTTTATGAGCAGTGCTACACTTTTACCTTCCCCTCTGACCTTTGGACATATGCTTCCACATGTAAATAAAATACTTTTGCTTTCTTATTAACCAGTGTATATCTTTTTTTGCCAAGATTAGCATTATTGTGTCATGAAATGTCATTAAATCTTGAAAATGATCTGAATTTTCATGAGCAGTGTTACACTTTTGCCTTCTTATCTGATTTTGGACATATGTTTCCACATGTAACAATATGTTTGCTCCCTTATCCATTAATCATTTAACCCACAAGAAGTCCTGGGCTTGGCCAGATCATGCACATAATAACTGGTCTCCTATTCTGATTTACTCTATGTCTATCTGTTTAAACTCAACTGGACATGCATTGTAATATTGAAGGTGTGTAGCCAGCACAAGTCCTTCACAAACTTGAGCTGTCCTTATCAGAATTCTAGATACTTGCCATGGGTTGGTGTATGTTGTGGACATGCAAATTACTGAGCATGGTTTGACCATCAAGCCCTGTTGTCCGTAACATGTAAACTTTAAATCATGACGACTAAAAGTTTCTTAGCTCTGTCATAATTTTAAGGCACTACTCTTCCTTAATTAGGACAAAAGCTAGTGGTGGTAAGGTAGCCATAATAATATCAAACTCTGATGAGAACTTACCTCATTCAGTTGTTTCTGTAGTTTGTCATTGAGGTCTTTCAGTTGCTGCATCTCTGCCATCAAGTCTCCGACTAGCGACATCAACTGTAACAGAGACCATCTACGCTTACATACTGTCAAAATATATGTTGCGATACAAACAAGTTTAACAACTCAATTTTTCATCAAATAAATGGTGAGCAAAGACACAACTCAATTTCGCATCAAATAAATTGTGAGCAAAGACTGTCAACACGCATGTACATAAGTGTCCACCGTAAAAATGCAGGTTATTTTCATGATGAACAAATTATACTCACATTGAACAGAAAAAGCCAAATCATTTTTTTATTGGTATAATGTTGGGATCTAAGAGTCAGGACTTTTTCTGATGCAAAGAAAAAATTATGACAATATTGAATAATCCCCATAGTGATGCATATCAGCACTGCAACACTATACCTTTAAGATTAAATGCACATGACTACTTTGGTCAAACTACTATGCGGAACAAAATACATGTACCCTATACTTTTCAAAGCATGAAAGCTAGTGGGAATGGAAGAACTTTATCAACCAACTGTAACAAAAACTTCATCTTCAAAGACCTAATGTGACAAAAACAATGTCTGTCAAGACAGGCTGCCCTGATAAAGACCTGTCATCTTCAACAAGGCATCATGCAGTTAATGGCTCTTTCGATTCTCACCAGTGACAACCGTCCCTCTGTACGTAGTTGGACTTAAGTGTTAGTTAAATTCCTCATAAAACTGCTAGCAATATCAGTCAAGTACCAACACTGTGTACATGTGGTCACCAGCTATTCTTCGTATCATGCATATCTGCTGAAGAGTCATACTGCACCTGCCTTCCTGGTTTTAACCCTTTCCCCCTCAAACCGGCCAAAACCGGTTGGTGGTCATATGCCGTCTGCTTCAGCGTTTTCAACTGATTTCAAAAGCAATGAAAAACAATTTGACTGAGAATTTAAGATGAGACCTGTCAAGACAACATGACCCAGGTCAACAGCTTTCCTCAGCATGGGTTAGTGCCCAACCCATTCTGAGGAAAGCTGTTGACTTACTCTTAATTCAAGGGGGAAAGGGTTAAGCCACATCATTGCTTCCCCCATATTAGACAATAACAGCTCAACAAGTTTAACAGCATCTCACTGTGGAATCAATTCTGAGCAAATCTTCGGCATTTCATTGAAAATATTCCTCAATTAAATTTGCCTGCATGTGCATTGAAGCCACCTGTAATACGATAAGCATCATTTCTGACTGCAATAAGTGATGGTACATATAATTATAATTAAGTGCAATTAGTGACACTTAAATGCTCCCACTGCTGATCACAACGGAAACTGTGCTCATCTAAATAAATATTGTGATTCCAAATTAAAATTTCTCACAAAAAGACTTTTCATTGAAGCCAAAGCATGCCTGCATGTGACAAACACTGGTACATGTCAACTGGTTTCCTTGGTACACACAGCATACACTGAATCCAAATCATGCCAAGGAAAGCTGTTGACTCAGTCATACATTTGGCACCAGAAGTTAAATAGTGAAACTGAATCGTAAATATGGACTGTATTTTGAAATGATGCAAGTGGTGTTACTTTCTTAACTCTATCTGAAGACTGAGGTACAGTGTAGTCACAAATGTAACACTGAGGCCATATGGTAAAATTACTAATACAGAAACAGTTTGTTCTATATTTATCAAGTATTTGATTCTTATATAACAAAAATTAAATGTCAATATTAAGAAAAAACATAAAGGACAAGTACTGGTACATGGAATGGTTGCATTAAAAACAGAAAAAAACAACACAGAAATTACATTCATTTGGACATGCACACACTAACTTTAAGATCACAATCTCCAAAATCAACCTATAGTCACGTTTCACAATTTCCGCTCTCAATGCTAAGCATGCTGGGAGATTTCATCAAGATCTTAGAGATTGATCCATTTAATTTGCTACACAAACACTCCACACTAGTATTCAAAAGATGCTAGTGAGCACACATTATTTGTAGTAGATTAAATCCTGTTTGCTTATGGCTTAAGGGCAGAGTAAATATATTTTTGGTATACCCACACCTAATATAAAGTACATCAGACAATGTGTAGTGGCATATATCGTTTTGCCTATACATGTATCTTTAAAATGGAGGTCTGTGATGGAAAAGAAAAAAAAAACAAAAACAAAAATTGATCGTGCTTGCCCTATAACTAAGAGGCAAACACACCAAGCCTTGGATAATGGCTTAATTGTGCTAATGTAGACAACTTGTGGAAATATTTATTGTTGTTTAGTATGGCAACAATTACCATGAAACACCAAACATGGCCATGGTGATCCTGATGACGCACCATGCATCGAGGACCATGCACAATATCACAACCAGCGCACTCTTTTGCTTCACTTAAGCACTGACAGCCTAGCAGTCTTTTTACTCTAAGGCTTCATCAACAAATTCAAAATTTGTTCATTTGTAAGCTTAGTTCAAAAGTGAAGGAACTGTGAATGCATGCTCATGTTCATTGGTATGCCTCATGAATCCCACTCTGAGTCGGGCTACTTCATCTTGCTTTGTGAACTACTTGTACTGATGTGCAAAATATTTAGATAGCCAAGTCCCTACTGGCATTTTGAACACATGTTTGATAGTGCAAATTTGGGTGCAGGACATGCATAGATTATAATACGTACCTGCTAAATCAAGTGAATACATCACAATAAGTAATGATGTAACACAACCAACCCATCTCATCAGTTTCTTTTACTCTTATAATTGAGACAGTCCAGTGCAACTCAAAGTTTTTACAGTTAAAATTGTCCCAGAACTATTCAGTTACATATATGAAGTAAAACATGCACTTGTACAATGTCTTCACACATGTATAAAAGTCACAAACAAACAATAGTTGGCCAAGGACATTTATAAAATCAGCGTTTGAGTGCATTATGATGGAAGAACAGTTTTTGAGATTTCAATCACATCCAAAAACTTTGGTGAAAAAAAAGAAGTCCCCTCCCACATTAATTCTATATGTTTGAGAGCTATTCAGTTACAACTGGCCTTCTAATTCAGCAAATAGGTACAGATCAACCTGCACAAATGAGACCTCATACAATATACATACACCTACAACAAACAGGATTCCTGTAATAAAACAAGTGAACAGAACAGCAAAAAATATTGAAAACAACTTGTCAGGCTTTATACTACATTTTGTTATAGTTACAGAACAACCCCCACCCCATATTTACTTCATTCATCATATTTATGTTAATTACAAAGCAGACTTCTGGAGATCATGCAATGAACCATCCCATCAGCTTGCCATATGATCCGATTCCAAGTACAAAGTATAATGTACAAAGTATAATGCAAAGCTCTGCAACTAAATTCTTTTATCTAACCAAAGTGCCACTTCTAATGCCATAAAATATCAAACTTAGGCACTAAGCACATAATGGCTAAACCCAAACATATACAATTCCATAGACACAGAGTTCAAAGTTCAATATGTTTACCCAATCATGTTCAGTTCTGACTTTCAGCATTATCAGTTGAGGCTGCTTAATAGTATACTATCTTATTACACCGGTAATGTATTTAAATGGTTGTGCTGTTTACTGTTAGTGTGGGTGTAGAGTATCAGACAACCTGCACCTTCAGCAAACAATACTAAGCAAATCATGTAAATGTACCCCACTTACGTTTATGCCTACAAGACCCACACAAAACTGAATGGAAGTCTACCTTAGAAACAGTATTACACATTAGTTGACATCAAAGCAAAAGTTCCTCTCAGGACAAATTTGTGACATTGTTGCTACCTGTTATCCATGTAGAAAATATGCACATATAAAACCAGAACCACAAAAAGCACTGATTTTAGACGAAGCAAGTTGAAACCTTTATTAACCCTCCCCCCTTGAAATTATATTGAGCTCAAGACTGGGTTGGGCACTTAGCTCCCAACCCATGCCAAAGAAAGCTGTTAACCCATGGCAGGTTATCCCATGAAATAGTAAAGGAGTTATGGCCCGAACAAAGTTTTTCCACAGACAGACGATTGGACAGACAAACAGACATGGTGAATGAAATACCCTTTCATAAGAAGCAATAATCATGTCTAGTTGGAGGAAGATTTCATGTCCACCCAATAATGTGTCTATTGACAAATGCTTGTCAACTGACAAATGGCCACTGTGACCTTGACCTACATAGCTCAAGGTCACAGTTGCCTCATGACACACCATGTGGTAAAGGAGAAAAAGCATACAAAGTTTTAAGAAGATGTGATCATTAATGAAGGTCAGTTATGGTCCGGACAATGGTTTGGCTAGAGATGCCAGATGGATATGGTGAAACCAACATACCCACCCTTGGGTGGGTAGGTGAGGGTATAATTATGGACTCATTTGGAATGAGTTAATTCCAATTTTGGGAAATCTGTTATAGTGTAGAATGAACTGAAGAAGGCTAAGTTTTCATAGAGAAAGTTAAATTTATTAATTCAATTCTACAGAGAGAACAATATATATTAGACTGCCAAGTCCTTGTTTGCATATTGTTGTTTCCCACTAGTTAGAAAAAACATATACGCGTGGTGTGTCAGTATTTCGCGGACCAATCAATAATTCTATGATATATGTATATGTTTTTTCTAACTAGTGGGAAACAACAATATGTAAACGAGGACTTGCCAGTCTAAATATATATATATATGTGTGTGTGTGTGTGTGTATAAACATATTTAGACAGGGTAACTTGCTCAGTCATAGATTCTTTCATGAGCCTGTGCACGCAGTGTAAAAGATACAAAATAATGGTAAACAGCAATGAACACAGATATCAAAATAACTGGCATTAAAGTATAAAAGTAAGATGATTACAATCAAAATTGTCTCTTCAGTTTCCCCGAGGAATTGGCCAATTAACATATAACATGCAAAGCCCCAGTTGTTTCTTCTCCATGGTTACATGTCAGTGTTGCCAACCTGGTAGAAGTATATTTTTGAGAGATTTTGAAATGGTGAGCAGTGTAAGCTGCGAAGCCCTCCTGGGGAAAAAGAAAATAAAAACTAGCCATCAAAACATGCATTTTCTTGGCATTTGAGGCTACTTGGATTCAAGTTTGAGCGGTGGCACGAGTCGGGACGAGTCCTAAACATGCTGTGAGAAGCACAGCAGCTTGATTTGCCTTGAAAGTATCACAGTGAAAAGTGGAGTTGTTAAAATTTACCACTATATTTTTTGTTTAGAATGACATTTGTGGTAATTTTCTTGCCATTCTTGGGGGTAATTCGGGAGTCGGGAGGGCAGACAGCACATGCCTGAATTTTAGGGAGGGTCGACAACACAGACATGTTGACCCAGACATGGCAGAAGTGACCTGTACCAGCAACTAAAACATAATATATGTGAATGTGGATGTTGAAAGGAACCATGAAGAACAGAAACAGAAAAAAAAAACTTCCCCCACCCTGACATAAAGAGACTGCTGGGAGTGAAGCAATGTCATGTCCAGTTAGCCAGTGACATACATCGATGCACCTGCAAATACTGTTTCCATACTGTGCCTTGATCCATTAACATTAAGCTATCATGCCTGTTAAGTGCACAGCAGCTGGTAAAGAAGCAATTTAGACCACATGTACTTCTACAGTTCACTGTCAGAATGCCTTTCAGCCATGCACCCTATTCAAAGTACCTGCCAATAAAAGTATTTGAGCACCCTCGTGTTGTATGGCAACAATTATGTAATATTTGCTTGAATTATACATTACTCTTTGCAACAAAGTGCTACATTGAGATATCATATACCAGTGGGTCTTGTGCTATGCTCTAATGTGGGCTTTTGCTTAGTCTAGACTTAAATAAATGAATAATAAATTTCCAGAAACAGAAAAATCTTACAAAAAGTGCATTATGTGCAAGTGTAAAATAGATTCACAAATGATTAAAAAAAGTCCAGTTAGCCAGTCCAGTAAAAAGCATGCATGCATGGTAACTGTGAAATAATTGTCAGCCAGCCTAATATTTTCAGTTGGCTATGAACAAAAAAAGAAAGATACATGTAAGCTCATTGTGAATTTTGCAGTGAGATACAGCTGCATTTTAAGATCACCTGCAATAAGACAATTTTTGCCTGGTAGACAAGGCAGTCTGAAACAACAGAATGTAGGCCTATTGGATTGCACAGTCAAGACTTGGGTTTATTTAATTAGTTGTCTGTCCCTATTTGGCAATGTGCTGCAAATGGACATATATCATACAGTCTAGTCCCCATCAAATGGAAACTATAATATCAATATCCATCAAGTAAACCCCTTTTTTATTGTCTACTGTCCTTAACTCATTCCACTCTGATAGAAGATCAAGTCCACAGCTTTCCTTGGCATACTCTGGGCGCATGCCAAGGAAAGCTGTTGACCATGGGCATATAATTTGGAATGATCTTCCATGCAAGTTTCATCCAAAATTTTGAAAATAATCAATAAATTAGTAAAATACAAGAAGCATAATGACATTTAGATATTAGTGGGAAAAAGTGTCATAAGGAAGGGCCAGTACTGACAGTGTGTCCCTGCTGTGCTCTGTCTGGGTGCTGCCACCTTGTTATGCCTGGTTTCGGTCAGTGTGAGAGGTGCATGCACATCCATTTTGATGCATAAGGTGCAAGTTTTGCAGCCTAACATCACTTTAACCTGTCCACCTACACAGAATTAAAAGAACAAAGCTTTTAAAGCTGCTGTATAGCAGTTATGTTGCCGCTGTATATCATTTTTTAATGCAAATGATGGAGCAGCTACAGTCATGCAATTGGTCGCTGCTAGGTAGCCTCTCCATATAAGGCTACACAGTGGTGATACACCAAATTTACAAATTCTGCAGCTGCTGTATAGAGGCTATATAGAAGAAGCTATAGCTGCCACACAGCCACTCTCAACACTGCATGCCCTTGTTTAAGGTTGACTTTTATATGATGGAGGTGCACTATAGCAGCTATATATCTGCTTCACAGCCATTCCAAGGAAGGATACCCCAGCTGGTACACCAATATAATTCTGGAGCTGACCTATATTCAGACTAGCTTTCTGGGTACAAACATGTTTTTGGTATAAATATACACAGTATACATAGTAAATATAATGATGTTATCCATGGGACCTTTGTCATATCACCATTCTTGACATAGATGACTATTCTATTAAACACCAGTTACTGGCGACTATACTCATTCACTTGCATCAATGACATACCTGCAAACTATACAAGGAGCAGTATATATTGGGAAACATCTCAGGAACAGTAATACATTATGGATGTATCTTTTGTAGAAGATTTAATGCCTCAATTTGGAGAGTTCATGGAACTTTGAAGAAGCTATGACCAGCAAACTAGTAAATATTAATGCTTTCACCTGGGGCTGTTCAGTTCATCCCTTTTAAAAATCGAGGGAAACTGTTAGACCAGGGTTTGAACTGAATTTGTCATGTGAAATATGTCACTTCCTTTAGGGGCTGTACAGCAGCTATACAATAGGACTCCACAATTTAGGAATATATCAACATAGCATAATAACATATGAATTAAGTCATATGTATAGCCACTCTCTTTGGCAGTGGCAACCCCTGAGTCACAACCTGGCTGCAGTATGAGAAAGTCTGAGGGACAGTGACTGCAGCAGCAAACTGTAAAAAACTGAGTAGATGTAAAATAGGCTGCTACATGGCACCTCTACTGTCCGTCCTTTCTTTTTCTTATGGGATATGTTAACTCCAAAATTTGTCTTTATATCAGCTAATGTACACCAAAATGTGTCTTTACATCAGCTAATGTACACGAAAACTTGTCTTTACACCAGCTAATGTACAGCAGCAATGTGGATCCATATTGTATTCCATACAGTAGTATCCACATTTAAAGACCACTGCTATGAGAGACCACCTGGCTTTTGGGAACACAATTCTGAGGACACTGAGATATTTTTCTTTGTAACTTTACCTGCAATGAAAGATCATTGGTTGTATTTTACCACTTTGGCTGGTATTTAAGTGGAGGTCTTGACTAGCAGACAATAGAAAGCTACACAAACAACACAAATAGTGCAGTCCCTGAAGGCTATAGCAGTGGCGTAAGCAGTCGGACTATCACCACTTCACTTAACCGGCTATCAATAATGTTGCTTCATCTCAGTTTCCTATTTACATTTGTGTTTTTGTGATATTAAGTTTGTTGCTATAATTTTGGCCAATATGTATCAATCTGCTCCAAGAATTGACCCTACACGTGCTTGTGCACCCACTATACCAGAGGTAACCATCAACGTGAGACATAAATATAACACTTAAATGATTCTGAATTTCTGCATTTAAACATGTACACACGAAACCTACATGTTGCAAATCTAGAACAATGTTCCCCTGCTGAGGTTTCAATAAATGACTGACTACAAACCATGCCAAATCTGCTATGACGGCCCACCCTGTCATGTACACAGATTAAATTTCAGCCAACATGAATGATGCTTGTGATTCAAGCAATCCGGCCTTTGCCAAGTTGACATGGTTTAACAGGTTGTTTTCCATTCCAACTTGCTGATATTAAATGAATGACAGTATCTCCACCCACAATGGAAGAATATTACAGTAATTAGATCAGCCAAATTAATACACCAATCAATGACAGTAAATACTGCAATTGTAACAAGCAAATTTTCATCACAGAACATGTATGTAAGTTTGTTTTCAGTTCCATAAATGTAGTGTGACAAGAATGAAAAGAAAAAAAAAAAAAAAACATGCATTGCTCACTTAATTACAGTGTACATAAATTGTGTAGTCATAGTTATCAAAGGTTTTCACAAAGTGGTTAAACAAAATACTGCCTTGATTCATGTTGTTTTAGCCAGGTTATAGGTCCATATGCTCCCTGGCACTCATGCCAGGCCATTAATTCACTTCATATATTTCAAACATGTAAATGTCATTCTGTTAATTAAAGTCTGCATAAATGTCTGTGGGCTACTGTGAGCCATTCACCACTTCACCATCTGTGAATGTTATGTCAATGTAGTGAAAGTCAAATGATGTAAGATACAGCATTCAACTAGAATGACCCTGGCTGAAAGATTTTATTGAGAAAGTGGCTGTCATGTGCCTTTATTTTGCATTATTGTCAACTCAAACACGGCATTTTCTTTCTACTTGTCTGGAGAAACAGCATAGCTGCATAGCCGTGCTTGTTTGGTGAAGCAGCATCCCTCCGGTTGTTCAGTGATCATTATCGTAATATTTTGCTAGGTTCCAGGCGTCCGTTCTCCAAGTTAAGAGGACAAACAGTCGTTAATGTACTTTTAAAACATTACTTACTATCTTGACTTTAATCTGCCTGCTCAGTTGTGTCTGAATCAGTTATCATCATTGGTTATAAATCCAAATGCCACATGATACCTTCATCTGGCAAATCATGCACGTTGGTGAGTGCCATTTTGAACATAGTGCAGTGCATTGCGGGACAGTCACACAAAAATGCATTTGATTTGAAATCAAAGTGAATCCCAGCCACAGCATATATCATATCATGACTGATGCCTTGAAATATAAATTGCAAAATGTATACTTTTGGTTTCATAATGTAGAGAACTGCCTGATTCTTTCTTTTTAACCTACCATGTGGAGAGCTGCCTTCTTGTTTTTTTTTTTAACCTACCCTGTAGAGAACTGCCTGATTCTTGTCTTTGACCTCCCATGTAAATATCCCCACAATAAATGATGAATCAAACACGATGTTGTTGTGTTATGATGTAGAATTGCAAGAGTGAAATGTGCCTCCACGCCTGTCTTGTGGATGAGTTCACAGTTTCGCCACCAGATGACATTTAGGTTTTGCCACAAGTGAAACAATTGCCGAAAATTTGTTGCAGTCGTGTGTTATTAGTGGAAAATTTAATTTAAACCAGACGGTGTTCCTTGTAATATGAAGAGGTAAGATACTCTTCCCCTGAGGAGTTGAAATTGGAAGAAGTTTGCCATTTAGTCTTCCCCTGAGGAGTTGAAATTGGAAGAAGTTTGCCATTTAGTCTTCCCCTGAGGAGTTGAAATTGGAAGAAGTTTGCCATTTAGAACCCCAAATTTCAGTACAAAGCATGACAACATTGAATGCATTTGTTGCTATGGGAGCCATGTTGGAAACAATGTAAACAATGGGACCCAACCCGCACATTTAACCTGATCGTCATTTTAATTCATTACATTTGTTGGGAAAACTTTTACAAATGTGAAGGTTAATTACTGACGAGTCAACCACATAACTGGTAGAGGTGGAATGTGAAGAAAACTAGGTTAAACGGACCATTTCTGCGAAGTGCACCAAATCAATTTTGCCTTCTTGAAATCCATATCACGTGATGCATGAAGTATAGGGGAATTCCTCATAATTTTACTGTTTAAATGTTATTCTTCACATTATTTATCATGCAATTGCAAAAAAGAACACCTTAAAAATGAGCAGGGAATGATTTATGAAGAAGAAAACATGAAATAAACCAAGAAAGGATGGAACTATTTTCTTTACTAATTATCATATGGGAGGTGCATTGTGGGAAACATTACAGTATATAAAGAGCTGAATTCAGGAGAGAGAAAAATCTAGCTTTTGACTCCGCGAGGTAAACACCACAACTTACCCCCCTGGATACCCGATGACACCCGATGATACCCGACAGAGCCTTATATTTCCTTGTTTACCACTTGTAGAGTATTTATTTGATGTTTATTGAAGTACCCCATGCTACCCGATGATACCTGACAGAGCCTAATATTACCTTGTTTACCACTTGCAGAGTATTTATTTGATGTTTATTGAAGTACCCCATGCTATCCGATGATACCTGACAGAGCCTTATATTTCCAATTTTCCTTGTTTACCACTTGTAGAGTATTTATTTGATGTTAATTGAAGTACCCCATGCTACCTGATGGTACCCGACGATACCCGGCAGAGCCTTATATTTCCTCAATGTTTCTGGGTATTCAAAGTTTATTCAAGAATGTCCACTCTTGGAAGATTGATACCATTATCCACTCTTCAGTACTCTGTAGAGCCAATCTGTAGAAGATTCTACAACATTGAAGTGACTCCTGAAGTCTAGAGAAATAAAATTTGATTCAGGTTGAGAGTTGGAGAGCAAAGTGAATCCTGGTCCAATCTACTGCCCTGAAGATTTAATTGTGGCAGAAGTTGTGAATGTGTATGCCTGAGCACATTGTGATGAGAGGTTGATGTTCAGATGGTCTCGCTACCAGTTTGATAATTAAGTGAAAATTAGCAACTGAACTCTTGAGCTGGATTCCTCTTGCAGATGATGAAGAATAGTGGATGCTGAAATTCCAAGTGTTGACTAGTATTGCCAGAACCAGGAGCACATTTCATTTGATGAGAAATGCAGAAGCACATGTAAAGAGATAACATTTTAAAGTAGATTTAAGTAATTATCAGAGATATTTACCCTGAACTTTCTGGTGATTATTCAAGAGAATAATCACAACGGGACTGTCGTCGCAAGAGATAACAAGGCCAAGACTTTGAATTTCGTGTATTTCAACGTTTATTAAAAATTGAATTCATTGTTTTGTACTTCCAGGCCGAAGTTAATTATTTGCATGAAATGGAGTGATTGAGAAATCGTCTGTTGAGGTACGAATAGGTAGACCTTGCCCAAATCCAAGAAATCATTAAGCCCTTCAATCCAGTATATCATTACAATATATTATACCCCCCCCAAGATCATCCCAATACTATCCTCATTTACAAACCATTGGTTGTGAAATCCACAATTTCAAAGTGGCAGCCAAGTGCATGGGTTAATCCTGATTGGATATTTTGAAGAGGTAGTATCCAGAATACATGTGTGATTAATGTAAATGGAAGGTTAATTTGTTGAATTAACATAGCATAAAACATATAAAGGGACTTTTCCCCTGTGAGAATTACCTAAAAATGTAAATACAATGCCTCGAAATTATCAGTTGTAGGCATCAGTGGAGGCTTCCTCAGGGGTAAGAGATTTCTCAGATTTCATTGAATTCTACAGGTATAATATAAAAAAAGAGGTGACCGAAAAAATTATTCTGATTGGCTGAAGTAAAGGGTCAAAGTTCCTAAGAATCTTTGAAGTTTGACGTGCATATAACCAACTTATTATGACGTAGTTAAGTCCATTCCAGGTTTGCAATGCAAGTTGTGTGAAAATAGTATCGGTCAAAGGTCACCAGAGATGCCATATAATATCATATAATGCAAGATTATGTAATAAAAATTATCTCAAACCAACAAATTGTCTTCACTCATTATCTGTATGTACAAATATGTCCTGGTTGTGGCTACGATGCACAATCAAATATCTTTTTGAACAACTTGACATCGAAGGGCTACCCAACAAAGATGGTCCAATCAGCAATCAGGAAAGTAAGAAAGAAAAACCGCAACAAGCTCCTGACTTATAAAACCAGAAAAAAGAAGATCACCCTCCGATCAATCTCGTTACAACATATAACCCAGCTTCTCCACTTAACAAACGAAACATTAAAAAAAAACTGGAATATATTATCATTACATGTATCCACACAGCCAATTCATAACGCCGGCTTTAGGATAGTACACAAAAGGGCTTGAACAATAGGCAACTTAGTCACCTCAGGCAAGATTAACCCACCCAAACCCAGACCAGGTAGCCGACCTTGCAACAAACCATGAACAAGGTGCCAGTATTTACAGGAAACGAACACTTTTCAAAGTTCAGTAACCAAGATCAGCTACAAGATTTTTCAAGAAATTTCATGTCAAATGAAAAATGTAATTTATTTGATAGAATGCTCCAAATATAAACTTCAATACATAGGACAGACATCGCAAAGCCTAAACACCAGAATACAGAAACATAGATCAGATATACATCGACAGAAAGAGACATCAATAGCCACGCACTTCAACAGGCCTTACCACAACGTTAGTGGCTTACACGTCACAGGCACAGAAAAACTACGTAACAATGACACCCCAATTTTTAACCAGATTAGCAACAGAATCCATATGGATACTAGAACTCAATACCAAACAGCTGTATGGTTTAAACATCGATGAATAACAAGATGATGATCCAGTGCATTACCTGCGAAAAAAATTACAAATATCCCTATACTTTGAGACGTCACCTAAAAACCCCCAGTCTGGAAACATTACGACTCACCTGTCCCATCTGTTTAGTGAATTTTTGGAGAACAGATATTAACTTCAACAGGCATTAGAACATGAAGCACCCGGATGATGACGTAAACCCTGTTACCCTAGGTCCGTGGCAAGAACACCAAACGTAGATAGGAGCTGGGAAGCCACCAGCAAACTCCATCAAGTCAAGAAAACTAAAGGCACAATTTTCAGGACAATTTTCAAAACACCGGTAAATAAAAATAGACCGCCAACTACACAACAAAAAAGTAAAGAAACCAAGTGGGCTCCTGAGAAGAGAGGCAACCATATACCAAACAAGTACGACCCATTGGGTTTACTCCATAGTGATCTATACCTATCGGACTCTGACAGTGATAGTGAAAGTGAAACAAAATAAGCAAAGAACATAATGAACTAAATGTAATAGTGGTGCTTGCACCACTGACGGGACTGCCGTATTCAAACATAGTACAGTTTAGGGCAGCAACTATTGCTGCATGCTAGAAGTTTACCCCTCTCATAAGGTCACGTCCTTGACCTTGACATTCTCCGCACAGCACGGCCGGCAAGAAAAGTGGTCGGACAGTGAGCGCCGTCTGTAGTTAGCACCTTGAACCCTGCGGTTTGAAACAGACCAGTTCGTCACCTTTGGCGACTCACTAGCCTGTATTTTTGCACAGAATAAGTCATCGCCTTTGGTGACTGTATGTCTTTTTCCCCTTTTTAAAAATTTATCGCAATTAACCTCTTTATTGGGGCAAAATATGACGAACCGGTCGGAAGCCAGACAAGATAGGAACCATGCTAACATACATCTATATTCTTATGTACCATCACATAATTGAACAAGAGGCTCATTGGCCTTTTGTTCTACTAACATATGATCAGATGAACATCACTAAGAATTTCATTTCCTGCAATGCATTCTCTCTGTGACCTTTAGAGAAAATAGGTCCAGCTCACCCACACTGTGCAATATAAAACCTCCACATGACACATATTTGTGGTACATTTAGTATCATCAGCCTTATTCTTTCTCAACACATTAAATTCAGTGTCATTTACTAAAGCACGGATTTTTTAGTTCTATTTTAATTTATTATCAGTATGGAATGTGTTTTTGATACCCATGATACTAGTTCCAATTAACACCACCGGTGGCAACAACATGACTCTACAAATACATTTTTTTCTTTTCTGTATAATGAGCCTGTGATGGTATATGGACATATGTACACAAGTTACATGTACGATATGTGATTGCCATCAGAAAAAATAATTTTCCAAAATACTTTCTCTCCATGACCTCTAAAGAAATAGGTCAAGGTAATCCATATAATGTAATATCAAACTTCCGCATATCAAGGAGGCTCTAGCTACCCTCCTCGCACATATGATATACATTTGCAGTACTTTGGGTATCATTAGCCTTATCCTTTCTCAAAATATTGAATTTAATGTTTTCAATCGATTTTAGTCTGTATCTTGTCTAGTACTGTTAGTGGCACAACCAACAGTATTCTCAGAATCTTCACATACTGGCTCATATATAGTACAAAATACTCTTCTGGTGTGCCCCAATATCGAACTTGACCCAGATTTTCATACACCTGATAATCCCAGAAAAGATATTTTGGGTCAACACAAAAAATGTAGAATGCTTCACATTCACAAGCTTAAGTTCAGGGAGAGCTGGAATAATGAACAGACAACAGTCTTGAATGATTGTATAACCTCTGTGACCTCTCAGTCAGCAGGGCTAAAAAATAATCATCACACATAAGGCAATGGCAGCAGCACCACCCACCAATAAAACTGTGGAGGCTAAAGCTAAATTCTCATGTGTGTGTGTGGGGGTTAGGGGGTTGGGGGGGGGGGGGCAAGAAAGAAAATCTAGCTAATGCTTTGGGAAATGTTGGAAACCACAATGACTCAAAAAGTCATAATTTTGTTGACTATATAACTTGTAAGAAATAATATTACTGTTTTCCCATGGTCTGGAATTGTTATCTGTAAAATGCTTTATTTTTGCATGCATCAATTTTCACAGTTCTTGTATTTTTGACATTTCACATTAGTTTTGATTTCACTGTTCTGGACATAATTCCTGTTCAAACAATGTTAAGATACTTTTTCACTGAGTTTTTATTTTCACTGTTTTGTGCCATCAGTAAAATAAGCGAAAATAAGAATACATGTACAGCGAAATTAAAGCAATTTACAGTAATCTGAACTACATTGCCTTAAAATTTAAATTCACAGTGTATCCTGTGAATTTAAATTTTACGGCAATATAGTGTCTATCTTTATGAATTAAACTTGACAGGACTTATCATACACAGAGCAATTAACATACTTAAAGAAAATGAACAGAAGGCCAACCTTAAAATAAGTCTGTTGCAGGTTATCCTGCATCACCTAGCACAGTTTTTTCCAAGTTGTATATTTTTTATGATTATCTATCAAGACATCAGATCATTCCAGTCTCTACACAAACTGTGTGCCACAGGTGGAATTATATGCTGAACACTGACCCAGTCAAAACAAGGCCAGCAGCAGCAAAGAACACTCATGTTTTCTGTGAAGTGGGGATAACATGACCAATTTTGACATCTAATTTTTCAACTTTATCATAAGCAATACCATCAGTTTCTGCCTGTACACTCTTGCAGGACTCCATTTAGCATGGGCTGAAATGCTGGAATCATGTTGACAAGGATCGCTAACTGTTGGTAGGCTTTGTGACTTTTTTTTCAAATTCTTTTAGATTAACAGACAGATTTTGTCACGTTATTTGGGATGAATGATTAGTTTTCTTTTTCTTTTAATTGCCTTCTGAATCAAATGAGCAAAAATTGGCCCACAAGCCCACTTCCATACCAATTTGCACCCAAGTACACTGACTCGTGTGTATTTTTCTTGCCTACCCCCTCTCCCTTCCAGACTACTGGATCCAGCACACAGGTTACCCACCTGTGCTACACAGATACCACCAAATTTGAAAAAACATGGACAGTGTTCATTAATAAATGACACCTGAAGCATAAAGTTGCCACTGATGCACATGTTTGACCTACCCTGGTTAATTAAAATTGTATTCCCACTGACTGATACAGTATTCAAAACTCATTGCCATTTTGCTCCACAATTGAACATATATACCAAAAGTGCTAAGCTTGTATGTGAAAGAGGGCATTCATATACACCTCTGAAATAAATGAATCAATAAACAAGAAAGCAATGCAGTTTTCAACTGTAACTTCCCACAGTCCAAAAATATTTCACATATGTCTATCACTTTTGCAAACTTGAATTCAATGATTAGTCAGGGAATAATTTAGCATATTTTTAATAATAATAATAATAATAATAATAATAATAATAATAATAATAATAATAATAATAATAATAATAATAATAATAATAATAATAATAATAATAATAATAATAATAAATAAAAACAATATTTCACATATTTTGTCACTTTTGCAAACTTGAATAATGATTAGTCAGAAAATAATTTAGCATAGCTTTGAACAATCCTGTAAGGGCATTCTGGAAAAGACCCCAACTTATACACACAAATTTAAAATCAATCCCCCAAGAAAACAGTCAATTTGAAGATTTCCCAAAAAATAAATTCATGATACATCATAAAAAAAAATATAATAATATAATTGGTGTCCAACCTACCAATGTTTTTTATTTGGAAATCCAGGTAAAAAAGTGTGAAACAAAGGAAATGGATCATTTCCCCTCAGACGGCCTCATTTAACAATCTCTGAAGTCTTCAAACCTGGAAACTCCTCCCAAAATTGAGAGAGCTCAAAGGTTAACAGCACCATTTAATTCACGAACTTGGTTGAGGCCTTCTAGAAGAATTAATTTTGGGGGTGGGGGTGGGGGGGGTTACAGGTATAATTTCTATGCAATTAAACAGCTTTTGGCAATTAAAGCATAAGCCCAAATCATCATTTTCAAACAAATGTAGCATTCATGTTTCACAGAAACCAATCCATGATACACCATGATCATTGTTTAGTTGCATAGTTGCTTTGGTGCACTTTATGGGCGTTATGAAAATTAACTGAATTCCAATTGTAGTTTGTGTCTGGAGGAATAACTAAGTTGTTCCTCCAAGGTTTGTCTTTTTTACCAATGAACATTAACATAAGTTTCCTCATTTGACAATTCAAATTATCAATAGATCAAAACCTAACAGGCCTTAACCTGATTATATATACTATACTATACTTTGTGAATTCCCATATCACTCACACACACACACACACACACACACACACACACACACACACACGTTTGATAAAGAAGTTTGATGGCTAATTTGAGTTTGTCAATCTCATTTGATGCTTTGATATAGAATTCATTACATTTTTGAGTTTGTATTTTTGGGCCAAAAAAGAAAAGGAAAGAAAAGAAAAAAAGAGAAATGAATAGTAAAACAAGAACAAGAAACGAAAAGAAAAGAAAGAGCGGAATTCTGAATCTTATCAAAGCCAAATATAATGAAAGGAAGATGTTCTCATCCCTGGTACCCACCTTGCTAACTCCTTCTTCATTGGCGTCCACTTTCTTGGCAAGTTGCATGTACTGCCACATCTCTGTTACAGGACGTTGTGTTCCATCCCCCTCCGCCTTGGCCTTTGCACGCTCGAACAAATCCGAGTTGGAAGGCAGGGCATTCAGTGCTTCTAACTGCTGCTCTATTTTCAAAACTTTATCTTGAAGCTGATGGTAGTGGGGTCTAGAGCGTGGAATGTTACCTGCGGTCGACTTAGCACTCCCGATGGCGGAGTCACTCCCGTCAGTGATGACGGAATCTCCGTCCCTTGCTGAATCAAGTTGTTTGTTGGAAAGAAAATCACGGTCTTCATCCCTTATATCTGCTTTTATGTCGGTAAGGTCCAACTTTTTCAGAACGGCATGCAACAGGGTGTGAAGAACATTAAAGTTGACAGCTCCTAATTCTGGTGTTCCCAGGGCCAGGTCGACCATCTGAGCCAAGCTCAGAGTCGCCGTCATCTTTTCTGCTGCTTTAATTAGCTTTCACTTATTGTCTTCGATGCTTTCAGAAATTACGGAAGAAGTGTCTCAGTGGCTGAACGTCAACACACCTTGCATTGACAGCTGTCTGTTGTTGCCGACCGGATCTATATTTACGCGCCAGATTATTACACTAAACGTAGAATTTGTGTAATGCAGCAAAATTTTTCGCACTCAACAAGTTCAAAACATAACACATATATTCAAAAGAGACATTCAAATCAGGAAAGCTTTCCATTCCGTACCGGTTGCCATATAATTTACTTCATTCGAGGAACTACTTCCTCCCAGCGTAAAATTCTCAATTTAAACATTTGTCCGTCGCCCGTGGCAACGTGAAGCCACCGGAAGAAGTACTTTTTTTGCCTTTCGTAAACAAAAGAGTCAAAGGGACACAAAAATTGAAGGTAGATGGCGCTACACTATGTTTAACCCCCCCTAGTTTTGTGCTAATGATATACCTTAGTTTACAATACCACAAGCAATTACACTTATTATGAAATCAATATAGCATAAATTAACAACAACGAACCCAGTTTTTTCATCAGCAGCAGTCAATTTTTTTAAAATATTGATAAATACTGAATTTTCAATACCCCCCTCCAAGATTAAAAAGCAGGGGATATGCTTCTATTAGGACATGTGCTACAATTGGAATGAATACAATGTACCCAGTTAAACTAGTAGTAACATGAAGAAGTACTGGGAACACATTGAAAGTTTAAAATAATACATAATTCTACACTACCATTAATAATTATACAGGTGAG
The DNA here is from genome assembly GCA_964020975.1 of Hermodice carunculata. Lineage (NCBI taxonomy): Eukaryota > Metazoa > Annelida > Polychaeta > Eunicida > Amphinomidae > Hermodice > Hermodice carunculata. Next base: position 96,760,681 of record OZ026613.1, on the reverse strand, counting down.
GTCTGGAGAGTTCAGGACTGAGCACTTATCAGAATGCTTGTAGCATCATAATTTACTCCTGTAGCACAGGCAATCTTAGTATCCTATCTTCACAATGGAAAAATGTCTCCCTGCAGCAGTTTGGTGCTACAATCCTACAGGATGCCCACCCCTGATTCAAATTTTCTGTGTATTAAAGCAGTACGTTCCATTTATGTTAGCAAGGAGATAAGATGTACATGTCTGTGAAGATTCTCTGCTTCAACTAGCTAACATACAACAGTAGTCCTTGTCTTGAGAGGCCATCCCAAGGGCAGGCCCAAAAGTGGCCTCTCAAAACAGTGGCCTTTTATTAAAGGTACAGTAACGTGGAAAAGATAGCAGCAGGGACCTATCCAATGTGGTCTTTCAAGCCAGGTGACCTCTTAAGACAGGGACCACTGTAATCTACTTTTGAACCTATTCTGGAGAGCATCCCCCCTCACAAACTATAGATTTAATCATAATACAGTGACTGGATTGAATATGGGGGAAGGGGTGGTGGAAGATATTGAATTGTGTCATATATAATATACATGTATATATAAATCTTTATTTTCAGAAAGTAGTTCAGTTAATATGTAGGGTATACTAATCTTCCCTGAGGCCCTCTCAAATTTGCATAAAAAGAAATATATAGAATACAATGTATGTCAGCCAAATCAAGCTACTACATCAAGATAATTATGTTATTTCCCCTTGACAAAGAGATGTTTTGTACATTTGTTCTTAAATGATGCCAGAGTTGCAGATACTTTCACATCATGTAGCAGCTCATTCCAAATCACATCTTAAGCTTCTTTTCAAGTATTCTGATCTAGTAGGTGTAGCATACCATTACTAGTTGACTGAAGATTTCTTCAGTGGAAATCTTTAACATGTGCGCAAAGAAAGCAAACACAATACAACATTGAACAAATACCAAACATGCCTTTTTCCTGGGTAGGGGTGGTTGCACGATTGCACCTCTTTGTATAAAGTATTAAAAAAGAAAAAAAATTTCTTAAGTTTAACACAATAATACTGTTTAATTTAATACTTCTGTTGTTTTATGTGTTAAATAAATGTTTGATTAAATTACTGGAATTCCTCCAAACTCAAAATATGTACTGAGTATTTCACAAATTACCTTTAAACATCACATATTTTTGTCTGGATGTAAAACCAGACATTTTTTTTCAAGAATTCTTTTTTTCTTTCCATCTTCTTGAAGACCAAATTTTGTCTGTAATATTTCTCTGGCACTATTGTTCCAAGAACCACCAAACTTGGCAAGGTGAATGACCTACCAGTGAAATTGTGCACTTTTTTTTGTTTGCAATTCTCAAGATGTTCAAAATTTTGCAAATTAGGGATATTAAAATTTTAAATGCTCTAGATCTTCCAAATTATTGCAGATAGACACAGAATTTCAATGTTCATATATAGATTTGAGACACCTGCCAATATAATGGACATTGAATGAAGTTGTAGAATTTTACATTATGCTTATCGGGGGCATTGAAAAATGTAAAAGTTGAATACAATGCATCCGCAAAACTATTTTTAATGGAGATGCCATTCTAACTTCAATTTATAGGTTTGTTGCAAAGTTGCATCAAATGAACCAAGAACCAAATTTGTAGAATTTTAATTCATGCAAATATGCAAAATTTAAATCTTGAATTGCTTCAAAACTGTCCTAAATAGAAGTGCCATTCCAACTTCAGTTTATGAGTTTGTGACAGAGCCACATCCAATGAACCATGATCTAAACTGTATAATTTTAATTTATATTTCAAAACTGTCCTAAATAGAAGTGCCATTCCAACTTCAGTTTATGAGTTTGTGACAGAGCCACATCCAATGAACCATGATCTAAACTGTATAATTTTAATCTATAAAAGTTAGGTGAATAAAAAAAATTTAAATCTTGAATAGCTTCAAAACGATTACAGATAAAGGTGCCATTCCAATTTCAATTTGTAGGTTTGTGGCAAAGCCGCATCCAATGAACCAAAGTTGTAGGATTTTTATTTAAGCAAATACACAAATTTAAATCTTGAATAACTTCCAAACTATTAGTGATAGAGATGCCATTTCAACTTCAATTCATAGGTTTGTGATATAGGTGCATCCAATGAACCATGCACCAAAGTTGTAGAATTTTAATTGATGCAAATACAGAAAATCTGCAATAACATCAATTTGTAGGTTTGTGACATAACTGCATCCAATGAACCATGAACTGAAGTTATAAATTTGAATTCATGCAAATACACAAAATTAAAATCTTGAATAGCTGCAGTGAAAACTCGTTATAATGACACCACCTGTTCCCTAAGAAATGTGTCTGATAACTGAATGTCAGATAAATGAGTCAAATAGCAAAGAAAATAAGCCCTTTCCCATGAAAATTTGTGTCATTATATTGAATATGTTGTGTATCTGAGTGCTGTTATAATGAGGTCTCACTGTATTATAAATAGTGGCGTCATTCAAACTTCAGTTTTTAAGTTTGACATGGCCACATCCAATCAACCAAGAACCAAAGTTGTAGCACTTTAACTGATGCAAATTAGGATAATACACAAAATTTTACTTGGAACGCCATTCAGCGACGGTGGGCAGTGGTTGACGGCGGTTTGCGGTGATAGCCACAGAACACTGCCAAAGCTTACAGCCTGGTCAATGATCTTCCTCGCCACCAAACACTGCCTGCCGCTGAGAAACTCAAAGGCAGCCCTAGGGAGCATCTATTTGTTTCATATGTAAGCAAAGTGAACAAATGCAAGAACTGGTTAGGGGAGGAAAATAAAAGTTTGTATCATATATATATATATATATATATATATATATATATATATATATATATATATATATATACCTATGTGGGCAGAAATAATGGTCTTTATGTACTTGTGTTTGTATGTATTTATAAAAAAAATGATTGGAGAACTGGCATTGCCCATATAAATTCTGAAGTTGTTTCTACATTTGTATAAGTGTGCAATAGCTTGATTTTGGATCAAAGGGCTTGATGGTCATTCAATAATTAAGGGACAAAATAAAACTCTAATGAGGCTATCATAGGCCCCTTGGGGTGTGGAATACACAGACCCTTCTGTCTCCAAAGTATAGCACAGTAGCAGGCCCATGTAGCCTACTCATTGAGGAGGTGTAAAGTCCCATTATCATCTAATGAGGCTATCACTGGGATGGTTCCATGGAATACACAGACTCTCCTGCCCCCCAAGCCAGCTTTAATGATAAAATGGGCACGTAATACACAGAATCAGTTATTTGTTGGGAAAACCTCTATTGCATGTAGTCATAAGCAACTTCCATCAATTAAACATTGTTAAAAAGTGAAGTTTTCACTAAGATGATTCACATTATTTGCCTAACTCTGACACCTTGTGTTAAAAGTATCAACAAAGTTTCAAACAAACCACAAAACAGCAGTACTCCCATAAGCTGTCAGTTTCATAGATTTATCTGGCATCACTACTCGATGCATAGCAACTAAAGGAGTAGAAAGTAACCAGTACTAAGTAACTGACCATAGATCTATGAATCTTTTAAATGTACAGTGCATGTAACAGGAAGACCCCATGCTTTATGCCATAGCCTACAATGTAACTGTGATGTTATGTGAAAGGTAGCATTAAAGGTTGATGTGGAGGTAGTAGTATTGTATATACATGTATAGGAGTGATGGGTGGATTGATAAATTGTGAAATACCTAAAATATTCATTCTAACACATACACACACACACACACAGAGTATGTATAAATATCAACTTCTATTTTCCTTCCCATTTTGCCATCATGTTCTTGCATTCACTCATCTAACCAATGTCTGAAGCAAATTTATAAATGCTCCCTGGGCTCCTAGAGTTTCTCAGCAGCAGTGAGCGGCAAAGAAAGTCTCTGGCCATTCATGCAAAGGCTTAAAATTTGGGCGGCAACTGCCACCATCCCTGGCAAAATGCGCCCTACGCCACTGAATGGTGTTCCTAGTGATTATATATTATGTTGAACAATGGCAAAGTGTAGCATTTCAAACAGTTCTCATTTTGAAGGCAACCAGACAAATCTTTTCTAGTTTTAGTTATTTTCACTTTACTGTCAGTTGCATTTGCCATCGCTGCTAGAGATCTTGTTAAAAAAGTATCAGGGAAAAAAAGATTTGCATGGTATTATACATAACTACATTTAGTTGCTATGGATACATTACATGTATAGAATAATGCAGAGGTAAAATGTTTTATATGTTAATGAATAAATAAGTCTTTCATGACGACCATGCATATTACTTGCAAATTTCTGGTGTGGCGAAAATACGAAGATATCTGTATTTTGATTTCAAGTGCAGCAAAAAATGTCCAAGAATCTACTAGTCCATGCCAACTGTTAAAATAAACCAGTAACACATTGCATATTAATCTCCTACCAAAATCTTTGACCTTCACCAGGCAAGGGTTTCAGTCAGCCACCCAAATTCGGGCCTACTGACCATAAACTGTGGGTTTTACCGACACATGTGGGCACAGCGTATTCCAAAGATAGTATGGCTGCTTCTTACATCATGGTCAGTATTTGTAGAACATGACGAAGTTTGTCCAACTAGCTGGTTTGAGAAGAGCATCATATTTGATACAGGAATCTGCCCACACTCACAGGTACTTCCTTGCTGAATGACCTAGCCAAAGCAGGACCACAGCTCACACTGAAATATGTAGTACATTAGTACCTGCTGTATGTGACTGCCCCTTTCGGCCAGCTAAAAGTGGTCATATCCAGCAGGTGGTCTTTCACCAGAGGTTAATTGGATACTGTCTCTAAAAACGGCTGGTGTTTGGTGAGAAGGTAGCAAGTATATAACCAAACAGTTTGGATGGAAGTCTTGATTACTCACTGGGCTCTACTATCTGCATGTACAAGTAACTCTTCTGAATAGACAACACGACACTTTGATCTAAATATAAATGCTTTTTAATGTACAGACTCATAAATTAATACAAAGTCCTGTAAAAATACACTTGCATTCTCATCAGATGACATTTAAAGTACTATAAAAGTAGTGTTCACAACTATAGCTTGACAAAAAACAATTACAACTGGGCACCATTTTCACGCACGCACACACACATAGGACCGGCCATATCTAGTCATCAGGTTGATTGTTGAATCTTTTGTAGAGTTCGGTTTCCCCACCACTGTTCCAAATCAAATGGTTCAAAACCTGAAACAAGAAAAGATAATACTGTCTCAGCAATCACATTACGCAATTAATTAAGTCAGGTTTAATGTTAATGCAAACCAGCTGAAGTAACTCAATTATATTTTCATTCGGAAGCGTCCATCAAAACAAGACCAAGTATTGCACAGCAATGCACAGTCCCCCGCTGGCGAACTGACAGCAAAAGTGGAACGGAAACACAGGGAAACAATGTTATTTCAATCTTACAAGATATAGCCAAAGTGATGGCGACAATTGTTAAAGGTAAAGGCCTGAGTGACCTAATTTTGGTAGGTGACACACTCCTATCCCAAGAAATAGCCACACACCAAGTTTTGGTATCCGTAAGTATTCTGTGCAAGAAACTTGGCACACACAAGCATATTCTATGACACGGTCAAAGGTCAAGGTGACCTTATTTTAGTATGCACCACACCCCTATTCCAAGAAGTATCCATACGCCTAATTTGATATCTCTAAGTAGTTTGTCATAGGAAATACAACACACGAAAGCAGTGTCAAGGTCAATGTGACCTAATTTTGATGCACAACCAACCCCTATCCTATTTGAGAGGTCAAAATTACAAATTATCAATGTATTCAGCTGAATTCACAATCCAATACACAGAATTCTTGAGGGTTAGAGATGTGTATTTCTATTGGATTGCATGTTAAGTTGTCCTCAAATTAAAAGACTACTTCTGCAGCTGCAAGAATAAAATTTATGTGAACACTTCAGCTACGTACAGAATTTTACCACACAAATTTTGCTCTTTCTGCAACAAGCCGTTTTAAAGTTATTAAGCTGTAAATTACAATGACAAGTAACGGGAATACTTAACTCTAGCCCCGAATGACTGAAATGCCCTCTACAGGAAAGCAAAAGAAGCTGCTGTTCTTGCTCTCCCCTATTACACGTCCAAATGCAAAATTTGGTAGGTGTAGGTGTTATGGTATTGGAAATAAAGCAGAGACAAACTTTGTTGTAAGACTCCTGGAAGGAGAAAGTGCAAAGCTACAGTCCCTGCTGGAAGACTGAAAAGCACTCCGTGCTTATCATGGTGGAAATTCTACACCATTTTATCATCATTATCACAACAGATATAAATATTATATTATGTATTTGTACGATTTTAAACACAAATTTGTTCTTTTTGGGATGTTCCTTTAGCTCAGTTTTATGAAAACTGGGATGCTTAAGTCTTGTATAATGCTAAATTTTCAACACAGAGCTCACCTCTTCATGATCCCCAAGAACCTTTTATTGACACATCAGTGTACCATGATAAATAAAGAAATCATAAGTATTATATACCCATGGATGCAGATACAGAAATTTCATTTCTTCTGCCTGCCCGTGATATGGCATTGGGTGCAAAGTTCTTTCTTTTTTCACCTGGTAAACACAACCATCAAACAGCACTAGTTGACCCGAAACAGGCTGTTCATTTACCATATTTGGCAAACAAACATTTTCAAAGTTTTGTTTGGAAAGTGAGTTATGTGGTTACAAAACTGAAATTTGGCTTCAGTCCCCATTAGGCACAGAGCAGACCTCTGTGTAACATAACGCAGCAACATAATTGTTGCACCTCACTATAAAAATGATGGCCTTAACAAGATCCCTTCAGTACCTGATGAGATTCATATAAGTTGAAATGTGCCGCACACCATAGCTGCTTCATCTACTGACTACACACACTTTGACAGGAAAAGACTGAGCCCTGTCATACAATTAACCCATTAATTCTCACCTCCCCCGCCCCTTTTCTGTCCAACATCATGTAGAGTGTACAATGTATTTATTTATCGTCACATAATTATACAGAATGACGTGATTAAAAATTAACATGACAGGGACTGAAACCCAAGCACGCTTATGTGCCCCCTTAATATTCAAACGATAAAATTACAGTATTCCAGGAGACAGGACAATAATTGATTCAATCAAAGACGATATAGAACATAACATAATGAACATTGTTAACATTTGATAATTGTCTACAAAACATCATTTGATATGATTTACAAGTTATTAAGATATTATGCTGTACAAAAGGGACTCCTATATATTCTGACTCCTTACTTAGTAAATATTGTTTATATAAACATAAGATGGCAGTTTTAGCATTCTGTTTTTCTCATGAGGTTAGAAAATGCTAGCTTACTGCGTGGTGTATAATATACATACCTTGCAATTGACTGGGTATTTTTTCCTGGTAATAAATTGGTCCTGTAAGAGAAAATGATTCCTTAATGTTTCACTTCATTCCACAAGAAATACTTTGCACAGCTAATATGATATATATCTCAGTGTCTGGGTACAATTTGTCATGTATTGACTGACAGGCTGCTGATTAAATTAACAGGTGCCACTACTCAATCACTTTATGACATTTTAAATTAAACAAGTGAATATTTCCCACTTGTGCATCAGGCAAATTCTAAATTGAAATCCTCCAACCAGCAGATCAAGCAAATGTACCGATGTAATATTTCTGGACCTGAAAAAGGCAATTGACACTGTTGATCACTCAATTCTTCTAGATAAACTATTTTCATTTGGTATTGACAGAACTGAACTTATAAAATAGAACTGTACTATGTGCAGATGACACACTATTGTGCAGAGCCATGACCTGAACGTTGTGTCAAATTGGCTTACGAGAAATCGCCTGACATTAAACGTTAGTAAAACCAAATGTTTGCAATTTGGGAGTAGTTTTAAAATACAAATGCAGACCCTTTAGATCTTAGTAAGGCGACCACAAAATTCAACAAGTAAAATCTTTCAAATATATTGACATCTGGCTGGATAGCGCCCTCAATTTGTTCCAAATTATGCTTGGTAAATAACATCTCCAGATACGTGTCAGTCAAACACAGGAAAATCCTTGTTAATGTATTAGTATATCCCCATTTGGATTACTGCTCTTCTGTGTGGACCTATACTACAAAAACTAGACTTGAACCTTTGCTTGAACTGTACAAAAGAGCCAGGACAATGATTATGGGAGTACCATGGTGTACATCCATGGAACAAGTTTTAAGCTCACTTGGATGGATGACACTGGGGAATAGATGGAAACACAAGAGATACTGATGTCCCCAGTTCAATATCCTTGACAATGAATTGTTAGGTTACTTCTATGAAAATGTTACTTTTGGCTGTCAAAATCACAGATATTCAACACACAGTGCTACATCCCAAAGTTTGGTTCCTCTGAAAGTTAAAACAAATTCAGGCATACAGACTCTCATGTTTGATGCTACACAGATTTGGAATACCTTATCTAGTGGTACAAGGCAGGCTACAACAATGAAGAGTTTCAAACAAGCATGTCGGATTAATACTGGATAAGGACAGTAGAATGGTGAAAAATGTATACATGTATGAAAAGTGAGAAACTTGATATACAACGTTAAACAGTACATGAAAACATACTTTTTCATTTTATGTCATATTTGTGTACATATATCTTTTATTTTTTCAAGGACTCATTGAAGCACAGTGGCATGCATTGAATGAGTTCCTGGGTAAAAAAGACAAACAAGTAAATAAAATAAAAGATTAGCACGCACCAGAGAACTGCGACTGACTCGTGAGAAACATTGGATGCACCAACTACGCTCGATTGAGCCTTTCAGCCTCAATATCATGGGGAGATGAGCTTTCTTGCTCAGTCTTATGCTAAATTCTCCCTATGTTATTTCCACTCCATTTTAACACATATAGTGTTAACCCACGAAAAAAACTGCAAACATTCTTTAAATCGAAACCAAAAGTCGATTTAGTAGCCCCTATCCAAGGCTATTGGAACAATATTGTAATTGTTCTAATTTCATAATGCCTGATTCAATGCACCAGCTGATCCCAGCCAGCTGACAACAGCAGCCAATCCTTATATGGAAAGACTATTCCTTTCAAAAAGAGGTCTTTTCCAAATCACGTCATATCAACCAAGATATGAACGTCAGGCTACTATTACACATAAACAAATGCACGTTTTTTACATAGTAACTACGGTAGCCATACGTAGTATATAAACAGGCTAACGTGTTTTTTCAACAGTCCCTGATGAGATGCAGAGGCATCGAAACTAGTCGGACAATCACCAAGCCTCCTAACCACCACGGCTACTTGCTTTAGTCGTTTAGCTCATTTTAAATAAAATAAAAGCGTCCTTTAATTTACCAGCTGTAGTAATACCCCAAAATTAAACATGGTCTTATTGTCCCAAATGTATTCCATGTTGGATTCAAACAAGAGTACAAAAATAATTGCTATACTGCGTTTGAACCAAGAGTAATACTTTCGCGTAACTTCGGTGAACTCCGGACACGCACATGGTCTGAAATTTGTTGATCAAGTTGACTTGAGCCAAGTCAACCACTGGCGGATATACAAGTATACACGTGGTGTTTTATTTGTTGTTTATTTTATATTTGATTAATTAGAATTATTACAGGTTTTTCAGCATTACAACCATCATGCTATGATTAAATTGAACCGAGACTAGAAGAATGAATTCATCTGCGCCCAAACATTTAAGCGGTCGCATCGTCCTGACGCATCATCATGTTGGGTGGGATGTGACAATACCCGCTCAGTACAACAGCTTCAAAAATTTGAAAAGGAAGTTTTTGTCGATAAACTGAGGACAAGCAAGTATGGTACATATACTTGTACAGTAAAAAAAATGAACCATTTCACACATTTATTTATTCCAAGACCAAGCCTTTAATTTCATTGCTTGCATTTTGTTTTGCCAACCACCTACGCAAATTATCATTATTATTGACTCGGGCGCTTCTGATCTATGGACTAGGATGGTAAGGATAAGTGACAGAACTGCTCAACTTTAATACCAAGAGCGAGATCTTTTTGCCTCTCATGTGGCGATTCTGAGCAGATTTAACGTACCCAGCAGACTAGAGAAACTCCCGGGGTGAAACTGCACAGGTTTGTCGTTGAACTTTTACTGATTAAACACCGACCGTGATTGGTATGAAGTTTCCTTTTAATAAAGCTGTTGAACATAAATAAGAATAATGCGGCAAAAATATATTAATTTCCACGCAAGTGTGTGTAAAGGAAAGTCCGGTAGCTGGACCAACACTACACCGGCCTTAAAAGATAAGCAAGCTAATCTCATGCCCATGTATTTTTTACATGCCCGGTCGGGAATCTTTGTCTTTATCTCAACATGCCCGGCACAATCTCAGGGTGTCTCGGGACATCGGACACCTGCTAAATTCGAGCCCTGTATAAAGCTTATGTACATTTAATGTAAAAATTGTCCTGCAGATGGCACTTCCCTCCACATGTAACCATAGATTTTCACATTTTGACCCCTATATTACTTAATATTGTAGGTGGCACCACCAATGTCAAACTCGGCCTAGATTTTCATACACTCTACAAGTCCTGAAAGTTATATTGTGCTAACTTGAAAACGGTGGACGGAAACGCGCTAACCAGCAAGTTTACGGATGGACAGACATGAGCGGTAGCATAACTAGCTCTGCGACCTTTGGTCAGCAGCGCTAAAAAGTGTGGAAACAATTAATACCATGCCCAGAACAAAATAAATGAAACAATTTGTTAAAATAATATAACTTTAACTTACCTTCTGTACCTTGCCTGGAGCTCATCTCAAATTCATGCTGTACTCTGTGCCAAGCTGTAAAAGAATTAAGAAAGAAACTGGTTTACCATACAGTTACCCGAGGAGAAGTCCTTGCATCACATTGTTTTGTGCAGAGTTGCAGTAATTATACGAGACGTGCATATTGCATGTAGTTTCTTGCCACAAAACATGGTGTGGACCTGTGAAGCACAGAGGACATGCGGGCATGTCACTGTCACTGACAGGGCTTAATACCCGTTTCTCAGCAAGTTGGTGTCTGTTCAACAATTGGAGAAATTTAAGTTTACAAATACCAAAGTCATATTCTCTAAGTACTCCCAAGTTGGATACAAAAATGAATTTCCATCTACCTGTACCTGTATGAAGTATTATATATTTCCAATATACTAGTAATAACCCCCTTACTTACACAGGCAGATATATGTACCTTGCCAGGTGAGACTAGGGTTACTAAGACAATGAGGTATGCAGTGGTGGCATGAAATTAATATACATGCCTAGTATTGAATTTGATTATGATATATGGTTGGCCAGAATGAAAGGCCTTAGTACCATACTGGCAGTTGATAACATTTATTGATAACCACCTGCTGGCTCTACATACACTGAACTAAAGGCCCATGGGCGTAAGGCTTTGCTCACATCAGGGATTAGGCCATAAAAAATTAATAAATAGTTTCTCAGGAACCGCTGCATCGATTTTCAAGGCCCATCTCACTTCTTTTTTTCCAAAAACTCAATAAAAATAAAAACAAAAATCCGCCCGCCCGTGTGGCTATTTGTTCCCGCTTCAGATCTTTTTTGGCTGTTCATAATTATGGTGATACCATTTTCGTTGCTACAATATCTGTAATAAACTTCCAAAAGGTATCCGATTCGGTTCTGTGAAAACCTGGAGCATAAAAGCATTCCAAAACATACTGTATAAACAGCTCTTTAATAAATGCTTTACTGAAATGGGACCAATTTCATTTTAAAATGTTATGGCAAACCACTCATCTTTATGTTCAATTGACAGAAAAAAATTAATAAAAAAACAAAAAAAAACAAAACAAAAAACCCCGCCCTGCCGCATCAAAATAATCTGGTCAGGAGAAATATAAAATAAAAAAAAATGCCCTGCCTCTTCATCTAAAAAAAAAAAAGTTCCTGAGAAACTATTCATAAATTTTGCATGGCTTTAATCTACCAGTTTCAGGGACCTTTTTATTTTTCCCGATCTAAAATCATACAGGATTCCCCAAAACACACAAAATTTGTTCCCAATTTTTATCCAAAAAGGCCTCTTTTCCCAAATCCTAGATTAACCACTGGACATATTATCTGATGACCATCGCCAAATATGCATTTCCTGAAATGCAGCCTCCATAAGCTTAAGAAATTAGTCAAGGTCATCCATATGATCAGACATTTGTGTTACATTTGATGTGCCTCCCCTTATTCTGTATCAACATAGTGAATTGAATGTCATTTTCTTCAGTGGGTCAATACCTTGAAAAAAGGTCAAGGTAACATGAGACATTACAAAATTTGACCAATGCCCTAATGCATATTTGGTGAAAGTTTTGCAGTTCCATTTCAGTTGATTTTGGCATTATCCCCCCTGCCACCCCCCCCCCCCCCCCAAGTTTTCTCAGATTTTTGGATAGGTCTTTTTTTGTACACAACTCCTTACAGCCTGGTATATATTTCAACATCAAGCCTTCATATGCACAAGGTTTGTGGACTGATGCTTGAGGGTGCACTAAAGAATTAAAAAGCCTATACATTTCTTTGTTAATCTTGCTGTATTTATAGGCCCATAACATTTTTTCAGTAATATTTACAGGAAAACCAAAATATTGCAATAAAAGTACAGGATTGAAGCAGTCAATTTTGATCAAATTTCGAAAAAGCTTTTGGCAGAATTTTTTTTTATGGCTGTACAAAGATGACACCTGGTGGTCACCAGACAAATTGACAACACAGAACCATATATTTTATGTATTAATACATTTCACCTGATGCAAGGTTCAGTTAAAAAACTTATGTATCTGACAGCAAAAATACTGTTGGTCTCAATTACACACACAATATTGGTCTTCCTCTGAAGTAACATCTGCTGGAGATCACTGAATGCATGTACCATGCTAACTTTTCAGTGGCACTAACTTGGACCCTACGACGCATTAATTCTTTAGTGCACCCTTGAAGCATGCACAATATATACATACGCAATGTATTACAGGTCCCGTTTGGTGCAGTCAGTTTACATTGCATTTTGTTCTATCGGACATAATATTAAGAGGACAAAAAAAAAAAAAAAAAAATAAGTGTTGGCCAAAGTTTTTTTATTGCATTTGAGTGCCCAGGGCCTGGCACTGTGGCAACACCTACATCTTCACTCAAAGTTGCAAGTCCGCAAGTGACTTCTGAACATTTGAAGCTTATGTGATTTGAATGTCTCATTTGTCCACCAGATGACACTTTGCTCCAAATGTAATCAGCTTATTTGTGCAATTCTTGTGATGGATATTGTTGCATGTGCCAAAACACCGAGTGAGTCCTTAACTTTGTCCTCAATGACCTCGGGATAGAAGATCAAGGTCACCCAGATTATGTAATACAAGAGGCCCATGGGCCTAGTGCTGTGCTGAAATTGCCATTGATGGCCTACCTACACCCTGCCATTACAAAATTGCCTCTTTCAACTTTACAAGCATGGTGACCTCGCAAAAATAGGTCAAGGTCACTAACTATGTACAAAATTCTGGCTTTGGATATTCGTTGTCTATACATCTTAAAAATCATTAAAAAAATGAAGAAATCAATGATGCATGACATTGAACAAATTAGGTAAAGATCTACACATGGAGCATCTCCTGTTTGAACAGGATCTGATAACTGATATTTGAGAAGCTACCAATATGAATGGTTGACAGATGGACAACTGACGCAAGCCTGTTATATAAAGCTTACTCACAAGTTATGGTCCAAGACCAAGAGTTTTCAGAATAGCTCCAATGCAATGTCTTGGTCTGGCAGTTTTATTAAAAAAAAAAAAAAAAAAAAAGACTTTTTCTCACTGAACAAAAATAGGGTTCAGAGAATGGATTACCCTTGGCGCCCACAATCTTTTTTTCCCCTCAATTCTGCACTTTTTTGTGAGACTTTGCAGTAGAATACTTTACATATAATTTTGATATTGCTGTCTATAAAATGAAGGAGCACTTTTGGATGTGCTCATGGTGCTGGTCCTGGTGAAGGAGACCACTGTACTGTGTATCACTCATACAGCCATCAAATACATACTTCAAAATTTTCATAACAACTTTCAAAATAATGAGAGGAAGCTGGTTTTCAATAGAAATGTGGTCCACTATAATGTGCAGGTCCCAAAAAAATTTGGCGAAGCTGCGTTGGATCATTGTTGAGATATTAAAGTAACATTGTTCCCTCGAGCACCACTCAGAAAGCCTCCTAATAAATACTTGAAAAGTTTCATAAAAGTTCATAAATACAAAGAGGAAGCTGGTTTTACATAGGGTTCTGGTCCATCATAAGATGCATCTTTGACAAAAATTCGGTAAAGCTGTGGTCAGTATTTTTCTCGATATTGCGTTAACCTGGTCAGGGATGGTGCCACTCAAATGTTCTTCAAATATATACATTTAAAGTTTCATAAAAAGTTTGAAAATAATCAGAGCAAACTGGTTGCACATAGGGACCTGGTCCATCATAAGATAAATCTCTGACAAAAATTTGGTAAAGCTGCGGTCAATATTGTTTGAGATATTGCGCTAATGTAGTCAAGGTTGACCCCATATATTAAAAGTTTAAAAATAATCAGAGGAATCTGGTTTTCGATAGGAACCTGGTCCATCATAAGGTCCTTCTGTGACAAAAATTTGATACAGCTACAGTGAATATTTTTTGAGATATCATGGTGACGTCAACAAGAAAGAGGGATGACTAAGGGGACACCAATAACCTCCGGCACTTTATGTGCCAAGGGTAAAAAAAAAAAAAAACAAAAAAACAAACCAAGAGGGCTGTGTGAACAGCCCATGCTCAGCTGATCTTGACATTCATCACACTTGCAGCTCTATGAACTTGGGAAAGGATCAAGGTCATCCATGTTCTGAGTAAGTCTGACCACCATAAAAGAACACATGTGCAACATCAAGGTTCAAGTAGTTCTCAAGTTATAATGAAGAGTAAAATTCATGTATGTTGCACTGTGACCCCACAAACGAGGTCAAAGTCATTCATGTACTGTCTGAGCATGACCTTCATACAAAAACATTAACCTGTGCAGCATCACACTACTAACTCAAAACATATCTCAAGTTATCAGGTAAACAGTAAATTTCATGTCAGTTGTCCTGTGAATTAGCATAAGAATGCCCATTGATTTACATAGTAATCAATAGGAAAGCTGCATTGACCGATAAGTACTAGAGTTGAAAATACTTAAAAATCAGGAATCTAAAGCAGTGCCACCAAACAACTTTGTTTGACCCTTCCACAAAAACATATCCATCACATTTCACCTTAATCTGAGTGACGGTTCTGAGAACAAGTGAAAAAAAGCAAAACCATATAAAAAATTCATGAAAAAAATTAAAAAAATAGAAAAATTGCAGCGCCACCTGGTGAACAAATTGGGAAGTACGTGTCCCTGGGAGTGTCTATGTACGATATCAAAACAATTGGGTGAGCAGTTTCAGAGGTGAAGAGTTTTTAAGGTTTGCCCCCAAAAAGAACAAAAAATTTATAAAAATTCCAAAAATCACTAGAGCGTGACCATTTGAACACACTTGGTAGAGATCCACCCAAGGCAGATCCCCACTAAGTTTGAAGTAAATATGGCCCAAATTATTTTAGTTATAACCATTACAAGAAATTCCCATGTTAAACTTTTCTATTAACACTTTTGTAAAGATTTTTGAAAAAAAAATCATAAAAAAATCCAAAATTCATTGGCAGATGACCATTTGGACAAACCTGGTAGACATCCACCCAAGGTACATCCCTACCAAATTTGAAGTTAATCTGGATGACGGTTTTGGAGAAGAAGTCAAAAATGTGAATTAGCATTAAAATGCTCATTGACTTCCATAGTAATCA
This sequence comes from Hermodice carunculata, assembly GCA_964020975.1. NCBI lineage: Eukaryota > Metazoa > Annelida > Polychaeta > Eunicida > Amphinomidae > Hermodice > Hermodice carunculata. The sequence continues at coordinate 96,744,678 of OZ026613.1, read as the reverse complement.
ATAGGAAAGCTGCATTGACTGATAAGTACCCGAATTGAAAAAAAATGCTTAACAATCAGGAATCCGCAGCATTCCCACATAGTGAACATCTTTGTTTGACCCTTCTACAAGGAACAAATCCGCCACATTTTAGTTTTAGAGTGACGGTTATGGAAGAAGTCGAAAATAGCTATAACAAACAAAAATTCATAAACAAGAGGGCTGTGTGAACAGCCTGTGCCTCAGCTGATCTTGACATTCATCACACTTGCAGCTCTATGAACTTGGGAACGAATCAAGGACACCATGTTCTGAGTAAGTCTGACCTTTATAGAAGAACACCTAGATGTGCAACATCAAAGTTCAAGTAATTCTCAAGTTATAATGAAGAGTAAAATTCATGTATGTTGCACTGTGACCCCACAAACGAGGTCAAGGTCATTCATGTACTGTCTCAGCATGACCTTCATACAGAATAATTAACATGTGTAGCGAACGCAAAACAGATCTCAAGTTATCAAGTAAACAGTAAATTTCGTGTCAGTTGTCCTGTGAATTAGCATTAGAATGCCCATTGACTTACATAGTAATCAATAGGAAAGCTGCATTGAACGATAAGTACCCAAAATGAAAATCCTTAAAAATCAGGAATCCAAAGCAGTGCCACCTAGTAAACAACTGTTTGACCCTTCCACAACAACATATCCATCACATTTCAGCTTAATCTGAGGGACACTTCTGACAACGAGTGAAAAATAGCAAAACCATACAAAAAATTCCTAAAAAAATTGCAGCGCCACCTGGTGAACAAATTGGGAACAAGGTGTCCCCGGGAGTGTCTATGTACGATATGAAAGCAATTGGGTACGCAGTTTCGGAGAAGAAGATTTTTTAAGATTTGTCCAGAAAAGAACAAAAAAATTCATTAAAAATCCAAAAATCACTGGAGCATGAACATTTGTACAAAATTGGTAGAAACCCATCCAAAGTACATTGCCACCAAGTTTGAAAACTGGATGACGGTTTTGGAGAAGAAATAGAAAATGTGAATTAGCATTAGAATACCCATTGACTTCCATAGTAATCAATAGGAAAGCTGCATTGTCCGTCAAGTACCCGAATTGAAAAAATCGTTAAAAATCAGGAATCTGCAGCATTCCCACATGGTGAACAACTTTGTTTGACCCTTCTACAAGAAACACATCCACCATGTTTCAGCTTAATTTGAGTGACGGTTCTGGAGAAGAAGTCGAAAATAGCTATAACACACAAAAATTCATAAAAAATTAGGAAAAAATTGCAGCGCCACCTGGTGAACAAATTAAGAACTAAGAGTCCCAGGGAGTGTTTCTGTGTGATATCAAAGCAATTGGGTGAGCGGTTTCGGAGTAGAAGATTTTTTTAAGATTTACCCAAAAAAGAACAAAAAAAATTCATTAAAAATCCAAAAATCACTGGACCGTGACCATTTGAACAAACTTGGTAGAGACCCACCCAAGGCACATTTCCACCAAGTTTCAAGTGAATCTGGCTGACGGTTTTTGAGAAGAAGTCGAAAATGTGAATTGTGGACGACGGACGGACGACGGACCCTCAAAAAACCTCAGCTGACTGACAAGTCAGCTGAGGTAAAAAATCATTAAAAATCCAAAAATCACTGGACCGTGACCATTTGAACAAACTTGGTAGAGACCCACCCAAGGCACATCTCCACCAAGTATGAAGTGAATCTGGCTGACGGTTTTTGAGAAGAAGTCGAAAATGTGAATTGTGGACGACGGAAGACCCTCAAAAAACCTCAGCTGACTGACAAGTCAGCTGAAGTAAAAATTAGAAAAATATTGCAGCGCCACCTTGGGAACAAATTAAGAACTAGGAGTTTCAGGGAGTGTTTCTGTGTGATATCAAAGTAATTGGGCGTGCGGTTTCAGAGAAGAAGATTTTTTAAGATATGCCCAAAAAAGAACAAAAAAATTCATTTAAAATCCAAAAATCACTGGACAGTGACCATTTGAACAAACTTGGTAGACACGTGCCCAAGGCACATCCCCACCAAGTTTGAAGTGGATCTGGCTGACGATTTCGGAGAAGAAGTCGAAAATGTGAATTGTTGACGGACGGAGGACCATAAGATAAACTCAGCTGACTGACAAGTCAGCTGAGCTAAAAATCCAAATTGAGGAAAGTTGGTTATTAGGTCAATATGTGAATTGTTGAGGAATGGATTAGTAACAGATGCAGATCAATAATCATTTATCTAAGAAAAAAATGACAAAGAAACATTATGCACAGATTCAAGATATTTAGCATTTGCACGCGAAACTACCAGTTTCCCCATACTGAAACAAAATGGCATCTCAGTTGTGAAGGATGCATTGTTCCATGATGCAGAAGTGATGGCTAGAATTTTTTTCCACAATTCCAGCCAGCTGATGACTTGAAAGAACAGGTCATACAATAATAATAGAAGGGCATCTAAGACATCAATCTCAATCCCCATCCAATATTATTGGCATTTAAAATCAGAATTTTACTATGAAATAACTACCTTCAGCAGCAAAACGAGCATTTTCTTCATGCTGTACTGTGATGGGCTCCTGTGTCATATTATTATACCCCGACCTCCCAAATCCAGGCGTCTTCTTTCCATTGAACACAGGACGTGGTGAACTGAAACCAAACAAATGCAGCGCATATTGTTAAGTGAGGTTTGAAAGAAACAGAATTTTGTTGTGTTTTGCATCTAGGAATAATATAAATATTCAAGACTATTAACCTACAACAGGTTTCCCAGACCTGCTTTAGGTCAGGGCCTTTTCTTTAGTTTTTGATCTGATTGTTTTTCAATGCAGCTTTCTTTCCAAAATTTTTTACTTCATTTTCAACAAAATGCAATTATTTCTATTTATACATATACATTTTACTACATAGTTTTGATTTCACTGTTTTGGACATAATTCTTATTTAAATAATGTTAAAATACTATTTCACTTCACATCAGTGAAATAAGTGAAAATGAGAGTACAATGAAATTATGTCAATTTAAATTTCATGTATACATGTATTACGAAAATTCATCCTGCAATGCTACCATGACACTCAAGACCCATGCAATGAATCAACCATGTTTTGTTGTGTTGATCTGTTTTTATGACTGTTGACCATGATAACAGATCAAGTAGTATGGGTTTGAAGCTGAAATAAAACTAAGTGATGCAACACAAAGCCTGGATCTAGGCTGTGTCAAAGTCCCACAACACCAGAAATTTTTTTTACAAGTTACATGTACAGATCTGAACAGGTACTGAGAAACAACTACCCAATGCGCATGATACTAAAGTAAGTCTTCAAGAATGTATACAGCAAGGGGGAAAAATGCTAGAGAGGGAAAGGGATACAGTAGTAACTGACTAGACAAGCGGGTATCCTGACCACCTGGTCACAACAAGCAAACTTGTTCAATGCACAAGCACTCTTGCAATGTTAAGTAGCTTGACGCTAATGACCACCTGCAGCACGGGACCAAAGACTAATAAAATTACCCCAGAAACAACTGCTCATATCAAAAAAATCTACAGTTATTATCAATCCCAGGTGAGTCGTTAATAAACAGAAAACCTATGCAATGTGTACCTGAAGTCAACACAAACACAAAACTTTATTTCAATTAATCCGAAAGACAAACTTTGTCTAAGGTAACAAACAACGTAAACTAGCTTACATTGTTTTTATTTCTGGTGTCTTAGCTGTCCTGAATATAATATATTAGTGTCTTGGAATGAGTGTTTTTGGCAAAATTTGCAGTTATTCACATTACAACAATCTTCTTATCGTATGAACAGAAGATCTACATGCAGTACAAGGATGGCATAGGAAAATCGTTTACTTGATGATGTCATACAAACCAGAAGGAGCAAACCATCATGAAAAACAAATTGCATAATCTGCACGAGTGGGAAGCATCTGGGTGAATTTTATATTTTGCCAAGTTATGACATTACATGGGAAGCATGCCTATACATTTTAAAATTGAAAGTTGAAAATTTTACCAAAACTGAAAAATATATTTTTTATAAGATTTAAATCCGTATTTTAAACTGAAATTTTGCAGTTTGTAAGTGTTTAATGTCATGAACATCTTCACCAAAAAATTTGTCAACACAGAATTCAGTTTTAATTAAAAACTGAACACTTTCACTGATGCATTTTCAGTGGCTTAGTGACAAATTGGGAATATTTGATTGACTTGGCAGGGCGCGGAAGTTTTTTTTAAAAAAACACTTCTCCACAGGGCAAGTAATTATCGAAATCCACTCGTCCCAATATAAAATAACAATACAATAAATACATTATTTTTTCATCAATCCATACACAAAGGCCAAGACAAACCATTTAAATTTATCTTTTATTGTGACTTGAAAATTGACAAAAATATGTCAATTTTTACCATGATTTTAGCTATGACTGTTAACAGGGAAACAGGCAAAATATTCAAAATACAAAACGAAAAGTAAACTAATTGCATGGGGTGACTAACAATGAAACAGTACTGTGTAATTTCTGGGAGTCACTGTCCTTGGTAAACTTTAATCAAGATTAATAGCTGCAATGGTTTTGGGGTCCTCTTTCTTGTTGCCGCTGATGGGATCCACATCAGCACCATCACTTGCACACCACGAATCCTATCTGTACATTGTTGTCAATTTGCGTATGCCGAATTGGCTCCTTGCAAAAAAGGGTGTTCTTAATTAAATTCAAACGAAAAATTTCAAACAAACAGATGCTTGGCCTTGTAGACTGACGGAGAACACATCACCAGATTGGTCAATTGAGTTGGTGGTAGGACACATGGTTTTACAAATAAAATTGGGAATGTTAGAAATTATTTGATCTAAGCAACTGGAAGTGGTACTGGTAATCCAGGTGGGTTCTTGAATATGAGAAACCAGAAAGTTGGTTGTACAAAAACGCTTGAGTTTTTTGCCAGGTGTCGTGGTAATGTTGGCATTAAGATCATCAGTTAGGAGAATATTTTGGAAGCTGCAAGATTTGGCTTGATCCAGATTGGTTTGTAAATTGTCCCAAAAAGATACCGGGGAGTCCTGTGGTCTGTAAATAACCTGAAGTAAAAATTTGTTATTATATTTTCTAATTTCAGCCCATAAAAACTCAAGATCAGGACTTTCCAAGTCAAGATGCTGGAAGATGTAAAGGTCTATGCCCCCGCCTAAGCCAATGGGGTGGTGTTTATGCATTATTGCATGTAAGGCCGCTAATGGAAGGTCATTATCAGGAATATTTTGGGACAAAAAGGTTTCTGAGACACATACAAGATCGTAGTGTTAGGCAGTATTGGAGCAAATAAATCTAATTTTGTCTTGGGACAAGCTGTGAACATTAATATAACAAAGTGTTGTGTCACAGGAGGGATCAGGTGGGACAAAAGGCCCTGGGTTTAGAAGACTATATCCTGCCAATAATATCTAAAGTGGTGAAATATTAAGCATATTAACATCAAATTACTTTAATTTGGTGGTATTTTTATTTTTGCTTATGGCCCAAAACAATGAAAATAGAAACACAGTGAAATATAGTATTTTAATATTGTTGAAGAAGAATTATGTCCAAAACAGTCAAATCAAAACTACAGTGAAATGTCAAATATACAAAAAACTTGAAAATGTATATGTACGAAAATAAAGTAATTTCTAGTATATTATTAGTACTTTGAAAATAATGAATACTTAGAACAGGCAGATGGAATTTTTTTTGCAACCAATGCAGGAAGCACTAAATACATGACTGATATTCGTAAACTTAAATTTCTCTAAAAGACACCAATTTTGCGAGAAAGAGGTATCTACGCATCTGTGACCCCAGTGATAATGTGTTATGTCCATGTGTTCTCTGTGATTGACAGGCGTGAGCCCTGTGCTTTGTGGTGAGGAAACTAATTATAATATGTATGCCTCGTATTGCCGATACCATGGAGGAAAAAACCATGTTTCTTCAACCATGCTGATACGGCTAAAAAAAAAAAAGTAGACCTAGATACCCTGAAACGCCTACATTATTAGAAAACGATCCGCCATACGTGAACTGAGCTGAAAGCAACTATTTCTGTTATGTACTGGCAATGGTACAATGGATTGACCGTGTCCATGTGTGTTTGTGATGCTGATCATGGATTCTTTTCTGCTTCACTTCACTGCCAACATGGTGGTGGTGGGAAGTGGTGGGGGAGACGACCTTATCGTGGCAAGGTCATTCCCGTCAGGAACACAAACAAAAAAAATGGGTTTGTGATAATTGTTTTTCTCAAAGTGACATACAGGAGGGAAAGTGGTCGCTGAAACTGCCTGTGCCTCTCACCTCATAGCTGCGGGCCCGAAAAGCTCGCGCCTGCCAGGATCTCGGCCGTCGATGAACTTTTCTATTTGCTGCGTAGGACCTGTGGGCGATAAAACAAGCACGATCCCATTTCAAATCATGTAATTAACACCAAACCTTCTCTGTGTCAAAATCGAGTTTTGGTATCGACATTTTGATGAAATAAACGCCGGGAACTCACCTCTTCTGGTAGCTTTTGACGCCAGTTTACTGGGACGTCTTGTCGCGGGCAGAGTGTACATACCTCGGTCCGTGGATGAGCAGATGTGCGCAATCACTGTGCGCATAATACATCCGGGCACCTGCTCCCATCAGCACGCTGAGACTGGACGTTGGTTGCACATGTCACAGTACCAGAGCATAACAAGCAGAAACACGGTACGGCACTGTCGAAAACACAAGTAAGAATCATTGTTTTGTTTATTGCAACAGCGAGGATTGATCTGTAATTGAAAATGCATGCTAATTTTCGCATTCATCATATTGACATTTTTAAAAATGGGAATTTGATAGATATTTCAAAAACGTCAGTTTAATCTTCGTCACATTTTCGTTCGAAGACCGAGGCACCGCTGGTGTAGTGGTATCATGCAAGATTCCCATTCTTGCGACCCGGGTTCGATTCCCGGGCGGTGCACACTCTTTTTGTCCATAATCTAATATTTCTGCAGTAGCAAAAAGGCAACCCCTCAGGGACCAATATCGCAGCGTTTTCCCACAGTAGCAAAAAAAAAGGTCAGAATACATGACGTGTAACGCTGTGTTTTCCCACAATTGGTGCAAAAAAAAAAAAAAAAAAAGGCAGTTCCAGGTTACTTATGCAACCACACTGGCTCTGGGACCAACATCACAGCATTTTCCCTGAGTCCCCAAAAAGCAGAATTTGGAACACATAAACATGATACAGCCACCAACCTTCAGTTATCTTATGCACCCTGATCCCGCTGAAAAATATTAAAAAGTATTCTATCAACATGAAAGGGGTCAGTTCTGACCCATAACTTCCAAAAGCCATAAGTCATACAATGAATAAATACAATCGTTGGTTGTGCAAGTTCGCACTCAAACACTGAACATCATATCATTATCAGACATAAATGTTCAATAACGTGCATGGAATTGCAAAAGTGGCCTCAAGGCCTACAGACTAACCATATTAAATAGTGCTATCTACTGACTAGTAAAATACTACTGACTGGTAAGATAAAAAAAAGTACTCAAATATGAGTGAGTGGTACTTTGACCATTGACCATTGTTGTAGTACCGATCATTATAGGATACCCCTTATAGTGTGCAGCACCAGTACCACCCTAGAAGTTGACACTCTGCTGCAGTCCTGTGTTTGGTATTAAACATAGCACCCATTTAAGTCAAACCTAAAACACTACTTTTGCAAGGAGTCAGTCACTTTGCTACATTTCACATATATGATATATCACACAGGGTGAGCGACGGGGTGCTGTTCAACATTTGAACAAAAAGAAAATTTATGATCAAAACTTAAGCAAAAATGTGCACTTTCAGTAATCTTTTCGGGGGAGGGAGGGGGTTACAAGAAAGAATACTCTGTGTGGTCTTGAAAATGATAATTCTGGCTGACCCCTTAAACAAAACTTCAAATGAACTGTCACTCCTTTGGCAAGGAATCAGTTACAGCACCATGTATTGTTATATGAATGATATGTGCAATAAATCAGGAAGTAGTAAGTTCAACTGTTCAGTTGTAGACTTGTATTTATCACAATCTTATCATATGTTCATGTACTTACCATAATCCTACCATTTTTACTTGTTGCGATTGCCGTGTTCATATCGTAGAGAGGATTGTTTTTAAAAAAAAATACAGCATACATTTGTATAGATATTTACCAAGTGCATTGTTAAGAGGACTTCAAGTGTGGACATTATAAAGATGAATTTCTCAAGGGCATTAAGAGTGTTAAAATTTTCGCAGTAGTTGTCTGGCTGTATTAAAAAGTGAGTCCCTTTCTGGGTTGTGTTGAGGGCAAGTTATCAAGATGTGGATTTTTTCCTCTACAGAGTTCAGATGACAGTTCTGACACAGTCTAAGTGCTGACCTTCATGCAATGGACAAATATACTTTAATATCCTACATGCACCTTTATTATTTCTATCTCAGGTTAGACATAGACTCTACTTTAAAGTATGGAATGCTACTCTGTAGACCTGTAGATCGGAATACCGAGAACTTTGCTTTTGTAGGACTACTTGTCTCCTTATCTACTCTTCGTTTTGCTATTTCACATGCCTTTGCACTTCGCTGCATTACTTTAGTCGTTCCCTATGCCTGTATCTGGAGATTCTGCGATACATTTTTATCAGCAATAATGTAGTTTGCATCTTTCAATACTGTCGGGGATAAAAACGCTAGAGAGTATATTTTAAGCCATCTTTAAATTTTAAGTCATAAATGCCCATCCCAAATGAAGAACTCTTAAGAAACATTTAAGGTGGGGTGGATGAAAATGATCTGGGAAGGTCTCTTTATTGACATTGAGGACAGTACCAAAAATAAAATAAAATTATGTAACATATATTGACCCCCTAAAGGAAACCATAGCCATAGAGCTATTGAGTCCTTCCTGCAGGAATTCTGCCCAATAATTAACAAAATTGATTACCAGAATAATAATCTTATACTAGCTGGACACTTTAACATTGATCTACTGAAAGTAAACATAAATGGAAATTATCAAGAATTTTATGACTTCATCACTGAACATAACATGTTGCCAAATATTTTACTACCTACCAGATTATCTAAATGGAATGCCACATTAATTGATAACATTTTTAGTAAAAACTCAAATTCATGCAATCCTATTCAAATGGGAATTTTAGTTCATAAATTATCAGATCACATGCCCACAATGTCAGCTATTAATTTCAATACAAATGCTAATCATACCAGTCAAAAGCAAATACACTTTAGAGCTTTTACAGGTAATGCTACTCGTGACTTCCTCGAAGATTTAAACAACACAGATAGGGATTGCATTTTTGATAATAATATAAATGCAGATCGTCAGCTAACTTATGATAAAAAATTCTCAGTCAAACTAGATACTATGGTCTACAAACACTTTCCTTTAAAAAAGAAAAAATTCAACAAATACAAACGCAAAAAAAAAAAAAACAACATGGATCACCCAAGACATCTTAAACAAAATGAAACAGAGAGATATGCTTTATAAGAAAGTTCACTCTATTACACCAGAAAATGACAGGTATGATGATCTGTCTAGAAGGCTTCAAGAATGTTCCTATGAAGTCCGATCGATGATTCGTAGGGCAAAATCTGCTTATTATCTTGCAGAATTTAATAAATACAAAAACGATATTAAAAATACATGGAAAACCATTAAAGATGTCCAATAATAAATTTAACACTCACGAAGAATTTCCTAAGTATTTCAATATTGACAATAAACAAATAACAGATACACAGGACATTGCATCAAAATTTAATGATTATTTTGTCAATATTGGTTCAACACTGGCAAAGAAATTTAACACTGAAGGGAAAAAAGCTTTTCAATCATATCTACAAAATACCAATAAAAGTTCTATTTTCTAGTTCATGTATGTGGATGTAGATCAAATAAAGACCGTAATATCCAATCTAAACCCTAAAAAAAGTGCTGGAGTAGATAAAATAGCCCTCATACTTCTGAAGCTCAGTTCAGAGGCCTAAAGGAAACCTCTGACTGCTATCATTAACCAATCTTTAAAAAAATGGTATATTCCCTAACAAATAAAAAATAGCCAAAGTAATACCAATTTTCAAAAAAGATGATCAACATGACTTCAACAATTATAGACCCTTATCTCTCTTGCCATCTATCTCTAAATTTTTTGAACGTGTGGTCCATACCCAACTCTTCCAGTATTTCACTCATAATGCCTTGTTTTACAAACACCAATATGGCTTTAGAAAGAATCACTCAATGGAAACAGCTATTCCAGAACTTCTTGATAGACTAAAGGATGATCTTAACAAAAAGAAACTTCCAATTACTGTCTTTTTGGACCTTTCTAAAGCCTTTGACACTGTAGATCACAATATACTTATAAATAAAAACAACACAGAATGGGATTGCAAAAAATTTTTCAATTCTCAAGCTTATCTGCCTTAGTACAGGAATTTCTAACCACATGAATCAAACCTGGTTCATGCCCACGGAACCGCAAAATATCTTGGGCTATCATTTGATACCTTTTATGTAACAGATTTAGAACTTGGAATCCCCTAAGTTATTCCTTTATTACATAGCATATCTTTATTACATGTGATGGAGACCTCAAATCTACCCATTCACACTCACTGACCTAAATCGGTACAGTTATCTTGCACCCCGTGACGTCAGTACCACGGATGGTTAGAAAGTTCTCAAACAACCAAATTTGGTTGGAATTTTCTTCTTACCTGTCCTCCCAGACAGGTAGGCCGGTTTGATTGGACAGTCGAGCAATGTTCGCACAACACACATACCCAATTTACGTTGGAAACGTGGTGTTATGTCCAATATAAATATTACGTGCGGTTGACAGTTACTTCAGTAGCTGATGAGCCTAGTCATAGGCGAAACTGGTCCTACTACTGATCCTCTTAGGATCCCAACTTGACTTTGCTTTTAAGCCTGGCCGAGTGAAACATTGTTATATATTTACGCTAGAATGGCGAATGTAAATGTTGATGTCAGCAATTCCCAGGTGGAGGTTGAAAGAATTACAAGTAACTTGGAGGAAGCCCTGAACGTTGACTCTCCCGGATCAGGAAGCGACGTGCCTGGTACTTCGGTATCTTCCGACGGCTTCCAATTACCCCTGGGGTCCAGCACATCATGGGCCGAGTTACCGGACCCGAACAACATCTTTCCCTCCAGAATGACTCACACAACTTCAACAATTGTGCAGAATGCTGAGAATACTGCCGGTGTCACTATCACTGTCACTGACATGGAGAACCCCGGAGACTCCCGAGGCCCATTGCCACAGCGACGGCCGAAACGACCTTGACATGACACAGGCGGTACTAACCGATCAGCAGGAAATCCCAACAATGTGGAAGTAAACAACGTGTGAGCAGCCCACACTCACTTGGAGGTAAACCAGCCTTCCAACCTTGCTGATGACAACATGGATATACCGGAGGAGAGCCAAGTACCACCGAAAGCGCTCCCAAACTTCCGAATTGCCAGGAAAGCACTGACGAAATTGGCGAAAACACAAGCTCGGACTGCCTTCTACTCCCGATGCCTGGAATCAAGAGTTATCCCAGACAGGGCGCGAAAATTCCTATGATCCGACGTTCCGGGACAAGCTAAAGCTCTTCTCGGACAAGTGACTTTCAAATTCAACTTGTCCTGCGGACAAGCTAATTTTTTCTTTTTTAATTAGACTGAAATTACGTCTGTTTGCATGCACGGCAACATAATGATGAGCAGTCAGAGCCTTCGCGACTCTGTATATGTTGGCGATTACTGTGGTCCGTGTGAACAGAACATAAACACCAATGCAGGCATGTGCGTGGGGACGCCAATGCGCAATAGGTGATGATAATCCCCTGGCCTAAAGTAAACAATCCAGGTTTAAACAATTACATGGTCAGCAGGTGTATTCAAAAGGACTTGACTACCTACTTGATTTCTGTCAAAACAAGCAGGTATTTTGACCGTTGCGTGCATACGACGATGAGATCAAAGGTACCAGCAGTCATGCATTGGGGCGTAGTGGCTTTCGCCCGCATCGGGGCAAGGTCACACAGCACCTCACCGTCAGTCTTATCTGCCCGAACGATGACAAAGGAACATCAAAAAATTTTAAAACTTGCATGGCGAATTCTTGAGCAAATTAGCATCAAAGACAATTTATCGGTGGGCTCTAAAAGTGTTGGAGAGATCATGTAATGGTGCCGCAAGTTGACTTCCCGGCCAAACAAAACACACATCTGCCAGTCACACGCAAGTGACCGCGTGGAGTAATCTACGGTGAACGGAGCATCATGCTGACTGATCTGTCACACATTCGGCATTTTTCTCTATCCCCCTACCTTTGCGTATTTGCCTGTGACTCCAAATAATTGTTGCTATAAACACTGGAATCTTTATTTTCGCATGCTGCAATTAAAAAAAAAAGCTTCCCGTTTGTGTGTTCCCTCCGTAAATTACGGCATATTCACACATGTTCACTGGGCGGAAGCCATGATGAAAACACTGCAGCACGAGCCGCGATTGGCTCATTTTTGCATGTGACTCAATTGACCAATCTGGTGATGTGTTGTGCGTCAGGCCACATGGCCAAAGCAGCTGTTTGTGTACAGTTGCAGGAAAGATATTGACGGTGCGCACGCTCGATTTCTGATTTGAAATATTAAAATTTTCGTTTGAATTTGATTTAAGAACATCGTTTATTGCGAGGAACTTGCCAATACTGTATACGCAAATTTACTACGATGTACCGATAGCGTTCATGGTAGGTACGCAAATGATATGCATCTCATCACGGCATCAGAGGCAGCGAGAAAGGATCCTGAAACCAATGCAACTATTTTAATCGTTATTTAACTTTAACCGGGATACGGACTCCTATCGTCCCAGAAATTACAAAGTATTTTTCATCGTTAGTCATCCCATGCAAATAGCTTACTTTTTTAATTTGTATTTTTAATGTTTTGCCAGTTTCACTGTCGAACAGTATCAGCTTGAATCGTTGTAAAATTTGACATTTTTGTGCGAATTTGCAAGCGACAATACGCGGCAAATATATTTTAGGGTAAATGGTTTGCGTAGGCCTTAGCATTGTGTTTGAAAAAAACGATGTTTATAGAAGTTTTATCAGGACAAGTGGATTTTGTATGCGGACAAGTGGATTTTGAAATTTACTTGTCCTGCGGACAAGTGACTTTTTAAAAAATTGTCGAGCCCTGCCAGATGAACTTATTTTTAGACCAAAATTTCCACTGGGTGTCCTGCCAACCCGCAGACAAATGGAGACTTGGAAAACACATGCTCTCAATGCGGAAAGAGCCCAATTAACCCTTCTGAGAGACACTCAAAAGGAATTGTTAGCGGACCTTGACAGGGAAGCGGCCATGGAACTGGCCAGTCTCAGATACTGTTTTGGGACGGATGTTACCAGTAACAACAAGGCTAAGGACCTCCTTGCCCATTTAGTAGGCAAGGAAAAAGCAGCACTTGTCGCTATACAAGAAAAGAAAATTACTAGCCTGCTTGAGGATAAGCGGCGCTTTGAGACAGAATACTGATGCTATGTTCCAGGTAAATGGACCGCGCGGGGTCGCGAACCCTGCACCAACCCGGGCGCAACCCAGAGCCAGGGAACAGTGATCACAAGCCAGACAGAACCAACAGATCAACCGCGATCGATCAGCGACACAGGGACAACAAAACAACCGTGCACCAGCCAAGCGGGAGCGATCCCCCCAGCCCAGGGGGAGAGCACAGTATGCCAGAAACCCCAGATCCCGATCACCGAGACCTGCACCCTTTTCTCTGACCGAGAGCCAGACAGACATGCTGGCTATGTTACTGTCAACACTGACGTCACAGAGACAATCAGCCCCAACAACCAGGGCCAGGGACAGGAATTCCCATTACAACAGGCAACGCGGCACCCCCTACAACAGGCGCCGTTAAGAACTGACCATACAAAAACTGTATTTTCTAGTTCTGTGGTTGAAATTTTACCAACTTTGGATTACTGTTTAGACTCTTCTAATTCAGATCTTTTCACTGTTGACAAACATTTAAATTTTCTAGAGAGCTCCACACTTGGACTACATTCTTATACTGACAATAAAGCAAAATACATTAATGTCATGTTTATGGACAATACTGATCCAACTATGGCAGCACTGGAGACCCCCACCCCCGTGAGCAACCAGGTCAACCCTGTATTGGTTTCTTTACAACACAATAAAAACCAGTACAAAGATTTCATGTGTTTGGATAATGTCAATTATTCTAACAATACTAGGGTAGATAATACCAACCTACTTATACGTAAAAATATTATAGTGAACCTCTCTAAATACCCCCTCTCTGAAATTCAGAAGGAAGTATAAAGCAAAGGTTTATCCTTCTGCCCCACCCCCCGTGAACCAGACATGAGGTTGGTGTTTGAAGATACTCAGAAATTTCTTATGGGTTTGAAACTACAAGCATTTTTCAGTGGGGAGTACACCCCCCACACAAATGGGAATGAATCTGAAAACACTTCCTTGAATGAGTCTCAATCCAATCAGCAAATGGGGGACCCCCACCCCCCCTTTGCTCATAAGTCTTTCAAATTGCCAAGCTCATTTACAACGAGTGAATTACAACTAGGCGACCCAAACCTAGAAGCATTTTGTAGGACAGTCAAACATGAACTGTCACAACATCAACCACGCCAACCCAGGGTAAATAATTTATCCAGGGAACAAAGATAGGGTTTAAAAGAGTTAGCTACAAACCCCCATATAGCGATAAATGAAGCAGATAAAGGGTCAGCTATAGTAATTCAAGACACCACTGATTACATAGCAGAAGCCCAGAGACAGCTCTTGAATCAAAACCACTATAGGCATGTTGATGTGAACTTAACCTCAACCCACAATGATAAGGTCAGAAGATTACTGCAGCAAACTGTAGATAATGGCAGCATATCTAAGCAAACTTATGACTATTTGTACATATCTGAGCCTAGAGTAGCATGCCTTTATCTATTACCTATGATACACAAGGGGGTTTTACCCCCTCCAGGCCGACCCATTCTTAGCACAAATTCATGCCCTACAGAAAGAATCTCTGGACTTCTAGATTTCTTTCTTCGCCCATTGGTTACAAAGATTCCCAGTTACATCAAGGACACTACAGATTTTATAAACAAAATAGAATATTCAGCACCTTTACCAGAGAATTCTCTCTTGGTTACCCTTGATGTAACAGCTTTGCATACCGACATTCCTATGGATGAAGGCCTAAAAGCAGCAGCGTGTGCTCTCATACGAAATAGAGAGCCCACAGAGAAGCCACGCAACTCAGAACTTATCCATATATTGAGACTAGTACTGACTTGCAACAATTTTGAATTCAATGGGGTACACTACCTACAGGTTTCAGGCACGGCTATGGGGAGCAAATGCGCCCCTTCATATATGCAAATATATTCATGTCAGATCTGGAACAAACTTTGCTCCAGAGATTCCCACTACAACCACTGGTTTGGTGGAGGTTCATTGATGACATCTTTTGCATATGGACATATAGGGAATCAGACTTGACAGATTTTGTGGCTCATCTCAATAACAGCCACAACAGTATCAAATTTACTGTGGAATAATCTCACTCAGAAATACACTTTCTGGACACCACAGTATGTCTAGATTCCAACCGGAAGCTGTACACAACATTGTACACCAAACCTACAGATACACATAAGTATCTACATTACCAATCAGCAAACCCCAAACACAACAAGGCAGGAGGACCATACAGTCAGTTGCTGAGGGTAAAACGCATATGTACTCAAAACATCGATTTTGATACAGATGCAGAGAAAATTCTGGCTTATTACAAAAGTAGGGGTTACCCAGACACCCTACTAGCACAGGCACTCTCGAAAGCGAGACAAGTAGACAGGACTTCCTTATTAACAGGTAACTGCAACCGCAGTTCCAGTTCTGAGGAAAAACTATTCCTGGTCACTCGCTACAATCCAACCCTCCCAACATTGAAGACAATTATTGACAGAAATTGGGGAACAATCATAGCTTCAAGACATGCCAGTTCCATCCAAAACAAACAGGTTATTGTTGGTTTCAGAAGAAACACAAATCTGCAGGACATTCTAACGCACTCACGTATAGAATATCCAAAAAACCCACGCACACCCCAAATTTCGGGTACCATTGAACAACATCCCTGTGACACTTCTAACTGTAAATACTGCCGTATCATTGATACATCCGGCAGGGTGACCAGCACCAAAACTAAGCATTCCTACAGAACCCCTTCAGATGGAACATGCAGGCACAACAACCTCATATACATCATCACATGCTTAACCTGCAACAGGCAATATGTAGGCCAAACGAAAAGGCCTCTGAGGGACAGACTCCGTGAACATTTATATTACATCACCAGAAAAGATGTAAGCCAACCCCTGGGACGGCACTTCGCACTCCCAGATCACCAAACTTGTAACCTGCAAGTCCAAATCTTGGAGCACATCTGTACTCCCCCTGACTTGCAAAAAACCTTGCAACTCAGGCTAATGAGAGAAAAGCATTGGATCCGCCAACTATGTACAACTGAGCCATTCGACCTGAATGTCATGGGCAGATAAGCTTACTAGCTTCGTCATATAATAAATTTTTCATTTCTCAAGCTTATCTGCCTTAGTACAGGAATTTCTAACCACATGAATCAAACCTGGTTCATGCCCACGGAACCGCAAAATATCTTGGGCTATCATTTGATACCTTTTATGTTACAGGTTTAGAACTTGGAACCCCCCAAGTTATTCCTTTATTACATAGCATATCTTTATTACATGTGATGGAGACCTCAAATCTACCCATTCACACTCACTGACCTATATCGGTACAGTTATCTTGCACCCCGTGACGTCAGTACCACGGATGGTTAGAAAGTTCTCAAACAACCAAATTTGGTTGGAATTTTCTTCTTACCTGTCCTCCCAGACAGGTAGGCCAGTTTGATTGGACAGTCGAGCAATGTTCGCACAACACACATACCCAATTTACGTTGGAAACGTGGTGTTATGTCCAATATAAATATTACGTGCGGTTGACAGTTACTTCAGTAGCTGATGAGCCTAGTCATAGGCGAAACCTGTCCTACTACTGATCCTCTTAGGATCCCAACTTGACTTTGCTTTTTAGCCTGGCCGGTTGAAACATACTTATAAAAAAGCTTGAACATTATGGAATCCTAAATACAGAGCTTCAGTGGTTCAGTAGCTACCTAAGTAACAGATTTCAGTATGTTGAAATTGAAAACATCAAATCACCATCACAGAAAATTTCTACTGGAGTCCCCCAAGGCTCAATTCTGGGCCCACTTTTATTCTTAATATATATAAATGACCTACACACAGCTAGTAATTTTTGTTCAATCATGTACGCTGGTGACACTAATTTGTTAAGTACGGTATGTAATTTCACAGATGATACATCATTACACTCTGCATTATCAGACAATGCAAATGAAGAATTAACTTAAGTTAGTGACTGGCTAGCTGTGAATAAATTATCCTTGAATGTTAACAAAACTGAATTTATGATCTTCCATACAAAACAGAAACAACTATCCCAAGAACAAATACTAAACATAAAAATTGACAATTAACAGGTAGAAAGAGCAGAAAGTTTCAAATTCTTGGGTGTCTTAATTGACCACAATCTTACTTGGAATAACCATGTCACTCTTATTTCTAACAAATCATCCCGGACATGTGGTATTCTAGCCAAATTGAAGAATCTACTACTCGAAAGCATTCTACAAATAATTTCTAATGCTTTATTCCTGTCACCTCTGAATTATGGGATAACAGCATGGGGGTTTCACCCCTGTAGCAGACTCATCAAGCTGCAAAAGAAAGCAGTAAGGCTGATTAGTAAAAGCAAATATAATGCACATACAGACCTATCTTGTTTACTTAAAGTTAAAGACATTTTTGAATTATCCTGCATAAAAATTGTATTTCAAATATGAAAATAATATGTTACCAAGTTATTTCAATAACTTATTCAACAATAATCAAGCAAAGCAGACTGAGAGACGCAGAAGAGTTATTCTCGCCCCACAAAGATATGATGCAACAATACATAATATCCCCACTTTAACCCCAACTATGCCAATAATAGTCACCAATTCTAAAGCTAGTCGTTTGTCTATTAGATACAAAATACCTGATCTAATCAATGAAAATTACTTACCCCAGATTGTCACGTCAAAAATCCATACTCATTCCTTCAAAGGTTTTACCCAATATGCAAAGAAATACATCATTGATAACTATGAAACCAACCGGATATTGTCAATTGTTATTTCTGTACCAATAATACTAATTGATAATTTACCTTATTAACTGCATGTATGTATTATCTTCACTTGGTCTAACAACTGCAAAAACCTTTTATTCCTTCAGCCAACAGTGTTTGTTCAGTGTATAGTAGTAATCATTAATTAACCCTAAGGTGGCCTACATGACAGGGATTCTTTGGAATCTTAGTGCAAGTGTCCAGGTTTAAATATGAATATGTTTGTATTGTGTATATTACTGATGTACTGAAGTTTAGACGAAATAAAGCTTTTCAACTGTCGAACTGTCAACTTTTTCCTTGGCATGGGTAGGGCACTAAGTGCCCAACCCATGCCAATGAAAGCTGTTGACCTGGGGCATGTGATCTTGATAAGTCTCAAGTCTCATGCTGGTGGTAATTTTGATTTACTATTCTGATAACTCACATGAAAGGTAAAATGACACAACTTGTTAATAAAAAATACAATCCTGATAATAAAATAGACATGAAATAGAAAATCATAACTGAAACTGAGGCATACACTGTCTTCATCTTTAACCCAACCTGTCATGTAGAATCCACAGAAAAATCTAAATCAGGAGTAAAGCTTTACTCTTTTTGTTACTTGCCCATGGGCAATTAAAACCAATAGGGCAGGTATATTTTCTGTTTCTGTATGCTCAATAATATTCAGTATTCTATTTATATTTTCACCGATATATCTATCTTTTAGAAAACCAGTCTGGTCTTCATGGATAAGGTTGAGTAGAGCTGTTTTCATTCGGAAAGATATGCATTTGGCAGCTAATTTATAGTCTTGGTTGAGAAGGGAGATAGGGTGCCAATTTTTACCTCAGCTGACTTGTCAGTCAGCTGAGGTTTTTTGAGGGTCCGTCGTCCGTCGTCCACAATACACATTTTCGACTTCTTCTCAAAAACCTTCATCCAGATTCACTTCAAACTTGGTGGAGATGTGTGTTGAGTGGGTCTCTACCAAGTTTGTTCAAATGGTCACGGTCCAGTGATTTTTGGATTTTTAATGTATTTTTTTGTTCTTTTTTGGGTAAATCTTAAAAAATCTTCTCCAAAACCGCTCACCCAATTGCTTTGATATCACACAGGAACACTCCCTGGGACTCCTAGTTCTTAATTTGTTCACCAGGTGGCGCTGCAATCTTTTCCAAACTTTTTATGAATTTTTGTGTGTCATAGCTATTTTCGACTTCTTCTCCAGAACCATCACTCAGATTAAGCTGAAACATGGCGGATATGTTCCTTGTAGAAGGGTCAAACAAAGTTGTTCACTATGTGGGAAAGCTGCAGATTCCTGATTTTTAACAATTTTTTCAATTTGGGTACTTGTCGGTCAATGCAGCTTTCCTATTGATTACTATGGCAGTCAATGGGCATTCGAATGATAATTCACATTTTCGACTTCTTCTCCAAGACCGTTGTGCAGATTAACTTCAACCTTGGTGGCAATGTACCTTGGGTGGGTTTCTACCAGTTTTGTGCAAACGTTCGTGATCCAGTGAGTTTTGGATTTTTAATGAATTTTTTTGTTCTTTTTTTTTGATAAATCTTAAAAAATCTTCTCCGACAAAAAAACTTAGCGAATTGCTTTGGTATCACACAGGAAGACACCTAGAGACTCCTTGTTGTTAACTTGTTCACCAGGTGGTGCTCCGTTTTTTTTTTTTTTTTCCTAATTTTTTATGAATTTTTGTGTGTTATAGTTATTTTCGACTTCTTCTCCAGAACCGTCACTCAGATTAAGCTTACTCATGGTGGATATGTTCCTTATGGAAGGGCCAAACAAAGTTGTTCACTGTGTGGGGATGGATTCCTGATTTTTAATGATTTTTTCAATTCGGCTCCTTTGCGGTAAATGCACCTTTCCTATTGATTACCATGTAAGTCAATGGGCATTCTAGTGCTAATTTACATTTTCGACTTCTTCTCCAAAACCGTCATCCAGATTTACTTCAAACTTGACGGCAATGTGCCTTGGGTGGGTCTCTACCAGGTTTGTTCCAATGGTCATGTTCCAATGAATTTTGGATTTTTTTTTATGATTTTTTTTTCAAAAATCTCTACAAAAGTGTTAATAGGAAAGTTTAACATGGGAATTTCTTGTTATGGTCATAACTTAAATAATATTGGCCAGACTTACTTCAAACTTGCTGGGGATGTGCCTTGGGTGGATCTCTACCAAGTTTGTTCAAATGGTCATGCTCTATTGATTTTTGGATTTTTTATGAATTTTTTTGTTCTTTTTTGGGGCAAACCTTAAAAATTCTTCTCGCTCTGAAACCGCTCACCCAATTGCTTTGCTATCGTACATAGACACTCCCGGGGACACCCCGTTCCCAATTTGTTCACCAGGTGGTGCTGCAATTTTTTTTAATGAATTTTTTTGTATGGTTTTGCTATTTTTCACTTGTTCTCAGAACCGTCCCTCAGATTAAGCTGAAATGTGATGGATATGTTGTTGTGGAAGGGTCAAACAGTTGCTTACTAGGTGGCACTGCTTTGGATTCCCGATTTTTAAGGATTTTTAATTTGGGTACTTAACGGTCAATGCAGCTTTCCTATTGATTATTATGTAAGTTAATGGGCATTCTAATGCTAATTCACAGGACAACTGACATGAAATTTACTGTTTACTTGATAACTCGAGATCTGTTTTGAGTTAGTACCGAGATGCTGCACATGTTAATGTTTCTGTATTCAGGTCATGCTTAGACAGTACATGAATGACCTTGACCTCATTTCTGGGGTCACAGTGCAACATACATGAAATTTACTCTTCATTATAACTTGAGAACTACTTGAACCTTGTATTGCACATGTTAGTGTTCTTCTATAACGGTCAGACTTACTCCGAACATGGGTGACCTTGATCTTTTCCCAAGTTCATAGAGCTGCAAGTGTGATGAATGTCTAGGTTAGCTGAGCATGGGCTGTTCACACAGCCCTCTTGTTTTTTACTTTTCTACCCCTGCATACATCCATTAAATGTGTCTCTTCCATCCAAATCAAAACTACATTTTGATTTTTTAAGTTTTTGGTACAATTACCCCCTTTTTGTCTTTAAAACAGTCCAGTGCAACATTAAAAATCTCCACTTAGTACCCTATGTTCATTTGGTAAACATTCTGTTTGATTTATTAATTCTTCGAAAAACTCCGGTTTATCTTGATTATAACCACATACCTTTGCCAGTGAAAACCTCTGTTGGTAAGCTATAATATCTGAAATAATATACCACCCTTGGTCATCTTTTATGACATTATGAATATGGTATTCAAAGTTGTTTTCAGCCATTTCCTCTGATGTAAATAATTCATCAAATAATTGTTTGTGCCGAGTCACACAGCACTTCGTAATTTCACAGTGAGCAGTGTTCTTGTGCGATTGATTTACTCCCTTACTACAATGGAAAAAAATTATTGATTGATTTGACATAATGAGACATTGTATGCATACAAGTCAAACTTTTTTTTAAAAAAGGTAAAAAACTAATATAGTACATAAGCTGCTGGCCAATCAATGTGGAATATGGTATAAATAATTGCATGTAGACCCACGACTAAAAGAATTCAAAATATACATTTTCAATTCACGAAGAGAAACTTGAAATTAAATGTTTCATTTGCATGTAATTATAAAGGCATGAGAACTTCAAGATTTTTGTATATTCTGTTGTTAAATTTAGCTGAATACCCTGATAGTATTTGATTTTGATTACTCGTAATATTGGCCATTTAAGTTAATAAAATGTATTTTACTTGGGTAATTCTTATGTGAAATGTATATAAATGCCACCAGATCATTTCTGATTGCTGTTCTGGCTCATTTCATATTGCAAAACACCACACTAATTAGGATGAAAATAAAAGTTGCCCCTTGGACAACCAGGGAATCACCTAATGTTGCCCCAACAAATTTTAAGTTGTCTGGGAAAACCAGACATGCCTTAATTTTGACCCCTGTAAATAACCTAAATATGCATCTGAATTAAGCCAAATCCCGATGAGCCTGATTATCAGCTCTGCATGGCCCTCTACTTTGAAAGCAGATTTAGGAAGCTCCCCCTGTCCTGAAAGAGTGTCTCGTGAGGTATACAGGTCCTACAAACCACTGGTTGATAGATGCTCAATATCATATCAGCATTAGTGTCCCTTTATGACCCTACTTATCCCCTAAGGAAGCCCAATTATCTCAATACAGTATAGCACTCATAATGTGTACACCTCAGCTGCTTAGAGATTAGATTTTTTATCCCCATTTCTCTTTTCCCTACCCAAGTCCAACACTCTTTGAAGCCAGATGTTGATCACTGCACACACACTCTCAGCCAGCTGGTTTGTCACTTTCTCTTAATTTCTTGAGTACTAGAACAGCTGCCTGTGTCCAGTTTCCTTTGCTTCAAGGTACAAAATAGATGCTAAATTTCACTTTCTGTCAGCCAATTTCTGTGATCAATGTGTCAATTCAGTATAGCATTTTTTGAAAAATAACATGATTACCACATTTTTGTTTAAGTTTGAAAAGAAAAGTTGCTGGATGAAGCTAATGAGACACCCTCAAATCTATTGACTAAAGAGCTGTCTTGTGTATAACATATTTGCAATTAGGTTTAATGACTAGGTGTTGTTTGAAGTTCTGGTCAAGTCTGACCCCTGCAGCCAAGGCTTGCAAGGAGAAATGGGAGTGAAAACCGCCTTTCGAAATGGCTTTTGGCCGAATATCTTTAACTGACGTAATCTACTTTTACCAGTATGTTTGGGATGCTACCAAGCATAGGGTCTTTGTTCTATTAGAGAAGACATCCTAATTATAAAATGGCAGTTATTTCTCTGTTTATTGAGTATGTGAGTAAATGGTCTTAGTACGCACAGTGCTGTCCAGCTGAAAATCTCTGTAGCAAAATTTTTTGTACTTGTAGCATTTTTTCCACTACATGACATAAGAAACACTTATTTTCTAGAAAACTTGTGGCAATTTTGAAGTGCACTGTAGCAAAATTTTGCAACAATGCTCCAGTTGGACAGCCCTGATGCAAAACGTGATCATGTGCCTGCATGAATACCTGCATCAAAGATTACCCGCACTGCCAGCTGGTGGGTCAATTTAATTACACATATCAAGATACCATCTACGGGACTCTTATGGGAATGCAATGGGCCCAACCGCATCTCACCATGGCTATGGGCTGGTTGATTCAAATATAGGCAAAAGAAGGGCCCGTAAATGTAATCCTTGAAAAAGGAAAAGGCATTAAAACCAGCAATACTAGAGTAGTGTTGCAATATTTTAACAATGTATTCTGACAGTATTAAGACTCTTGGTTTCACAGCATAAGTGAAAGCTCAAATTCAGGGTCTGTTGGGACTGTAGCAAGTCAAAAGACTCAAATGCACTTCTACAGGACAAAGCGGGGAAAGTGGAATTTTAGGCAGAGGACAGCAAAACTCTTGAACTTAAAAACTGATTGGTGTGAGACCAGCCCAAAGAGATCAGAAGGCCTGAAGTACATGTTGCAACAATAATCAGTGTGGCTAAATGTTGAGAGCCAACTTATGCCAATTAGGTGGGAGTTGTAGGACTAAATGGGAGTTCATGGCCATCAGAAAAAGGCAAGCAGATATGTGGTCCAAGTAGCCAAAACTAAATAATCAACACCATTTTCATGACCAAACTCAAATCCAAGAGGCTAAAAAACTGTGTCAATTCCATCCAAAGGCAATAAATTACAATTCTTTTTAATCTATTAATGAGTCGCATCATGTACATAGGGTATTGAAATTCAAATATCAGATTTTCTACTGAACTACAGTAAGACATCCACACATATAAAGTCAAAGGACTAATTCATATGGAAAGACCATCATTAATAATAAGGGATCAATACTTCATCCATAACTTTATGTAACTTCAAAAGAATCAAGGGCATGATAGCAACAGCCCTGTTTCTTCCAATACAGCTTCAGTCTGGCCAGAACTGTCAATAAGAATTAACTTCAAAGGTTTCCATCCATGGGAATTTAGAACCTACATACAAATGTAGAAACTTCACTGCATGAATATCATTTAGTATGGAATGAACACTTTGAAAATATTTACTGAAATATTATGCAGAAGAGAAAAAGTATTCAATGACACAGTCATATACCTAAAGTGAAATACATACAACACAGCTGCCATAGATTCTCATCATGACAACAAAATCAACTTCTTGCAAAAAATAATATCAGATTCATAGGAGCTGTCAACAGATCTGATAATCTGTTACACAGCATCCATGTGTGAATTGGCTCAAGCTGCATAGATACATGGCACCAAGGTTACCGTAGCCAATTTCTCTCATTCAACATGCACTGAGCATGGCACTGCAAGTATGACCTGATCTGAGGACACATACTGAAGCTACATTGTTTAGTTACAGTAAGTCCTGACCCTGTGATCTGTCAAATCAATGCACCATAAATTTTATTACACAATAATAAATAATAACTCCATTTATTCCAGAACAATGATATCATGTTGAACTTGAAAAACACTTTGAGGGAACTCACAATGAAAATATGCTTCCATTGATATGACACACCCATGACAGCACAACCAGATAAATCAATTTGTTGCTATGACCTCCACAGGATCTGAACAATATCTACTGGGAATCGTAGAAATTTTGTTTTACCTTTCCATAAAGGTGTCCCACAACAAAATGTAAATGATGAACTAGAAAAGAAGATTTGCTTCACAGCAAATCTGAGTGCCTTCAAAAGGAGAACAGTTTGAAATGATACACTTTGCCTTTGTTCAACATAATCTAAATTTTGTGTGTTAACCTAATTTTTATAAATTAAAATGCTCAGCTTTGGTTCTTGGTTCAAGGGATGTTTCCATATCCCAGAATTATAAAGTGAAGTTTGAATGAAACTACTATCTATAATAGTTTTGAAGCTATTCAACATTTTAATTTTATGTATTTGCCTAATTTGCATGAATTATAAGCCTAGAAGAACTTTGGTGTATTGTTCATTGGATGGGGCTATGCCACAAACCCATAAATTGAAGTAAGAATGGCACCTCTATAATAGTTTTGAAGCTATTAAAGATTTACATTTTGCATATTCACATAATTTGCATTTATAAATTAAAATCCTACAACTTTGGTTCATAATTCATTGGATGTGGCTTTGCCACAAACCTACAAATTGAAGTTGGAATGGCATCTCTATGTACAATAGTTTTGGAGATATTAAACTTTCAGATTTTTCAATGCCCCTTATTAGCATAATTTGGAGTTCTACAACTTTACTGTCCATTATAGTGGCAAGTGTTACAAAGGTATATATGCACTTTGAAATGTTGAGTCCATCTGCAGTAGTTTGGAAGATATGGTGCTATTGAAATTTTTGTTGCCTCTGAAAATTTGCATTATTTTAAACATTATGACTGTTCCAAATGAGATGCACAATTTCACTGGCTATGTCAGTCACCGTGGCAAGTTTGGTGGTTTTTGGAAAAAAGGTTTCTGAAAAAAAACTGTGGACCAACTTGGTCAGAAAGAAAGAAAGAAAGAAAGAAAGAAAGAAAGAAAGAAAGAAAGAAAGAAAGAAAAAGAAGGAAAGAAAGAAATTGGCCTTTTATTTCTTTGTTAATTTATCTGAGATGAAAGACCACCTGTCCTATGTGACCACTTTTGTCTGGTATTTATTGATTAGGGGTGGTCTTAAATTGCAAGTACCAGTGTACAGTGAAACCTCTGTACCAGAGAAAGTGCCGACTCCTGAGAGGGTCAGCCCTTCTGGGCAGTATTGATGAGTATATGTGCATGTGCAGTGTACACATATTTTATGTTCGGAACGAGCGGGACTCGAACCTGCAACCTTTGGCACCAGTCGCCTACCCGAAATGGGAAACGCACATATCCACTCGACCAAATCCCCATTCCTTATATATTATAATTTAGAGGGATATGTATACATGCCATACAAAACTGTCTTTTTTCCTTTATTACATAAACAAATTTTAACAGAAGCAGTCAAAATCTACATAAACATGTACCTGTGAACCAAGACAAAACTATACTGTCTCAGTATTGGCTATGAAGAAGAGGCTTCATCTCAGATTCAGATTCAGATTCATTTTATTCGACATAGAAGTAAATACATGGTATACATTTTGGTAATTGCGCAAAACCTATATGACAAAAAACAAGATAGATAATAGTGAGAATGGAATTACCATACAGAAATTGTAGTCAGGATGACCCTGCTAAGGATGATAAACATCCGCTTCCGCAAGGGCCACCTAGGAAAAGTTGCCTTATATGTTGCACCTAGT